>CM070776.1:125949096-126549096 GCA_036346955.1 Dipus sagitta
TGTGGTCTATTTTTTTACACTCATGGGAAATTTATTCCACACAAACTGAGGTTTGTAGAAGGAACATGAAGATTATTTTTAAGCTATTTTAGTTGGCAGACAGAGGTTTGGGTTTCATTCATTCTGGCATTTTTAAATATAGTTTTTTGATTCTCATCCCCCTTTTAATAACCAATGTCCCTCTCTCCCCCTCCCCTTCTGTTTACATGTCACTTGGGTCCTTTAGCCCTTCCCTAATCCCTCATCCAGCTCATCCATCTTTTTTTTAATTTAATTTTTTATATATATTTTATTTTAGAGAGAGAGAGAATTGGCACACCAGGCCCTAAACCACTGTGATTGAATTTCAGATGCTTGTGCCACCTATTGGGCATGTGCGACCTTGCGTTTGCCTCACCTTTGTGTGTGGGGTTATGTGGGATCTGGCCAGTGGAACATGGATCCTTAGGCTTCACAGGCAAGTGCCTTAACCACTAAGCCATCTCTTCAACCCTCATTTATCTCTTTTAAAAATTATTTTATTTGGGGCTGGAGAGATGGCTTAGTGGTTAAGGTCCATGCCAGCCAAGCCTAAGGACCCAGGGTTGATTCTCCAGGTCCCACATAAGACAGATGAACATGGTGCATGCATCTGGAGTTTGTTTACAGCAGCTAAAGGCCCTGACATGCCCATTCTCACTCTCTCTCTCTCTCCCTCTGTCTCTAATAAATCAATAAAATACATCTTAAAAATTATTATTTTTAAATTTTTTGTTTATTTTTGTTTGAGAGCAGGAGACAGTCAGAGAGAGAAAGGAGAGAGAGAGAGAGAGAGAGAAGAGAGAGAGAGAATGGGCGCGCCAGGGCCTCCAGCCACTGCAAACGAACTCCAGACACATGTGCCCCCTTGTGCATCTGGCTTACGTGGGTCCTAGGGAATTGAGCCTCGAACCAGGGTCCCTAGGCTTCACAGGCAAGCACTTAACCGCTAAGCCATCTCTACAGCCCCCTTAAAAATTATTTTATTTATTTATTTGTAAGGAGAAAGAGTGTGAGAGAGAGAGAGAATGGACATGCTAGGACTTCCAGCCACTGTAAACATACTGAGTAATCAAACTCAGGTTGTTAGGCTTTTCAGGCAAGCACCATAACTGTTTAGCCGTCTGTCCAGCCTTCATACATCTCATACACCTCTTTATAATTCTACCTTAATATTTTTTTTCTTGTTTTTTTTGAGGTAGGGTCTCACTGTAGACCAGGCTGACCTAGAATTCACTCTGTAGTCTCAGGGTGGCCTCGAACTCATGGTAATCCTCTGCCTCTCAAGTGCTGGGATTAAAGGCGTGTGCCACCACGCCTGGCTCACAGTTGAGTATCTTTAGTAGGGATGATAAGTGAAAAGCCATGGCTTGAAATATCTATAAGTATGTATATTTAAGGGGGCACAAATGTGGATAAAACCTACTAAGGCCAGGCATGGAGGCAGAGGTAGGAGGATTACCATAAATTCCAGGCCACCCTGAGACTACATAGTGAATTCCATGTCAGCCTGGGCCAGAGTGAGACCCTACGTCGAAAAATCAAAAAAAAAAAAAAAAAAAAAAAAGGAAAGATACTCACCTGTTGTTGAGAATGTAGTTTGTGGTTCACAGGTCCTGTGGGAGAAAATGGTTACAGTGGGAAACACCAGGGTTGAGACTGTAGAAAGAGAATGGGGTGAGGAAAGGTGTTTGTCGGGGTTTCTGTGGGAAGGAAGGGGCCTGGAAGGGTAAGTCGGTTGAGAATTGGCTAATTTGAATGCCTTCAGAGGGTGTCCATATTTATCGAGGAACTGGCCCTGGGGTGGCTACGACTCTGAGAATATTTGTGTAACCCGCCTATTTGGAGTGGGTGGAGTGTAGGCTGGGGATTGGTTAGTTTGCATATGAAAGGTATAACCCCAAGAAGTTGTTTACTAACTCTGAGAACTGGCTCTGGGCAGTGTCTCTGGGGCCAACATTATGAGGTCACAGTATCTGAATTACAACAGATAAAAGGCATGGTGAATACTGGCTTCTGTAAAAAAAAAAAAAAAAAAAAATCCGTTCTTACAATTTCTCTTACTATTGTCTGATTCTGGAGTATCATTTCAAAACTAGAAAATAAAATTAAAAGGCAGATCCCAAGGTAGGTAGGGTTTACAAAAGCATTTTTTTTTCTTTTCCAGTGCTAGGGGTGGAATCCAGGGCCTCATACATGCTATGCAACTGCTCTATTGCTGAACCACACTCAAAGCACCACAACTATCTTTGAAAAAAACTTAATTGTTTAATATTTTATTTTATTTATTTGAGAGAGAGAGAGAGAGAGAGAGACAGAGAGAGGGAGAGGCAGATAGAGACAGATAAAGAGAGAGTGGGCATGCCAGGGCCTCTAGTCACTGCAAACAAACTCCAGACACATGCACCACCTTGTGCATCTGGCCTTCTGTGGGTCCTGGAGAAATAAACCTGGGTCCTTTGGCTTTGCAGGTAAAGTGCCTTAACCGCTAAACCATCTCTCCAGCCCTGATATTTTTTTATTAGGAACTTTAATATCACTATATGAACATACTGAAAATTGTTCATATTCCCATGGGGTTATCTTCTTTTGTTCCCTTTCTATTGCCCACAGGCCATTGAATGTAGTATTTGCAGTGAATTTCCTGCCTCTATTCCCTTGGCCCCCTCCGGTAGTATTTAGCATTTCAGGTTCCCCTATGACCACCAGGTGGCCTGCTACTCCCAGTCCTGGGCCTGACTTCCCAGCTCTTTTTGCTCTCTCACTCCCTGGTGGGTTAGGCAGAAGTGAATAGGAATTATCTGAGGAGGAAGAGAGAACAGTGGAGCTCTTGTAGGCGCATTATCCTAGTTAAGCAGTTGTCTGTTTTTGCATTTCAGGTCTCCAAGAAGTCTCACAAAACATGGCAGCCTTCTCCCAGTGAGGGGTGGATTGGAGGAGGGATTAACTCTCTGCTACTCACCTCAGAGGAAATGGCCCACTTCAGCAGCCCTCCCCAATCCTCCTTGTTTTTCTTCTTCATTATATATGCAGTAAAGGGGTCACCCACCCCCAGAGAGCTCAGTCAAAAGCCCCTGTTGGTCTCCATTCCCTTAACAAGCACAGATCAAGGGCTAGTCGTGGTGTTAGAGGTCCACAAGATCCCATGTCTTAAAGAATACTTTACTTATTTATTTGAGTGAGAAAGAAAAAGAGGAAGAGAGAGAGAGAAGGAATGACCACCGCAAATGAACTCCAGACACATGCAGCATGCTTCATTTACCTTGTGCATCTGGCTTTATGTGGGTACTGGAGAATTGAAGCCAGGTCCTCAGGCTTTGCAAGCAAGCGCCTTAACTGTTGTGCAATCTTTCCAGGAACTCAAATGATTTAAAAAAAACAATTTTAGGGCCAGAGAGTTGGCTTAGCAGTTAAGGATCTTGCCTGTGAAGTCCTTTGACTAAGGACCCAGGCTTACTTCCCCAGTACCCACGTAAGCCAGATGCACAAGGTGGCACATTCATCTGGAGTTTGTTTCCAGTGGCTAGAAGCCCTGTTGTGCCCATTCTCTCTCTCAAATGTAGTGGTGGTAGAAATATGCCAAAAAACTTGAACAGCAGAAAGCCTCCAAGATGAGATAAGAAAAGAATGAGAAGAGATGACTAGAGAGGCTGCCCCCACCCTGGCTGTTTATTGCCCATCCCTCCCTTTTGCAGTTTATTTCAGGTTTAACTTTAATTACCACTTACACCCCATTGTAGTTTATGTTTTCCAAACTGTTACATTTTTGTAAATTTTTTGGAACCTGCTCACCCAACTGTCAAGTACTATTGTAACCCATGCTTGATTATACTATAAAATCCCTAACAAACTTGAATTTGGGGCTGATGCCATTGGGGAAATTCTGGAGTCAGTCTGCAGGCGTACATAACCTTCCTCTCCTTCCCCTGACTTGGAAGGTGGTCTCTTGGCTCCCAGAAATTCCTATAACATCTCTCTCCCTTTCAAATAAATAGATAAACTTTATTTTATTTATCTATTTGCAAAGGGAGAGAGAATGAGCACAGGTATGCCAGGGCCTATTGCAGCTGCAAAGAACTCCAGACACATGTGCTACTTTGTACATCTGGCTTTACCTGGCCACTGGGGAATCAAACCCAGGCAAACAAGTGCCTTTAGCCACTGAGCCATCTCTGCAGCCCCTGCCCCAAATTTCTGAGCTCAAGTGATCCTTCTGCCTCAGTCTCCAGTTTACTGGGATAACAGGCACCACCATGTGTGGCCATAAATAACAAAGTTCTTAAGTTGTCTTTTAGGAAAACCTTGAGAATCTGGCTTTTCAAAGAAGATACGCAGGGACAGAAGAAGCCAGTTCAGCATGTCAGTGACTATTTGAGGTGACAAGCTAGACAGCCATTATGTAGCAAGTCCCAGACCAGAAATGAACAGAGGACCACCTGAAAAAAATTAAAAAGCAGAGTCTTTATCAAGCCCGCCAGCATCTGTCCCTTCACAGCAAGGAGGAGAGCAGCCTTATCCTACTTTTACAGTGAGCTTTAAAAGGCAAAAATCACATTCCTTTACAATGATCTGAAAACCCCCAGACACCCCCTCCACACACAATTGTCTTTAGCAAGAGCAAGCAAGCATGATTACAAAAGCAGAGTATTTGCAATCAGCACCGATATGAAGCAGATACCAAAAATCAGGACATCTTGACCTCAGGGTGAGAGCAAACACCAGAAGCCTTACTGGGACCCATCCACATTCTTGTAGTTAATGCTCAGTGCTAATCTTTAATCTCTTATGGCTCTTAGTAATTGAGTCAAATCTTAGACTCATCAGTTACCATAGCCTCATACTTGGTCCTGAGAACCATTAATTTTACTGAGGAAATTCTCTGTTGGATAAACTTGATTAGAACATTTAAAATGCAGGGGCCTACAATCAATCCTAAAAGTAGCAGAATTATGGGTCTCCAGAGATGGCAATAATTAGAGTGGTGAACCAGGGTGACCAAGAAAACAAATTTTCATACCAACAAATGGGCAGCTGGTTGCAGAAGCAAGACACGACAGTTAGCTTGTGCAGTCTGTATGATTCAAAACAATTTTTCAGAACATACCTATGAACCAATATGCATATGAATCATGTAGTTGGGTCGCCCTAACCAGGAGCTATATTTTATTCTATTTTAGTCTTAAATTGTCATTATTGTCCCTCGAGGTCCCTCTAGACAGTTCTGTCTTTGGGATTTCTTCAGCTACAGATCAGTTCAGCTCCTTAGCAGTTAACTCTGACAGTGGCTTAGTGTATCAGTCCAGCTTTCAGCTTTTCCATTCCATTTCCCTCATCTTTCCAGTCATAATAGATCTGGTTAGTAAAGCCGATCTGATCAGGGAATGACAAATAGTTTAAAATCAGTCTGATTAATATTTAAATGTAGTTGTCAGGTGACAGTGTAAGCTATATCTGGAACACAGAAAACATGCACCTTCTATCTTTTAAGTCTATGTTAGTTATAAGTACAGGCAGAACATTTTAGTTGCCCTGAAAACAACATTTTACCAATTATTTTATCAATACTTTAAGCCAGTTGACTTAACCTAGAAATTGTATGTCAGGAAAAGACAAGACAGTATAAAAACTTGGCATGTGTTTTTGAAAACAACTTTGGCTAGTCTGTATATCTATGCAGGCACCAATTACCACCAAAACTGGAAGCAGAACAGCAGAATTTAAGATTATTTTTCTAGAGCAGGAAACATGTCTTAAGTATCAATATATCCATAAGCAATGAACTTGAGATACTAGAAATGAGACAATTACTTAAAACCTTAACTGTGACTGTTTATACATAGCTTAAGAATAAAGTCAAACCTGGTCATTGTTGAGCTGAACTAGCCTTATTTTAAACATACATTAGAGACATTTTGACAGACACAAAGTAATTTCTTTTTTTTTTTTCTGTCTCTCATTTTACATTTTATTTTGGTTTTATTATTATTATTTTTATTAACAACTTCCATGATTGTAAACCATATCCCATGGTAATGCCCTCCCTCCCCCAACCTTCCCCTTTGAAACTTCATTCTCCATCATATCCCCTCCCCATCTCAATCAGTCTCTCTTTTATTTTGATGTAGGATTTTGAGATAGGATCAGATTTTCAAATATGTATGTATGTATATATATACTTAAAGGATATCCTTAGGATTTTCTGAATTTCTTTGGTATCTATTGTAATGGTGTCTTTTTCATCTCTAATTTTATTAATTTTTGTCTCTTCTCTCTTTCTTCTGGTCAGATTTTCTAAGGGCTTTTACTGAGGAGTGCGATTGCTGCTAGACACCTGACTGCGTAGCTTTGGCCTTTTGGAGCTGAATTTTTCAAGAGGAATGTGGAAGGATTTGAAACCTTGGCCTAAAAGATGCCTTGCAGTGCTGTAAGTACACCTTGATGGACTATTCAGGTCAGAGTTGAAAGACCTGAATGCAGTAAGAACTATGGACTGTGAGGTGTCGCTTATGAGGGTGAGAAAGAGCTTTGCTTGGACTGGGCCAGCAGTTTGTGTGAGAAGCTTGCTGTTATGCCCATGTCCTAAGAAGTTGTGCAGGGTTGCTTTACGTAGAAATGAACTGGTGTGAGCAGAGGGATATGGCACTGAAAAAAAAAAATCTCTCTGTGAACTGTTGCCCATTCAGCTGCAATTGAGAAATTGCAACCTTTGAGATTGGGGCAGCTGATCTGCACTGGGGCAACAGGAAGAATGTAGACTCTTTTGAAGGAGTCTGAGTGCTCAAGGAGTGTCCTGTTCTTCAAAGTCTGCCTTATCCACCCCCCCAGATTAACAAACTGGCACCCTACCTTTGTGGAGTATAAGAAATGCAGGAAAGAGAGGGTCATTGTGTTTGCAACACTGTCCTGTGTTTTGGAAATGGCCATGGGCAGTGTGATGCCTGCATGGAGACCCCATGGGGCCATGAGGACGGACTGTGGATTGCAGTAGAGACCCACTGGAGATGCTGGGACCACCAGATGGCTGCTAAGGAAGGTTCCAGCCCAGAATGAAGTTTTTCAGGACTGGGAGTAGCCTAGCTGGAGGGGCAGAGTTGGAACTCCAGAGACTTGTTGCTAGTTAGAATTATTGGGCTTGGAGACTTGTCACTGGCTAGCGTTGTTCGACTTACAGCTGCAGAGTTTGATGTTTACCCTGTCTAAAATCTTGTATTGGTTGTATATTCATTTGCTATGCCCAATGCCATCTTTTGCAGTGTGAATGTTTATTCTGTACCATTATGGGATTTTTGGTTTATGGCTCAGTTATAAGATCTTGGACTACGGGGATGTATGAACATCATTAGAATTGGTAAAAACTATGGGGACTTTTTTTTTTCTTTTTTCTTTATTAGTCAGTTTTGTATTCAGCAAATACAGTCAGTTTGGTACCATTATTAGGCTCATCCGTGACCTACCCCCTCCCCTTGGCCCCTCCTTGTTGAGGAATATGGGTCATGCATTGTGGAGTTAGCCCACAGTTATGGGTAAGCTAAATGTCTCTGCATGTCATGACCCAACATGTGACTCTGACATTCTTTCCGCCCCCTCTTCCGCAAAATTTCCCTGAGCCATGTTGGGTTCATTTTTGGTCTGCTTCAGTGATGAGGTGTTGGGGGCCTCTGAGGCTCTGGCTCTCTATGGGGACTTTTAAAGTTGGATGAATACATTGCATTTTACATCATGTATGGTTTTCAGTTTATGGGGGCCAGGGGCGGAATGTGGTGGTTTGATGCAGGTGTCCCCCATAAACTTAGAGGCCTGGAGTTGTACTGGAACTGCTCAGCTGGTCCCACCCATGTCCTCTTCAGCAGCGACTCAGCTACTCTCTGCTCTCTCCCCTGCAGGTTTCTTGACTTCGCAAGGAGGCTGATGAGGTTGGAAAATCCCCTTGTTTGGTCTCTTCTGCTCCTGCAGCTGGGTGCAGGGTGGGCACCCGGATCGACACAGATTGGGTCCAGGTCCGCAAGCACCTTGGTGGGATTCTGGCCAGTTTCCTCCTTTCTGATAGATGTTAGTCTCTCCTTCTTCTCTGCTGTGGCTGATAAAATCCTATAAACCCTCACTTTTTGGACAAAGAGTGTATTTTGCTGAGGTTTTGCTTAAATCCCCGCTTAGGCTGGATTGGTGTGACTCTTATGCAGTCATCTTATCCAGAAGTCTCCCATAAGACTTTTCATATGACCATTTAAGTTTTTTTTATTGTCCTCAAAAGGCTTTTTGAAATAACCTTTTTATAAAATAAGTAGACCATACTTACCATATACTATTTAGCCAGAATATACATATAGATTTTATATAGATTATATAGATTTTGTTGATTTTGGAACTTCTTTTCTTATAACTTTCTGAAACACATTTTGTAAAAATATGAAAGCAGATTCAAGCATTATTAGAAATTTTAGAAATTTTCTGACAAACTCAGTATAGAGTACTTCCAAATTTAAACATAAATCTTGAGGCTGTTGTCTGTTATTAGTTCCATAGAAGCATAGAAAGATAAAGTAAATTTAAAAACAGTTAAAAATGTCTTATAAGAAGTCCCCATCTGTTCACAGAAACTTGGGACTCACCCATCATCATGCTGATCCTAGATTCAATGTTCCTATAGCTCTCCACCCCTTTCTTTTTTTAAATATTTTTTCCAAATTTTGATTAACAACTTCCATGATTATAAAAAATATCCCATGGTAATACCTTCCCTCCCCCCACTTTCTCCTTTGAAACTCCATTCTCCATCATAACCCCTCCCCATCTCAATCAGTCTCTCTTTTAATTTTGATGTCATGATCTTTTCATCCTCTTACGATGGTCTTGTGCAGGTAGTGTCAGGCACTGTGAGGCCATGGATATCCAGGCCATTTTGTGTCCGGAGGGAGTATGTTGTATGGAGTCCTACCCTTCCTTTGGCGCTTACATTCTTTCCACCACCTCTTCTGCATTAGACCCTGAGCCTTGGAAGGTGTGATAGAGATATTACAGTACTGAGCACTGCAGTCACTTCTTCCCAGCACCATGATACCTTCTGAGTCGTCTCAAGGTCACTGCCATCTGAAAGATTCTCTACCAAAAGTGAGAGTAGCATTAATATAAGGGTATGAACATTAAGAGAAGTGCTTACTGGGCAGTTTGATAAGCATAGTATATACATTTATCCAGACATCAGCAGAGGTTACACCCCTAGGGCTCATGACTACCCCTGTTTTAAGTTTTCAGTATCAGGGATGTATTCCCTCCCATGGAGCAGACCTCCAGTCCAATTAGAGGGCAGTTGGTTTCCACCATGATAGATGTCCACTCCTTTCTTAGCCTCCTGCATGGCAGGAGGCTAAGATAGAAGAGCCATCAGGGATTCTCCTGGGGTCAGCATAAACCCCAGAGAGCTCTGTGTCTTGTCTCCCTGTCTGAACAATGAGACTTGTGTGTTAGGCTCCCACTCTTACTCCTAGGGCCACCTGGCCATCTGCAGATCAAGCCCTTCAGGGGAAAGCACTGAGTGACACATTGCAGGTGCCTGTTCATGTGTAGAATACAGCAAGACCCCCCCCCCCACTTGTGTCCTCACCATGGAGAGCTGTCCCAGCCACAGCATTTGAGCACATGACTGTTTTCCCCAGGTTTTGGTTTCTGCCTGGGACTGGCTCAGAACTTAACTATTCCTGATCTAACCCTTGCCCCTAGGGAATACAGTGGGACCACATTCACCCCCCCACTTCTTTTTAGACTCCAGGGAGAGTTTTGGACTTCCCTCAGGGCTACAAGGCAGCTTTCTGATTCTGTCATTTTACAACCTTTTTTTTTTTTTGACACTGTACAGATACTTTATTGCTCACCATCCACACAAGCACATCTCCAGCCACTTCCTTCCACAGCTTGACAGTGTTCACATGTACAAAAGCCCAGCAGAAAGCGTCCCGTCGTGTCGGCTTCAGTAACGGAGAATGTGGAGCATCACTCACCAGGCTGTGTCTGCAGCAATGGTACAGGGCCTCCTGCACCGAGACTCCCCACTCCGTAGTGTGTCTCCTCCTCATATCAGTCTCCCGCCTCAAGCAAACGGACTCCTCTTTGCTGAGCCAGTGGTACTAACTCGTGCATAAAACAAATGTCTGTTTGCTCTTTCTTCTAGCAAATTTTAAGTGAAAATAAGGTTGGAGGGGAATTTATTTTGAAAGGATGCAGGTCAGTTTAAGTTGCTGTACTTAACAATACCTACACGAACTATAGGTTCACAACGTAGTTTTCTTCATGGATTCTGGCCTTGTCCAGGGCTGTCAGATTTGAGCATGTGGTATAGTATTCCACCAAGAATAAGGCTACTGAATGTGCTACTTTGGAAGAGCTCAGCTAATAGGAACTGACTAACTGCACCTATCGTAAAGCAAATGTGGCTCAATTTTTCTGAAGAAAAGGTCCATCAGGGGCAGAACTGTGCTTGGAAAATAGACATTTGAATATTTTATGCAAAACATGAGGAATGTTTCCTAGCAGTACATCTAAAAAAGTCTAGGCAAATCCTCATTTTCCAAACTGTATATTGAAAACATGAAAACCGATTTTTTTTTTTTTTTTTTGGTTTTTCGAGATAGGGTCTCACTCCAGTCCAGGCTGACCTGGAATTAACTCTGTCATCTCAGGGTGGCCTTGAACTCATGGCGATCCTCCTACCTCTGCCTCCCGAGTGCTGGGATTAAAGGCGTGCGCCACCACGCCCGGCTATGAAAACCGATTTTACAACCTTTTAAGAGTAAGAGAATATTGCATTTTTCCCTGCATATGACCTTAATTACTTTCAGTGTTCCTTCTGAGGGACATTCAACAGTAAAAGTTGGCCATGCCATCTAGGACAGTGGGCTTGATGGAGGACATCCTCCTCAATGAACTTCCCACTGCGCTGGTGCTGCCGAAAGCCTTCCTAAGCATGCACTGCTCAGAACTGCAATCACTCTGCAGCCTTAGGGCTGTCACACACACACACACACACACACACACCACATTCATTTAAAGTTCACGTTTCATACAGACTTCAGACAACCATCTCTCCCTCCCACATTCATTCATTCATTCAGAAGCTATGCATTTCCATTTTAAATTCCTATTCTATTTACAACTCCAGAGACCAAGACCAAACCTCAAAATTACTCTGAGTATTCTTTCACACCTCACACTGAGGATTTTCCAAGCCAAAAATTGACTAGTCTGAATTCCAAATTTTATTTTCTAATTTCCAATTTACCCGGGGTGGTCGGTGTGTCCAGGTCAACCAAGGAGCACCTGTTCGACTTGATGTGCAGCTGGGTGCTTGAAAGTTCCCTCTGGCAGCCATCTCACATCAAAGGACAGCCAATCTAGCTCACAGAACTTCCTTAAGGAGAAGGCATCACATGTGGCAC
Source organism: Dipus sagitta (assembly GCA_036346955.1). Lineage (NCBI taxonomy): Eukaryota > Metazoa > Chordata > Mammalia > Rodentia > Dipodidae > Dipus > Dipus sagitta. The sequence continues at coordinate 125,960,544 of CM070776.1, forward strand.
CTGAGTCAGATGCCCACTGTTGGAAGAAGGACAAGTTAGGAAGAACACATTGCAATGGGCTAGATGTGCTAGACATGGAGTTTGTCTATCCCATGGTGGAGATTTGATTCTGCAGTTGGTTTCCTAGGAGGATCCAAAAATGTTAAGCACAAAAGAAGAAAACAAATACTAACAGAAAGACAAGGATATGTGGCCACATAGAACTGAAACAGATTCCATCATTCAGCCAAATGAAAGCTCTTTGCTTTGGGGTCTTGTTATCATAATCTGCCTGGCCCATTTCATTATCTTTTTCTTCAAGAGGAGGATTACTCAAACCTAAAGACATATGAAAAAGCCATATTGAAACTACTTCTTTGTTTGCTGATTGAAAACCATAATTTTAAAAAGGAGGAGATGGGCAAGGCTCAAGGAAACACATGGGCAAGTGATTGAGGGAGGATACTTGATATTCTCATCTGGCCTCCACATACACATGCTTTGATGCATGCATCCATACACACATGTCTATATGCCACATACACACCACACATACCATATGCTAATACTTCACACATGTACATTGAAAAAAAAGTATGAGCAGAAGTACCCTTCCTGGGTAGATAATGCTGCATCCAGATGCTATTGGTTGTTATAGGAACATCCCAAGTCCATGAGGGGGTTAACTCCCAGTTAGTTCTCCAAAACAATATCAGTTATTGCCACCTGTTCTTGATTGCTCGCCAGAACTAGATAGTAAGGCCCTATTGCTGAATACACTGCATGATTTGATTGTAGGACACTGTAAAATCAAGCTAGAACTGAGCTGTGTGTGCTCGTGCACACACATGTGTGCATTCACATGCGTGCATGCGTTCACATGTATACATGTGCCATGGTGTACTTGTGGAGGTCTAACAATTTTTGGTTCGATCCTGGCCTGTCCACCTTATTTGAGGAAGGGTTTTTCATTCTGGATTCTTGCTCTGCTAGTTTTTGCTGAGTTCACCTCAATATTCTCAGAAATTCTCCTGTCTCCACCCCTTGTTTTGCCCAACACGTCAGTGTACTGGGATTACAGAAGCCCACCACTTCAGATACTCCGGCTCGGGTGGTGAGTGCTGTATATACTAAGATAGCTCTCTAGCCCCTGATCAGAGTATATTAAAAAATCTTTTGGGCTGGAGAGATGGCTTAGCAGTTAAGGCGTTTGCCTACAAAGCCTAAGGACCCAGGTTCAATTCCCCAGGAGCCACGTAAGCCAGATGCACAAGGGGGCACACATTTCTGGAGTTCATTTGCAGTGGCTGGAGGGCCTGGCACGCCCATTCTCTTTCTTTCTCTCTCTAATACATAAAAAATAAAATATTAAAAAAATCTTTTAAGACAGAATCTCACTCTAGCCCAGGGTGACCTGGAACTTACTCTGTAGCCGAGGTTGGCCTCAATCTCACTGTGGTCCTCCTGTTTTAATCTCCACAGTGCTAGTACAAACTCGTGTATTTGAAGTGGTGGGCTTCTGTAATCCCAGTACACTAATGTCACCACAACCACACGTTTTTTCATTTTTAAAGATGTAATTTACATTTATTCTTAACACATGGAACATATAGTATAAAGATTTCATACTGAATAAATGATATTCATTAGACCAAAAAAGGAAAAAAGGAGGAATTTACATCAAGATTTTAGCTACATTGTTGAAATACAAATATGCAGATTTTATCACTGAAAACAATCTCAATTGTGTTTCTTCATCAGGAACTTCCACTGATCCTAGAACTTTCTCCTACCTCTATCAGAAAGAAAATAAAACAAAACAATAATCCAGAAAAAAACAACAACTGTATGTTGATTGGCTGCTGAGACATCAAGGACATTTTTTTTTAAAAAAACGGTTGAAATCATACAAAACTCATAATTGTTAAGTGTTCTAGATACACAATTTCTACTTATGAAATATAGTTTGTAAAGTTTTGTGTCATGTTTATGGAGGTAATTATAAATTTTATTGAGCTAAGTGCAAGGGTATGTGTGCTTCATTCTACTTCTGTGGTCAGCTTGGCTATCTCATACTCAGCTGGAAGCCCTCTCCTCTAGTGCTTCCTACTTCCCTGTTTTAACCTTAATATTCACTCTAACTACCACATTCCCACAGCAAGGACAAAAGACAAAACTGTTGCCAAGGAGTAGTCAAACTGCAGCTGAGGGCACAAAGCAAGATGGCCGGCTCTCAAGGGGTCTTCCCTGACTACCAAGCAAGCTTCTTGCTTCTCTCTATCAATGATGATCCTCCTGCCTCAGTCTTCTGAGTAGCTGGGATTACAGGTATGTGCTATTGGTCTTTGCTTGAGGAACTAATTTTTTTTTTTCAAGGTAGGGTCTTGCTCTAGCTCAGGCTGACCTGGAATTCACTATGTAGTCTCAGGGTGGCCACGAACTCATAGCCATTCTCCTATCTCTGCCTCCTGAGTGCTGGGACTAAAGGTGTGGGCCAGCACACCTAGCACGAGCTCATTTTTTCTGTTACTGTTTTAATCAGTTAGAGCAGGTCTAATAAAGGGCCACAGACTGGCTATTCAGAGAAATTTCTCAAAGCTCTGAGTTCATGGTACCAGCTTTCTTGATTCTGTTGCGGACTCTGGGATTGCACACTGCACAGCCTTTTTGTGTCATCATATGGCAGAAAGGAAGTTGGAGGGCTCTATGGGGTCTCTGTAAAGAGATGACATGTTTATAATCGGCCAGGGTAGCTCATTGGTAGTGGATAAGAATGCTTACCTAGAATGATACAAGGCCCTGAATGTAATGTTCAGCACTATCAGAAAGGAAGGAACGATGGAAGGGAGGGCGGATGGAGGGAGGAAGTGAGATAGAGAAAGAAGAGAGAAAGAAGAAATCAAAGGAAAGAAATACAACTAACCTTGTAAAACCACACTTAACCACACACCAGGTCTAAATCTGTAACTTTAGAAGTTGTCAAAAAGCAAGAGTAATAAGTCATATTCGCCAGTAGAGGGGGATGTTCGATTATTTCTGTGGCTTGCATGGCTGTGTTCAGCTGCCTCTCACTTCAACACAGAGGAGCCTTGTTGGATATTAGGGCCCTATGAAATTGTTTACGGTCAGAGCAGAACAATAAGGGCCAGCTGTCAGTGACAGGCCCGCTCCCATGTCAGGGATTACTTTTCTCTGTTTCATCACTGCTATTAGGCCGTGGTAGGGGAAAATGGTGATATTATTATTATTTGTTTTTTTTTTTTTTCAAGATAGGGTCTTGTTCTAGGCCAGGCTGACCTAGAATTCACTATGTAGTCTCAGGCTGGCCTTGAACTCACAGCAATCCTTCTACCTCTGCCTCCCTGGTGCTGAGATTAAAGGCATGCGCTACCATGCCCAGCGATATTATTTAAATATGTCTTACATATTGTTGATATATACGTATTGTCCTTTTTTTCTGGTACTTCAGAGTGTTTTTGCATATGCTAGGCAAGCACTCTGCCACTTAGTGGCACTTCCAGCCCCAGGCCCACTCTTTTTTATTATTTATTTATTTATTTATTTTTTCTTAATTTTTATTAACATTTTCCATGATTATAAAAAATATCCCATGGTGCTACCCTCCCTCCCCCAACTTTCCCCTTTGAAATTCCATTCTCCATCATATCCCCTCCCCATCTCAATCAGTCTCTCTTTCATTTGATGTCATGATCTTTTCCTCCTCTTATGATGGTCTTGTGTAGGTAGTGTCAGGCACTATGAGGTCATGGATATCCGGGCCATTTTATGTCTGGAGGGAGCATATTGTAAGGAGTCCTACCCTTCCTTTGGCTCTTACATTCTTTCTGCCACCTCTTCCGCATTAGACCCTGAGCCTTGGAAGGTGTGATCGAGATGTTACTTAGTACTCCAGTCACTTCTTTCCAGCACTATGATACCTTCTGAGTCATCCCAAGGTCACTGCCATCTGAAAAGAGAAGATTCTCTACCCAAAGTGAGAGTAGCGTTAATATAAGGGTATGAATATTAAGAGAAGTGCTTACTGGGCAGTTTGATAAGCATAGTATATACATTTTTCCAGACATCAGCAGATGTTACACCTCTAGGGCACATGACTACCCCTGTTTTAAGTTTTCAGTATCAGGGATGTATTCCCCCCCATGGAGCGGGCCTCCAGTCCAATGGGAGGGCAGTTGGTCCCAGGCCCACTCTTTAAATCTGGCTAAATGAAGTTCTTCCTACAAAAAGAAAACTGGAACCTATGGATGAAGGTATCACAGGCGGAAAGAAAAGAAAAACAGAATGGTAGCTATAACTATAACAGAGTAATCCTGTCAGTTTTTTAAAAATACTATTTGAAGGTTGAAGCAAAAATTAGGGTGTCATCTCATCTGGTGTTTAAGGTATGTAGCAAAATACTTAAAGTATTTATATGTTTTTTCTCTTTTTCTTTTCTCCCTCTCCCTTCTGTCCTTCCTTCCTTCTTCCCTCCCTTCCTCTTTCTCTTTCTCTCTCCTTCCTCCCTCCCTCCCTCCCTCTCTTTCTCTCTCTCTCTCTTTCTTCCGTTCTTGTAGAGAGGTGAGAGAGACAGAGAGAGAATGGGCACACCAGGGCCTCCAGCCACTGCAAACGAACTCCAGACACGTGCGCCCCCTTGTACATCTGGCTGTACATGGGTACTGGAGAATTAAACCCAGGTTACTAGGCTTTGTAGGCAAGTGCCTTAACCCCTGAGCCATCTCTCCAGTCCAAGATATTTACATTTTAAAACAAGCTAAAAATAGAATTAGGGGCTGGAGAGATGGCTTAGCAGTTAAGATGCTTGCCTGCAAAGCCAAAGGACCCAGGTTCCAATTCCCCAGGAACCATGTAAGCCAGATGTACAAGGTGGTGCATGCATCTAGAGCTCATTTACAGTGGCTGGAGGCCCTGACACACCTATTCTCTCTATCTGCCTTTCTCTCTCTCTCTCTCAGGTAAATAAATGAAAATAAGATATATTAAAAAAGAATTAAAGTAAAAGTTTAAAAGAATAATAAAAGAAGCCGGGCATGGTGGCACACGCCTTTAACCCTAGCACTTGGGAGGCCGATATAGGTGAGTTCAGGGCCACCCTGAGACTACATAGTGAATTCCAGGTCACCCTAGGTTACAGTGAGACCCTGACTAAAAAAAGAAAAAATTAAAAAGGAATAAATGATCAACGATATAAATAACAAAATAAAATCAGACACGGTCACACATGTCTGTCTTCAGTTTTAGGCCAGCCTGATCTACATAGCATGACTGCCTCAACCTTCCAGCCATCCCCAAATTGTTAAAAATATATGTACAACTATTTAAAAGGCAAGGACAAAGGGCTTCAGATGTAGAAGACATGCTTAACATGCAGGAAGCCCTCAGCACAAGACCAATACAAGAAAAAAAAAATCCAAAGAAAAAACTGGGAGTGGAGGCAGGAGGATGAACTTCTATAAATGGATGTGTGGTTCCTATGGCTTAAAGGTGGGAAGACCATGGGTAAATCAAAGTGAAATTCAAAAATTATTCATATAGATCATCAATAGATAAATAAAACAGTACCAAAAAATATTATGACCAGCTGGATGTGGTGGCACACACTTACAATCCCAGCATTTTGGAGGCAGAGGCAGGAGGATCAATGCAAGTTCAAGGCAAGCCTGGGCTGTACAATGAGTTGAATTGGAATGGAAGCCTGCTCTATGGGAGGGAATATATGCCTGGTACTGAAAACCTAATCAAAAGCCTATGGCAGGGGAGGTCATTAGCCTTAGGGGTATAAAGCCTGCTCTTGTCTGTATAAATGCATATATTACTCTTACCAAATTTCCCTGAAAGCACTACATTTAATGCTCATATTCATATATTAATACTACTCTCACTTCTGGTTAGAGAAGCTTCTCTTTTCAGATGGCAATGACCACTGGGATGATCCAAAAGGCAACATAGTGCCGAGAAAAAGGGATGGAGGAGTGTCTAGCACTGAAACATCTCACACCCTTCAAGGCTCAGGGTCCATTGCGGAAGAAGTGGTGGAAAGAATGTAAGAGCCAAAGGAAGGATACCACTCCTTACATACAACTGTCCAGACAGAAATAGGCTTCAATATCCATGACCTGGCAGTGCCTAGCAATACCCACACAAGACCCTCATAATAGGAGAGAAAGATGATGACACCAAATTAAAAGAGAGACTAACGGAGAGAGGGAAGGGATATGACGGAGAGCAGAGTTATGAAGGGGAAAGCAGGGGAGGGGAGGGAAGTACCATGGTTTGTTATCTGTAAGCATAAAAGTTGTCAATAAAATATATACTAAAAATACGAACTGGAGAGATGGCGTAGCAGTTAAGCGCTTGCCTGTGAAGCCTAAGGACCCTGGTTCGAGGATCAATTCCCCAGGACCCATGTTAGCCAGATGCACAAGGGGGGGCGCACGCGTCTGGAGCTTGTTTGCAGTGGCTGGAAGCCCTGGGGCGCCCATTCTCTCTCTCTTTATCTCTGTCTTTTTCTCTCTCTGTCATTCTCAAATAAATAAATAAAAACTTAATATACTAAAAATAAATAGATAAAATAAAAAGAAAAAAGAAAAGAAAATCCAGCTGAGGGCTTGGGGTATAGCTCACTGCTTAGCATACACAAGGCTCCAGATTCCATCCGCAGCAACACACGCACACGCAGATAGCTCATCCACACAAGCCACTATCAGTGCTTCCTGTGCTGGAGCTCTGACATACTTTGCTGAACCTGTTGGCTCACGTCTATAACTCCAACAATCGGAAAAATCACAAATTACACAGTAGTATGGATTACACCGCGAGGCCCTGTCTCAAAACGAAGCAACCCCCAATAAGTAATCATTCCAATATTGTCTAAAAATTTTTCATTTATTTATTTATTTGAGAGGGAGAGACAGAAAAAGGGATGGAGAGAGGAAGAAAGGAGAGAGAGAGAGGTAGAGAGGAAATGGGCGTGCCAGGGTTTCCTGCCACTGCAAACAAACTCCAGACACATGTGTCACTTTGTGCATCTGGCTTTACATGGGTACTGGGGAATCAAACCCAGGTCATTAGGCTTTGTAAATAAGTGCCTTTAACCGCTGAGCCATCTCTTCAGCCCTCATTCATATATATAATTTTTTTTTGAGGTAGGGTCTTGCTCTAGCCCAGGCTGACCTGAAATTCACTACATAGTCTCAGGGTGGCCTCGAACTCACTGCGATCCTTCTACCACTGCCTCCCGAGTGCTGGGATTAAAGGTGTGCGCCACCACGCCCGGCCCTCATTCCAATATTTTTAGTCTTATGATTTTTCTTTTTAGTATGTGCTTGGTTCTAACAATGGAACCTAGGGCCTTACACATGCCAGGCAAGTGTTGTACCTGAGATACACCCATCTAATATCTTAAATCTCAAAATGGCAGTACAGTGACCTGCCAATCCAACGCAGCATGGAATTTATCATAGCCTGGATTCAATTATTTATTTATTTGTGTTTTTGAAGTAGGGTCTCTCTCTCTCTAGCCCAGACTGTCCTGGAATTCACCATGTAGTCTCAGACTGGCCTCAAACTCACAGTGATCCTCCTAACTCTGTCTCCCGAGCGCTAGGATTAAAGATGTGCACCACCATGCCGTGCATGGCCTGGATTTCAAAGCTCATATTTGCTCTGTTCTGGATCTGCTTTGTCCCTGAAGCATTCATCTCTTGAAGCTTGGTCTTCACTGTGCAGTGCTGAGGTGGTGGGAACTTCAAGAGTTTGAACCAGATGCATGGCTTTAATCCTAGCGCTTGGGAAATGGGTGCACGAAGATCAAAAGGTTACAGCTAGCTTCAGTTACACAGAAAGTTCGAGGATAGCCTGGACTACATGAGACTATGTCTCAAAACCAGCAATAAAATATAGTAGAGCACACTAAGTGTTTGGGGGCTTTGTTCCCTGGATGAATTATGTAGTTTTGTGGGGTCCCTTTTAGTTTTCTTGAGAATGAGCTATTACATAGATTGAGGTTAGCACTCCACTTTTGCTAGCTTCCTATCTTACCATGTGATCTTCCCTCCTTTGTGTTTCTGCCAATGGTGATGTCACTTGCCATCTACCATGATGTCATCCAGCCAAGAGCAACTTGGCAATAGCCAGTGCTCAACTACTTAGGCTTGCACCCCAAACTGAAAATTGGGAACTAAATAAATTTGTCTCAAGTAACCCAGATTGGCCTTGAACTCTGTGTAGCAGAAGATGACCCTGGACTCCTGATCCTTTTGCCTCCTCCTCCTAAGTGCTAGGGTTATAGGCATGTGCCATCACACTCAGCAATAAACTTTTCTTTGTTGTACAGCACTCATCCTTAGATAATTTGTTATAGTAATGGGAAATAAACTAATTTTAGTTATTTTTGGAAGAATTTTGTAAGCATATAGGCAGGAATATATTTATATATTCAAAAGAGACACTTTTTTGGGGGGGTAGTGTCTAGTTGTAGTCCAGGCTGACCTTGAATTCACTATTTAGTGTCAGGGTGGCCTTGAACTCATGGCATTCCTCCTATCTGTCTCCCACATGCTGGAATTAAAGGCGTGCACCACCATGCCTGGCCCTAAAGAGATAGTCTCTTTCCTCCCTTTGGCTATCAGACTGTAGAAACAATGGTTCATAAGAAATTAGAATTTCCCCAGGAGTCTCATGCTGGGAGAAGCAAAAGACTGGGGTTCTGGTAGTAGCTAGACAGAGAGCTTATCCCTCAACAAGAGATTCTACAGTTCTGATCACCATGTTAGCTCACCTTGCAGGAGACATTGGAGCAGAGACAATGATGGGACCACACCTCAAACAAGATTGCCTTCTACTTAAACCTAAACATCATGTCAGGACCTGAAGATGAAGTGGTGTGTGTGTGTGTACTTCTTTGTTCTTCTTTCCAGTTTGTTCAGATTGTATAAATCTCCCTTTTTGGTTTTTTTTCACCATAATTGGACTGCTGAGGTTAGGTGGCCAAACCTATTTTGATAGGGCTGCTAGGGCCTTGGCTCTGACCCTAATTCCAGTAACCTTGAAAAACTTGGACTTAGGCTATGTACTAGCTTGTATATTCATAAAATACTGAATGTTGTATAATTATGTAGTTTCCTTATTCTCAGGAGATTTATGCTGAGTCTTTAGGCATTGACTGTCAAGATGCTTGTGACTTTTCATATGGTTCAACAACAACAAAAGGACAAAATATATTCATCTGTTAACTAGTGAATGTAGGGGAAGGATATACATGTGACATTATCTTTAAGATTCTGTGTTCAAAACATTTTTGCTATGTTATTTTATTTTTTTGGTTTTTCAATGTAAGATGTCACTCTAGCCCAGGCTGAGCTGGAATTCACTATGTAGTCTCAGGGTGGCCTCAAACTCATGGTGATCCACTAACCTGTGCCTTCCAAGTGCTGGAATTAAAGGCGTGTGCCATCACGCCCGGCTTTGCCATGTTATTTGTTATTGTGGCAATAACATATTTTCACTTTACATTTCTTTTTAAACTTTCCTAACATTATAAAAATATGCAACAAGAAAGTAATATGTGGTTATTTCCCTCTTTCTGCCCCAGGTATGATTATAGAAATTACTTTTTGTCCTCAATACTACCATTTTTTTCTTTTTTTTGCAAGTGTTTTGTGTGTGTGTGTGTGTGTGTGCACATGCATGTACACATGTGCCAGGGTGTATGCATGTGTATAGAGGCTAGAGGTTGATGTCAGGTGCCTATTGTTCTACATCATATTGTTTGAGATAGGGTCACTCACTGAACCTGGTGCTCACCAAGTCAGCTAGGCAAGTTGGCCAACAAGCCATAAGCGATCCTTCTGTCTCTGCTTCCCCAGAATTGGGATTACATACATGCATGGGTGCTGAGGATCCAAACTCAGGTCCTCAATTTTTGTGTGGTAAGCACCGTACAGACTGAGCCATCTCCCCAGCTAGCCCTGATACTACCATTTTAAAAACTGAGATAGCATAGCGCATTGTTCCATGTTATTATCTAGAGAGCTCCTGCAGTCCCAGCTACATTATTCTATTGTGTGGATAGGTCACAACTTATTATTATTATTATTTTTGTAGTTTTTTGAGGTAAGGTCTCACTCTAGGCCAGGCTGACCTGGAATTCACTAGTCTCAGGCTGGCCTCAAACTCACCTCTGCCTCCTGAGTACTGGGATCAAAGGTACACATATCCATGCCTGGCTGGATCAGAATTTATTGCATCAATTCTTTTTGATTTTTCGAGGTAGGCTCTTACTGTAGGCCAGGCCGACCTGGGATTCACTATGGAGTCTCAGGGTGGCCTCAAACTCATGGCAATCCTACCTCTGCCTCCCAAGTGCTGGGATTAAAGGTGTGTGCCACCACCCCCAGCTGCATCAATTCTTCATTGCAAGATTTCAGTGTTTTTAGTGACACTGTGATACTTTCTATCTGTAGAATTGAAGGATGTGCTAGTTCTTAGTATAACTATCCTGGTAGGTTAGCTAAATTGGTTAGTTGGTCACTATTATCAAGTTGCATTCAACAAATTATAAGCTGATCACTTTCCATCCATAGTTTCTGAAAATACCTATGTACCCATACCTATCAGATAATTATCAATAATTTAATGCAGGATTGCCTCAAGTTTAAGGGTAGCCTTGTCTACATTGTGAATTTTGGGCCAGCTAAGGCTACATCATGAGACCATGTCTCAGAAAATTCAAAATGGGGTTGGATCTATAGCACAGTTGGTAGAGTGCTTATCTAGCATGCATGAGGCCCTGAGTTTGATCCCATAAACCAGGAATTGTTGGCACACACGTCTAATCCCAGCATTTAGGAGGATTGTGGTATGCAGGTCAGAAGTTTAAGGTCATCCTGGTTTACACAGTGAGTCTGAGAGGCCAGCCTGGGCTACATAAATCCCTGTCAATAAAAGGCAGTTAAAGGAAACCCTAGTCCAAAACCACAACCTGTCCCCTCCCTGGATGAAGTCAATCTGAAAAGGCTACAGACTGTGTGACCCAGAGTCTGAGATTCTGGACAAAGCAAAATGATGGAGCCAGCTGCCAGGGGGGTGGGGATGGTGGGGGATGACTATGCAGAGCAGAGGGGTTTTAGAACAGAGAAGCTATTCTCTATACAACAGTGGTAGATGCTGTCTTCACACATTTGTCCAAACACAGAGAATGAACACCACCAAGAGTGAGAGTAGGGGTGTAGCTCAGTAGAAAAGCTTTAGACCAGCGTGCCTGGGGCTCAGGGATCCATACTTAGCACAACAAAAAACAGAACAAATGAATGAAACAAAACAAGAATGATCCTTAATGTAAATTATGGCCTTGGGTGATACTGGTGTTAACAATATGTGCTTACTGACCAGCACAAACATCCCAGTGCAGTGCAAGCTGTTAATAGAGGGCTGGGGGCTGGTGTGTATGTGTGGGGGTAGGGTATATGGGAATTTGGTTTTCTGTTTAGCTTTTTTTTTTTTTTGGCGTCTAGAGGTAGGGTCTTGCTCTAGCCCAGACTGACCTGGAATTCACTATGTATTTTCAGGCTGGCCTTGAACTCATAGCAATCTTCTTACCTCTGCCTCCCAAGTGCTGGAATTAAACCATGTACCACCACACCCGGCTTGGTTAGTTTTTTTTTTTTTTTTTTTTAAGACATGATGTCTTGTAACACAGGCTCATCTTAACTCTCTATGTAGTTGAGGATGACCTTCAAAATCCACTTTTGTTTTTTGAGTAAGGCAAAGGAGATTTATTAAGAAAAAGGTGGAAGAGACTCAAAGTGTCAGTGCACATGCATGCCTCGAATTCTGACTGGCATTCAAAGAAGAGAAAGGAAAAGTTATACTTTTTTAAGAGTCTGAGAGCAACTGCTTAACTTATTTATTTTTATTTTTTACTGAGAACTTTAATGTATGAACATATTGCAATTTGGTCATATTCCCATTGAGTTGTTTTCATGTCCTCTCTCCTCCACTGAGGATCCTTGTTAGTGAGATTATCAATAATCATGATGGGGTCATGACATGCTGTTTATTTATTTATTAGCAAGTGTGTATGTCTGTGTATGGGCATGCCAGAATCTCCTGTGGCTGCAAACAAATGGCAGATGAATGAACAACTTTTTTTGCTGGCTTTATGTGGGTGCTGGAGAATTGAGTCCCATAAGCCTTAACTGCTGAGCCATCTTCCCAGCCCCAACTTTGAACTGTTCCTCTTGCCTCTATGTTCTGAGTGCTGGGATTATAGGCATGTGCTGCCATTACCAGTTTATGTGGTTCTGGGGATTAAAGCAAGGGCTTTGTGCATGCTAGGCAAGTACTCAAACAACTGGACTACATCCCTAGCCACACCATAAGGCTGTGTTTACATTAAGAAAATTATCTTTGGGATGGAGAGATGACTTAGCAGTTAAGGCACTTGCCTGCAAAGCCTAAGAACGCATGTTTGAATCTCCAAGTCCCACATAGTCAGATGCACAGTGACACAAACGTGCAATGTCGCACATGCACACAAGGGGTGCATGTGTCTGGAGTTCATTCACAGTGGCTAAAAGGCCCTGGAACACCCATTCTCTCTTTGACTTTTTCTTTTTCTGACCGAGAGAGAGAGAGAGAGAGAGAGAGAGAGAGAGAGAGAGAGAGAATGGGTGTGCCAGGGGCTCTAGCCACTGCAAATGAAGTCCAAGTGCATGCACAATCTTGTGCATCTAGCTTATGTGGGTACTGGGGAATCGAACTTGGGTCCTTAGGCTTTGCAGACAAGCGCCTTAACCACTATGCTGTCTCTTTAGTCCTAACCCTATTTTTACTATCCTTAGCTCTCTATCTCTAATTCAGTTCCCAAAACTCAAATTTAATAACTATCATTTTATGGAATATACCAAAAAAAGGGGGAAAAATCTTTCAATCATTGGCATATATTTAAGTGATACAAACATGAAGAAACTAGTGGTGGGAGTAGTGATGTGTTATAATCCCAACAGTACAGAGGCTCCAAGTGGGATTGTAAATTCAAGGCCAGCCTGGACTACACAGAGAAGACCTAGTAAAAGCAAAACAAACAAACAAACGAACAAAAAAAACCGAAAAAACCCCAACAAACAAACAAAATAAACTGGGCATGGTGGCACATGCCTTTAATCCCAGCACTCAGGAGGCAGTGGCAGGACTGCCATGAGTTTGATGCCACCAGGAGACTACATAGTAAATTCTGGGCTAGAGTGAGAACCTATCTCAAGCCCCCAGAAAACCCCCCAAAAATCAAACAGAAAGAGTGCAAGACTAGTTATTATGTAAATGCCTTTATTTTGAACTACTACATTGCTACCAGATTACATCCCTTTTCAGAGTTAGAGTAACATAATGATCTTGAGAACTATAGCAAAGAGCTTGACAAAGCAAGAGTACATCAAGTCCTACATACATACTTTGACTTTTTGTTGACCATATCATACCTTTGTTGTTATAGGAGTAAAATTTAAAAATGTATTGTACACTTAGCAGACTTGGCCTACACAATTTCATCCAAGTTCTGCATTCACTCTCTCCTCAAGGGTCATATTCAATGGCATTTTAAATTGAAAGAGAGAGCTTGATGACACAGGTTTTAAAGCAAATAAGCATGTATTGAACTGACATATTGAAGACAAAAATACTTCCTTTGTTTACAGCTTGGGTGTGAGAGAGAAGATGCAACCTTAGGGTACATTTTTCCTCCACTTATAATGTATTCTTTTTTACTTACTTGAAGACCCCTTAAAAAAAGTAGCAAAATCAGCAGACTTGTTGAATGTAATCAAAATATTCTTAAATGTACAAAAAATAATCATGTAGAAAGAATACTGTAAAAAGATACCAATTTTAAGAATAAAAGAATAAGAAAAGCTTCTATTACATTCTGCTCAGCCAGTTACTTCGGCAAATTTTCAGTACTACAGAGTAAGTGGAGGATACTCATATCCACATACCTTCTGACCATAGTTCTGGAGTAAGAACTGGCAGCCTGGATGGATAGCAAAATGACTAGCTAAGAATATTCATTATCTACCCATCTAAGCAACTCTCAAGAGATGGACATTCTAAGAGGGAAAAACATACGTACAGGAATAACACACAGCAACAGGAAATGTGAAGTGTGGCATTCTAGGAGGAGAGAGTAAAATGGTTGGCTATGAGCACGGTTCAAGTGTGCCTGGCAGATCCAACGCTAAGGGAAAGAGGAGTTGCTTGTTATTCAAACTCTCTCCCGAGGGCTCTCACGATGAGCTAGTCTTGTTAATCAAAACTAAAAGTCCTTTAAATGACCAAGAAGTTCTTAAGCCATAAGCACTTCACCTGGAAATAGCTGACTTGCTAATCATGCACTTGGGAACAAGGTTGGCTTTATTCAGATTGGTTATTTTACACTCTCTTCATCCCCCTGCCCATCAAACATGCAAACACGGTCATGACCATCTTGGGCTTTACTTCCACAAGGTCTTCAGGGAGAGCGTACACTCTGGCTCCGATTCTTCTAGCCATTGACACTGCATACCTATTTTTTTGAGGAAACAAAAACAAAGATGAGATTTTGTCAGTTATAGATGTCATGTGAACCATCTAAGTACTCTTTAAGCTTTGGGTTCATTTATGTTACCCTCTATTATGGACTAATAGCATTTATTTACTCCTCTCCTCTAATGTGAAATGAGTATTAGTGTTTGAAGTACCAACTATATAAAAATAAGCTTATAGGCTTGGAGAGATTGCTCAGTGGTTAAGGCACTTGCCTTGCAAAGCCTAATGAGCCAGTTTCTATTCCTAGTACCCACATAAGCCAGATGCAGAAAGTGGCACATGCATCTGGAGTTTGTTTGCAGTGTCTAGAGGCCCTGGTGCACACATATTCATTCTCTCTCTGTCTGCAGGTGTGTCTCTGCTCACAAATAAATAAATAAACAAAAATTAAAAATAAAATATATATGCACATACACATATATATGTATGTGTGGTGTGTATGTAATTATCTAGGTTGGCTGCATAATCAATTTTGATATTCTCTTTGCATTATCCATGAGACAATAGACATTTTTGTGTGCGTGGTGCTGGGGATGGAGCTCATGGCCTTGTGCATGCTAGGCAAGCCCACCCATGAACTATACATCTAACCCCCAAGATAGCAGACACTTTTACCATCTTAGAGATGGCAACCCTTTTTGGACCCCTCTTTTTGTTTTTTTGAGGTAGGGTCTCACTGTAGCCTAGGCTGACCTGGAATTCACTATGGAGTCTCAGGGTGGCCTCGAACTCACGGCAACCCACCTACCTCTGCCTCCCAAGTGCTGGGATTAAAGGCGTGTGCCACCACGCCCAGCTGGACCCCTCTTTTCTATAGGGAACATTTTACTTTCACTTCAATAAAACTTGGCTTGTTTGCCAAAAAAGGAACAAAGAATATTATGTCAGATATAAAATCCAGTACTTCCAAGAAAAGCTTAAGCAAGAGGAGAGAATCTATATGGTATAGTCAAAGTATCTGAACCATTGTCAGGCAAAGGATAGGACAAAAGGACTGACATTTTCAGATGGAATGACTGGCAGGAGTATACCTCAATTAATCCAGGAAGTATTTCCAGGTGCATTTCAACAGGAGTCTTAATGGACATGAAACTTTTATCATTTTCTGCTATACATTTTGTTTGCAGTTTGACATGGAAGACAGAGTAGGACAAAAGGAATGAGACATCAAAACTGAGAAAGGACTACTTGGAAAGATGAGGGTCCTCAGTGGGATGGGGAAAGGGAGACAAAATAGAAAAATGGGAGCAGGGCGTGGTGGCACACGCCTTTAATCCCAGCACTCGGGAGGCAGAGGTAGGAGGATCACCATGAGCTTGAGGCCACCCTGAGACTCCAGAGTGAATTCCAGGTCAGCCTGGGTTAGGAAAATGGGATAGAAATATGATCAAATTATGGTATCTTCACATATTAAAGTTCTCGTTTTTTTTTCCAAAGAAAAAACAATGTGCTTAGCCTCAAAGTTTCACAGGTGGCATCTTAGCTAACCTATAAAACAGTCCTTTGGACTGACTGTCACAAGGTATTGGTAAAGTTTTCATTAGTTACAGTGAAACTAGGTTATAGTCTAGGTCTTTACTGAAGAAGGGACCAGACATGGAAAAGACCTAAATGTGGCTGCAATGCAACCATCATGCCAACATGGGGACTGAAGTAGATAAAATGCTCTATATACAGAGAGACATAAGTGGATAATGTATTTAAATATGTGAAGGGCTGGGGAGGGGGCAGTAAAACTCAGTGGTAGAGCCTATTATGTACAAGGCTACGTGTTCAAATCCCCAACACCACCAAAAAAAAAAAAAAAAAGTGAGACAGATGAACATTCTGAATACAATTATCCATCCTCAGGTCATGCTTTCCTTAGCCTACATTTGTACTTGAATTGCATTATATTAGTCCATTAGTCCACTAAGTAACAACTGGGAATCTTGAACATTAGATGGAAGGTTAAAATTTTAAAATCTCTCTCTTTCTCTCTCTCCTCCTCTGTCCCTTCTCCTTCCTTCCTTCCCCCCTCCCTTCTTTCTTTCTTCCTTTCTTTCTTCCTTTCTTTGTATAGACATGCCAGAGTCTCTTGGCACTTCAGATGAACTCCAGATGCATGAGCCACTATGTGCATCTGGCTTTACATTTCTTTTGAGACATGGTCTCACTATGTACTATAGGCTGGCATTGAAATTTGTAATCCGCTTGTTTCAGCTTCTGTGATTAGAAGTCTGTGCTACCACTTGGGTTCACAGCTTTTTAAAAATCTTTCTGAAATCTTTAAGGTAAGTATTATTGCTTCTATTTTATTGTAAGGGATTTGAGACTCAAAGACCTTTGCCTCATTTGAGTAAGATCATGAATCTTTGTCTTCCTGTATCTGTCTTATTTCACTTAACATTATCCTCTCTAGATTCACCCATGCTCCTGTAATTGATAAGATTTCATTATTTTTAGCGGCCAAATCATATTCCATTGTCCCATACAGACTCCATAAAACTGGTACTATAAAAGGACACAGTATAGAATGGTGGTTATCAGAGGCTTGGGTAGCACATGGTGACATGTTTGAAAAGTAGAGGGCTGGTAGCCGGGCGTGGTGGCGCACGCCTTTAATCCCAGCACTCGGGAGGCAGAGGTAGGAGGATCACCATGAGTTCAAGGCCACCCTGAGACTCCGTAGTGAATTCCAGGTCAGCCTGGGCTAGAGTGAAACCCTACCTCGAAAAACCAAAAAAAAAAAAAAAAAAAAAAAAAGAAAAGTAGAGGGCTGGAGAGATGGCTTAGCGGTTAAGCACTTGCCTGTGAAGCCTAGGGACCCCGGTTCAAGGCTCGATTCCCCAGGACCCACATTAACCAGATGCACAAGGGGGCGCATGCATCTGGAGTTCGTTTGCAATGGCTGGAGGCCCTGGAGCGCCCATTCTCTCTCTCTATCTGCCTCTTTCTCTCTCTGTCTGTCACTTTCAAATAAATAAAATAAATAATTAAAAAAAGAAAAGTAGAAAGATAAAGCAAGGAGTCACAAATAGGCAAAAATGGAGATAAGAGGTAGGTCAGGTGTTTTCTGGGTGCTAGCGTATAGAGAAGTGACTACTGGTAGCCATGGAGGGCCTTTCTTATATAATGACAATGTTCTACAATTAATTGTGGTGTTGGTTGTAAAATACTGTGAGCATACTGAAACCCAACACACTGTGTACTTAAATAAGTGAATTGTATATGTGTTAACTATATCTCAATAACATCAACATAATGCTAAAACTTTTTTGAAAAACAAGATCTTCCCCAGGTGACACCAATGTTAGGTGAGAGAACTTGAGAGTTCAGAAGTCAAGGCGTGCACTCTTTCAACAACATCCCCTCTTACTTGGCATTATTGTGCTTGTCGTCTTCTGTTAGATTGCCACTCTTCACAAGGTCATAGTTAATGCAGCCTGGCTGGATGGCATCAATTAGATCCACAACCGCCAAACTGGAGCTGATCGTCTTGTCCTATGATAAAAGAAGGACAAATCTCAGAATATCAGTACGTACACATTAACATGTGCTTCTTTACATAAAGTGCATAAAAGAAAGCCCAACCAACCAGAAGACAATTTTGCTATTAGTCTAGTAATAATTCTTACCAACCCCCTCCCAAAGCTTGATCCTTCCAAATTTTAGAGATTACCTAGCAAATATAATGTATACTAGTCAGTATTCTGACCTTGAAACTCTGAATGGAAGTTGACTTTCCAGCTTCACTCAATGTTCTGTTCACCCAGTTTACAATGATGTCATCATTTGCTTTCTGACCCTCTCCCAGATCCTCTAGGACATTGAGGGTATATCTAAAAGAAACAGTAGAAAATAGGGTCACAACATGCTCCATGAAGAAAAATGCACATATCACAAAGATAGATGCCTTATGCAGAATTGTCTTTAAACTAATGATTTCATGGAAAGAGAACCTCACTATGTGAAAAAAAAAAGGTATATCAAGGAATAGTGGCTTGCCACTATTGCAGCGATGGGGGCAAGAATTATGCTGCTTCAATGTACTGGTGCATTTCATACAACTCCAGTAGTAGTCTAACGACAAAACATTTGCCACGTTTTGGCTATTACCCAATCATACTTTTAGCTTTAGTGTTCAGGTCTTCATTTTTAAACATATACATGTGGATATTCTTATTTTTTCTTTCTTTTTTTTTCGAGTTAGGGTCTCAATGTAGCTCAGGCTGACTTGGAATTCACTATGTAGTCTCAGGGTGGCCTCAAACTCATGGTGATCCTCCTACCTCTGCCTCTCGAGTGCTGGGATTAAAGGTGTGCACCACCACGCCTGGCTGTATATTCATATTTCTTTCTAACAACTCTTTCTTAAAAAATATTTTGTTTATTTTTATTTGAGAGCAACAGACAGAGAGAGAAAGAGGGAGAGAGAGAGAGAGAGAGAGAGAGAGAGAGAGAGAGAGAGAATATGGGCGCACCAGGGCCTCCAGCCACTGCAAAAGAATTCCAGATGCATGCGTCCCCTTGTGCATCTGGCTAACATGGGTCCTGGGGAATTGAACCTTGAACCAGGGTCCTTAGGCTTCTTAGGCAAGCGCTTAACCGCTACGCCATCTCTCCAACCCTCTAACAACTCTTTTTTAGGCAGGGTATCACTGTGTAACCCAGGATGACTTTGAATTTACTAAGTATCCCAGAATGGCCTCAAACCATAAATCCTCCTGCCTCAGATTTCTAAGTGCTGGGATTATAGGTGTAAGACACCATGCTGGACTTCTAACAAGTTTGATTTATTTATTCTGGGGGGCTGATGATAGAACTCAGTGCCTCTTGTATGCTAAGTATGTGTTATACTATTGAGTTACACCATTAGGCCATCTGTCAATATAATTCAGTGATGTTACATGAGGCTTAAGTCTACTTATCTGGTTTCCTGTGGGAAAAAAAGAAGCCTGGCATGGTGGTGCATGTCTTTAATCCCAGCACCTGGTAGGTGGAGGTAGGAGGATCGCCATGAGTTTGAGGCCAACCTGAGACTACGTAGTGAATTCCAGGTCAGTCTGGGCTAGACACTACCTTGAAAAAAAGGAGACAAAACAAAACAAAACAAAGAATAGGGCTAGGGAGATAAGGAGATGGCTCAGAGGGTAAAGCCATTGCTTTGCAAGTGTGAGGACCTGCGATCAAACCCTAGCAACCACATGTAATGCCAGGAGTGATTGATCGTATATGCCTTAATCCCAGGGCTGGAGAGGTAGAGAGGATTGCTGAGGCTCACTGACTAGCCAGTCTAACCTAATTGGTGAGTTCTAGGCCAGTGGTAAGACCCTGTCTCAAAGGAGGTGGATGGCATTCTGTGGCTTTCACATGGATAGTGTGGTGGTTCGACTCAGGTGTCCTCCATAAGGTCATGTGTTTTGAATGTTTTGTTCCCAGCTGATGGCAATTTGGAAATTAGAGCCTGGGGGGGGGGTTATGTTGTTGGGAGGTGTGCTCTCCTGCTGCCACTGTCCACCTGATGATGTCCTGGAGGTGATGTCCAGCCTCTGCTCCTGCCATGTTTTTCCCTGCCATCATGTAGTTTTCCTGGAGTCTGTAAGCCAAAATAAGTCCTTCCCTTCCATAGGCTGCTTTTGGTTGGGTACATTGTGCTAGCAATGATAAGGTAACTGCAACGCTTGTGCACACACGTGCATGCATACCCACATATAACCATATGCCCTTACACATATGAATACACAAACATATAGGCCAAAAAAGAAAAAAAAATAGGGAGCCGGGTGTGGTGGCACACACTTTTAATCCTATAACTTGGGAGGCAGAGGTGGGAGGATTGCCATGAGTTCGAGGCCACCCTGAGACTACATAGTTAATTCCAGGTCAGACTGTACCAGAGTGAGACCCTACCTCGCAAAACCAAAAGAAAAAAAAAAAACTTAGAATATTTATAGTTCTCCTACCTAACTTACAGGTATCTTTCATTTAATATCCAACATATGCTTAGGAAACTCATTTCAGAGTCTAAATGCAACAAAGTTCAAGTATATTCATCAAACTAAGTTAGCTATTTACATAATAATAAGTAAACATACAATGGTGAATTTATTGACCTATATTACTGTGAAGCTTAAATAGCCAAAATTGTGCACTGTACCTTCTCATCAGCTGCCAGACTAAGGCTAAGGTCAAGGTTTGGTTCCCATCATTTAGGTCTTGGCCTCCAATGCCAACCAGGGAGAATTTAGCAGGATGCTTCCCTAATTCAACAGCGTAGTTGCAGTTTTCTAGCTGCAAATACACAAAAGCAAACGAAGGGTTAAAGATTTCCATGTGCGTAGTCTGCATGCATATTTGTGTGTGTGGTGTGTAATGTTAGGTATTTGCACACACACACACACACACACACACACACACACACACACACAAATAATAATAATAAGAAGAAGACGTGGTTCCTGTCCTCACGAATAAGTTCAGGGTCCAGAGTTTTGAAACACCAATGAAACAAATCAAGAATCAAAATAGTCTGCCAGAAAGACAGGAGAGAACATGATTTTCTACCTTTTTCATGTTGGCGCCCAGCTTCGGGTACGGAGGTTTATTAACTTTACTCCAGTCCACAGGAACTTTAATTCGTTCATATAACTGTAAGATTACCAGGGCATCTTGCAGGTCACTAATGATGAAAAAATAATTAGTGTTTTCAAATAGCCAGACACTTGCTTTTCTTAAAACAGCAATACGACACTGTCAGACAAGATGTCTAAAGTCACAATATCCATGACTCTTTTTATTGACTCTTATTTAAAATCAATCTGTTCTAAAAACGAAGAGAAAACCACTCAATTCACTTCCATGTATGCAATCAAACCCCATACAAAGGCTGGGCACATAGGACAAAAACAAAAAAAATCCCTGTCCCTACATTAGGGTCAGAGAGGTATGTGAGAAATTACTATATGGATAAACATATAATGTGATTTTGGCATGAATGTAAATGCTATGATGAAAAATGGGACCAGAGTGGTAGTTTGCAAATGGCAAGTGGTTTGAAACTAGTGAAGGCATAGGATATAGGAAGGATATAAACTGCCACACGTGGGCAAATAGCCATTCATGTGTTGAATGAAATAAAGGTATAATCAATCCACTGCTTGTGGTGGCTGGGAGTAGCAGTCAAAGGCCCTGAGGAATCATGACTAGTCTGTCACAAGTGTTCCTTGGACTCTGCTTCAAAAATATAAAGGGCTGGAGAGGTGGTTCTAGAGTTAAGATTCTTGCTTGCAAAGCCTGAGGGCCTGGGTTTGATTCCCCAGAACCCACATAAAGCCAGTTGCACAAAGTGGCATATGAGTCTGGAGTTCATTTGCAGTGGCAAGAGGCCCTGGCATGCCCATTCTCTTCCTCTCCTCCTCTCTCTCCTTGCAAATAAACAAATCAATAAAAATATTTGCAAAAGTACAATGTACCTGATCCCTAAGGTCTCATATAGACATTTACACTTTCTACTACTTCTAGTCAATAATTATGTAAGGAAAGAATTTAGGCATTTGTGTATTTGGAAAACGATGATGGAAATCACCATCCAGTGCTTTCTAATAACTGCTACAAATGAACATGTGGAAAATTTTTAGAGCTGTCATTATTCATGTAGCAACCATTCCTGACATTTATAACTGTTCACAAATAGCGGTTGGATGGCTTACGCATAGAGATGGTTTACGTGGGGATTAACACCAAGAGAGTTCATCCAGTTACGGAAGGTTCTTTCTTCACGAGTTTCTCCTATAAAGAATATTGACAAAAGGTATCCATTCATTCATTCATCAAATGTCTTGTATATATATACAGCATCAACCCATGTATGAACTTATTTTATCAGTTCTATTCAAATGAACAAAATTTCAGGTATTCTTTCTAAATACATTATCGTCAGATTTGTGCTTTAAATTTTTTTTGAAATTTATTTTGAAACTAAAACACAGCTTAAAACGCAGAATTTAAAACTTTTATAGTAACATCAGTGGTTACCCAGTGAACTTCAATTTGCATTTGCCAATTATCACAGTGTGCTTTATATATAAAATCTAGAGTAGTAAGCTGCTTTCCCCAAATTTAAAGGAAATAATTACCACGTAGTGACATTTGCTTTTTGTTTTCAGTCTGTGGATTACTGAAACATAATTACTACAAATTTATGGGTTGAATCAAATGTGTATTTGCATTTTTCTTGATAGAAGTTTAAAAAGTGGTCTAGGCCAGATGTAGTGGATCACTCCTGCAATCTCCCAGCACTCAGCAAGTCGTGGAAAGAGGAGCACTATAAGTTTGAGGGCAGCCTGGGCTACATGGTGAGACAATGCTGAGGCACAGAAAGGGGAAGGGGGAAAGAGAGGGAGAGGAAGAGAGAGAGAGAGAGAGAGAGCAAGAGAGAGAGAGCGAGCGAGCGAGAGAGAATTCCCTAAACATTAAGTGGCTTCATGTTGGGTGACCCTAGACTTTTCTTTGCAGTGATGGATACACTAGGTAAGGGCTCTGCCAACTGAGCCACATCCCCATCCCAGACTATTTTATTTTTAAAAACTCTGCTTCTGTCACCATCTCTATCCAACAGCTGCCGGTTTTCACTCAGCACTGCATCTACTTTTGGAAGATTCTTACAAAAGCTACTTACTGGGTTGAGCTTACGATGTCTTTGTGGGCTCTATATTTCTACTCTATAGTCTACACGTTAGGATTTGAGAAACTTTTGGTTACCTTCTAGTAAAGTCCAGTCAATGTCCTGGTTTTCAGGCTTAGTTAGTGCCGGGTACTTATTAAACAGGTTAGCCACAAAGGCTAAGTTCAGTTTGGGGTTTCCACTCACAACATCAGCAGGGGTAACAAACTGCCTGCAACCTAATTTATCCGCTTGTTGAAGCATACTCTCAGCTCTCTTCAAATCATCTGTTTCCTGTTGAAGTAAAAGAAGACATTTTTTATAAAAAGTCCACCCTAAAAATACAGAATTTTCCCCTACAATCATAGGTTGGGTATACAATTCTACTGTCTTTCAGCCAACACATGGTACTTATTATAAAATTGTTTTGAATACAACGAAAAAAGTGGCTTAGTATACATAGTACCTTTAAATTCCCCTAGATGGCACTAGATGACATATCTAACAGCTATGCCACTCAATTGGGATTACCTCTCATGCCAAAATGCAGAGAAAACAAAACAAGAGACTTAGCTGGGCGTGGTGGTGCATGCCTTTAATCTCAGCACTTGGGAGGCAGGGGTAGGAGGATCACTGTGAGTTTGAGGCTACCCTGAGACTGCATAGTGAATTCCAGGTCAGCCTGGGATAGAGTTAGAGTGAGACCCTACTTTGAACCCCCCCAAGACTTTTTTTTTTTTTTGCAAAAGAGAAGTGTCCATCTTTTTAAACCATATACCTTATTTAAGACCTAAGTTTAAAATATAACCAATTAAATTTTTTTCATCTTTCAAAAGAAGTCTATAAATGTGAGCTCAGAGGTAAAATGAATGCTTAGAGAAGACCGACAGTGGATGGTAGTTGGATGAGAGGTTTGCAGGGCACATACTTAAGGGAAATAGCACAGACTGGGAGAAATTAAGTAAGACTGTGCAGGGCTTTAAATGCTAAGCAGAGGAAATTCTGGAAGGATTTTGAGGAGGGAGGACAGTGTTTTAGGAGGATCAGTCAGGGAGAATTGGCTAGTATGTCTGTGAGGGCATTTCCAGAGAGGGCAGACACACCCTGGATGTGGGCAGTATTATTCCTATGGGCAAGGTTCCTGGACTGAATGAAAAGGGAAGAAAGAAGAAGAAAGGGAAGAAGGGAGAAAGCATGGATGCCTTTTTCAACCGTACGCTGAAATAAGTCCTTATTCTCTCAAGCTGCTTCTTCCAGGTATTTTTTCACAGCAAGGAGAAAAGTAACTAAGATATCTAGGGAAGGGCTGTATTTGAATGGGAATCAGTACATTGGCGCCTTTTACCCAGACAGGTGATACCCTGACCAGCCATCCTAGAGAGCTCCCTTAATACACAGCATTTCCCTTTATCCCTACTAAGAGTGATCTGAGCCAAAGAGATTTGCATTTTCAAACTGAAATATATGCATACAAGTCAGTTCCAAATTCAATTCCAGTAAACTCAGAGTGAAATGGCTTAGCCAATGCAATCCACTGAATCTAATTCCATAATGGCATACATATGTGGGTTTTGTTAATTACTAGAATGCATTCTGTATCTAATGGGTACACAGAAACACCAACTCCTATACATGGGACTAAACTGCCAGGCTAAACTCCATTATGGATGGACAAAGAAAGATCAGATTTGGAGAAGGAACTTATATCCAAGATCACTGAATAAAATTGGTAACATAAATCGGGCATAGTGGTGCACATCATTAATCCTAGCATTTAGGAGGCAAACGTAGGAGGACTGCTGTGAGTTGAGGCCAGCCTAGGACTACAGAGTTAGATCCAGGTCAGACTGAGCAAGAGTGAGACCCTATTTTGAAAAAACTGAAAACAACCAAACAAAAGAAAACAGGAACAAGAACCCCAATAATTTCCCAAACTGAATTTTATGGATCAGGACTTTGTAGAAATATTTAAATTACTCTTAATATAGAAACATCACCGGTATAGGATATATATATATATATATGATCATATATTATTATATATAATATTATATATATAAAATTTATACACACACATACATACATATACATATATAGTACTATGGTTATTAATGAAATACTGGAGAAGCCAGTTGCTAGTGCTTATTTCCCTATAACCCCTTTGACTGTTTTATACCATCCCTATAAACCAATAAATATTAGCATACTTACATAACTCACAAATTATCAAAATAAGACACAGCAGGTTTCTCCCCAGAGTTACATGTATAGTAATGCTTTAAAAATAATGCTTAAGGTGTCAACAGTATTACATGCAGTTACATGGTTATCTAATACTTGTAAGAATTAGACAACAGTTTGAATTCGAGTGGGTATACTTACATTGAAACCTGACATATTGATATCTATCCGGGGTTCACCTTCCTTTTGTCCTTTTGGTGCAATTTGATTGAGAAGATGGAAATAAGCTTTGGAATCCTACAAGTGAATGGAAAA
Source organism: Dipus sagitta (assembly GCA_036346955.1). Lineage (NCBI taxonomy): Eukaryota > Metazoa > Chordata > Mammalia > Rodentia > Dipodidae > Dipus > Dipus sagitta. The sequence goes on from CM070776.1 coordinate 125,986,264, forward strand.
TGTCATTGAGATCACATTTACAAAGAATGATGGTATCTTATGGTGTTAAGTTAGTTACCAAGGACATTTGCATCAGATTTTGTGAGAATATATGGCCCTGTTCTCTGTCTTTTTATTTAAGAGATCTTTTCCCCAGAAAAGTCCATCCATTTGGCCTTATGTCTGTCTTGAACTGGATTTCGATATGTCTTTACAATTTACTGAAGTCATTGTTACAATAATGCTAACAAACATTTCTGTACCTTCACTGAATTACTGAAGTCAATAAGCTGGACAGATAAAACAAGCATGAAAAGGTAGAAGAGCAGGAATCCAGGAAGCATAGGGAAAGAGAAAACAAAGAGGTTATATATCCATAACTTAATCTATGGAGGAGAGATCTGCTATGTTAATGATATATTTAATGCTAAGTTGAAAAGACAAATGTAAACATTCTATTACTGAGCTACATCCTCCTGCCTCAAGATTCCATTCTCTTTTCAGCTTGTGAGTACATGCAGCTTTTCTCTTTTGTCTTTTCAATACATAAAACAAAATGGAGGGCTCCCGGGCATGCTCACGCAGGGCAGATGGTGAATACTGAAAAGAACCAGGGCACATCAATACATCAAGAACAGAGAGCCAACTGCCAGCCATGAGATGGGTCACCTCCACCTCATGTGCTCTGGCAGTGCCAGGGAGATGGCGACAGACACTGCGGTCACTCAAACCTCATCAAAACAGAGATCCAGAGGCTCCAGAGAAAGCAACCCTTAAACCAGATCTCTATCTTGACCGCCAAGGCTCAGGGAACATTACGGCAGAGGGGCAGAAAGATTGTGAGGGGCTCCGGGTGGGTAGGAGTAGCCCGAGGCACTGTGTCCCCACCAGACTGTCTGAGGCCTCTTGGTCCTCACAATGAATACCGATAACCCCACCGAAGAAGACTCTCAGCTGAATTGGGGCGGAGGTATGAAGGCCTAAGAGCACAATCCCTTTTTCTAAATAAAAAAAATCAATATTGGGCTGGAGAAATGGCTTAGTGTTTAAGACGCTTGCCTGTTAAGCCAAAGGACCCAGGTTTGGTTCCCTAGGACCCACGTAAGCCAGATGCCCAAGGGGGCACATCCATCTGGAGTTTGTTTGCTCTCCCCCTGCCTATTTGTCTCTCTCAAATAAATAAAGAAAAAATATTAAAAAAATTTTAAAATCAATAATAATAATAATAAAACCAAAATGGAGTCCCTCATATTGGAGGTGGGATGGGGGCATTAGGCTCTTTACAAACTCCTCAGATTGCATCTAGGAAGCCATTGTGCCAGGGCAAGTAGTGTCTTAATGCACGTCAAAGAGCAATCTGTCTTTCTGTGACACTGGAGGATAAGAACTTAAGTCAACATTCCCTACTCTTGCTCTGTCAGAAGATCAGCCATCCACAGATGACAGTTCCAAATTACTGAGCCTCCAAAGCCCCAGACAAGCTCTAAGAACATTTTTCACAGGAAGTACCATAAATGATATACACCCTGGTCCCCAGGGAAGCTGCTCAGTATGTGAGTGGATCTGATGCCAGACCTGCAAATACGAGTCTCTGGCATTTGCCCCGAAACCTGTATCTTAAACTGGCTGTGCAAAAATGAGTTTATGTCCCTACTGCTTATGGAAAACAGTGACTCCCAAAATTCAATTCAACATAGAAAAAAAAAACTAAGGCTGGAGGGATGGCTTAGCGGTTAAGGCATTTGCCTGCAAAGCCAAAGGACCCTGGCTCGATTCCCCAGGACCCACATTAGCCAGAGGGACAAAGGGGCGCACACGTCTGGAATTCATTTGCAGTGGCTAGAGGCCCTGGTGTGCCCATTCTCTCTCTGTCAAATAAATAAATAAATAAAATTAAAATATAAAAAAGAAAATAAACTAAAATGTTTATTCACTTATTTACTTGAGAGAGAGAGAGAGAGAGAGAGAGAGAGAGAGAGAGAGAGAGAGAGAGAGAGAATATGAATGAGCAGGCCAGGACTTTCTGCCAATGCAAACCAACTCCAGATACATGCACCACTTTGTGCATTTGGCTTGATGTGGGTACTTGGGAATTGAATGTGGGCCAGCAGACTTTGCACACAAGAACCTTTAATGGCTGAACCATCTCTCTAGCATCCCAAATGTTTCTGAGACAATGCCTTGTTATGTACCCCAGGCTATCCTGGAACTCACAGCAATCCTCCTGCCTTAGTTTCCCAGAATGGTGGTACTACATGTTTGAGCCATCACACCCAGCTTCCCACAGAGAATTATTTGAGGAACTTTTTAAAATGTGTCAGGTACTGTATTAGAAGTCAGCATTAAGAAGAGGGTACTATGGCAAGGGCCAAGGCAGGATGCACAGATATAAACACTCATCACTTCCTTAAGGAACTCAACATCTAAAAATAGGAGAATATGATGGGAGAGATGCCCAATAAGAAAGGTATCCACAATGGGAATTTTGAATTGCTTCTCCTGTATTAGGTCTTCATTAACAGGCACGGTGAAGTCTGGAAAAGCCGGAAGTAAAAGACTTACATCCTATTATACTTCATGATAAATAGCAGGTGGACTATAAAAATGGTGGTATACTACACAGTCTCTTTTTAAAATTTTTTTTATTTATTTGAGAGAAAGATATAGAGATAGGCAGGTAGAGAGAGAATGGCCTTGACAGGGCCTCCAGCCACTGCAAACGACTCCAGACGCATGCACCCCCTTGTGCATTTGGCTTACATGGGTCCTGGGGAGTTGAACCTGGGTCCTTTGGCTGTGCAGACAAGCGCCTTAACCACTAAGCCGTCTCTCCAGCCCAGTACACAGTCTCTTTTCCATGAAATGAGAGACTTGGTGCTCATATTCCTTACTTGCATAGACTGCTGTACCATCATTTTGAATGTAGGGAGAGAGTCGCAGTGCGAGAGTGCTTGCCTAGCATGCCAGAGGCCCTGGGTTCCACTCTCAGCATTGCAAAAAGAAATAAATCAAACTAACTTTAAAAAAATCTGAGGCTGTGGCTCATTTGGTAGAATGCCTGCCTACTCTGAACAAAGCCTTGAGCTCCATCCCTAGCATCACTGATTATGTAGCGGGTCAAGACTGGCCAGTGATACAAGATACCTGTTAGATTTTGGGGTTGGGATGGCGGTACCAAGCCAAAGGTTGCTTGAGAGTCCCTTTCTCTTGTGCCGAACACCACCATTGTCTTTCCTAGTGTTAAAATAAAACCCCGGGCTCACGAAACTGTCTGTCTCAGAGCCCTTAATTTCCAAATTCAAACCAACAAGACCTTGTTCCAAAAATAATTTAAAGAGCTGGGTGTGGTGGTGCATGCCTTAATGTCAGCACACAGGAGGCTGAGTTTAAGGCCAGTCTAGGGCTACAGTAGTGAGTGCCAAGGTCATCCTGGGCTGAAAGGAGATACTACCTTGAAAAAAAATCATAAATAAATATTTTAAAATAGAGCAGAGTTGAGCTAGGAGGCATGAAGCACAGCAGCTTGTGTCGTGTTGTGTCTCATGTCAGGTCAACCTTCAGCCGACTCTCCTGGCAGTATGTTCAGGTGAATGGGGAATAGGTATGCAGGGTCCTGAGCACAGGGCCATGATACAGGATGGTGGACCAGTGGGTCAGCAGCTGAAGGAGGCTGAGAGGAAGCACTGGTGGCTGTTGGGCTCCAGGGTGCATTTGCAAAGGGAAAGCCAAGACGTTGGGCACTTGGGGGCTGGGGAATGTAAGAACAGGCATAAAGCCCAGACCTGTAATGCTAACCCTCGAAGGCAAAAGCAGGAGAATCAGCGAGTTTGAGGCCAGCCTGGGCTACAGAATGAGCTCCAGGTTGGGCTACAGTGTGAAATCCTTTCTCAGAAAACCACAATTGAACCATTAGGGCCTAGAGGGAACAAGGCTTGGTGATATACTATTACGACTTTGTTAAGGTTAGATAAAAAATTATCAAGTGTGGTGCTGCATGACTGTAATCCCATCACTGGGGAGCTGTAGGCAGGAGCATCAAGAATTCAAGGACATCCTTGGCTACATTGAGAATTCAAAGCCACTCTGAGCTACACGAGACCCTGCCTCAGAAAAAAGACGTATTAAAAGCCCTCAAGCCGTTACATTTCCCCAAATCTTGTGGTTCTTTGCACAGTTACCTTAATGTCAGCACTGAAGTTGTTGATCTTTTGCCAGCCTGAGTTTTCCAAGTGAAAGTTGGCCCATCTTAGCAGAAGCTCTTCTGGAGAGAGTTTCATAAGCTCCTCCAAAGTCTCACCATCTCGAAGTAAAGCAGCCAGTGCTTGAAGACAAAAGTCCTTCCATCAATATATAATGTGACAACGGTCATTCTAAGTTCACTGGTTTGTTTTGAGATAAACTCAGTCTCACCTCAAACTCATGACCCTCCTTCCGCCTGCTGAGTGCTGGGATGAGTAGTATGGGCCATTATACCTGACTTCATTCAGCCTCTTTGTCCTTGACAGTTTCATAAATGTGTACACTGTATTTTGATCATATTTACCTCCCATTACCTTCTCTTGTTCTCCCTTCCCTAACTCCTTCTTTTATCCAACTAGTCCTCCTTTTATTTACATTTCTTTTTTCTAAATATTTAATTTTATTTATTTATTAGCCAGCAAGAGACAGACATCGAGAGAATAGGTGCACCAGGGCATCTGCAAACAAATTCCAGACACATGTGTCACCTTGTGCATCCGGCTTACATGGGTACTGGAGAATGGAACCTGGGTCCTTAGGCTTCACAGGCAAGCGCCTTAACCGCTAAGCCATCTCTCCAGCCCTACATTCATTTCTTTTAGTGTGTGTATGACTGTCTGAATTTAATTAAAATTGTCTGCATGATCATGGGTGGGGTCACCCAGTCTTTTGACACTGCTCTGTCATTGAGATGCAAGAACTAGTATGACATTGACATGTAGCTTTATGAAAATAAATCTAACCTAGACATGAGATTATGAGAATACAAAGCAAATACACAATAAATGATAAAATATTATAATCTGTCCTTTTATTTTTTTATTTAAAATATTTATTTAAGCCAGGTATGGTGGTGCATGTCTTTAATCCCAGCACTCGAGGGGCAGAGGTAGGAGGATTGCTGTGAGTTCAAGACCAGCCTGGGACTACAGAATGAGTTCCAGGTCAGTCTTGGCTAGAGTGAGACCCTACCCCCTAAAACAAACAAAACAAAAATTTATTTATTTGAGAGAGACAGAGAGAGAGAGAGAGAGAGAGAAAGAGGCAGACACAGAGTTGAGTATGGGTGCAACCAGGGCTTTCTGCTCATGCAAACAAACTCCAGACACATGCACCATTTTGTGCATCTGGCTTTATGTTTTATGTTGGTTTTGAGGAATCAAACTCAGGCCATCAGGATTTGTAAGTACATGCTTTTAACCACTGAGCCATTTCACCTACCCCCAATTTATTCTTTTAGTATTCTTTACCAAATTAGGTTGTAAATTTTAATTTCATGTCATGTTATCTATTTATATAAAGTGTTATTATGTAATACTTTGAAAAACATGTATTTTAAGAAGAATGTTTAAAATTAGGGAATATCTCAATTAACTTTTTCACTGAAACAGTTTAGAGGTCCTGGGAGGGAAGCTCAGTGGTAGAGTGCTTGCCTAGCATATGGAAGGCTCTGGGTTTCTGTTCCTAGCACTTCACATACAACAAAAGTAGTTTAGAAACACTACAGGCTAGGTATATGCAATCAATTAATTCTTTGTGTGTGTGTATGTGGTGCTGAGGATTGACCTCAGGCCTTTGTGTATGCTAAGCAAGTGATTCTCCACTGAATTATAATCTTAGGCCTTAACCAATAATTCTTACGGGATTAAACCTGTTTTAGGGACTCGACAGCTCAGTAGGTAAAGTGCTTATTACATAGCCATGAGGCCCTAAATTGGAATTCCTGGGGCTTGCTGTCGAGCTAATCTAGCTAGATCAATGAGCTCAAAATTTAGTGAGACCCTGTTTAAAAAAAAAAAAAAAGGTGGAGGGTAATTAAAGAAGACACTGACTCTTGAACTCTGGTCTTCAAATGTACCACCCTCCCTGACACATGTGCACCCTTCTAGCATGTTTTCCTGATGCTTGCCATGTCAGTTCAGAGTACTGTCAAGTGCTGCATAACCTCTGATCCTTATCAACACAAACACACACACACACGACAGTGACTGCATAGGGTCATTGTGAACCCCCAAAATTTCCAATGCTCAGTGATGTCCTAGCCATTGTGGTGTTATAGTGCAAAATATGAAGTGTTTGTTAAAATGCTGGGGTAAACAAAGTTATGCCATCAGTTTTATAAAATAGCATGTGAACATCCTATTTGGTAGGCTTATAATAGATGACTCTAAATTCAAAAATAACAAGTAGGGCTGGAGAGATGGCTTAGCAGTTAAGGTGCTTGCCTGTGAAGCCTAAGGACTCATGTTTGAGTCTCCAGGTCCCATGAAAGCCAGATGCACATTGTGACCTAAGTGCCAAGGTCAAACATGCGCACAAGATGGTGCACGTGTCGAGTTCAATTGCACTGGCTGGAGGCCCTGGTGCACTAATTCTCTCCCTCTCTCTCTCTCTCTTTTCTTCTCTCTGATAAAAATAAAAAAGTAAAAATTTAAAGAAGGGCTGGGATTTAGTAAGAGTGGTAGAACCCTTGCCTAGCATGTCCTGGTTTGATTAATGGCACCACACATAAGAAACTATCATTAAGGAGCTCAAGGATTTAATCAAAACTGGAAGCATAGTGTTTGTAGAAGGTATTTGTGCTTGAAACCTTTATAAAATCAAAAGCCTGAAAAGGATCAAAAAGGCCAATGTTCACATGCCTCAGATGTTTTTAAACGAATCAATGACATTTTTACTGTGTATTCCCCCTTTGCCACAATCAGGCCTACCATAGCTGTGAGGCTTGCCAACAATGAGATCAATTTTGTTCATTCAAATGCAGGACCTGTTACCAAGCTTAGTGGCACATGCTGTGGTCCCTGCTACCTAGGAGGCTGAGGGAGTAGATCACTTGAGCCCAGGAGTTTTATTACAAAATAAATAAAAAATATGTAAATGAAATAAAAGTAAGGAGAGGACTATTTGAAGAATAAAGTAAGGGCAGAGGATGTGGCTCCGTGAATAGAATGCCTGCCTAGCATGCACAAGGTCCTGCCTGGGTTGGATCCCCAGCACAATATAAAAACTGGATGGAGTGGCACATGCCTACAATCCCAGCACTCAGGAGGTGGAAGCAAGAGGATTAGAAGCTCAAGATAATCCTCTGTTATATAGAGAGATTGAGGCCAGCCTGAGATACATGAGACACTGTCTGAAAAAAACAAAACCAAAAACAAAAACAAAAACATAAGCAATACTAAAAGTAGTTAAAAAAGAAAAGGCAGGAAAAAAGACAATTAGAGAAGCATCTTTTTGGTTGTCGTGGGCTGTAACTGTAGTCTATTGTATTTCCTCTCTGTTCCCATTGTACTGGTTGGTGCTGTATGCAAGACTAGGAGTTTGAAACTATCCAGCCTGGGAAACAGACACACCCCATCTCAAAAACCACCACCTCCACCATTGCCACCAAAACGCAGCCAGGGGTGTATTTCAGTGACAGCTTCTGTAGCATGCAAGGGACCCTGGTTTTCATCCCATGCACCACAAAGGCAGAAACAAAAACAAGGCCACAAACCAAATGAAGGACTCTTTAACAGGACTGAAAATGTACATGCGATAACATTTGGAAAGTGTGCACAATCTAAAAATATGTAAATATGCAACATAGGACTTGGCATACATCATGACATCTTGAAATATTGAGAATCCCAACAACGTAATTCCAGACTAAGGTGATGCTGCTAGGGCTTTCTGCATTGAGCCATGAATCTTTAGAGCAGTGCTCATCATTTTCAATGGGAGAGAGAGAGGATACTGTACTACTTAGCGGGTCCAACACCTATCTTGCATATATATATCTATGCAGTGTACAAATTGATGACGTGTCATAAAAGTCTATGCTACAGAAAGGGTGATGTTTCCTTTGGGTTAGGAACTGTATGACCACTATGGGTAGTTAGAATATTTTGGAAAAGGTCTATATTTGTGATGGAATAAAAAGTTATTAAGCATGATAGAACATAGCACATAACAGAATTGAAGGTGACAACAGAGTGAGGGTTGTTTGAGTAGAGAAAAAGGATATAAAATTTGAGGATCTTGGAACATTGCTTAACTTTTTTGTCCTTTTATATTTTTATTGCAAAATCAAATTTAAAGTGTTAGACAAATGTTAATTATCACTGAAGAAGAGTTATAATTAGACTATTTTCCTGACTAGCTCTATAGCATTACCTTATGTTAATTCTAGTTATCATCTACTCACCTCAATTAAGTAGAAGCATGATGGTCTGTATGATTAGAAAAACACCCTAATAAATAGCTTTCAGAATAATGACTGTATTCCATTACCTTCATTCCTGCTTAATTCAATGTCAGCAAACAAGCCAATCTTAATAATCTGCCAAAGCAGTCCCAAAACCAGATGAGGTTTCCCAGCCCGCAAATCTTCTGCACCAATGTTCACAACGTGACACCCAATGGCAGAAGCAGAGTTCAGTGCCAAGTTCAAGTTTTCCTGAAAGACAGCCAAATTACACACTTCTTGACCTTTCCATTTTTCTCCCTGGTCTACTTCTTCCTTTACTGAAAACAACACTTAGTAAGAAAATTAATGCCAGGTATTAGTTTCATCCATTTATGATTCACAGAAAACAAATTGCAGACTTCAGTGTTAAAAAAGCATAGCAAAGCCAAATCTCTTGTTTCATAAGCATTCTAATTATTTTTGCCAAATTCTACAGGAAGTTAGCTTGGTATTTTTATTTGGTCATTTTTGAATTTTGCTAATACTAAAGGAAAAAGCCAAGTGACCAAAGTAAATACACCCATGTGATGATTAGTGTCATTTTTCTAAAAATGCTGAAATGAGAGTTCAGCAGCATGGAATACAACCAAATTGTAGAAGTTACAATCTCCATATCTCAAAGGATATTTGTTCTTGCCTGAGAGAATTTTGCTACTATCAAATATTCACTTAATGGAAAACAAAAAAGTGTTCCATTTTTTTTAAGCACAGTAGTTAGTCAAGAGTTTAAAAAATTTTTTTGCTGGGCACGGTGGTATAGGCCTTTAATTCCAGCAATCCGGTGAGTGAGGAAGGAGGATCATTGGGAGTTTGAGACCAGCCTGGGCCAGTGTGACACTCTGCTTCAACCTGAACCCCACCCAAAAGAGAGTTTAAGATTTTTGTTCATTTCCGCAATGTCTGTTATGCATGTAGGCTTTGGTGTTAGAGATTTGCGCCTAAGTTCCAGTGTGAACTTCCAGTAAGCTCACAAAGCTTTCAGAGACTCATTTCATTATGTAGAGTCTGGATGACCACCCCAAATTTGGAGCTGTTGGCAGGATTAAACTTGATATTGTGCTGAGGTTATGGTCAGTATTTGAAACAGTAGTGGTACGGAAGGCGGAGTGGGAACCTGCATACCTGAATGATGAAAGGTGTAAGTTTCTTCTTGTTGATTGCTCTTTCATCAATTGTATCAGGAACTGAAAGGTTGATCATTTTACTGAAACAAAATGATAAATTTGATTTACTTTAAAGAGTCTGTAAAGGTTGGCAATGCAGCTTGTTTGGTAGAATGCTTGCGGAGCATTCATGAGGTCCTGGGTTTGATATCCAAAGCTGCATAAACCAGGTGTGGTGGTGCAGGAGGTTCAATGCTGCAATCCAGGCCACCCTCAGTTACCCAGAAATTTTGAGGCCAGCCTCGGATATAGGATACCCTGTCTTAACAGAAGAAAACAAAACAAAACAAAAAGAGTCTGGGAATGTTTGCAAATGTTAAGGTTTACTATAACATGCCTTTCAGGTGACCTAGAAAGATCCAATAGATGGCATTTATCATGTTGATCACAAAAACTATACATCATAAAACATGTAAATTAGAAAAAAATCCTAGTAGAGCTGAGGATGTAGCTCAGTGGTACAGTACTGCCTAGCACAGCATGAAGAATATCTTAGGTTTCATCATCACTATCAAAAACAACAACAAAAGCTTGGCCAAATGTTTATAGAAGTTGAGTCTCTGAATAAGGTATGGGGCCTATTTTCTTGTTTTACTATTTTTATTAAAGTCACATTATGAATGTGAATAACCTGTATATCCAGAAACTTTACTGAACACATATTTAAAAATATATTTTTATTTTCAAGGAAAGGGAGAGGGAGAGAGAGGGAGAGGGAGAGAGAGAGAGAGAGAAATAGAATGGGCTTGCCTGGGTCTCTTGACATATGTGCCACTTTGTACATTTACTATAGCGGCACTGAGGAATTGAACTTCGGCTGGAAAGCATGTAAGGAAGTACATTTAAGTCACTGAGCAAATCTCCCCAGTTGCGAACACATATTTTTTTGCATGTGCATGTGTACTATGTGTGGTGTGGTGTGTGAGCAGATATGCAAGCCCCGGGGATATAGGAGGAATGTTGGGTGTCTTTCTCTATTGCTCTTCCATGAATTTTCTTGAAGTGAAGTCTCTGGACGTGGAGATAACTGTTTTCACATACAGGCAGACACAAAAGGGTATATATCTCACTTTATTTTTGCCTGTGTTGTATGCGTTTGTGCAGATGAGCTCCTGGGCACACAGAGGCCAGAGGAAAATGTCAGGTGTCCTTCCTCTATCACTTAGCCCCATAGTTCCTTGAGATGGATTCTTTCTCTGAATACAGAACTCAGGTTTTTTGTGAGAACGAGCAATTCTTCCATCTCTGCTTCCCACAGGACTGGGATTACAGATGTATATGGCCATGCTTAGCTGTTTGCATGGTTGCTGAGAAATTGAATTCAAGTGGCCTCAGGTCCTCTTAGGCCTGCATACTTGTGGCAAGTGCTTTTACACACGGAGCCATCTCCCCAGTACAACATTTTCAAAATCAGCCTTTCAAACAGCCCAAATGACCTTATTGTGAAAAGAATTTTACATATGGCCTCTTCATCTGAAATATTTATTGTACTGTTCTAAGCACTCTATAAGTAGTCTATTTAATGCTTATAACTAAGAGATGAACTTAGTACAGACTGAGCATGCTTTATCTGAAATTTCAGATTTAGGAATATTTGCAGTATGCAATGATATACATTGGGAGACCCAAGACAACACAAATTTTATTTATGGTTTTTTTTTGTGGTGCTGGGGATGGAATCCAAGGCCATGACCGTGCTAGCCAAGCATGGCTCCATTGAGCTACACCTCTGGCCTAGACATTAATTGAATATAATATTTTTGGTGCACTTGCACTGTAGCACCAGTCACATGAGGTCAGCTGTGGAGTATTGTACCTGTGGCATCATATCAAAACTTTCAAATTTTTGAGCACTTCAGATATCTGGTTTCTTGCATTAGGAATTCTTATACTGTAAACTTTATAATAATGTGAAGATAATAATAGAACTGAAATTGTAAAGGGTTGATACTTGGACCAGTTCCCCAGATAGTGAGTGGCAGAACCTAAATATGGAGGCTGAATGATGGTACAGCAAATTCTTAACCACCGGGCTACAGGGTGTTTGAAAACAGGACCAGTTACAGATAGCGCTGATAATCCTACATCATTTCTGCCAAGATACAGCTGGCTCTGAGGGCAGCCACAGCGACAAAAGCGTTTCTCAGAAATAGGTCACTGGAGAATGAGAAATGAAGGGTTAGTCCTTTTTTTTTTTTCTTTGAAAGCTACTTCAGAATAAATAGATACTGGCATGCTTAAGTTTGACAAATTTGTAATGTTCAGCTTGCTCAGTGATGAGGAGAAATTGGAAGCTGAGAGTTTTGCCCTATAAAGAGGTCCCCACTTTATGACTGAGTTTTAGTCTCATGGATAGATAGCCTTAGCAATGAAATTAAAGAGACAGGGCATGGGTAATTTTCCTTTTCATTTCCTGAGCTATAGTTGTTAAGTGCCCATAAACAAATATATCAATTCTGCGAAGGGCTTGTTTTGAAAATCTGGATATAACACAAACTAGCATCTTACCAAAGAACAATTCCATCACCAACAGCTTTGAACAGGTCATCAGTATTTGGGTTCATTGGTATAACATGCCTGCAATCGGGATCATTTTCCAAAGCTTTGTTTATCCAGTTAACGAATGCGTATTTTTCTTCCTCTAAAATCATGTTAAATAACAATAAGTTAATTTATATTGTAGGTTAACCTTTTAATTACAAAGCCAACACTAGTTGTACAATCATAGCAAAACATGATAGGTCACAAACATGGTGACCCTCTTTGGACATCCAGATACTTGGATGTAACACAATGGCCATTAGGAATCACAAAGTTAATAAAAACCAAAGAATAGGTTAACTGATCCTTAGAGAAATTATAAAATCCTCTAAAAACATCTCTGTGGCTGTGCAATGCCACTGTAATAAAGCCTATCATTATGTTTAGTGTCTTAACAAGCTATCAAAGTCATACAATAAACACCCATAACGACTATGGCAGTATCAGTCAGCTATGTTACCATGGCTATTCACTGCATTCTCAATTAGGGAAACATGTTCGGAACATTACAGCATCTATTCTCCTTAGTGCATTGTGTGAACCCAACAGCACATGTGAAATTATTACCTGAGTAAGAATGCTGTGTTCCTTCACTGGACAGCTCCGAAGTTCCTCCCAGAGCACAGATCCCTTCTTTCCTGTTGATTGCTTTGCGGAAGGTCTTAGCAATGTCACTGCTTTTTACCTCTTGAAAAATCTATTAATTAAAATAATTTTTGTTGAAGAATAATTTTCAATCAGGCATAGCAACAATTAGATCTTGATTACCTACATTGCTTTCCACAGGTGTTGAGTGTTCACGACAAATGGCGCTGAGTTTTTTTTTTTTTTTTTGCAAGGCTAAACAAGTACTACAATACTGCTACCAAAGATGAAGCATTAATGTCAATTGCACACACTTGTCCAAAATATTAAGTGCTACATGCACTGAGTCTACTTTAAGCCAAATACTCCTGTGGTTCAAAGACAAAGGTAAATCTGTTAATTTCTCATAGAGATGGATGGCTTTATTCTTTTCATCACAATTCTTAGCGCAAAGAAAGATAAAAATATATGACTCAAAACTATTTTGTGGTGCAATGCGTTAGGCCAGTAGGAGTTCATTCATTCAAAAACAAAAGGCTAGTAAGGCAAAACAATGTGTTTTGTTGGTTATCATAAAAGACTATCAAAAAAAGATACTAGTGAGGCAGCACTGTAATAGTGCTTAGCTTACTTCTCCCTTGTAGTGCATTCAACAAACTATTCTTTAAAAAAAAAAACAAACCCTAAAGGCTGGGCATCATGTTGCATGTCTATTTTCCCAGCACTTGGGAAGGAGAGGCAGGAAGATTGTCACAAGTCTGAAGCCAGCCTACCTACATAGAAAGACCCTGTCTCGGGGTGGAGAGATGGCTTAGCGGTTAAGCTCTTGCCTGTGAAGCCTAAGGACCCTGGTTCGAGGCTCAATTCTCCAGGACCCACGTTAGCCAGATGCACAAGGGGGCGCACGCGTCTGGAGTTCGTTGGCAGTGGCTGGAAGCCCTGGTGCGCCCATTCTCTCTCTCTCTCTCTCTGACTCTTTCTCTCTCTGTCACTCTCAAATAAATAAATAAAAATGAACAAAAAAATTAAAAAAAGAAACACCCTGTCTCAAGCAATATGTATCAATCAATCAATAAAGGAATAGACATCAATTAGCTGGGTTCGTGGTGGTTCACACCTATCATTGCATCTACTTAGGAGGCTGAAGTAGAAGGATTTCAAATTGAAGACTAGCCTGGACAACTTGGTAAGACACTGTCCCAAAATAAAAATAAAAAATAGAGCTGGGGAGGTAGGTCAGTGGCCGAGGACTTGCTTTGCATACACGAGTCCCTGGGTTTCAAGCATAGCTATGTACAAAACAACAAACAACAACAACAATATATGAACATTCTGAAGATCTGACTCAGCATTCTCAGGATGCTGGAATCTGCCTCCCCTCAAATTTGTCCTTGTTTACTTACCAATGTGCATGGCTAAATCAGCTACCACCAACTAGGAGCAAGATGTAGCAACTTTATAAAACTTTCTCTTTTTAAAAAAAATAAACCATGTATGTAGTATGTATGGTGTGTGTATGCACATGTGCAGGGGCCAGAGGAGAATAACTGAAGAGAGATGAACTCTCACGGAACTAGGAGTTGTTGGTGTATTGGTGATTTATTTTTTCTGGGGGGGGGTCAGACTGGATGACCAGTGACCCTGTGATTCTTTGGTCTCCACTTCTCGTGAGACTGTGGACTGTGGTTCTAGGTATGGGTGGCCACACCTGGCTTATTATTATTATTGCTTTTATTAAGTAGAAAATTGTATGGATACATCATGTATTGGTACCATCATTTCTCTCCTCCCTGTGCCCATTCTGCTGGGGGCCCTCCTCAGTGGTATTGCTGGCATTCCCCCTAGGTTTGTGGGTTGAGATGTGAGAGCTGCAGGGCAGTCAGTCATTGTAAGGGGTGGGGGCACTCACCTGGCATTTTTTTTTAAGAGAGAGTGAGAGTGAGGGAGAGACAGAGAGTTGGTGTGCCAGGGCCTCAGCCACTGCAATAGAACTCCAGACACTTTCGCCACCTAGTGGGCATGTGCGACTTTGTGCTTGCCTCACCTTTGTGTATCTGGCTTACATGGGATCTGGACAGTGGGACATGGGTCCTTAGGCTTCACAAACAAGTACCTTAAACCTATGCCATCTCTCTAGCTGACACCCAGCTTTTTAAGTGAGTGTTGGAGATCCACATCAGACTCTCATGCTTGTAAGGCAAGCTGTCTTACTTGCTAAGCCGTCTACCCAGCCCCCTTAAACTTTCCTTCAATACTTTTTATAACCTTCATTTAACTGAACCAATTGACAGAAAAGTTGCACAAGAAATGCAAAATATCTCCAACACCATGAGTACTGCCAACAAATACATACTCATGTTCTTATCTCCAGAAATGAGCAATTTTTCCTTCAATTAGTGCACACAAATGGAGTTTCTAAATACATAGCTGTTCAGGCTGGAAAATCTAGCCCATGCAATATTGACTGAGGCTTGCACACACCATGTCAAGTTTAAAGAAGTGCCTTTAAAAAAATCTGGTGTTTCCATGAGTTCACCTTTCTGTAATTAGTCCACCTCTATAGAGAATGTGATTTTCTGTAATGAGTGGAAAGTTGCTGTATGTACTGTCAGTGGTCTTTTCATAGTCCCTATTTTACCATTACCTGTCTTGGATCTATAAACATACTGTCATTTAACAATATAGTATGCAGTAAGTTACTGAAGACTCAGGTTTCCAAGATGGCTCATATTTCTAATCTCAGGACTTGAGAGACTGAGGTAGGAAGTTCACCATGAATTTGAGGCCAGCCTGGAATATAGGGTGAGTTCTACATCAGTCTGGACCAGAGTGAAACCCTGCATCAAAGCAACAACAACAAAAATAACAAGCTTCCTAAATTCCTCAATCCATTTTCCACAAAAGCTGCCATTCTGGGCTGTACCTGTCTGTAACTGTAGATGTAGTAACTTATCTTGTATATATGCATATCTATATCTATGACACACACACACATTACACACATTAATTGAATATTTTGTGAAATGCTTCACTCTTCCTCCTCTGGTCCAGACTTTTTTGCTAAGTATCAGCAAAATGGCTGAATCATGTACTACAGGCAATTTAAAAATTGTTAAAATTTGCTGGGCGTGGTAGCGCACACCTTTAAACCCAGCACTCAGGAGGCAGTAGTAGGAGGATTGCTGTGAATTCAAGGACAATTTGAGACTAAAGAATGTGTTCCAGGTCAGCCTGGCCTAGAGTAAGGCCTTATCTTAAGAAAAGTGTTAAAATTTGTATCTTCAATCTAAATTTCTTTTCCCAACTTTACAGCTGCTCTTTCTCTCTCTCTTTCTTTCTCTCACACAAACACACACACACACACACCAACAAAACAAAAGAATGCTAGCCAGGAACAGCGGCTCACACCTGTTATTCCAACACTCACATTTTCTGAGAATGCCAGGCAGAAGGATTGTCATGAGTTTGAGGCCAGCTTGGGTTACAGAGTAAGTTCCAGGCTAGCCTGATTGAGACCAGGTCTCAAACAAAGCAAAATGAAACAAATAAAACAAAACCAAAAAGCCATGCATGGTGGTGCATGCCTTTAATCCCAGCACTCAGGAGGCAGAGGCAGCAGGATTGCTGAGAGTTCGAGGCCACCCTGAGACTACATAGTGAATTTCAGGTCAGCCTGAGCTAGAGTGAGACCTTACCTCAAAAAATAAATTGAAATGGAAAGAAAGAAAAAATACCCCCAGAATGTATCTACTTAGTGAAAAGCCATTTCTCAACTATACTCCATTTAGTTAGCCATCATAGAGTAAGTTAAAATCTGACAGCTGTGCCTTTCCTCATATTTGGCATACCAAAAATCATGACAATGAACAAAAAATGTTATTGCCTCAAAGTGAGATATGAAAAGCTGTTTTTCTTGTTATGAACATACTGGCTTCCAGCAATACTGCCTTCTACATATTAAATTATTTCCAAATGATCACAATTCGGGCTGAAAGATGAATCCAAATTTGTATACATCACAGGAAAGTGGAATAATTCAAAACAATCACACACACACACACACACATACACACACACACACAAGAGAAAAGAAAAATGTCTCTGTTGTATATCCTAATGCGGTCATCACTATATAGCTCTGTTTAATGATGCTGCTTGGGAATGGCATGCAAAAATGTAATTAAATGTGTTAATTACCAATTGTCTTAAAAAAGCTACGTGATGTTGTGTGTGTTGGTGTTGAGGACAGAGCCCAGGGTGAAATACTTGCTGTGCCACTGAGCTAACTCACAGACTCTACTTTCTAAATATTTTTAAAGGAATTACATTACCAAAACTGAAATTTTATTTCATAATCTTCCCCTTTTCTTAGATACAATTTTTGTAAATAAAGAGAATTTGCATTTCCTTCCTACTTCAGTAAAGAAATTTGCTGGAATGGATGATAAAGCTATTTGAGTATAGACTTTGACTTAACAAGACTCTCAGAGGTCAGAGCTAGCACAAGGCTGACCAGTGTGCTAGAGTGTCCTCAATGAATCTTTGTTTTGTACTGTTTTCCCTCCCAGAGGAAGAACTTGCTTTAATGTCTGTGAACAAATTCCTGGTGTACTCTGCTCAGGCAGCCAAGTCCAGTCTCATTCTCTACATCCTTTTAGTCTCTTTTATAGAATCGCTGGTTCTTAGTCCTTATTAAGTTTCACTGGCTTTCTCTAAAAGACCCTCAACAAACCATTTAACTTCTTTGACTCACCCCCCCCCCCCACCAAGTGAGCTCGGCACAGGCCTACTAGCCAAACCAAAACAACACAGAGGCATACGACTTAAGAAGGAAAGATTTCAAAAGAATTGTTAAAAAAAAAAAAAATCAATTGCTTCCAGTTTGGGGCTTGTTTCCAAAGTAGCAGGTTTGAAGTTTTTCTTCTTCTGGAAATTGTTAGAGGCCTAAACTTGGAAAAGAACACCACTGCTTTTTGTTTTTTAATAGCAGTGAGTCACAGAAGTGTGGGTCCTGTTGTCTGTAGTCCCACAGTGACAAGAGAGGCTGAGCAGGAGAGGTCACCGGAGCCCCAAGAGTTCTGCCCAGCCTAGGCAACTTGGTGATACCTTATCTCATATGAATGGATGAATAATTAACTTAATAAACAGAAACAACTACTTCATACTATTTGTGTAGCATTTACTCTGTCTAGCAATGTTCTAAGCACTTTATTGGTATTACATTATTCACTCGTATGAGGTTGACAATATAAGTAAAAACCGCCAAGCTGCTCATTGTGAAAATAAGAGTTGAACACAGTCCTCTCTGCTTGGAGAACTTATTGCCCTATAAACCTTTCACAATTGAAGTAATAAAATTGTATAATTTGATAAACACCAAAACCCATTAGAAGCTGGGGATGTAGCTTGGTTTGTAGAGTGCCTGCCTAGCATTCAGAAAGCTCTGGGTTCAGTCCTCAGTAGCACACAAGCTGGGTGTGATAGTGCACACCTGTAGTCCATACATGGTAATCCCAGGACGCAGAGGGGGTGGTAGGAGGATCAAAAGGTTAAGTTCATCCTTGGCTACATAGAGAGTTCCAGGCTGGCTGGCATATATGAGCCCCTGTCTCAAACAAACAAACAAACAAACAAACAAACAAAAACAAACAAATAGCAAAAACCAGTGAATTGGGCATGGGCTCAGGGGTAGCCTAGTATGTGCAAGGCAAAGGCTTTTATCCTCAGCACCACAAAAGGGAAAGAAAACAAAACAGATATAGGAAAAGGTATCAGTATTTAAACAACCCAGTAATTTAGTTTTGAAATAGTTAAAAGCAGATTATTAAATTATGGTTTTGCATGTGAAGCCTGAATATAATATATAAAATATATTATATAAAACAGTATATAAAACAAAAACCTAATGTATAAGAACATACTTTTTTTCTTTCCTTAGGGTAATAATTCCTGACAGGAATAACATCCTCCCTGCTTCTTGCATAACCAAGCTCTCATATTGTGACGATCCCTAAGATGGTAAATTAGTGACAAAGCAGATGAGAGTAGACAGGTATTTGGTGCAATGTCCCTCTTTCTTCCGCCATGGTCACGGTAGCTCCATTCAGACCCTTCTGATGGGCTGCTTTACGCTCCTTCACAGTTCAAGTTTCTTGACTCGCAGGGAGCTAACTCCTTCTCTGGGCAGTTCTGGGTCAAGTCACTTTCTTTATCAAGAACCCCTGTTTGTTTCTTTGTTTTCACTTCAAAATTGAAAGTGTGGACATACTGATTTTTTGTAATTCTAAAATATTAATTCAAGCTAAAATTATTCTCATTAATGTTTTATTTTCAGAAGACTATCTAGTGCTTCCAAAATTTATGCATCACTTATTTTTTAAAGAATATGCTAAGGCAATTTCAGCTTGTCATTCAAAAGCTATTAAAAGTGATGTGAAGCCGGGCGTGGTGGCGCACGCCTTTAATCCCAGCACTCGGGAGGCAGAGGTAGGAGGATCACTGGGAGTTCAAGGCCAGCCTGAGACTACAGAGTGAATTCCAGGTCAGCCTGGGCTAGAGTGAGACCCTACCTCAAAAATCAAAAAACAAAAAACAAAACCAAAAAAAAACAGTGATGTGAAAAGCGCAATTTTTCAAAATACACCCAATAAAAAAATTTCTGGGTATGGTGGCCCATGCCTTTAATCCCAGAACTTGGGAGGCAGAGGTAGGAGGATTGTTGTGAGTTCAAGGCCATCCTGAAACTACTAAGTGAATTCCAGATCAGCCTGTGCTACAGCGGGACCCTACCTCAAAAAATTTTTTGCCAGCTCATTTTCTTCAAAAACTTTCATATTTTCGTCCTTAGTATAACTAGTATGCCACATAGTTAATGATTCAACCCCTTTCTTTCTATTAGCTAAAAAATTTCTGAGCTGTAAGTTTTATGAAAAGCAGCGAATCACAGTTAACTGCTACTTAGACCTGCTTTAAATTCACAGCTAAACATGCGTGTTACAAGGGGCATAAGTTACATCAGGACATGCAAGTGCTCAAATCACAAACCATTTGTCACTTACTATTGAACACAGAATTCAAAACAAAAGGCTTTGGCCAGAACTGGAGACAGAAATGGTGGGAGGAAATCAGTTTTACAAAAGAAAAATGGCAAGAACTATATCATTATAATTAGGACATGATTCTGCAGTTTTGAAATGGTAACACCCACCCCCTCCGCCTGCCAAATGCTGACAGTTGTGTAGACAACTTTAGTCAATTTGTTTCCTGACCTTATGGTGTATTCTTGAGTTAATTCTAGCCAGAGCATACATATGTGAATCTCATTACCCAAAATGAGGCATGGTAAGTCATCAGAGTGTCTTGTATAATAACATACATTTTAGGAACAAAAAGAGACTACTGAAAAGGAGGTAGTACTGGGATCTTAGTGACAAATTACAATCACTAATTATTATTACTAGTGTGCAGTAGATTGATGTATAATATGATCTAGTCAAACACAGCTTCAAAATAATACCAAATACCCTGGGTATATGGTTGGCACATGCTTGTAGTCTCAGCATTGGGAAGGCTGAGGCAGGAGTAACATGGGTTTGAGATCAAACCCAGTCTCACAATATAAACAACAAAAATACCCAAACCTAAACTAAATCAAACCAAAACCCATAAAAGTATTCTTTGCTGAGAGAAGTAATATTTTTAAAATATGTATTACAGGGATAGAGAGATGGCTCTGAGGCTAACTTGCTTGCAAAGCCTGATGGCCTAGGTTTGATTCCCCAGTACCCATGTAAGCCAGATGCACAAAGTGGCACAGGTGTTTGGAGTTCACTTGCAGTGGCAATAGGCCCTGGTGTATCTATTCTTTCATGTTCTCTCTCTGATTGCAAGTAAATAATAAATAAAATTTTGAAAAAAATCACAATATGGTGTCAATAAATATATATTAAAAATTTCAGCTAAAATAGGTTTCAATAAAGAACCATATGCCTTTTTTTTCAACCTCCAGGCAGAGCTCAGAGTACTAAACTATATACTTGGGAGGGGGAGGAAGAGAAGAGTTATTAGATCAGCTGCTAACCATGAGGCGTATTTGATGATACTAGAGAAGAAAACAAAAATTTTAAGTGCCTCTCCCAACAGACTAAAAAGATATGCTTCTAGCTTTTAATTATCACGATGATCGCCCTAGAGAGAACGGTACAGTTAAATACCACTACCACAGGACTAGAAAACATCTTTTTAATCAGAAAGTTCAGCTCAGGAAGCTTCTAAGACTGTGAGTCAGGGTATATTATTAAAACTGCTAGCATGCTGTTGTCTATGGGAAAGAACACTTCAAGGATGTCATTTAGCACCTGTAATGATGCCCCTGTAGGAGATGGTTTGCTGTCCATGGCGAGCATGGTGCTGCATCTCTGTTTCTGTCACTGCCCCCTTTAAAGCTCAGTTCTTTTGGTAAGAAATTCTAGTGGCTGACTTAATTTACTGGGCAGGATGACAGACATATTAGTAGTTATTAGAATGCTACCATGGTACATTTAGCCACTTAATATAACAGTATTTGCATGTGAAGATCCCCTTAGAAAATGGAATAATCATTACTTGGAATAATCATGGATTTTCGTACTTACATAAACAAATTCATCAAAACTTATCTTCCCATCTTTATTCCTGTCACCATCCACCATGAGCTTCTGAATGATTTCTCTCACTTTATATCCCGGCAATGGCATATTGGCTTCCTTGAAAAGCTCATGAAGTTCATAGTCACAAATGAATCCATTGCTGTTGAGATCTTCATAAAAAAGAAGAGCAAGAAAAATAAAGCAGAAAGATAAACAGGAAAAAATTAGGAGAAATAAGTTAATTAACATTTTAAGTTCAAAAGCTCACTTAGTGACATTTTCTTATCATTTGGTGCCTTACGATTTTTGGAAGAGAATGTATCATAAGATCCCTGCCCTACCCTCCTTTTCTGTAGTTTGTTTTTGCCTCACATATTGCTGCTATCCTATCATATAGTCCATCAGTTACCATGGCTCACTCTGGAGAGTGAGATTCAGATCTGTTTGCTTTGGTTAGAATTAACTCAAGAACATACCATAAGGTCAGGAAGCAAATTGACCTATCACTTTGGAAAGGAATATACATGACGTGCCTTGTATTTTAAACAATGTGAGAAGATCTACCTAAAAATGGCAACCATGATCATAAGAAAGCAGAGTTGATTAATAAAACTATTATTAAATCAAAGGGCCAAGAGAATTTTTAAAAGAAATAACACATTGTACACCAACAATACCTAGCCGTGATATAAAATAATTTCTATGTGGCTACTTAGGCTTTTTCATGTTCTTATTCTTTGATTTGTGCAATAGAGGTTAGATGGGTTAGCACTGATTCTAATCTCAAAGCACACCGGACACAAAGCAGTTGCCTTTAGGGCCATTTTTTTCTGAGTTAATGTAAACAACAGTAATCCAAGACAAATATAGAGTCCATAGAAATAACCACTGTACTGGGTAAGGCTGATGTTCAACATGACTCTATAAATAACCTTTTTATTTTTGTGCTACTGCAGTTTTAACAGAATACACAAAGAGCTAATTAAGTGAATGGTGCTTATTTTTAAACTGTTAACAATGGAGGGGTTAAAATCCTAATAAATTACCCCAAACCGGTTTATTTAAAAAGTGTTCTAATAAATGCATTTTTAGTGAATAAACATTCACTTTCATCAGTTAATATCAAATACGTAAATTAAGTTACTCTTGGACTAAAGATGCTCTCATTCTAATCACAGTTATACATATAACATATAACAGAATCATGCAATGATATAAATACAGCTGTGATAAAGAAAATTAAAGCAGGGTAAACAATTATAGCTGGGATATTTGGTCCCTCAAGTAACATTTAGAAATGTCTGGAGTTAATTGTTTTTGGGGGTCCAGGGTATTGCAATGTAGCCCTGGTTGAACTGGAACTGTGAGATCCTCCTGCCTCAGTCTGGAATTACAGACATGTAGCACCACGCCCAGCTTTGGGTGAAGACATTTTTTTTGGGGGGGGGGGTGTCCCTGTGTGTGCACATGTTCTTGTGAGTGTGGGCATGTGTGTGCCACAATGAGCGTATGGAGGTCAGGGGACAATTTAGGGCGTCAGCTCTTGCCTTCCACCTTGTTTGAGGCAGGGTCTCTTGTTCACCTCTGCGTTTGACATGCTTGCTGGCTCATGAGCTTCTGGGAAATTATCCTTTCTCTGCTTCCCTTCTTGCTGTAGGCACACTGGGATCACAGAGGGCTGCACTATAGCGTTCACATTTATGTGGGATCTGGGGTCCAAACTTAGGTACTCATGCTTGCACAGCAAGCGGTTTATGCACTGAGCCATCTCCTGAGCCATAAAGATATTTTTGATTGACATACTGGGTGGTAGATGCCCCTGGTATGCAGTGAGTAGAGAACAGATATTGCTAAAAATGTGTATGATCCCCCCCCATTATCTAACACAGACTTATGCAGCTCAAAATATTAAGTAGTGCTGAAGCTGAGTAACTTTGGGTTATAGTGACATTCAAGGAAGGCCACTGTGATGGAGATTTTATTTGAATACAGACTTGCAAAAGATAAAGGCAGACGTCTGGAGAAAGGAATTTCAGGTGGGGCAAAGAGCAAATGCAGTTTGTCATGTAGACATGCACCTGGTGCATTCTGGGAAAAGCAGACCCTACTATGCCTTGAGCAAGGTGAGAAAAGGGGACCTCTAGAGATAAGGCCAGGCCGTGGGCTATAAACATTCTTCTAGGCCACAGTACATATTTTGCATTTTTCCTGAGGTGTGAACTGTTTGCCTCCCAGTAGGTAATGTTTTTTTGTTTTGTTTTGTTTTCAAGGTAGCATCTCACTCTAGCTCAGGCTGACCTGAAGGAATTCACTATGTAGTCTCAGAGTGGCCTCCTACCTCTGCCTCTCAAGTGCTGGGATTAAAGACATGTGCCACCATGCCAAACTGCAATTTTTGTCAAGGATAAAAATATTAACTATTTCATGTCGGTGCTTTTTCTTTTTCTTTCTTTGATTTAGGGTCTCATTCTAGCTAGGCTGACCTGGATCTCACTCTGTAGCCCCAGGATGGCCTCAAACTCATGGCAATCCAATTACCTCAGCCTCCCAAGTGCTGAGGTTAAAGGCATGCACCACCACACCCAGCTTTTGTTTTGTTTTGTTTTGTTTGGTTTTTCAAGGTAGGGTCTCACTCTAGCCCAGGCTGACCTGGAATTCACTATGTAGTCCCAGGGTGCCCTTGAACTCACAGTGATCCTCCTACTTCTGCTTCCCAAATGCTGGGATTAAAGGCGTGCGCCACCACGCCCAGCTCTATTTTTCTTTTTGATTGGTGCTGGGGTTCTAATTCAGGGCCTTGCACATTCTAGGCAAATGCTTCACCACTAGTCAAAAAGGCTGCTGAAATTCTTTGTCTAGTTGTGATGCAGCACATATTTCTAGTGGGCTTTCTTTCTCTTTTTATGTGGTGCTAAGAATTGAACCCAGAGCCTCACACTTGCCAAACATGAGGTCTACTACTGGGTTCCAGATCTTAGAGTCAAATATTCTTAAATATTAATTACTATATATTGTTACTATTGACACTGATCATTGAACCTAGGGCCTTGTGAGTGCTAAACTCTACCATTGACCTACATCCCCAGACCTCTTTTTACTTTTTGTTTCAAGGCAGGGTCTCACTCTATCCCAGGCTGACTTCAGATTCATTGGGTAGCTCAAGGCTGGCCTCAGACTTATAGAGATCCTCCAACCTCTGCCTCTCAAGTGCTGGGATTAAAGGTGTAAACCACCTTCCCTGGCCTCTTTTTCCTTTTTTTTTTTTTTTTTTGGTTTTTCGAGGTAGGGTCTCACTCTAGCCCAGGATGACCTGGAATTCACTATGGAGTCTCAGGGTGGCCTCAAACTCACGGTGATCCTCCTACCTCTGCCTCCCGAGTGCTGGGATTAAAGGCGTGCGCCACCACACCCGGCTTCTTTTTACTTATTTTTAAATATATATAATTTCTTTATTTATCTATTTGAGAGTAAGAAAGAGGCAGAGAGAGAGAAAGAAAGAGGGAGAGAATGGGTTTGCCAGGGCCTCCAGCCACTGCAAATGGAACTCCAGATGCATATGCCCCCTTGTGCATCTGGTTTACGTGGGTCCTGGAGAATCAAACCAGGATCCTTTGGCTTTGCAGGCAAATGCCTTAACTGCTAAACCATCTCTCCAGCTCCCTCTTTTTACATTTTAATCCTCCTACCTCAGCCTTCCAACTAGGATTATAGGCATGCATGACCAGACCCAATATGCATTTTAAAATCTATTAATTAAGGGCTTGGGTTATAGCTCAGTTGGTAGAGTGCTTGTCTAGCATGCATGAAACCCTGAGTCCCGTCTCCCCCACAGCACTACAGAAAACTGCTTATGTTGGTGCACTTGGGAGGTAGAGGATCATAAGTTCAAGGTTATCTTCCATGACAAGCTACTCAATGCTTCTAAAATTCGTTTATATTTCTTCAAAGTAAAACATTAAGTGTCCTTAGGGCCTACCTTTATATTCTTTGGATTTGTAAAAGGTCATCCATCAAACATTTCTACAAACACCCCTTGTATATGTAGAAATTAATCCCAACACACTTTAACCAACAAAGAAAATAAAGCAATTTACAAGGCATTGAGGCAGAATTGAAGCAATTCCTGATATATGAACATCTTGGGTTTAAATACACCTGCTCCCATCCATGTATCAATCTATTTCTCCTACTTGTTTTATAAAGTTAATATGGAGCTCAGCACTATGGACTGTACAGGACATAGTAAGAAGTATATAGCATAGTTGAAAGAACTCATAATGGGGGTAATAAAACACAGGATCTAATTTCAACTTGGCTACTAGCACATTATCTCTGCAGATCTTAGTGTTCTCATCTATGCTTTGGACAAAATAATCTATAAGATCCCTTTTGATTTTGTCATACTATAAATAAGAATACATAGGATTTCACAATGCCTCCCCCCACATACCTTTGAAAACCCAGCGGTGAATAATAATTTATATTAAATACAGATACAGGGTGATAGCTCTACTCCTCATTATGTAAATATATAACCCAAGCTGACTTAGAACTCATTCATTTATGTCTGGCTATCTAGCTATTTATCTGCCTACCTATCTACCTGTCTAACTTTCTATGTCAAATAAGGTTGCAATTTATTAAGAAGAGATTTTAACATAGATTTAAGCACAGGCATTAAGGGGGACAGAGAGGGGAAAGGTATTTAACAAAATAACATTCAGCTATGGCTCATTTAAAAAAAATATTTTATTTACGTATTTACTTGAGAGAGAGAGACAGAGGAAAAGGCAGTGAGAGAGGGGGTGAATGGGCATGCCAGGGCTTCCAGCCACTGCAGACGAACTCCAGACACACGCGTCCCCTTGTGCATCTGGCCACCGTGGGTCCTGGGGAATGGAACCTGGGTCCTTAGGCTTCACAGGCAAACACCTTAACTGCTAAGCCATCTCCCCAGCCCAACCTGGCTCATTTTTATGATAATTTTAGAGAAGAAAATAGCTTACTCACTTTAACTAAAAACTTGGTACACCTCAGCGGTGTTTGATAAAAATTTTTAAAAATGTATTCTCATTTTCTCTGATTTATGAAATACACATATCTTGACCTAATTTAATCTTCTGTTACTGATTTCAGTTTCGACCTGCTATATAAGACACCCCATAAGTTTTCTTTTGGTGTAACAGAAGCAGAAGGCAGAGTTAGTTTAAGCAAAATACTGTGGAAAAAATTCCCTCAAATGGATTCAAAGTTACATGAAGCTGACCAAGGCCCTGACATCTATCTGGCATTTCATTTTATTAGCTGGAACCAGAGGTTTGGGTAACTGGGAGAACCACTGTTTGCATGAACTCCCTTTTCTTGGGCATTAATTAGAAGACAGTTCACTGATGTGATTAAAAGATGCCGGGAAGTAGCCACCCTAGAATATAACTAACATGAAATAACCACATGCGGAAACTCTATTTCAAAGTAGGGTGGTAATAACAGATGCTTTTAGTAAGACACAGGAAAATTGTAAAGGGAGCTGGAGGAATAAAAATCTGTCATCATAGGACAATCTTCCTTATTGGGTTGCGTATTTCTTGATAAAGTTTCTTTAACATTAATCTTATTATCTATCAGCCCACTGTCTACCACATACCATGGTGTCTTGCACACAGTAAGTGATGGGAAAAATTCTGAAACTAATTCTCAGACACTAACCAGAGAAAGAACGCTAATCCTAGATGAGAATTTCCCCAACAAATTTTAAGTGAAAATGATTTTTAAAAATTCAGAAATAGCACTGAAAAGATGGAATGGCAAATCATCAGGAAACCAAACCTTGACAGAAATATCCCTCAAATTACATTCAGTCTCATGCCCTTTGTTCTAATCTTGTCCCCACCCACCAACCTTCAGATCTGTAATTTAGCTTTCTAAGTAAACACACCCATCAAAGAGGGCCCAAGCAGAGGAGCAGAGATGCTGTCAGGTCAGGTGTCTGTCCAAATGTACAAACATGCTTTGGTTTTATCCAGATATGCCATATGGTTGGGTGTGGGGTACCTGACTGTAGTACTACCTAGTTCTCTTCTTAGGAGGCTGAGGCAGGAAGATAGCTTGAGCAAAGAGTTTGAGGCCAACCTTGGAAACATAACAAGACCATGTTTCAAAAACAACACAAACCAGGGGCTGGGAAGATGGAACAGTGTGAAATACTTGCCACGCAAGCATGAGAACCTGAGTTCAGATTGCCAGCAGCCGCACATAAAATTCTGGGTGTGGTGGTGCATGCCTATGATCTTAGTGCCAGGCAAGCCTAGAGAGGAGAATTTCTGGGCCTTGCTGGCCAGCTAGTCTAGCTGAATCGATGACATATCCCATCTCAAAAAATAAGGTAAAGAGTGGCTGAGGAAAACATACAATGTCAATGCCTGACTCCACACACATGCACACACACGTGTACCCACACATTTATGAACACAGGTAATCACACACACACACACACACACCGCCAACTGTCCCATAACAACAAACTGCTAAACTTGTGTTGTCTTCCAGGGCACACTGAGCTGAGTCCAAAAGTTAAGTTTGAAAAATTACTAAAACAGAACAAATTCTGGGTCTTGCTTAAAGGATTTGGTTTTTCAAATCCTTGTTAAAATTTTGAATCTGTGAGGAGATTCATCCTTTACTTCTCCTGAGATGATAACATGGGCCACCTTTCTTTCGTAAATCCTATCTCCTCTCCTTTTCTGCTATATTTTACCAGCAGATGGTAACCGAGCTAAGCTATGGCATTTTGGTATTAGTACTATTAAATTATATTGTGTGCCTTTATAAGAGCTTCTGAATCATAGATTTGAAGAAAGTAATTTCAATAAGAAGGCAGAGAGAGCCTAACAAATGGCAGAGGCTAGCAATTAATTTTATGAAATCCCCCAGCTGGTAAAGTACTTGAGCGACAAAATTTCATGTCATTATTTTTAAACTGTTCTATGCTAATTTTTTTCAATCCACAGTTAAAACATCTAAAATACCACCACCACCAACCCCAGTAATACATCCATAGGCAGTCTGAGGGACCAGAAAATGAGGGAACATAAAGGTACTTTAGAAAGCATACACCTCACCAGCAGCCCCAGAACCATGCTGGATGGTGAACTTTTCCACATTCTGAGTTTTGACATAAATATAAGAATTTAATAATAAATGTGTCCAGAAAACAGAGCTAGATGCCAAGCAGTTTAAACTAAAATCACAAACATCAGGCACAATGGCAGCCCTCTATTTTCTCATTAAAGCTGCCAACGTTCTGGAATCCATTTCTCTCTCATTTGCCCCTTCTAACTATACATTGGCATTGGGTTAGAAAAGACTCATCTCTTCCAGTATCATATTTCAACCAGCTGATAAAAGCCAATATGAAGTCTATACAGCCTACGTTACCCAGAGCAGTCTCAATGTTTCTGCCAGCATTTTGGTTCAGAAAGTATGGTTAATTGGGGTAGACATTAACGAGGAGACAGAGAAATGCCATCCACTGAACCAAATGCTGGTATGATGTAAAAAGCTAACTTTTAACAAATTCACCAAGTATTTTCCTTAAACACCAAAAACATTATCCTTGAAAAAAAAAAAAAACACTAGGAGGCTCCTGATATTGCACCAGATAAGACCATCTTTCATTCTGGCCAGTGAATTCATCAGAAAAGAACCAACAGTTGGTTTATAAGGAATTCATTCTGTCTCTCTGTCTCTTTCTCAGATGACACATGTCGATTCACATCTGCATTTTGTTTTAAAGGAAATCTCATGATTCTCCTTTACCAAGTCTTAGTTTAAATGCTGGTTACCTCCATCCACATGCTCCCCCAAGTGACCTCAAAGTAAATAAACTTATTATACAGCCATGTTCCTGCAGAAGTTTGAATCACACCAAGAATGCATAGCCTTAAAAGGAAATGTTTTCCCTCCCCTTGCATCCTGTTATTTAAGCTATTTTAAGTACTTGTCTGGAGAAAGCTCAGCCAGGATTCAAGTGGTTTTGATTTTAGCTGCTGTTTTACACTGCCCTTGCCTAGACGGTATGCAATGCAATCCATCACTTCAAACACATCTTTTGGGGTGCTACTTTGTCTTATAAATCTGACAGGAAGAAAGACCAGGACTTCCCTTGACCCTAAGGTTGTGTGTATGTGTGTGTGTTGTTTTAACTATTCTAGAATCTGTCTAAATCTGGTGTCGCTCTTATAAAGAGGTTGCAACTGTGTGCCCTCATCTGCAACACACATGTGGCTTCCACATTAACCCACTCGGGGCTCAAATAAGAAAACCAATCCAAGTATTCACGTACATCCTTTCAGGAAGGCTGGTTTTAAAAAGTTCACTTTACGTTGAGCAATACATTCCAAACATTTAAGCCCTCAAAAATGACAATAGGAATGTAAATGTCTAATAATGGATTTGCACAAAAGCACACACACACACACACACACACAATCTTTAAATCCCTATAAAAGTTCACACAATATTGATTCAAAAGACTCAGCAAAGGATGTGTGCAGTCGAATTTAGATGGTATTCCACCCTAAGATCTAAGCAGTAAAGTCAAGCTTGTATTAAGCATTAAAACTTTTCAAAAGGCTCATACTAAATGTCTCCAGATGCTTAGCTAAATGCAGGGCTGGCCTTTCACAACTCCTACCTTTTGAGGTAGCCCACTTCAACAAACATAAGAGGCAATTTAATAAGTCAAACTCAAGGGTAGACTAGAACGTTCCTATAATAGAATTCCACAGAATTCCCCAACGTGGCCTTCAAAGACATCCGCAGAGTGGACCAAACAATCAAAAGTGTTTATCAATCATTATCTGCAAATGTTTGCAGCCGTTTAGTCATTATGTGTCATCTGCATACACGCTCACATACACGTGTTCTCATGCATGTGTGGTACTGCTGTGTTCTTGCTATCTTTCACACTAGCAATGCATGTTCTTTAGACTATCCAAAACTCCCACTCCTGATGTTCCAGGGATAATTAGCCAGATGGCTTAGTGAAAGAGCACTAGTTAATGCACGTTTTTTTAAAACAAATATTCTTTTCTTTTTTCTGGTTAATTTTTATTTATTTATTTGAGAGTGACAGAGAGAAAGAGGGGGAGAGAGAGAGAGAGAGAGAGAGAGAGAGAGAGGACAGAGACAGAGAGGCAGAGAATGGGCGTGGCAGGGCTTCCAGCCACTACAAACGAACTCCAGACGTGTGTGCCCCCTTGTGCATCTGGCTAATGTGGGTCCTGGGGAATCAAGCCTCAAACCTGGGTCCTTAGGCTTCACAGGCAAGCGCTTAACCGCTAAGCCATCTCTCCAGCCCAGTTAATGTACTTTTTAGTCAGGATATAGCATTTATAGGGTCTCATGGACATTAGCAGGCCTTTAATTTGTTGTGTAGTCGAGGCTAGCCTTGAACTCCAGATCTTGCAGTCTGTATTTGTCATATACTGGGATTACAGAAATCACCACCATTCCTATATTCATTCATTCATTCATTCATACAGTTTGATCTTTTTTTCGTGGTGCTAAAGATGAATCCAAGGGTTTCATGCATGCAAGGCAAAGGCTCTATGGAGATCCGTAGTTTATTTTATTAAAAAAATTTTTTTGTGGTAGGGTCTGGCTGTAGCCCAGTCTGGCCTGGAATTCACTAGTCTCAGGCTAGCCTTGAATTTAACTCACAGAGATCTTCCTACCTCTGCTTCCCCAGTACTGGGATTAAAGGCATGTGCCACCACTCCCGGCTTCCGTAGTTTATTTTATTTTATTTTACTTTTTTTATCTTCGAGGTAAGGTTTCACTCTAGCCCAACTGACCTGGAATTCACTATGTAGTCTCAGGGTGGCCCCGAACTCACGGCAGTCCTCCTACCTCTGCCTCCCGAGTGCTGGGATTAAAGGCGTGCACCACCACGCCTAGCCCATAGTTTATTTTAAAGGCATAATTCAACAAATGTGCACTGGTGTAATTTTATCCAATACTGAAATAAATTGGACTAAACCACCATATTTTTTGAGGCATCATTCTGATGTGGTTTCTATATAGTAGAGAATATCAAGTTATTGGAAACAACTCAACTTCCTGGGATGAGAGAAATCTGGTATAGCTACATTCACCACAACCAAAGTTCTTTTGGCTTCATTTGGTATGCAACCTCAAACAAATACACCCACACTATTCCTAGTCATTTAAGAAGCCCTATTATTCTTGCATTTCAAAAGTACCCAATTTCAAGTTTTAAAAAAGTTTACTACACTCGGGAGGCAGAGGTAGGATAGCCGTGAGTTTGAGGCCACCCTGAGACTCCATAGTGAATTCCAGGTCAGGCTGGTCTAGAGTGAGACACTACCTCGAAAAACAAAAACAAAACAAAACAAAAGTTTACTAGAATATGTTTAGGAGAAAAAAGTCATTTTTTAAGGAAGTATTTGCAGGACGGAAGGAATACTGAAAAGATTTGTTACAAGCATTTGTACTTGTGGCAAGGAATAATTAAAAATTGAAGTTTTAGAGCCAGGCGTGGTGGCACACGCCTTTATTCCCAGCACTTAGAAGGCAAAGGTAGGAGGATCGCCATGAGTTTGAGGCCACCCTGAGACAACATAGTGAGTTCCAGGTCAGCCTGAGCTAAAGTGAGACCCTACCTCAGAAAACCAAAAAATAAAAATAAAAATAAAAATAAATAAATAAATTGAAGTCTTAGAATGTAAAAGACATTCTTTTGCTAATAAATATGAACTTCCTAAGTGAAATATATATGTATGCTTGTGTTTTGGAGACAGGATCTTCCTATCTAGCTTGGGCTGTCCTGGAACTCTTGTCATCAATCCTTTTGCTTCAGCCACTCAAGTACTAGGATTAGAGTACTGAGATTATAGGCATGCACCATCATGCCAAATTTTCCTCCTTTTAGAAAGAAACTATGCAGGATGTCAACATTTAAATTAAAACAGACACAGTATGCAGTGTGGGGGGAGCTAAGGTTTCTGCTGTCTCAGGGGGAAATACTGAAGCAGTTGTTGGGAAAATTAAAATAATTACATGAGAATGGAGCTTAAAACTAAGCAGGTGCAGAAAGTGAGTGAAAGGAGAACTTTGAATCCTAATATTCAATTTATTGCTAGTAAAGAGTTTCGAGGCATTATTAATTGATTGAACAAAACCTGTGATTAGTGGTAATTACAGAGATTTTCTCCACACACTGTGATTTTGCTGAATTTCTAAGGAGGTAATCAAGGCTATTATTATTAACAGAAGGCGAAAATCATATAATGATTTCCATATTTTGGCACAATTGAACTGAGACAAAGTAGTCTTTCCTACTCCCCCTACCCCACAAAATAGGAAACACTCATCCTTGAGAGGAAAATAAGTTATAGTGCCTTTTAATAAATAAGGAGTTATTGAATGAAAAAAAAATCTACAACACCTTTTGACAGTTGCCTGAGGGATCTATAAGAAATGACAGCTAAAATCTACAAAGGTTTTTTTTTTTTTTTAAAAGAAAATCAGAAGATTCAGCTGGACTTCAGTGAGTATAGTATACACAATACTATACACAATCCATGTATTAATGAGCTGCACTATAATGGCTAAAAATCTTTTAAGAAAAATTCCTTCACAAAAAAGATTTTTCATAATAAAGACTTTTAAAAGAAATCTTTTACTTATTTATTTGAGAAAGAGAGAGAGAGAAGAGGAGAAGAGACAGATAGAGAGAATGGGCACACCAGGGCCTTCGTCTACAATAAGGGAACTCCACATGCATATGCAACCTTGTGCATCTGGCTTACGAGGGTCCTGGGAAGCAAACCTAGATCCTATGTCTTTGCAGGCAAACACCTTAACCACTATGCCATCTTCTCCAGCCCTATAAAGACTTTTTGAATGTAGAGTTGATAATGACAAAATCCTAGTATATCAAGACTGTATGGCTCCTTAAAATTCAATCAATTAAATATTTACTGAGAACCTAAACTGTGCAACACTATAATAGATATTGAGGAGAATACAAAAGAATAATTTCAGAACAGACAGAAATTTGAGACTCCAGAATTCTTACTGACAGCATACATGTTAGTGGAGTATATGTATGAACTCGGGCCTGGTAGGGGGTTCAGTAAGACTCATTGTCCAGTCTCCTACTTTGGAAAGCTATTTGCCTACTGGAATCTGTACTGAACAATAGTTCCACAATGACTCTTTTTTGTAGTCAAACTTTCAACTGATCCTCCACTGCAATTTAATACTTTTTCCCTCCAAGGAGATAATTAGTCAACCATCTTTTTGTCATTATGCATTAAAAGAGCAGTTAAGCTCTTTAACTGATAAAAGTACTCAAAAGTTCAATATTGAAATCCATCCTCAGTTTGCTTTAATTTTAAAAAAATATTTTATTTATTTATCTAACAGAGAGAGAGAGAGAGAGAAAGATAGAGAGAAAGAGAGAATGGACATGCCAGGGCCTCTAGCCACTGCAAATGAACTCCAGACACATGTGCCCCCTTGTGCTTAAGTGGCTTACATGGGTCATGTGGAATCGAACCCCGGTCCTTAGGCTTTGCAGGCAAATGCCTTAATTGCTAAGCCATTTCCCCAGCCAAGTTTGCTTTAATTTTAAAGAAACACTGCACATTAATAATTTCCAAGGTGCTACACAATAGGATAGGGCCATATTTACTTCAAGAAGCTAGGCATGGGACATTAAACAATTGGAGCATCCAGATATCATGGCCTCTACTCCAATTATATTAATAAAGAGACAAACTAAGCTGCTCCCAACACTGAATGATGAATATAAATGAAAGGCAAACCTTAAAGAAAATGCAATCCTAAAACAACTATGATAAGAATAATTACAAATATTTAACAACCTAAACCTACCACTTATGACCAAGAACTCATAATATCAGTGTATGTACCAATCTTCTTATAGTGAGTTGTATCTATAGCTAGGTAATTTGCTAGTTTTAAAAAAGTATGCACATAAAATTGTGTTAAGATTTAGGACTTAAAAGTGTGATTGGGAGTTATTATTTTTCCAAAGTTATGTTGTCACTACTAAATGCCTTTATTGAAAGCATGGAAGACAGGTTAGGGACGTAGCTCAATGTGTAGAATGCTTGCTTAGCAGGCCGGAAGCCCTGGGTTCAATCGACAGTATTGCATAAACAAGGCATGGTAGTATATTCTTCTAATACCAGCACTTCAGTGTGGAGGCAGGGGAATTAGAAGTTCAAGATCATCCGTGGCTACATGAGGAGTTCAAGGCCAGCATGATCTCTACGAAATTCTGTGTCTAAAAATGGGGGGACTGAGGTGGGGGGAGAGTATGAGATGGCTCAGTGGATAAAGCACTTGCTGTGCAAGTGTGAGTACCTGAGCTTGCATCCTCAGAACCCACATGAGGCTAGATACTACGGTGTAATCCCAGGGTGTCTATGTCAAAAAGAGAGGCAGAGACAGAGATTCCCTGGAAGCTTGTGGGTCAGCTAGCCTGGGAAATGCAGGGCTGAACAACAAGGGTCCTCCCTCAAACAAGGTGAAAGGTGAGGACACATCTGAGGTTGCCCTTTGACCTCTACTCATGGACTATGGCATGTGTGTGCTCACACTGAAACACACAGACCCACATGCAAAAAGTAATATATAAAAGGGGAATGAAGACATGGATCAGTCTTTCCTTTCATTAATGGGATTAAAATTTTTTTGTTATTTTTATTTATTTATTTGAAAGCGATAGACAGAGAGAGAAAGAGGGAGAGAGAGAGAGAGAGAATGGGTGCGCCAGGGCCTCCAGCCACTGCAAACGAACTCCAGATGCGTGCGCCCCCTTGTGCATCTGGCTAATGTGGGTCCTGGGGAATCGAGCCTCAAACCCGGGTCCTTATGCTTCACAGGTAAGCGGTTAACCGCTAAGCCATCTCACCAGCCCATCATTGATGGGATTTTTAGCACAGATATAAATGAGAGTAAATCTGATTGAAATAATTATTCATTAAGATTCAACTTTACTCCCTTTAAGTTAGGAGATACCAAATAGTAATAATCCACCTCAGTAAACTCATGTGATGAGATATATATATATATATATATATTTCTTATCTTGTTTCTCTTTATCTTGTACAGACAGACTTGGCCTTAACATTGAAATCTGGAATGTAAACACTATACATAGCTTCTCAAGTGTCTGGCATGTGATGCGATGTTAAAAGATAAACCAAGCCAGGCCTGGTGGTACAGGCCTATAATCCCATCTAGTGGGGAGGCTGGAGCAGGAGGATCATAAATTCAAGGACCGCCTGGGCTATACAGTAAGTGAAAGTCCAGCCTGAGAAACTTGGAGGCCATGTGTCAAAATAAAAATGGTTGTGGATATAGCAAGCTCAGGGGTAGGACATTTGCCTATGCATGAGGCTCTGGGCTTAATTCATAGTTCAGCAAAACAGAGAAGCAAAGATAGCATAGCACCTTACATGTCTTTGCATCTTACATTGATGATGAAATTTCACTTCTTGTAAGAAGTGGAACCTTCTGTATTTTTCAAAGGCAAAGAAGATTCAAGAAAAGCACCATAAGGTCAAGCTAATTCAGGAAGGGTCATCAGACATGATGGCACATGCCTGTAATCCCAACATTCGGAAGTTAAAGCAGGACTACAAGTAACTGAAGGTTAGCCTGGGCTACAGAGAGAACGACATGCTGCAACAGATAAACAAAAGACATAACAGGGATGGAGGGGTGGCTCAGTAGTTAAAGGTTCTTGCTTATAAATCCTGACTGCCTGGGTTTGATTCCTCAGTGCCCACATAAAGCTAGATACACAAAATGCATATGCTTCCGGAGTTTGTTTGCAATGACAGGAGGCCCTGGTGTACACATTCTCCCCTCTCTCTTTTTCTCTCAAATAAATATATTGAAAAACAAAAACAAAGCAATAACAACAAAAA
The DNA here is from genome assembly GCA_036346955.1 of Dipus sagitta. Lineage (NCBI taxonomy): Eukaryota > Metazoa > Chordata > Mammalia > Rodentia > Dipodidae > Dipus > Dipus sagitta. The sequence goes on from CM070776.1 coordinate 126,022,613, forward strand.
CATAGGAAGGATAACATTCCATTTAATATCCTAATATTTTCAGGTCACATATCCCTTAAAGAATATAGTAAAAGATCCCAACACTCATCTCAGGAAAACATGATTTTCAAAATACAGTAATAGCCGGGTGTGGTGGTGCACGCCTTTAATTCCCAGTACTCAGGAGGCAGAGGTAGGAGGATCGCGGTGAGTTCGAGGCCACCCTGAGACTCCATAGTGAGTTCCAGGTCAACATGGACTAAAGTGAGACCCTACCTCGAAAAACCAAAAAAAAAATAAATAAAAATACAGTAATAGCACAACATGTGTCATCAAAATTTCAGGAGTCACTACAACCTCTATTAAATGGGTGGGACCCTGGGCTAAAAAATCTTGGCCATGGCAAATACTAGATATAATCAGACATAATACAATAAATTATAAGTATATATTCAACAACTTCATCTATCTTTTTTTTGGTTTGGTTTGGCATATGGTTTTAGAAGACAATCTCACTACATAGCCCACACTGGCCTCAATCTCAAGATCCTCCCTCAGTCTCCCACATGCTAGAATTACAGGCGTGTGTAACCAAAGCCAATCTAGCCCATATATTTTAACTGCCTTCCCTTAAGGATCATGATTAACCATTTATATAATATTTTAGAGAGTAAATACAAACCCAAATAAGCTATCTTTCCTATAGCAATAGCACAAAAAGTACTCACCAACTTTTGCAAAGGCCTCTTTGAGCTCATCAAGCTCATCTTTGGATATCTGAGTGGTAGCCATCTCATCCATTTAAAGATCTAGAGAGGAAGCAAAAGGTTTCAGAGTCAAAAAAACAAGTTTGTGGTGAACACGAACTATTAATGCTCTTGCTAAATTCCCATTTTGGGATACACTAAGTTTAAAGGCAAACTACTAAAACATTCTGGCCATATGTGTACCTGCACCCATGTTAAAGACAATAAATGAAAAGTCTTCGTTTATCAAGTTATTTATTAAAGAACACTTCTGAATTTTACTTTTAAGGACAAAATCTTAAACTACATTCAAAGTGTACAAGGAAAGGCCAAGAATGGAATCCAGCAACAAGAAATAGGGGCATGACAGAAATGCCTGGTTCTATGTGCAGTCCGAAGACCAAAAGCACTAGGTCAATGAGTCATGTGAGATATCAATTTCCCATGAAGCCACTTTCATAGCCATCCAGTGAAAACACTGATTTCAAACAGCATACTGACACCTATCAATCCTTCCATAGAAAACGGAATAAAGAGAAAACAAAGCATTTGGTTTTGATATAGAAGTCATGGAAGTATATGTTAATAGACATTGTTATGTACATAACTTATAAGATTATCTGAGTTTACACATTTTTCAATTCTGGGCCTAATTGATAGATTTAGCAAATAAAACAGGAATTGGTAATGTAGAGCTGGTTGGCCAAAACTGGACCATTGATGAATTGTTATGGTCCCCAAGACAATTTTGTTTTTTTACAAAAAAATATGGTGATTAGTGCTGATCACAGAGCACATTAGCTTTAAATCCCAATTAAATGAAATATCCCAGAAAATTCTGTCTTTTCGCCAGACTTGAATTAAAATGTTATGCTGAAATGACACAAAATATTATTTTCCCACTTTACATATAACATTTGCAATTTCAATCTTTACAAAGACTTTGCTGTTGGCTGGAGAGATGGCTTAGCAGTTAAGGCACTTTTCTACGAAGCTGAAGGACCTAGGTTTGATTCCCCAGAACCCACGTAAGCCAGATTCACAAGGTGGCACATTCATTTAGATTTCTTTCTTTTTTTTTTTTTTTGCATTTAGATTTCATTTGCAGTGGCTAGAGGCCCTGGTGTGCCCATTTTCTCTCTGTCTGCCTCTTTCTCTCTGTCTTAAATACATGAATAAATAAATAAATAAATAAATTAAATAAATAAACTTTACTGGCCCTTGATATTGATGAATGAGTTTTAGATCACACGGGATAATCTTCAAATACACATGAAGTGTGTGTACCTGCACACACCATAAGAACCCACCTATACTTTACTATACAGATACATGCCAAACACATCAGATAACTTCATATTTTAATTTCTTGAACTTTTGTAACAGCTGTATAAGGCAAATAATCTTATCCCACTTTGTCTTAGTAGATGATTGGGTCATCAGGATCACAAGACTAGAGTTTAATTCAGATTTCTCAAATGCTAAATAATATTGTAAAATATTTATTTATTTATTTATTTATTTATTTATGAGAGAGAGAGAGAGAATGGGAGTGCCAGGACCACCAGCCACTGCAAGTGGACTCCAGATACATATGCCCCCTTGTGATGTGCATCTGATAGATGGACATTGTAAGGATCTTTTATCATCCAAGTTCCCGCTTTCAAAGAATTTACAACCTGGAGGAGGCAAACATGCTAATAATAGCAGTACAGCGCAAAGTGTATTAGTGGCTACAATAAAATGTAAGCATATACATTATTTTTAGTAGGTTAAAGGCCCTACAGACTTTAAGGATTAATTCCTTCAAAAGGAGGCCAGGGATGCTTAGATATCCGAGAAATAATTTTAAGTCACTAGTTTACTCCAAAAAATTAATTCAATGCATTAAAGTATTTTCTAGCTTCATATTTCTGTCTTTGGGCTTTCAACTTAGGATTTTAATTTAGAGGAGACAGTCCGCGGCCCACCTAAATGCGAATAAAGATTGGGGCCTGGGGATGCAGGACTCAATTGGTAGAGTGCTTGACTAGTATGCTGGAATTTCTGGGTTTGAGCCCTAGTAGCACATAAAACCCAGCATGCTGTGGTGGCCCAAGGCTGCAATCTTGGAAGGTAGAGGCAGGAGGATCATCTACATAGCAAGTCCTCATCTAAATCAAACAAAGAAAACAAAGGCAAACAAAAAAGAATTGGAAGCAGCACGTTGACATATACCTGTAATCCCAGTATTTAGCGGGGGCTGAGACAGTAGGACTGAAAATTCCAGTTCAGTCTGGAGTACATAGTGAAATCCTAACTCAAAACAAACTACTGGGAAATAACTGAGCTAAAGTCAAAGTTATTTCTTTTTCAAAATATGAATTTAGTCATGAGAGAGATGGGGGCGTATGGGCATGCCATGGCCCCTTGCTGCTGAAAATGAAATCCAGACTCATGGGTAATTTTGTATGTTTGGCTTTAAATGGGTACTGGGAAGTCAAACCCAGTCCATCAGGCTTTATAAGCAAGCACTTTTAGCTGCTGAGTCGTCTCTGAAGCCCTGAGTTATTTTATTTAGTAGAATACTTCCAACCCTACTAAGTGAAATTTATAAGTCTCACAGTATGTTCTCTGATGATAAGAACCAGGATTCCTACCTTGTGTGGTGGGTACATGTTATAAAACCAGCACCTGTGAAGTGGGGGAAAGAGGACCCATAGTTTAAGGTCATTCTTGGCTATACAAGTTCAAGGCCACTCTGGGCTACATGAGACCCTCTCTCAAAAACAATCACATTTTCTAAATTTGAACTTCATTTGAATCTTCAAGTTATTTCATGTAGACTTCTAGCCACAAATTTAAAGACACATTTGTTATTAAGACTACTTGTGGGTGTTGGGCATGGTGGCACACATCTATCATCCCAGCACCTGAGAAGCACAGGCAAGAGGAACTAGTACAGTTTGAGGCCAGTCTGATCTATAGGTGAGTTCCAAGCCAGTCAGGGCTACCCTCAGACCCTGTCTCAAAGAAACAAAGCCAAATACAACAAAAGGTCTACTCCTGGGTATTTGATAGTGTCTTTAAAGAAATTAAGCAACAAAGTACTATCTTGGGAAAAAGCATATTTGGACATGACTGCAGATTTCTTTTCACTGTGCAGAGCAGTGTCTTCAATTTTTCATACTATTAATTGATAAGCGCAAATGACCTATTTGTCATATAAATTGGCCCTAAATTTGAAGATGGTAACCGATGACCGGTAGCATTGAATATTTTTATTAGCATATATTTATTGTCAAAATGATAGGTGTAGTACAGATTTTCAAATCTTAAAATCTTACAATTTAAAAGAGTAGCAGCTGTATTCCCCTTCATGGGACATTGTACTAGAGGGCATTTTTTCTTCCTCAAAGCAACAAAATATCCCAGGCTAGCTCATAAGCAAAGTGTAAATGTGATTATGTCCTATGAACACTTCATTGAATCCAGAGTACTAGAGCCAAACTGTTGTTCCTAACCCAAGGATGTGGTGTGTTGTAAAGGAAAGACGTTGGGCATCTCTCAGTGCCCTGGTCTTGCTGTTTCCTAACAGTATGTCTAAGAGCAAGTTTACTTAATCTCCCTGAGCCTCAGCTTCTATTTTGAAAATAGCAATAATACCTATTTCCTTAGAGACTTCATGAAGATTAAAGATGACACATATAAAGGCATAGTGTCAACTGTAGAGCATTATACAGCCACTTCAAATCCTCCATGAAAGAACATGGGGCACATATAACTGCCTAAGTAATTGTGAGAGCCTATATAAATATTAGGCATTACTTTTACTAAGAGCCTTCTAAATAGGATACATGAAAAGCTGTCTCAGCTCCCCTATAATTACTGACTACAGAACATAACCGGCCTCCCTCATATATAAAAATTACAAGCCTTTATTCAAAGTAATGTAATAAGGATGGGCCTAAACAAAACCTGTCAGCCACATTTTACCCATGACTCAATTTGGCTCTTTCATAAGGCTAGCTTCTATAACACAGAACATGAGGTGCAGGAAGGCAATATATTTTTTTAAAATAATTTCACTTTAAATATCTCAAAATTGTTCACAGCTTGCCAATATTGTCACATCCTTCCTAATCTGCGTATTTTCTCTTGAGCAATGCAAAATGCAAGGTAAATTGATAAAATTCAAACTTAATTCCAGTTTTATAATGTATGGTTGACAGGTAAAAAGAAAGACTAACTTATAACTATGTCTCTCCTTTCTTCCCAGTCTGTCTTTATACAAAAGTGAACTTTATTTACATAACATGAGAGAGAACTGATATTCAAAGATACAGAAATATACTTATCATCATTTCAATTTGATAAAGTAAAATACTAGTCAAAAAGAAAACCTCCAGGTCTCTAGCTTTTTCCGATGTGCTGTGGCTACAAAGCACTCTGATCTGCTTTTGCTCTGTTTTCTTTTTCCCTAGCTTCCTATGCGTGCCTCTGTACAGAGAAAGTGGGAGGAGGGTGGGGACGCAAGCTGGAGCTCTCCCTAAGCATCTAAGACAGGAAAGGAGATTGTCAACTAAGGGAATGAAACAAAAGCTAGCAAAACCTTGTTTGTTTGTTTGTTTGTTCTTTTCATAAAAGGATATGATGTACAACTGGATATGAATTCAGGGCGTCACCCGTAGAAGAATCTTATGCCTATGAAGTCATCCCTAATTACAGCGTTTGACTAACAATACAGCAATTATGAAACCACTCCACTGGCTCATTTAACTATACATAAACCCTGAACACAAGAATGTTTGCTGAGAACGATGTACCTACAACTACCTGAAACTATTACTCAAATTCTGAAGGCATTTGAGGGAGAAAAGGAGGGGTGCCTGTTTTCATTTCTTAAGGCACACCCCTTAGGAATGTACTTCCGAGCATGTGTCATTCAGTACGAAGTCAGGGTCAGGGTGGAAGGGAGGGTGGCACGTTCAGGGACTCCTCTGTGGATAATCAGTTTGGATTAGGAACATTTTTTCCCCTGAGACTGACATGGCAATAAAATACACGGCTACCCTTGCAGCTCAGTGGTAGGGCAGTTGTCTACTAAGTGCCCCAGGTTTCATTCCCAGCACAGCAGGACGAAAGAAAGAAAACCAAAGAGGAAAGGATGTTCATCAGACTTGATTCCTGGCCACTAGCAAATGGAATTGGGAGGGAGAAGTTGATCAATTAAGTTAGAGACTGGGCAAGACATACTTAAAACTCATGAAGAAAACAACGAGTGAGTTACACATGGAAGAATGCATTATTTCAACTGTAACAAGTGTGTGTATGTGGGCCCAAGCACATAGCCACCATTGTACGTGAACAATTCAAGGGTGGGTAACAAAAAGGAGTATTATTTGTCATCTTCTTCCATTCCAAATAGACAATGCCTTGGAACACCCACATTTTACACACCTGCCTGTACCAACAGAAACTGCCAGCCTGCCTCCTCCTTAGGTTAGTCAACAGCACTAGCCTCGAGATCAGATGGGCGTGCAACATTCTATGGGCTAAAGCTCACCTGCTCTTTACTACGATTACTCAAGCTCCAGGGCCATGTTTCCTAATGACTTTAGAAGATTTCAACTTGCACATTAGTCCATTTATTCATTTCTACTCACAAGACCTTCATTGATGACTTACTATGTACTAAGCACTGTGTTGGATGTTGAAAACATAGACAAGTAAGGAACCAAAAGCCCCTTTACTCCAGAGGAACTACTGTCTGGGGGAGGATAGATGGGGAAAATATATCATAATAAAGCTATACTGAATGGTGGGTGTCAGGGAACGTTATTTTTTTCCCCCGGGAATGCAATGTGAACTTTGTCTTAGAGCCCAGGAAGGAATTTCTCAGATAGACAGACATTACTGGTGACCCTGTTCTAGGGTCAGACTCAGAAAGAGAAGATGGTATCTGCAGATGCAGAAAGACAGGGTGGCTGTTTTTTTTTTCTTTTTTCCTTTCTTTTTTCTTTCTTTCTTTCTTTTTTTTTTTTTTTGCCTAGGGTTACCCACAGACAATTACAGAAGATCAGAGTCCAACTCAGATGTCACCAAGGGACAAGAAAGCCAGCAAGCATGATTCAATTGGCTATACTTCCATTGTTTTTCTGTGTCAGTGCTATAAACCAAACCCAAGGCCTCATGCATGCTAGCAAATGGTCTATCACTGACTCAGCACCACCCCACTCTCTTTCCTGCCATACCACTTTCAACTTTCCCATTTTCCTTGGTCTCCAAACAAATACATCTGAAACTACTATTTGCCTATAAGGCTTGTTCCTTACAGATGACTTTACCAATAATGCTCTGGAATATCCTTGAAATTCATCTATCATATTTCTTTTATTGTTTCAGGTCTGGCCTACTGCACACATTTTGTCTGATTTGTTTATAATCACTTCCTGTCCCTCTCCCTCCCTTTTTATCTGAGTCATGATATGTAGCTCGGGCTGGCTTTGAACTTGCTATCGTTATTCCTCTGTCTCCAGGGTACTGAGATTAAATGGCATGCATCATCATGCCCCGCTAACATGTACACTTTTTTAACTCTGGAAAATATAGTCACCCAAAGAATAACATTTAATTCTCTTACACAAAGCTCTTTGATGGAAGTGACCATATCTCATTCTTTCCCATACACCCATTCATTATGACAGTGCTTGAACAGAGTAGGTATTAATAAAGGTATAATAATATATCTTTATGAAGTCTCTTTGTGTGTGAATGTGCCTGTTCATGTGTGTGAGTATGGGTACCCTTACGGCACAGTGCACACGTAGATATCCGCAGACAACTGTCACATGGTGGTCCTCACCCTGCACGTTGTTTGAGGAAGGGTTTTACGTTCCCCTCTGCAATCACCAGTCTAGCTGGCCCATGAGCTTCTGGTGGTTTCTCCTGTCTCCACCTCTCTTTTCAACATCAGAGGGCTGAGGTTATAGATACTAGTGCTTCAATAGGGATCCAAACTCAGGTACTCCCCCAGTCCTTTGTCAGTGTTAATTTTAGCTGCTAACAGTTACAGAGGACTTATTTATTAATGGACTATACTGAGTGCTTTATAAACATTAGGGAATTTACTTCTTGTGGAAAAAAATCTCTATTTGCCTGGTTATATTCCCATTTTACAGAGAGATAAGGGGTTCAGAAAAGCTAAGTCACTTCAAAGTTCATAGAGCTATAAAAAGGCAGACCAAATCTCCAACCTAGGCCTAACATGAAAGTCAGCACTCCCAACAATTATCTTATGTAACTTCTTCAATAGCATACTGGGTGAATTTATTTCCCCCTAGATATATTGGCATAGAAATATAACTTATTCATTAGTGTGTTCTCCATAGCTTGGACATGCATTCTATTCTCAGTAATTATGTTTTGAATTAAGAATGTCCCTCAACAAATAACCACAACCATTTGATTGTGCCTGTCCCAAAATTCAGTAAGCTGTAATTTTGTGTGCCTAAATCAGTTGCTTCAGATCTGCTTGATATTTCAGGTCATCTAGCATCATCTCACTTAGTCACACCTAAGTAGTTTTACCTTTCTTTCAACATCTCCTCTACATGGCTTTTCTTGTTATTTATTTATTTATTTATTTATTTATTTATTTATTTATTTTGGAGACACAGTCTCACTGTGTAACCCGGGCTTGCCTGAAACTCCTCTTCCCTCAGCCTCCCCAGTAGGCACATGTGCCACCATGCCCAGCTTTGAGCACGCTGTTTTGATCACAAGTCTTCTTCAGAATACATCCTATTAACTCCAAAGATGGTAATCACCTTTTGTTTGATCCTGCCCTCTTCTTCTATCACTTTTTCCCACAAAGTCTTCTCTCTACATCTAGTTTTTACTCTTTGCTCTTTCCTTTTCTGCTCTGCCAACCTAAACTATATGTGCACTTCAAGATTCTACAGAAGCCTCCTCACCTCTCAAAGCTTGTTTCCCAATGACTCTATCTTTTTGTGAACTTTCTTCAATTCCCATATTATTTAGTATCTTACCACAAATTTAGCTACTTAATTCAACATCCAGAGATCACAGAAAGGACAATATGAAAGTTATTTATTTTTTGAGAAAGTCTCATGTAGCCCAGGCTGGCTTCAAGGATGACCTTGAACTTTTAATCTTCTTGCCTCCACCTCCTGAGTGCTGAGATTACAGTTTAGGTAACCACACTAAGCTTATGCAGTATTGGGGGGATTGAACCCAGAGCACCCTGCATGCTAGGCCAGCACTCTACCAACTGAGCTAAATCCCTAGACTGGATTCTATAACATTATTACCTAAATTGGATTAGGGGGAAGAAAAAAAAACCCACCAAGTATCTGGAGTAGTTAAGTGACTTTGCCCAAGACACAGAGCTGTGTAGCAACTATAAATTTTAAAGATTGTATGGGAAGAAAAATAATCAGCTGTTTCAATGATAAAAACAAAAACACTAGATCTCTGGTCTCATGCCCAGTTCAGCCTATTTAACAGCTAGACAGAAATAAGAACAGCTGGTATAGCTGACACTAATTTGTTCCCTATTACTGAAAGGACAAAGGATCCACTTACACCTTAACTGAAACAACAAATAGTGAAATTGTATAAAACATAAGGAATGTGCACAACAGGTTCAGCACAGACTATATATATAGTTCTAATAAGTTCTTTCTCCAAAACATTGGGACAGAATTGATTTTGAACATAAAACATCTGTATTTTGAAAACAAGTACACAGGAGCTGTAGGTGTAGCTAAGCGTTGTAAACCAAACCCTGGGTTTGAGCCTCAATAGAAAAAATAAAATAAAAAGGGAAAACTAAACAAATGCTTCTCTTGCAGGACATCTACTGCTATATCTGACAAGCTTCTATGTCACCATATTACACATTGCTTAATTTCAGCCTCTTAAATGCTAAGATCTGTGAATAATCACTCCTATTGTAAAACTCAGTATTACTGTAAATACAACCAAACACTCAAATTTCTATGTGATCATTTTGAAAATATTTTAAATAATTTTTAAATACTCAGTATTACTGTGAATACAACCAAACACTCAAATTTCTATGTGATCATTTTGAAAATATTTTAAATAATTTTTAAATAAATTTATTAAATTTTTTAAATAATTTTTTTTAGAATTCTGTTGCTTATGAGGCTTTTCTCAAGCAGAAAGAGGTTTGGAGTTTCTATAGCTTAAGAGGCTATAGATATATCATTTTCATTCAATGCTTTGAAAGTCAAAGGAGGGCAGTGTGAAACCCTAAATGCCCTCACATCTGTCTTGGGCTCCTAGTCCTGAAAAGTTAGAAAAGGTTAATGAATGAAGAAATGGTGATTTGTTTTGCTGTTCACTAATTGCAGCATATCAGCTTTATTAAAAATTTCTTAGGATTTGGGAAATGATTTAGTAGTGTAAGGCACTTGCTTGCAAAGCCTGATGGTCCAGGTTCAATTCAAAAGTTCCAACATAAAGCCAAATACACAAAGTGGCCCAAGCATCTGGAGTTAATTTACAGTGGCAAGAGGGCCTGGTGCACAGTTTTCTCTCTCTCTGCTTATAAATAAATAAATAATAAATATAGTTTTAAAAATTGCTTTTAAAACCCAACAGGTTCTCATGTAACAAAGCCTGACCTCAAACTAACTATATAATTGAGAAAAACTCTGAATTTCTGATCTTCCCACCTCTACCTCCTGAGGGAATACCATGGCTGATTTATGTTGTGCTAAAGAATCACCCAAGTGAGGGCTTCATGTATGCTAGGCAAGCACTCTATCAAGCCACTTCACCACCACAAAGATTTTTGTCGTCAGTGCAGACAATAAATTTCTATGAAAACAAATTTCAACATATAAGACAGACGTTGCTCAGCTTGATTATTTTCCAAGCCTAGATCTTCTGGTAATTCTATGAGGTATTTTGGCTGTAAACTGTAAAACTAAATGGAAGACCTTTTTGGACACTTGGAATAAAAGTGACAGCCTCTTCTCTTTAGGTGTTGTAATCGCAGCTGCTTGTATTGTACAATATTGGGACCTGGACAGCAAGGCAATGGACTGATGGAACATAAATTAGGATATATTCAGCAACTATCATTCTATGATTTATTTTGGCTGAAATAATATACAAGCCAGCCTGTTGAAGGTGGAAGCATAATCTTGGCTATTTGGGAAGCTAAGGCAGGAGGACCACAAGTTCATTGCCAGCCTGAATGATTTAGCAAGACCATACATGAAAATAAAAAGTGAAAAAGAAAGGCTGGGGATATTGTTCAGGGGTATTCTGCTCGTCGAGCATGTACAAGGTCTTATGTACAATCCTCAGTACTAAAAATAAAAGCAAGTAAATGAATGAAAAGGAAACTGCTCAGAAGTGATGGTATATGAAAACAAATCATGCCTGATAATATTCAGGGACACTTGTGTAAGGTAACCTGAAAGACCTTCTATGACAAAATATGTTTTCAATTCTAAATCAATTGAGAAATAAACTGTGGGAAGACTCTTACTGAAGGCTAATTCTACCCTTTGCCCCACCACAAGTACTTAACACTAACTGCAATTCTAAAAACAATTATTTTATTGTATTCATTTATTTGCAAGGGAGGGGGGAAGGATAGATGTGCCAGAGCTTCTTGCCAGTGTAAATGAACTTCAGATGCATGTGTCATTTTATGAATCTGGCTTTACATGGGTACTGGGGAATCGAACCTGGGCCATCTAGCTTTGTAAGTAAGTGTCTTTAACTACTGAGCCAAGACATGGCTATTCTTTGCAGTCATCATAAGCTATCTAAGCCCTCTTTCTACTTTAATACAGGCAACCAATCCAGACATCTTAAATTTTCTTTTTCTTTTGAGACAGGGTCTCATGTGAGTAAAGTGAGTGGTAGGCGATCTAGAAATATCATGTAGTTTAAAACATGCAGGGCTGGAGAGATGGCTTAGTGGTTAAGGCGCTTGCCTGCAAAGTCTAAGGACCCAGGTTCAACTCCCCAGAATCCATGTAAGCTAGATGCACATGGTGGCAGATGCATCTGGAGTTCATTTGCAGTGGCTGGAGGCCCTGGCATGTTCTCTCTCTCTCTCTCTCTCTGATAAATACAAATTTTTTAAAAATTTAAAAAGTATATCCTTGAGTGGGGCATGGTTACACCTGCCTATAATCACAGATGAGAGATTAAGGGATGAAGAATGTGAGTTCGAGGCTATCATGAGCTAAATAGACAGTTTGAAGACAGTCTGGGCTATATAGGGAAGCACTATTTAAAAAAGAAAAGAAAAGAAATGAAACACAAAGAAACAAGAACAAAACTAGAGTAGGCAAACACAAGGCACAAATTAGTGGTTGAATTCTTTGAGTGCTTCCCTAGCATGCATAAAGTGATAGATATGATCCTCACAATCCCCAACACAAATAGTAAATAAATGAATAAATAAATACACTATTAAGCAAAACTGTGAACAAAACTTGTCAGAACATAATAAAACTCTCACATTCTTCACATGCAATTGGCCTGTTGTCATGCTTTACTTATCTACTTTGGTTTCATACTCCAAGACACTACAAAACTCTTCAAGATGTTTGCAATCTATGTTTTGACTCTAGCTGAAAGTCAAACAGAAAAGACGTTTAGAAACAGTTCTTACTGGCAGCAATTTTGGCATTTTACCTTTACAATAAAACACATCATGCACAGATCATGTTTTGACAGGCCCACCACTTACAGACGACTGTTAATGCTTAGAAATAAACATAAGTTGCCCCAAGCTAAAACTATACTTATTTAAATCTTGTGTTATGAATACTTTCAGTACATAAAAATAAAGCAGTACAACATCCTTAAACCTATCACTGATTCTACATTTATCAGGATTTATGCAACCATTCTTCATGTATATATTCTTCCTGTCTTCTTTCTTTCATTCCCTCTTTTCCTACTTTTCAAAACTGATTTTTTTTTCAAATTCAGTTCCATACATTCCATAATTTTACAACTACATATCTATTAAGAAACAAATTCATTTTCTGGAAAATATTCTATGATAAAATAGCATGAGCTAAATTCTAATTGATCTTTTCCAATACCAGTATGCATGAGTCACTCAAATCCCAAAGGGTGCCCAATCCTGTGTCATTTCCTGAAGGAGTATCCAATACTTCCATTTTAAGTAAAAGTTTGCTTTCCTCTTTCGGTACTTAATAAATACAGATAAGATCTAAAGGCAATGGCTATTCAAAAATAAGTTAATAACTTTTACACTGAAGGCATTCTTTAAATTTTGTAGATACTTAATGCAAATCATAATAATGATCTTCCACTACTCCTACCAAGTCAACTCCTGAGACTGAAAGCTTTAATTCCTTCCATATTGCTCAAGCAAATTTTTACTCCCTCCATAAATTGTGGAAAAATAAATCTGTTGCTAATGAAATTAATTGGCATTCATACCTAAAGGGTATTTCCAACCTCCTTTCCTATGAAAATTAACATATGTCTGAGTGAAGCCAATGGTAAGCTTTGGGGGTATGTGTGTGTGCAAGATCAGACTAGCTAACAAGCTTCAACTCGAAACACAAACGGCACAAAATATGACCTATAACTTAGGAATCAGTAGATATACAATTTCAGCTCCCTCCTGCAGCTGAGGAATAAAACTTACAGGATTGTCTACAACCCTGCTGGATAGATGAACACTGGAACTCATTACCAGTGCTATAATATCATAGAACCCCTTAAATAATTTATTTTGTAAATTGTCAACATTAGCACAATCACTTGCCATATCGCTTTGTAAGAACAGTGATACTAATCTAATAATGACATGTTCCGGAATGACAGGCACCTCATTTTTATGTCATGGATTAAAAAAAATACTTCCAACAAGGATCAAAGGCATCTGAAATCCTGTCTCTCCCTTCCACACAAAAATTTCCATAGGTAATAATTCCTATTATTTAAACTTTTAGCATATAACTTGACTAATATGTTTATAAGGACTTCAAAACTATTTTTTTATGAGATAGTCTCCAAATTTAAAAAAGCCAACAGAATATAGAGAGACCAGGTTAATTTCTGAACTACAAAAATTTCTTATGATAAATTTGATTGTACTTAAACAAATATTTAGAAACTGACTCCAAATAGTCACCCAAATAAAGAAAAGTAATTGCAAGCCTTATTTAGTAAAGTTCAGCCTAAATGTTTAGTAACGTAAAAGTTTACAGGCCTAATAAAAGAATATTAGAATAGTTACCCTTCTGCGACGGGAGCAAACCTGTTTCCTCTCTTGAAGCACTAATAGAACCGTCTCCCACGCCCAGAACTCGAAATCTGGAAACCCAGCATTCTTCCTACAATTGCATCTTTAGAGAGCAAGTCACAACACTTCCTGCTAGCAAATGAACACCCTGACAAAGGAATGATACAATACTTACGAATCCCCTTCCTGTCCGCCTTGAAGTCCTTTGCCAGAGTTTATTAAATGCTATCTTAAACACAACATTGAGAAAAAACTTTAGTTTTTAAATTCAGCTCCACTTTTAAAACCATACAAGGGCCCACAGGAATTTCAAGTTGGTTCAGGTCAAACAGCTACAACCTATATACCTATTTAGAGTTTGAGCAGTAGCCAAGTAACCTGCTTATTTTAGAGCAGAAGGAACAGCTTCTCCCCAGTGCCCAAGTCACTGGCCCACAGTCGAGAACATTACTTAGAAAAATAAATTAACTATCTCAGGCCACTTATGTTAGCTGCTGTTCATTTCTATTCTCAGGCAACATTTACACTCCAAACTCTAGCTGGCGTAGCATTTATGTCAACTCTATGTACACTTTGGTTTCTGTTCTAACTGGCGCAACACATGGGAGGGAGCCATGCCAATACTTTCTGAACTGAGTAATTTTCTGTTGCGAGGCAGTACCACCTAAAAAAAAAAAAAAAAAAAGAGTTCTGGACTCAGACTGGCTTTAGATCCTGGCTCCACAAATAACTATTTGTTTGCATTCTTATTAGATAGGTTGTTTAAACTTGTGTCTGACTTTCTCATCCAGGATGGGGACAATAATTGGCCTGGGGCCGAGTGGTACATTGCTTGCCTCACATGCAAGTAACCCCAGGTTCCATCTCTAGCAGGGCAAAGACTAGTAATAATATTAATGCTTCATGTAACAATATGTACTTTATAAATTGTGGGGGGCTTAAGTGCTTTAATACATGCCGTAAATTTAGATTATAGAATGGCACATTGTGAACAATAGAATTGACAGTTGCTCTTAATAAAATCTGCTTTATTTGGGTGGGCTTCTGGGGTTCAATACCCCAGCACCTATGTAAAGCTGGATGCAAAATGTGGCATCTGTGTCTGGTGTTCCTTTGCAGTGACAAGAGACCCTGGTATGCCCATACACATACACGCCCTCATGCATGCAAATAAATAAATATTAAAATGTTTTCTTTTTGTTTAGTTTGGCAATCTAATCTTTGAAGTGCTCCTTTAGCTCGTCAGCTGTGAAATGTTAATGGGATAGAAAAGAAAATCAACAGGAGCACTGGGCTAAGCCTAGATCACCGTTTCTCTCAAGACACAGGGCACATTAATAATTTGAGAAGAATGGGAGCACAAAGGAAGCATCACAGGCTTAGAAATCTTGAAGTCTTTGTAAACTTGAATCAATCAGCCTCTATGAGCCCCCAATTCCTGTCTCTAACAATGGAGTCAACGCCACCGAACTTCTGCAGGTCGTGGTCAGTTAGTGGCAGACAGTATTTGAATCTGCCTAGGATAAAGCCTGCATACTGCTTGCGCTACTTACCTTATGAGAATGAAACAAATTGAGATAATAGATACTCCAGTCCTTTCTTAATAACATCAAACCAAGTGATACATTATGCGACATACCAACTTCTCTGAATAAACAGGTGACTCATGGCTCATTCACTTGGGAAGAAGAGCCCTCCTGGACAGTTTCCATTAAGAAGAGGAGGAAAGTGTTCCTCTCTACTCATCACTAACCACCAACTGCAGACACTGCGTTACAGTCTGTTTCCTTATCTGAGTGGACATGCTTCAATGTATGACACCAGTCACGAAATCTGCGTGAAATATCACAAAGCGACACAACCCAGAACAGAAGGAACATAGCAGTAGAAGCCAGAGGACATGCTTTCCCATCTGTCTTTATTGCTGACTCACCCTCTTTCTTCAACTTTCTCAAATTCCCCATTTGCCAAACAAGCCTATCACTGTCTGCCCCAGGCCTACTAGGAAATATGGGAGGTTATAAGGACCTATCATCCCCTTGGGGCTAACTGGGAGAAAGATACTTATGTAGATATTATATCAAGTACTTTGCAGACAGAGAAACCTGGAGCAGAGGCAACTGCCTCAGGTAAGAAGACAATGGCAACGTTAGACCAGAAATGTTGGGATTTTCCAGCCTGACCTTTCCTTTAGCCACACCTATTGCTTCAATCCTCTTCCATGTGTCTGTCTTAACTGCTGCATAACTACTCTTTTCAGATACTCAGCATCATCATTAGTAAATTAATGTTTTAAACTAGTAATTTTCTGTTTGACATGACAACTGTCTCTTTTTTCAGGTACACATTTGATGAGCAGTTACAATGGGATACTGAAACATTATATCCTTCTTTGGTCATCTTTGTATGTTTGCTTCAGCTTTGCAAACGAACGCTAATCTCTCTCTACCAAGTGCTGCTAATACAGGAACGAGACACCAAACTCGGCACTCATCTTCGATCACAGTAAATTCTGTCAGCATCAAGTGGCTGATTTTAAAGATTACTCACAGAAACATAATAGTTTTGACTTCAACTGTAAGACACTGTAGCTGAAGGTCTAAGAATGTATGGATATTCCCTTTTAAATTCTTTAAATATCTTAACTAGGTGTGGTGGTGCACACCTGTAATACCAGCACTCAGGACGCAGAAGCAGGAGGATGGTGGCTTTGAGACCAGCCTGTAGGTTACACAGAAAGTTCTATGCTGGCCTGGGGTATTTAGCCAGTCCTTACTGTCTCACAATAAAACATAAATAAAAACACACATCTTTGGGATAAAGTTATAGCTCAGTGCTAGAGTACCTACCTAGCACATGTGAGGCCTTGGGTTCCATCTCCAGCACCAGAAAAGCAAAGAGACAAAAGCAACAACAAAATACCCCTCTCTCCTCCCAACAGTACAGCTTTTCCTTTCAGTGGTGGGTAGGGCAATTCCTAAAAAAAAAAGTTCTTCAGTATTAACAGTACAGCCAGTTTTTATGTGCAGGTCATTTTGTAAACTTCTATCTCACTCACCACCTGAAAGTAGGGAGTTTCAAAAAGGTAGGGTGAGCACATCTGTGTTTGTGTCTGCGCGTGTGTGACGGTGTAAAGGGAATCTGTGTTGAATTGTACGATGGCTTGGGAAGCAAAGATGGTGGCAGGTGTTGTGTAATAAGTTTTGGGTTTTTACAAGCAGGCCACAGAGGGAAAGCATGTACTTTAAGTTCATCTTGATGAATGCTAAGTAAAGTCAATGGAAAACAAGCATAGTACTTTGCCCACGCACGGCACAAGCTCTCTCAGATGGTACAAACAAAACCATAAAGTTCACACACACGCACCTGTGGACATACACCCTCAGGGTGGAAAGCACAAAAAGGCATACCTAAAGAGTCACATGGGAGTTTCATAAATGTATCACTGTAATATACAAGTAGAACATAAAAGCTAGACAGAGAGTTTTTAAGGTCTCTTCCAACTTTCCCTCAAATGTCATGCTCTCCACCACACCCAGTGGTAGATATATTCTTTCTGTGTGTAAGAGGTACCTTGGAGGCCTTCCCACTGGGCTTAATGACACAGCTCAATGACATGATCTCATTTCCTTTCAAGAGAAAAAAATTTACTTATCTTTGTGACTTACAGAAAGTAACACCCACAGTGAATGAAGCTGTAATGCACAGGGACCTAGCATATAATGCAGATGCCAAATTAACATACCAGAAATGGCTACTGTAATTTTGAACCATATTGGACCATTTTGGAAATATATACTAGAAGCACTATTAGACGAACAATTTTAATAATCAGGTGGATCTGGTTTCTATCATCATTTTTCTTCTCTACCTTCCTCTCCCTCTTTCCTCCTCTCTTGTCCTTCCCTTCCCTTGCCGTCTTTTCCCCATGCTGGGCCTTGTGCATGCTAGGCAATTGCTCACATTAAGCTACAATCCTAGCCCCTGTAGTATTGTTTTGCTTTGATAGTTGGAGAAAAAATAAGTCAAGCATATATCTTGAGGTCATTACTTTGAGCAACATCGCCACATTAGCATTTATTTATCACTTGTTTATTTGGATAACAAAAAATTAAAGTTTAAGAAAAGTCAGATTCTTTTTTAAGGTTTAAAAATGTTTTAAGTAGCATTCTTATTGTATATTACATTATGTGGTTTGTTCTAATGCAATAAAACAAAAAGGCTGAAATATACCAAAGACCTTTCTTTTTAGACAAGTTCTTGCTACGGATCCTTGGCCTCAAACTTGTGATCATCCTCTCCCAGCCTCCCAAGTGCTGGATTTACAGGTATATATCACCGTACGGAAGGATCTGATTTTTTTTTTTTTTTTTTTGGTTTTTCGAGGTAGGGTCTCACTCTAGCCCAGGCTGACCTGGAATTCACTATGGAGTCTCAGGGTGGCCTCGAACTCACAGCGATCCTCCTACCTCTGCCTCCCGAGTGCTGGGATTAAAGGCGTGCGCCACCACGCCCGGCTTGGATCTGATATTTTAAATCATTTTTTATGATGTAGGGTCTCGCTCTAGCCCAGGCTGACCCGGCATTCACTATCCTCAGGCTGGCTCACAGTGATGCTCCCACCTCTGCCTCCCAAGTGCTGGGAGTAAAGTGCACCACCATGCCAGGCAGGATCTGATTTAAATGGCATACGTGTTCTGTTCATAGCTAATAAAAACAAAGAAATAACTCATATACTTTCCATCTTTATACAATGAAGATCACTGATTCAAAAAAAAAAGTGGGAAAGGATAAGGGAATAGGAAGAGGGGAAGAATAGAGAGGAAAGGGAATGGAGGGAAACAACAAAAACTCAGCTCACAGCACTTCCTCAACTTTTTGGCTTCTGACCTGAAGGTTACAAAGAGCTTTCTGATATGTGCATTAGATCTATCAATGTAATTTTTATTAGAAATTACAATAAAAAATGCTTAGATTTAAAAATCAGAGCCTGAGCATGGTAGCTTACTTAGTTCCATCACTTCAGCGAGTTCCAGGCCAGTTTGGGCTAGAGCGAAACTCTGCCTCAAAAAAAAAAAAAAAAAAATCAAAAAGGAAAAAAAAAATTTACTAAGCATGCTAACCTACATAACATTTTTTTCTACATAAAATTTTATGAAAATTAGCTTATCAAAAATAGATTTAATACAAATAACATTGTATGTTAAACTTGGTTTCACATTTGTTGCACAATGTTTATACTTAATCCAAGCTAATTGGACTGTCATATCTGCTTCTGCATTCAACCTGTAGTATGTGGTTTGGGTTGGGTATATGGAAAAAAAAAAAGTAAATCTGGCTTCCCACAGATAAACAGTTGAAAAAGAAAGAAATATTTTAAAAGCTTTTTCAGACAACAATAGATGCACTTTAATATCATACCAAAACTCTAGAAATAGTAGATTTGCAAAGGTTAGTTTCACTGATACAGTTCAAGGATATCTTTTTCATGTTCTGTTATGTTAAAAACTCTTTGGTCTTGGTTGTACTTTGAGTGGACCTTAAAAGATAAGCCTTGGACTGGAGAGATGGCTCGGCAGTTAAGGCATTTGCTACAAAGCCAAAGGACCCCGGTTCAATTCTTCAGGACCCATGTAAGCCAGATGCACAAGGGGGGGCATGCATCTGGAGTTTATTTGCAGTGGTTGGAGGCCCTGGCACACACATTCTCTCTCTCTCTGCCTCTTTCTCTCTCTCTCATAAATAAATAAATAAATAAATAAATAAATAAATACATAAATAAATATATTTTTAAAAAGATAAGCCTTGGGCTGGAGAGATGGCTTAGCGGTTAAGCGCTTGCCTGTGAAGCCTAAGGACCCCGGTTCAAGGCTCGATTCCCCAGGACCCACATTAGCCAGATGCACCTGGGGGCGCACGCATCTGGAGTTCGTTTGCAGTGGTTGGAAGCCCTGGCGCGCCCATTCTCTCTCTCTCTCTCTCTGCCTCCTTCTCTCTGTCTGTCACTCTCAAATAAATAAATAAAAATAAACAAAAAATTTAAAAAAATAAAAGATAAGCCTTTTGCCACTGAACCATCACCCCAGCCCATGCGTGGGACTTTTCTCCATGATTGTTTTTGTTATCTTATGCATTGGTCATTGTGAAAACATATTGTTTCAAAAGTTATCCAGGTTTTCTAAATGCTGAGACATTTCATCATACAGTATGTAACAAATCACAACCATTAATTACATCAGTAATCACATTAGAAAGGTCTTAGTATTGATCCAGGTGGGGCAGCTCACACCTGTCATCCCAGAGCTTGGGAAACTGAGGCAGGGGGACTGCCATGAGTTTGAGGATAGTCTAGGCTGCAGTGTGAGATCTTGTATCAAAACAACAACAACAAAAGTCCAAGTATTATCCCAGCACTTGGGAGGTAGAGGTAGGAAGACAGTGTGAGTTCAAGGCCACCCTGAGACTACAGAGTGAATTCCAGGTCAGCCTGGGCTAGAGTGAGACCCTACTTCAAAAGAACCTAAAAAGAAAATATAAAAAGTCCAGGTATTAATGGGCTTGGTTCAATCTTTGCCACTGGGGTAAGAGGAAGGAGAGGAGGAGGGATACAGACTGACAGGGACAACATACAAGATCTAAGTATAGAAGAGATCTCATGGTGGCCAAAGCAAATTTCTTTTTTTTCTTTTTTTTTTTTTAAGTTTTTTTTTCTTCATTATTTATTTATTTATTTGAAAGCGACAGACACAGAGAAAGAGGCAGATAGAGAGAAAGGGGGAATAGGCGCGCCAGGGCTTCCAGCCACTGCAAACAGAACTCCAGATGTGTGCGCCCCCTTATGCATCTGGCTAACGTGGGTCCTGGGGAATCGAGCCTCGAACCGGGGTCCTTAGGCTTCACAGGCAAGCGCTTAACCGCTAAGCCATCTCTCCAGCCCCAAAGCAAATTTCAAAACCAATTATTATTATTATTACTATGATTATTATTATTATTATTATTTTTACTTAAATGCTTTAATTTTGGGCCAGAGAGATGGCTCAGAAATTAAGGTTGTTGCCTGTAGACCCAAGCTCCATTCCCCAGCACCCATGTAAAGCCAGATGTATAAAGTGGTGCATGTGCCTAGAGTTCACTTGCAGAAGTTAGAGGCATTGGCTCTCATTCTCTCTGTCTCTCTCTCTGGCAGGTGTGGTGGTTCATGCTTTCAATCCTAGCACTTGGAAGGTGGAGGTAGGAGAGGATTGCTATGAGTTCAAGGCCAGCCTGAGACTTCCTAGTGAATTCCAGGTCAGCCTGGGCTAGAGCAAGACCCTACCTCAAAAACCAAAACCAAAACAAAACAAACAACAAAAAAAGCTCTGATTTCATCATTGCCAACAAATAATTTTGTTGTTTGTTTGCTTGCATGACAGACACATTTTGTTCTTGCTTTGGATAAAATATCTGTTAAATACTCAGGTCTAAATATTAGTTAAGTCTTTCAAGGGAAAACAATTTTCACCTTTGAAAAATCAGTTAGTTGAGCTCATAATTCAAACAACACAAATATTTTTCCTCAAGAAAACCATGGTATATCCACCAGCAGCCAAAATCTTGTAGTGGTATACCTCTTGCATAGACTTCAGATTTAATAACACTGATTTTTCCTGCTTCATCCAAGGCATTCACAAATGATACACACATTATAGGATTTTTCTAGCAGTGAGGGAACGGTGCTGAGAAATACAATGGATATCAGTGTCTCTGTGTCCATTCTCACTAAGGCGCAAGCAGGGTGCCAGCAGTGGGAAAAGGGCCCATGCCCTATAGTCTTTGAGCACTGGTCAGTTATTTAGTTATATATTTATGCATTTATTTAGTTTTGGTTTTGAGACCAGGACTAATCTTATAACCCAGGCTGGCTTCCAACTCGCAATCTTCCTGTTTCAGTCCAACAAAGTTAATATGCTGAAAGATTTTTTTCAAACCAAGAATTGTCAAAATTACATATCTAAGGGCTAGAGATATTGATTAGTGGGTAAAGGTGATTGCTTGCAATGCCTACTATCCCAGGTTTGATTCCTTAGTATCCACATAATGCCAGATGTACAATGTAGTACATGCATCTGGAGTTTATTTGTAGAGGGCCTGGAGCACCTGTACTCACTTTCTCTCTATGTCTGCTTTTTTTTTTCCAATTTTGTTTTTATTCATTTGAGAGAGAGAGAGAGAAAGAATGGGCACACCAGGGCCTCTGGCCACTGCAAATGAATTCCAGGCACATGTACCACCTTGTGCATCTTGCTTAAGTGGGTTATGGGAAACTGAACCTGGCTCCTTAGGCTTCACAGGCAAATTCTTTAACTGCTAAGCCATCTCCAACCCGTATGTCTGCTTCTTTGTGTGTGTGTCTCAACTGAATAAATAAAGAAATAAAATATTTTTAAAAATTACATATCTAATCTTTATCCAGAGTTCTGTGCTGTTAAAGAAGAACCAGGGTGTGGTGGTGCATGCCTTTATCCTAGCAATGTGGAGGCAGAGGTAGGAAGGTCACTGTGAGTTTGAGACCAGCCTGAGACTTCACAGTGAATTCCAGGTCAGCTTGGGACATGCAAGACCCTACCTAAAGAAAACAAAAAAACAGGGCTGGAGAGATTGGTTTGTGGTTAAAGTGCTTGCCTGCGAAGCCTAAGGATCCATGTTCTACTCTCCAGATCCCATGTTAGCCAGACACACAAAGGTGAAGCAAGCGCAAGGTCGCACAAGCCCACTAGGTGGCGCAAGCGTGTCGAGTTCATTTGCAGTGGCTGAGGCCTTAGTGTGTCAATTCTCTATCTCTCCTCTCTCTAAAATAAAAAAAGAAAACAGAAAAGAAAAACTATTTGGGCATGGTATGATCATTCCCCCTTGTAATGCCAACTATTTAAGAGGCTGAGGAAAAAGGATCACAAGTTCTAGCCAGTGTGGGCTACACAGCGGAACTCTGTCTGACAAAAAAACAGAAAAGGAAGAGAGGGAGAGGGAAAGAGAGAAGAAAGAAAAGAGTAAGGACAAGTTGGGGAAGGTAAGGACCATGTCAATATCAATTTAGAGGCAATCTGAAGCTTAGCAATTCCAAAGCATGTTATGCTGAATCCAGTTCTTTTCCAACAGGGTTGTTTAGAAACTGTTAATGAGCTTTAAAAAAATATGATGAGGGGCTGGGATGTAGCTCAGTTGGTAGTGTGCTTCCCTAGCCTATAATCCTAGGACTTTGAAGGTAGACACAGGAGGATCACTACTTCAAGGTCATCCTTAGCTGCATAGCCAGTTCAAAGCCAGTCTGGGTTACATGCGATCCTGTCTCTAAAATAAAATAAGAAAGGAAATAGATTTCTTACAAAACCACTTAATATTCAACTCATACATAGCAAATCATATTTCCCCCCCTGTAACCAGCACAAATTGCCTATTCTAGCACAAACTAGAACAGGCAAGATTTGAAAGCAAAACTTAATATGTAATGCAAAAATATTTAATATTTTACAACTGCACTGTAGTATTTATGAGTATAACAGTATGTAGGCTATTCTAAAGTAAACCTCAAAGTCTGGAAGAGGAAAAATGAAATAAGACCATCTTTGTTAAGTTAAAACCGTGGTATTTATTATACTATTTTTTTTTTTTTTTTGGTTTTTCGAGGTAGGGTCTCACTCTAGCTCAGGCTGACCTGGAATTCACTCTGTAGTCTCAGGGTGGCCTCGAACTCTCGGCGATCCTCCTACCTCTGCCTCCCGAGTGCTGGTATTAAAGGCATGCGCCACCACGCCTGGCTTATTATACTATTTTACTATGTAAGTTTGACTATTTACATCAAATTCATTTTTTAAGCTGTGAATAGTAGGTCATGCCTATAATTTCAGCACTTGGGAGACTGAGGCAGGAGAACTGTCATGAGTTCCAGGGCAGCCTGTATTAAAGTACATGATCTTGTCTCAAAATTTTTAAAAAAATTTCATTTAAAAAATTATTACATGAAGCTATTTAGTATTTTGGAAAGAAAAATGAAAATTCCTGGCTCATACTCATTCATTGGACAAACACTGACTGAGCAAAAGGAGCACAGTATCAAGAAATATAACGTTTTATGAAATATGTCTTTTATACGCTCAAGGAAGGGACTGAAAGTGTTTATGTCCACATATGTTAATATCATGAACACATCATTTCCTACAATGTATACCATGCCTCTACTATGTCCATTCTAAAGGATAATGTGCCATTATAAAGTACACTTTGAACCATCTGAGTTCCAAATTATTCTAATAGAACTTTAAGGAAAAACAAAAGAAAATGGGTATGAGGAAGAAAACACAAAAAGGAACCTTAAAAAAGAGACTCTCCTTGGTTTTCCTCTATAAAAGGAAACGAACAAGAGATGTGAGCAAATATGGGCATGACCACATCATTTTTCCACCACAGCCCGTCATCTTATTTTATTTCAGGATAGGAACCAGCATGTCATCTCCTTTGAGTCAGCACTTGTACTATTCACATAGGCAAAAATAACTAAGCAATATCTTCATGTTCCATGGTGAAGATGAAACACTTAAGTATCCCATAATTCCTGTAATGACAGAGGTACACTTACAAATGAGTTTACATTAATTTGAGTCTACTATGTCCTTTCAGCAACCACACACAGAAATTGGATTAAGCTCATCCCAAAGTAAAGCCAGTAGTATTCCTTAGTTTCTCAAGCAGTGTAGGTGTAGTTATTACCTTCTAGATTCTTGTCCAATATTCCAAATAAATTGCAAATTTTTTATAATTCAACTCAGATAAAACATGTAAGACCTGTCATTCAAGACTCATTCAATAAAGGTTTTTAAAAGCCAAGAGATAACATTAAGTGATTTTTGAATTGTTCCATAATTTTAATATTATGTTGTATGATAGAACTTATTTTTTTGTTTCTTTTAGCAATCTATTTTTGCACCCGAGACACTACCTTGCATGAATGTAAGCACTCAACAATCCAAAGTTGCACTACAAAGAAGAGGCAAGGAACAAAGCAAGAAGTCTAACTCAGCTATCAAGAAATCACTGCTCTAGCTTTCCAAACCTTACAACTACATTTTGACCTCAAAAGAATACCTAAGGAAACTTCAAAGGTAAAAGTGACTTTAGCATTTCCTGCCAGCATGCCTTAGTTCAAGATTAACCTTGTCCATTCTGAGGAAGACATATAAAATTCCCTTTACATGACTAATTCAGATGAAGTGGTAACATGAAACCACAGCTTCTAAGATGCTTGTTTCTACTTGTTGCCAGATATTGCCATCACTTCAACGTGTTAAATACATCCATGAAGAGTTTCAGATATATTTGCATGTAAAACATAATCTGACTTACACTATTATTATAGAGATAACTTCACATAGAAAAATGCTTGCCTTCCTGTCTAATAAAACATCTTGGGGGTTATGATGGCACTTGCTTGCAAATCCTGCTAGCCCAGGTTTGATACCCACATAAATCCAGATACACAAATTCGTGCATGTATGTGCAGTTCATTTGCATAGCCCATACTTTCACTCTTTCTTATTAAAAAAAATAAAAATATTAAAAAATGCCCTGTGCACAGAGTAGTACATGAATTTGGAGTTCATTTGCAGTGGCAGAAGCCCATGGTGTGCCCTATCTCTTTCTCTCTCACCTTCTCTGTGTAATAAATAAATATTAAAAAATAAAACATCCTGTAGAATGCCAATATTCACTTCAAGAACTGAATACAGGGTGAGTCTAACTCTCCTGTGAAATAAATTCTATTTCATTGGGAGCTGGCAGTGAACCACTTTCTTTGCAACGCTTTTGAATATATTTTTGGTGCATTCATAAAAACATCTAAATGAGGGCTAGAGAGATGGCTTAGCAGTTAAGGTACATGCTTGCAAAGCCAAAGGACCCAGGTTCCATTCCCCAGGACCCATGTAAGTCAGATGCATAAGTTGGCACATGCATCTGGAGTGTGTTTACAGTGGCTAGAGGCCCTGGCACATCCATTCTCTCTCTACCTCTTTTTCTCACTCAAATAAATAAATAAATAATAAAATATCCAAAAGAAAAATTCAGTTATTTTGTGTTTATTCTTTTAGACTTACTTTTAGTCAAGTAAACTCTCCCCAGTCTTGTATATAGTTCATGTTTCCTTTGCCAGGTATAATTCAACAACTCTACTACGCTCATTCTAGCCACTCTTTCGGGTTAGTTTCTTTGGTTATGTTGCCATTAAGGTTTTATTAGCTTCATTTCATTTTGTTAAATCTCCAGAGAGTTTAGCTTAGCAGCAGTGGTTGCTATTTTCTACACATAATGGTCATTGTTAAATTTGGCTCAACACAGAGTCCTGAACACAATGTAGATTTATCCATAAGACTGACCACAAAAACATCATGTTCTCTTAAAATTATCATATGCTTTCACTGCTCAAATGTATGGGAGATACCTTACTAATTTTATTTATTTATTATTTTTGAGGATGGAGTAGAATTCATAAGCATCTAATATGTTGGTTCAGATTATTAGAGACTGGATTTTAATTGTCTAGTCTTGCTCTTTTAGTATTTTGTTTGGCATGCTGTTGCTTGGTACAGCTAAATAAGATGATGTATTTTGCTACAAGTCAAAAGACTTTTGTGGTCATCATTTGCTAAAAATCACATTGTTAGCAAAGCCAGCCATCCAAGAGTAACCAACCTCTTCCCTCTCCCAGTTTTTAAAGTCAGAAATTAGCAAAGGTCTTTAGTAGAGTTCTGTCCATGGGCCAGACTCTTCCAGGTTCACTGGTCCTGAGAACTTTCACAAGACCAAACACATAGCCAGGCATGGTGGCTCACACCTTTAATCCCGGTATTTAAGAAGCTGAGGTAGGATGATCATAATGAGTTTGAGGCCAGTCTGGGTAAAGTGAGACCTGGCCTCAACAAAAAGGGAAAAAGGGCTGGCAGTATAACTCAGCGACAAAAGTACTTAGCTAGCTTGTGTAAGGCTTAGGGTTTCATCACCACCAGCACACACAAAAATAAATAAATGGATTTAAAAAAGTCAATATGTGAAAAGACCCAGGGTTATCCTGCTTTTAATGAGTCCCTTTATATTTATATTCTCTTTAGAAAACAAAAACAAAAACAAGACAAAAATGGCTGGGGAGGTGGCTTAGTGTAAAAAGCACTTGTCATTGCAAGTAGTTCAGATCCCCAGAATCTACATAAAGCCAGATGCCTCAGCTCTAGTGTTTGCACTCCCAGTGCATCCCTGGCAAGACAATAGGCAGAGACAGTAGAATTACCCTCAGAGTTTCAGGGCCAGCTAGCCTCGGAAATGCTAAGGTAAGCTACACGAGTCACGAGAGACTCTGGCTCAAACAAGATAGAAGGTGAGGACTGACACTCGTAGAATTGTCTTCTGACCTCCACAATGGTACTGTAACACATACATGCCTATGCTCACTCAAAGAAAGGTTAAAAATATTCCCAAACTTTTGTAGTGCTGAAGATTAAACCCAGAGGAGTCAGGTCCATGCTAGGTAAATGCTCTACTACTCAGTTATATCACTGGTCACATTCTGCTTCTTCTTCTTTTTTTTTTTTTTTTACAGTTCTGCTTCTTTTTTTATAGATAAAGTCTCGCTATATAGCCTCCCAGGATGGCTTGGAATTTGCTTATAGACCAGGCTGGCCTGAACTTGGTGATTTTCCTCCCTCTTATCACCAAAGTGCTGTCATTACAAGTTTGCACTACCACACCCAACTTCACTTTCTTCCTTAAATTATACTTCTTTTCATTATAGATAGGCTTTGCTTAAGCTGTAGCCAGTAATTAAAGTTAATACAGATCACTGATATTAATGGTGGTAAACACCAGTGTAATGAAAATACCATAAGCCCTATGCTACACTACGTAGGGGAAATTTGCATTATACAGAAACAATTCTACTAACTCTACTTATAGTAGTACATTGGAACTTTGATTTTCCTATTTCTTCTCTCTAAACCTAACTAGTGAGCCCTATCTTCTTAATGTTATAGGCCAAGAGTAATACATTTTATTAAATGTAATAAAAGCCCAATTAGAATATGAACAAGGTGGAAAAAACAAACTAGGTTTTCTGCTTCCCACCCTGGATCATTAGTTATAAAGAGTGCAAATGCTTTATCTTAAGAAAGCAGGATAAAAATGAAAGCATGATACATTTTATTTTCCTTCATCCAGAAGCAACAAGATGATAGATTCTTTTCAGTTCCTCTACAATAATCAGCCTGGCAGTCTTGAGGGTTTTAACAGATACTTTGTGTAAGTTTAAGATATTATTTTTTGCAGAATCATTAATGAAACCATGAGAATACACAAGTGTTTTCATTTAAAAAGTTTTGATTTACTGCTCATGAAAAACAAACACATCCCACACTCCAAATCAATAAATCCCAATGTTTTAACAGCACATCTCATTTTATTTTGGGAAATGAATATATTTGAGACAGGAGGAGGGGCAAACCATAATTTCCTTAAGGTAGAACAATAGGGTTTGGAGTCTTTTTCTTTTCTTTTTTTTTAAGAAAGAAAGCTTTGTTTAGATGATAGAAATATATATATATATGTATATATATCCTAAGGACTCTTCTCACTACCTTAGAGATACTTGCACAACAATGTTTATTGCTGCTGTATTCACAATAGCTAGGAAATGGAACCAGCCTAGATGTCTATCCACAGTTGAATGGATAATAAAGATGTGGTACATTTACACAATGGAGTTCTATTCAGCGGTAAAGAAAAATGAAATTATGAAATTTGCAGGGAAATGGATGGATCTGGAAAGGATTATACTAGGTGAGGTAACCCAGGCCCAGAAAGATAAACATCACATGTTCTCTCTCATATGTGGATTCTAGCTACAAATGTTCAGACTTGTGTGTGAGTTGGAGTAAAAATTAGTAGCAGAGGCTAGTAAGATAGAAAAGGGTCTAAAAGGGAGGGAGGAGAGGGATGGTACTGTATATATATAAGCAGACGGACATATTACTATGGGTGGAATGGCCTAAGTGAAGTCAGGGGAAAAGACTGAGTAAAAGGAGTGTGTGGGGAGAGGTAATCAAAATGCAGGATACTGTGAATAAGCCACACCATAACCTACATTTTAGGATATTGGCACACCCAGAAGCCATAGACTGCTACTAGAAAAATTTCAGTGCCAGAGATGGGATACCTTCCATTGAACTGTTGGCCAGGAAGGTCCCTGATGGTCCGAAAACACTACAGGCTATTGCCAAGGCTCTTAGTTTCCCACCAAGAATAGATGATAAGGCCCTATTGCTGAATGCTTCACATGCCTGGGTTGCAAGGTCACTGAGAAATCAAACTGGGGTTGAGCTGAAAACCTTCTCCAAGTAGATCAATGGATAGAAAGCTGGAAAACCTGCACTGCATGCAGCCTTATGGGAAACAGAAGCCATCAGTTGTGAAAGCAGTGGACACTGCAAGCTTCCAAGTTTGGCAGGCCAGGCCAAATGAGCCAATGGTTGCAGTAGTGGCATGTCTGCTATGGGGGAAACCAACTGCTCTCTAATTGGTCAGGAGGCCCACTCTGTGGGAGGAAATACATGCCTGGTACTGAAAATCTAACCAAAAGCATATGGTGGGGCAGGTCATGAGCATCAGGAGTGTAATGCCTGCTCGTCTGGCTAAATGCATACATTATGCTCACCAAACTAACCTGTAAGCGCTTTACTTAATGTTCATACCCATATATTAATGCTACTCTCACTTTTGGTTAGAGAAGCTTCTCTTTTCAGATGGTGACCATTGGGATGGCTCAAAAGGCACCATAGTGCTGAGAAGAAATGATGGAGGAAATTCAGCACTGAAACATACCTATCACACCTTCTAAGGCTCAGGGTTCATTGCAGAAGAGGTAGCAGAAAGAATGCACGAGCTGAAGGAAGGGTAGGACTTCTTACAATGCAACTGACCAGACATAAATTGACCTTGATATCCATGACCTCTCAGTGCCTAGCGCTATCTTCACAAGACCCTCATAATTGGAGAAAAAGATGATGACACAAAATAAAAGAGAGGCTAATGGAGAGGGAGGGGATATGATGGAGTATAGATTTGTGAAAGGTTAAGTGGGGGAGGGGAGGGAATGATTATGGTTTATTGTCTGTAAGTATGGCAGCTGTCAATAAAAAGGAAAAAAAATGAAGTGGGGAAGGAAGACAAGAGTGTAACTGTGGAACAAATACAAGCAAAGTACAATACCTAAGAATAAACTGTCATAATGAAACCCATTACTTTGTACATTGACTTAAACAATTATATAAACAATTATAACCATATAGCATTCATGAATTTGGTTCCTGACTAAGAAAATGAGCTACTTTTTATGTGAGTTTGCATACACTTACATACATATGCTGTATTTTTACCAAGTTTTGCCTCAAGTACGTCACAATGAGAACAATGTTAGTGTTTGCCTATCGACATTTCAAGGCCAGTGCATTTTCAGCTTCAGTGTTAAAATTCTGCTGAAAGTTTAACTTTGGGAAGTTTAAAGTTTGGGTTTTCAACGGTGTGGTGCTTCAATGTTGGGGTTGTTCTGTCCATTATCTCTTCTGGCTGTAGTGAGTGCTCTTTGACAACCAAGAACCTTTAGATATATCAGAAAACATTGAATGGCCTTCAGATTTTGAAAAGTATACTGGAACAAAATATGTTTTTCATAATATTCTCTGTTGATGCCAAAGCTGAAAAGTTCACAGCAGATGGATGGATGTTAATGTTAGTGTATCCTGAACACCATTTTTTTCTTCTATTTTTGCCCTAATCCTCCAGCATACATAGCATTGCTATACTACCACCAATAGACCTCTGGATCAGTTGATAAACTTCACATTTTTTTTAGTGGCCAAGCACCAGGCTCATAAAAACATCACAACCAGTTTTGAAAACAGTATTTAAGGTAAGCAGTGTTATTTATTCTCATGAGAAGATTCTCAACTGATAGCAACATAGTAAACTGTAAACATAGTAAAAAACATAATAAACTAGTAGTTATTAACTTGAGGCTTGACACAAACATTAACTCAGTGATTCCTTTTATAGGGGTTAAGAAGAGGGGACGAAATGGGGATTGAATTTGGGACCTTCCAGCAAGTTGGAGAAACAAACTCTGCTAGTGAGTTACACTCAATTCTCATTTCAGAGTGAAAATTAGGTGAAGAAAATTTGGAATTCTTTAATATCTTGTCAAACTTGTGGCAGCACTCAAACTGCTAGGTACTATGGCTTTCTCCTTCTACTCCTAAAACACTTCTTCCAATGGCACCACACTGTGTTGTTTGTGGCTCCTAGAATCTTCTCCCGCTACAGATGGCCACTTGATCCACCTCACCATAGTGTTTCAGGGCTTCCTGGTGTTTGCTGGTCACACATGCCTTGCTCAGTTCTTTGGCCCTCTAGAGGAAGACTTGGGTACAACCGGCGAATTTCATGGGCCACGTGGGGCAGCTGAAAGTTAGGACAGAAGCCGTGTTGGGTAAAGGTCATCCGGCATTGGGAGCAGGTGATCTGTGGAAGTGACGGAAAGCTCAGGTGGTTTGCAGGATACAGGCTGCTCCACTCATGCTCTTTCCGCACTGCCTTCTTTTACATTGATTCTGTTTGTTTTTGTTTTGGTTTTTCGAGGTAGGGTCTTTCTCTGGCTCAGGCTGACCTGGAATTCACTATGTAGTCTCAGGGTGGCCTCGAACTCACAGCGCTCCTCCTACCTCTGCCTCCTGAGTGCTGGGATTAAAGGCGTGTGCCACCACGCCTGGCTTCTACACTGATTCTAATTGTCAGGTCAGGGACCAGTCCTCCTTGAAAAATGTTCTGATCTTACTCCTCGTCATGCCGCATAGGGTCCATAGTGCCATCACTAACACGGTGTGGATCATATTCTAGGTGCCTGTGCAGGTGTGAAAGCGAGTTCGGTCCAGCATTCTGCACACAGAAACCCTGTCAAATATGGTGGTCCCTCCTGCTACTCTGTGCCCGGGCCTATGCAGGTCCTGGTCCTCATCTTCGGGCCTCCCAGCTGGGTCACACACTTTCAGCAGAAGTTGTGCCCACAGCCAATGGACATGGGATCCTAGGCAAATGGGGCACACTGTGTCTTGCCAAAGTGATTGCAAGAAAGTGGGAGCGGCCGACATCTTAATGCACTAAGGATCCAGATGGGTGCAGTAGCTGGAGCAGAGCAGCTAGGAAGCAGCCTTGCTTCCAAGCTTGCTGGGACCCTGTTACTTGTACACAATCTTCTGTTTCACTTTTCTTCAAGGCTGAGCGGCCAGAGTCTAGCCTCAAGCCCAATGCAGTCCTCTGCCCAACTCTCTCTCAGGCCCACGGAGACCTTGACACTTCAGGCTCCCTACAACTTGGGGCCCCACCTCAAAGTTTCCCTGTGGACCACGATGTCCTCAGCTTGGCTTTTCCATCCAAAGGTACACGTGGCCCAATGTGGTCCTCAGTTCCTCAAGAGCCTCACTTCGAACCAGTGTGCACAGTTCCACTTTGCTTTAGGCTCAGAGCCTGGTTTCAAAGTTCCACTGTAACCCCAGTAGTCTTCAGTTCTGCTTTTCTTCTGGGCCCAGACTCCACTCAAAGCTCTGCTTTGAGCCCCATGTAGTGCTCAGTTCTGCTTGTCTGCAGGTCCAAAGCCTGGTTTCAAAGTTCCGCTGTAATCGCAGTAGTCTTCAGTTCCGCTTTTCCTCTGGGCTCAGAGCCTTAAGTTCCGCTTTGACCCCCATGTAGTGCTCAGCTTCGCTTGTCTTCAGCCCAATAGTCTCAACTCAAGGTTCCATGTTTTTAAATTAAAAAAAAAATAATGAGGGAGGGAGAGAAAGAGAGAATTGGCAGGCCAGGGCCTCCAGCCACTGCCATCACTTTCTAGCCCATGTGCCACCTTGTGCACATGGTTGACCTTGCGTCACCTTGTGCATCTAGCTTACTTGGGAGGTGGAGAGTTGAACATGAGTCTTTAGACTTCACAGGCAAGCACCTTAACCACTAAGCCATCTCTCCTACCCTATTTTTTTCTTTTTTGGTTTTTCAAGGTAGGGTCTCACTCTAGCTCAGGCTGACCTGGAATTAACTCTGTATTCTCAGGGTGGCCTCGAACTCACAGCAATCCTCCTACCTCAGCCTCCCGAGTGCTGTCCAACCCTATTTTTAATTTTTATTTATTTATTTATGTGTGTGTGTGTGAGAGAGAGAGAGAGAATTGGCATGCCAGGTCCTCCAGCCACTGCAAAGTGACTGCAGACACATGCACCACCTTGTGCATCTGGTTTATGTAGGTACTGGGGAATCAAACCTGGATTCTTAGGTTTCTCAGACAAGCGCCTAAATCTGTCAGCCATCTATCCAGCCCAAAGTCCTGCTTTTTACAGTTTTCCACAGCTCAAGGCACTGAAATTACAGCCCAGGACTCAAAGCAGCCCTTCCATCAAACCTATGACGGTTGGAACAGAAACAGAAACTTCCCACCAGTTCAAATTTCAGAGTAAAATTCTGGGTTCAGGCACATCACCCTTGCCATTTGGGTACAATTGGAGAAGTGACAGTTGCCTCCTTAGATCCAGTGGCGCCTCATGTGGCCCAGTGGACTAGGTTTAGGAATCTTTTTAAATTCTTTTATTTATTTATTTATTTTTATTTTGTGGCAGGGGCTGATTTGAAACTCACTTTGTAGCTCCAGCCTGGGATACATGAAGACTCTGAGAAAACAACAAAAGACAATAGTATAACTTTAGAAAATAAGGCTTAGCATTAGGGCTGGGGAGATGGCTCAGCAGTTAAAGGATCTTACTTCCAAAGTCTGGTGGACTGGGTTCAATACCCTAGTAGTCATGCAAAGTGAGACTGCATGCATAGTGGTGCGAGGCCCTGGTAGGCCTACACTCTGTCCATTTTTTTCTCTCTGTCTCAAATAAGTAAGTAAATAAGTTTTAAACAACCGAAAGAACTACTTTAGAGCAGAAACTAAACTGTCTTCCTTAATGAAATTATTTTAAAATTTATCATCACATATACATTTTCAAAAATCTAGTTCATTAATGTAATACATTTCAAAATCCTAGAGCAGCTCTTTGTAGTTATAGGTGAACTTTTTTCTTGAAATTTATATAGAAAGCAACAAATCTAAGAATAGCTAAACCATATTGAAGAACAAGGTGGGAGGAATCATTTTTCCTGGTTTTAAAGTTATACCATGCAGTTACAGTAATCAAGTCTGTGATATTGGCAGAGTACTATATACATGGAACACTAACAAAATAGATAACTCAGAAACAGCCTTAATCAAAAATGTTCAACTGATGTGTGTGCGTGCACAACCCCCCCACACACACACACCAGGCATATTGTACATGGTGTTCTACTGAGATATATCTCTAGCCCAGGTTCCACTAATTATTATAAGTGCAAGAAAACTTTTCAGTGGAAGAATGATACCACAAACAAATGAAAATTTAAAAAGGATAAGGAAAAGCCGTGCGTTTTGGCATATGTTTATAATTCCAGTACCTGGAAGGTGGAGGGAAGAGGATCTCAAGTTCAAGGTTAGCTTTTGCTGTACAGCAACTGTGGTGGTTTGATTCAGGTGTTCCCCCAGAAACTTATGTGTTCTGAATGCAAGATCACCAGCTGGTGGTAATTTGGGAAAGGGAGCATCCTGGAGGTGATGTGCTGTTGGGGGCGGGCTTATTGGTGTTATAGCCAGCTTCCCTTTGCCAGTGTATGGCACACTCTCCTACTGATGTTGGCCAGTTGATGTTGGACAGAAGGTTATATGCACCGTCGCTTTCCCCTGTCATCATGGAGCTTCCCCTCAAGTCTGTAAGCCAAAATAAACCCTTTACTTCTACAAGCTGCTCTTGGTTGGATGTTTTCTGCCACCAACACAGAGCTGACTGCAACAGCAAGTTTGAGGCCAGCCTGGGCTACATGAATATCTGTCTCAATAACAAGGGGAGGTGAAAATGCAGCTCATTTGGTAGAGTGCTTGCCTAGCATGCACAAAGACCTGGGTTTGATCCCCAGGACTGCATAAACCAAGCACTGGGGGCTCATGCCTGTAATGCCAGCAGTGGGGAAGTAGAGGCAATATGATTGATCAGAAGTTCAAGCCATCTTTGGCCACAGAGTAATTTCTAGGACATCATATGATTATGAGACTCAAAAGAGAAAAAGTTAAAAAAGAAAATGTTTTGTTTTGTAATATACCTTGTTTATCCCAGATAAGTATAAAATATTTGCATACCACATATCTGACAAAGGATATGTGGTGGTTTGTGGTACCAGGAGTGGGGTGAGATAAACGTGACCATGTGAATGTTGATGTTTTGAAACCTTTGTTTTGGAGGAATAGGCATGGACTTGGTGCTTGCAACTGAAGATGTCTTCTGGAGTGGTAAGCCAAGTTTTATGGACTATTCTGATGAGAGTCTGAGAATGCTAAATGCAAACAGCACTGATCTTCGAGGCTTGGCTTATGAGCTTTCTAAGGGGAAGGAAAGACTGCAGAGGACTTTGTTGAAACTGGGCTACTGGCATAAGGGCTGGCTGCGTCCTGCTGCCCAGGCCCAGAAAGTTTGATCAAGGTTAAATTTGTAATGGACTGATGTGCTTGGCTAAAGATATTGGACTGAGAGATTTAAGATTTTAAGCTGGAAAACCTCAAGCAAGTTAAAATTACAGGCACTGAGGCTGGTTTTAGGTTACTGAATCTGCTATTGTCAAACACATTACCAATCTTAAAGGAAGATGGTCCAATTGCTTTACCATGGAAAGGATGCCTGAAGAAAGACTATCATAGAAATGTATGAGCCTAATAATGGTACCAAACTGACTGTAAAAAAAAATAAAAAAATAAAAAAATAATTAAAAAAAGAAATGTAAACACTATTAAAAAGAGTTCACTGGAGAAGAAACCTGCTTTTCAAGGCTATGATTTGTTTCATCCCTGAACTAAGAATATGGCTGTGTCCTGCACACCTGGTATTGGTTTCAGAAGCATAAAAAATGCATGGAGTGGCTGTGAATTGCACATGCTTCCAGGAGCTGCCACTGAGATGCGGCATGAGGTAGGGCCTGATGTCCTGATAGGCTGAAAGTGCCTTTCAAAAATGTGAGGAGTGGTCATGAATTGCACATGGTTCCAGGAGCTGCTGCTGAGACGCAGCATGAGGCAGGCCATGATGCCCTGATAGGCTAAAAGAGCCTTTGAAAGATGGACCGTGGTTTGCATGAAGACCTGAAGATGTTTTGTATATACCAGGACTGTGCAAGGGCTACCATAGAGCGCATTGTTGGCCTGGGATGAAAGTGTTCCCCGGCTACTCTGCCCGGCTGTAGGGGTGGAATTGGAAAGTCTAGAGACTATTAGTCTCTGGATATATTGAACTTAAACTGCAGAAGTTTAATGTTTGTTTGATGGTGGTTGAGTTTGCATTATTTTATTCTCTCCTTGCTATGCATCATACCAGTTAAAAATGTTTACTGTGTGCCTTTATATGTTAGAAATGTTTAACTTGTTTGATTTTACAGGTCTTCATATCTTAAATTGGTCAAGACTATGGGGACCTTTGAAATTGAACTGAGTACAATTTACAATGTGTGATGGTTATAAATCTATTGAGGGCCAGGGGCAGAATGTGGTGGTTTGAATAGAATAGATGGCCCCCAATATATTCAGTTGTTTGTTTGTAGTTTGCATCTTTAGCCACCTGGCTGGAGGCAATGCCATTGTGTGGATCTTAAGGTGTGGTGGTGGGTTTCAGATTTCAATCTAAAGATATGCAAAGTGTGCCTAGCTGGAGTTCCTGAAGTGTGCTGTGGCTTTTGACCTTTAAGCTTGTACTTCTCTCTCTCTGCTTGGTCCTGAGAAGGCAGACCAGCTTTCTCTGCCATTATGGAACTTCCCCTGGATCTGTAAGCTTCAATAAATCTCCCTTCCTCCATAACTGTGCTCGGTCTGGAAGTTCATTTCAGCGAACCTGAAGCTGTCTGCTACAGGATATATCTAGACTATATAAAAATTAAACATTAAAAAATAGCTCAATGAGGCCGTGGTGCATGCCTTTAATCCCACCACTTGGGAGGCAGAGGTAGGAGGATTGCTGGATTGCCGTGAGTTTGAGGCCAGCCTGAGACTACATAGTGAACTCCAGGTCAGCCTGAGCTACAGTGAGACCCTACCTCGAAAAACAAAAACAAAAACAAACAAAAAGCTCAATGAGAAAAAGCAAAAGACTTGAAGACATGGGAAATAAGCATACAAAAAGAGCCTCAAAATCATTAGCCATTGTGTTCCAGTGAATCTCTATTTCTGTATACCTCACAAGATGGTTATGGTTAAACTGTGATACCACCATATATTGATAATGTTATGGAAAAGTTGGACTACTCATACATTGATGGTAGAAACACAAGACATTTTGTCAATTCCTTAGAAGACTTATATTTGGCTCTCATACAACTCAGCAATTGCACTCTTTGGACATTAATCCCATTTCACATTCCAACCATAAAAATCCCAGAAAAAAACCATACATCCAAATACTTAAACACAAATTTTTATGGTAATTTTATTTGTGGTAACCAAAAAATTGGAAATGGGCTGGTTGTTACACAATGGTAGAGCATGTGTTTAGCATATTCAAAGCCCCAAATTCAATCTCAGGACACTAGCAAAGAAAAAAAAAATCACCTGAAAATGGTGCATATGTCCTCTAGGAAATGGACCACTAAATAAATGATGTTATATCTGCATCACAGAATCATTGAAAAAGAACAAAGCATTAATACACACAACAATTTGGATGTATTTCCAGTTAGTTACATTCACTGAAAAAAGCCAATCCCCAATCAGACACATGGTGGCCCATTCCTGGGTAAGATCTAAGGCTGGAGGATCAGCAGTTCAAGGTCAGCCTGTGCTACACAGTGAGATACTACTTCAAAAAAAAAGAAAAGCCAAAAAGCCAATCTCAAATGTTACATTATATAATATTATGTTGATAGAAAAATTTCAGAAATGGAGAAAAAATTAGCAATTTCTAGGTGTCAAGAATTTGTGTAGAAAGCTGGGTATGGCAGCACACACCTTTAATCCCAGCACTCAGGAGGCAGAGGTAGGAGGATCACTTGCGTTCAAGGCCACCCTGAGACTACATAGTGAATTCCAGGTCAGCATGAGCTAGAGTGAGTCCCTACCTCCAAAAACCAAAAACCAAAAACCAAAACCAAAACAAAAACAAAAAAAAAAAGGAAGAATTAATGGGAAGAAAGTACTTTCTAGAAGTGATGGAATGTTCTGCATCTTGACTACTGCCTTGCCAATATCCTGGTTATGAGGTTGACACAACTGAGGGAAACTGGGTATGGACAAATAGGATCTCTGTGCCCTTTGTGTAAATCTAAAATTATCTCAACCTTAAAAGTTGAATAAAAATAAATTTCAGGGCTGGAAATATGGCTTAGCAGTTAAGGCACGTGCCTGCAAAACCTAAGAGCTCATATTCAAATCTCCAGGTCCCACATAAGCCAGATGCACAGTGGCTGAAGGACCTGACATATCCATTGTCTCTCTTCTTCTCTGCCTCTTTCTCTCTCTCTCTTAAATAAATAAATAAATAAATTTCAGGGACTGGAGAGGTGGCTCAGTGGTTAAGGGCATTTGCTTACAAAGCCTGGCAGCCTTTGTTCTATTCACCAGCATCCATATAAATCTAGATACACATGGAGCATGTGTTTGGAATTCATTTGTAGTAGAAAGAGGCTCTCGCACTCCCATACACACACACTCTCTCAAATAAATATATGAAAGTATTTTTAAAAATCAATTTCAGGAGCTGGGTGTGATGGTACACACCTTTAATCCCAGCACTCGGGAGGCAGAGGTAGAAGGATCGCTGTGAGTTTGAGGCCACCCTGAGATTACATAGTGAATTCCAGGACAGCCTGGGCTAGAGCGAGACCCTACCTTGAAAAACAAAACAAAAAAAATTTAAAATCAGTTTCAGTATTAAATATAGAATATATTATAATTAATAGGAGAATGAAAATAAAATCTACTTGCACTAATCCATCATCCCATTTTTAACACCCGATCCCACAAGCTTTTCAAAACATCATTGATAAAAATCACTGATACAACATTCTTTTTTTTTGGTTTTTCGAGGTAGGGTTTCACTCTGGCCCAGGCTGACCTGGAATTAACTATGTAGTCTCAGGGTGGCCTCGAACTCACGGTGATCCTCCTACCTCTGCCTCCCAAGTGCTGGGATTAAAGGCGTGCGCCACCATGTCCGGCTGATACAACATTCTTAATGCGTATAGTCAATTCATAATTCCACTATTGGATATGACCAATGTAAATTTTTTTCATGTATATCAAAATCAAAAAGGATTGATATAAAAAGTATTTCAAGGATAAAACCTATAATGTGATGATTATTATGACCTTACTGGAAATTCTTTTTACTTGCTCTAATAAAATCCAGCTAAATAAAAATTGGGAGTAACAAAAACCCAAAAACGTTTCTCTCCAGATAGTCCTATAGTGCACTTTATTTCTTGCCAGAAATCGCAGCAAAGCCTTCTGTGATCACAGGATTTAAAATGGCAATTCCTTAATCTTGTTTTCTCTCCACAGCACAATAACATCTAATATATGTCACTGTTTGAAATTCCACAAATGGTTCATGTGGTTAACCCTCTTCTCCAGCTAATGGATCCAGTCATTGAGAAGTGACTGAACCCCGAGAGCTCTAACATAATCCCTTCATAAACCCATGGATGGATTCATAATTTGAAGGCATTATTAGGAAGTGGTCAAAAGTTTGGAGGTTGGGCCCAATTCAAAAGGAATTGTCACTGAGGCTATGTCCTTGTTGAGAGGTGTTAAATCATTCCTGACTCCTCTGTGTTTCTCTCTCTGCTATCACGTTTTGCTTCATTTTAGGCACAAAACAATGGAGCCACCTGACCTTGGTCTGAAACCATGAGCCAAAATTAACATTTCTAAAGGATATTATATTTGGGCTGGAGAGATGACTTAGTGGTTAAGGCTCTTGCCTGTGAAGCCTAAGGACCCAGGTTTGACTCCCCAAAACCCACATAAACCTAGTGCACTGGTGCCACATGCATCTGGAGTTTGTTTTCAGTGGGTAGAGGCCCTGGCATGGCATGCCCATTCTATTCTCTCTGTCTGCCTCTTTCTCTGTCTCTCTCAAATAATTAATATTAAAAAAACATTTTATTTATTTATTTGCATAGAGAGAGAGAGAGAGAGAGAGAGAGAGAGCATGCCAGAGTCTCTATCCACTGTGAGTGAAGCCTATATGCATGTGCCACTTTGTGCATCTGGCTTACATGGGTGCTGGGTAATGGAACCCGGGTCATTAGGCTTTGCAGTCAAGTGCCTTAACCGCTGAACCATCTCTTCAGTCTCAAATTAAAATTTTTTTGGTTTGGTTTTTCGAGGTAGGGTCTCACTCTAGCTTAGGCTGACCTGGAATTCATTGTATTCTCAGGGTGGCCTGGAACTCATGGCGATCCTCCTATCTCTGCTTCCCAAGTGCTGGGATTAAAGGCATGCACCACCACGCCTAGCTTCCAAATTAACATTAAAAAATATTTCTTTAGCATATGTAACAACAAATGTCTGTTGCACTATACCATTATTATTTTTTATTTATCTACCAGTAGAATATAAGCCTCATAAGGGTGGTGACTTTTATTAATTTTATTCACAGCTATAATCCCGGATGCCAACATACTACCTGACATGTATAAGGTACTGAGTAAAAGCTAGAGGAAGTAATGAACATCTGGATGAAATGTAGTTTTTATCTTGGTCAAGAGTGATATATTGGCTGTGTGTGGTGGTGAACTGGGTATGGTTCTTATACTTGTAATCCTTGTACCTGGGAGGGTAAGGAAGAGGACCAAGAGTTCATGGTGAGACAGTGTTAAACAAAAAAGAAACAGAGGGGGAAGGTTGGGCTGGAGAGATGTCTCAGCAGTTAAAAGTGGTTTGCTTGCCAAGCCTGCCACTCCAGTTCAATCTCTTAGTACCCAGATAAATCCTGAACCAAAAAGTGGTGCTTGTGTCTGGAGTTCATTTGCAGTACCAAGAGGCTCTGGCCCATCCATACTATCTCGCTCTCTCTTGCAAATAAATAAATCAAAATAATTTTAAAATGATTTTAAAAATAAGAGAAAGGTAAACAACAAGAAACTTTGAGAAATGCCATAATAAAGCCTAATTCCTTCTATACTGTTAAAATTAAAAATAAAAAGAGTCAGAGAAAATGACTCTATAAGCAAAAAATCCACTTTAGTAGAAATAAGATAATTGTGTTGTGTTACGTATTTCTAGTACAATGGAATAAGCTGTCAAAATCTTTCAAGAGAATTACCATACAAGAAGGACTTTAAGATCAGTGTTAGGAGTGCAGTCTTGTTAGTACTTTCTGGAGTGAATCTGTGACCTAGAAAAGAGTTTCTTGCTCACTGTATAGCTATCACTAATGCATTCCCATTAGCTGGGGAGCAGCAACCAGATCCAAGCTACTTTAGTTACTGGTGATTTTCAGGACATGGAATAGCTACTGTCATTTTGTTAATGTTTGAGAGAAAATAGCAGTTCATATAAACTAATTCCAGGCAGAAGAGGCACTGCTATTAAGCAGTGCTGGCCCTTGGATGTGATATTTAAATGTACAGAAAGACTAGTGATGGGTTGGGTGTGCAGTGATAAAGTTCCGTCCCTCCACCAACGACCTATCAACAAGTATTGGCCCAAGGCAGTCAAAGTCAGACTTCAGTTCTTCTGAAAAGAAGAAAACAAAACAAAAAAAAAAAAAGAGCCTGTATTTGACTCTGAGCTCATCAAGTTGTGGCACATTGTTTTATTTATCTTTGGGTGCCAGGCACATTGTACACAATTAACAAAGACCTGTTAAAGGAATTATGTAATTATATAGGAAGTTCTGAATGGGTCTCCAGGAAATGGTAATGACCTTCAGCCCTCCTCTCTCAGGAAAGCCTCTCCTTTCCTCAAGGCTCTGGAGGGACCTAACCATCTAGGAGCTTAAGAAGCTTGGACCCAGGAAATTTTCTCCACATTAAACCCAAAATAAGAATGACAGAGTAAGTTTCTGGGCAACATTAGCTATTTTCTTTTCTTTTTTCTTTTATGTTTTTTGAGCGAGGATCTCACCGTGTAGCCCAAGCTGGCCTTGAACTTGTGGCAATCCTCCTGATTTAGCCTCCCAAATGCTAGGATTACAAGTGTAAGCACTATGGCCAGTTCATTTGCTCTTTTCCCCCAGTACCATGTAGGTAGATCCACAGGCAAGGGTGCTTAAAGATAAACTCCTCTAGAGACTGATAATTTTTGTTAATCCTTCTACTTTCTTCCTCATTCCCCTGCTCCCCACTTGTACACTTTTATCCCCAAGTAGTCCCCTTTCAACTTTCATGTTACAAGTTTTCTATTACCCCCATTTCTTCAAAACCTTTTCCTTTCTTCTTGAGGTCCTCTTTGTAGTTTTATGACCTATATTTACACTCATATCTACAAGTATGCACACGTGTAAAAGTTAAAAGCTGGGATTTGGGGCTGTAGATATGGCTTAGTGGTTAGGGTGCTTGCCTGTAAAGCCTAAGGACCCAGGTTCGATTCTCCAGTACCCACGTAAGCCAGATGCACAAAGTGGCACATGTATCTGGAGTTCATTTTCAGTGGCTAGAGGCCCTGGTGTGCCCATTTTCTCTCTCTACCACTTTCTCTCTCAAATAAATACACAATAACAAAAACCTAGAGTCTGCATGCGAGTGAACATGTAGTGTTTCTCTTTCTGAGTTTGAATTAACTTTAACATGATAACTTACAGATCCACCCATTTTCCTATAAATTACCTAATTTTATTTAATGGCTGAATACTTGTGGCACATTTCATTATATTTTTGTTTGTTTGAGACAGGCCTCATGAATGCTAAGTAAACACTTTACCAAGTGAGCTCCATCTCATGGTACATGACAAGAACTTATTGCCGCTCTTGAAGGAAACCATGTATTTTCTTCTGCTGCCCTACTATCAGAGGAACAACTGTCAGATTTCCTAACCAATTGAAAATCTGTTATACTCATGAAGTTGATGTGAGAAAATTCAGGCATCAGCTATACCTCCAGTTACTACAGTTATTTTGCATGCAGTCCATGAATCAGATAAAATGTGAGAGAATATAGAACTACAGAAAGTCTTACAGCTGCATATGAAAGTAATGGCAAATAAATATTTTTGAGGGCTTCTGAAGACATGGATATTTCCACAGCTGCAAAACCCAACTACTGCAGAAGTAAATGCTGTGCACAACATCTACAATTTAGTAAAACTGGAAAGAATTTTATTTTTGTAAAAACGAAATGGGGTGTGGCTCATTTTCTTGCCAAAGGGCTATTTTATTCCAAGACACTGGTGTCTGCTGACCTTCATTTATAGGCTGAGCAATGTTCTATTTAAGTAAAATTAACTCATAGTGGGCTCTTTTTTAGGATGCAATAATTATTGCATAGAAATAACAATGTTTAAATCTGATTTGTTCTTAGTTTAGATTTGATTACATTGGGTCATAAAGGAATGTCTTTGTACACACAAGGTTTAAATTTAGAAATTATTTTATGGTAAGAAAATAAGGCGACACTAAATTCATTTTCTTCATTTAAAGTACGTTTAGGTTTCTCAGAGACCAGTTTAACTTTTTTTTTTTTTTTTTGATTTTTCGAGGTAGGGTTTCACTCTAGCTCAGGCTGACCTGGAATTTACTATGTAATCTCAGGGTGGCCTCGAACCCATGTAATCCTCCTACCTCAGCCTCCCAAGTGCTGGGATTAAAGGCGTATGCCACCACGGCCAGCTCAGTTTAACTTGTATGTCTTTCTCTTCTACTCAATCGCAGGAGTACCTTCTCAACCTTTGTAGCCCTACTATACAATAATCCTCATTAAAGCTTTGTTAATTGAATGAATTATGAAACCCTTCCCAAACAGACTAAGGTATTGTCTACGTTCCCCTTTGGTAAACTATTGCTTGATATATAGTTATTACTATCTCTATACACACTTGAGATCTTTGTGTACAATGTAGACTTCTCTTGAGCTTATATGTATCTGTGGCCTATAGCCTTTAATTTTTTTTTTTTATTTGAGGCAAAGTCTCATGCTTTCCAGGCTGGTCTCCAATTCACTATGTAGCCAAGGCCATTCTTCATCTTGTAATCCTCCTGCTTCCACCACCTGAGTGCTGGGACCATGGTTATACACCCCCACACTCAGTTTCTGGGGTGCTGGTGATCCAAGCCAGGGCTTCATGCATACTAAGCAAGCACTCTGTCAACTGAGCTACATCCCCAGGCCA
This sequence comes from Dipus sagitta, assembly GCA_036346955.1. Classification (NCBI taxonomy): domain Eukaryota; kingdom Metazoa; phylum Chordata; class Mammalia; order Rodentia; family Dipodidae; genus Dipus; species Dipus sagitta. The sequence goes on from CM070776.1 coordinate 126,067,108, forward strand.
GTCTTCTTTTTTATACAGTGCTTACATATGCTACAGTACTAGACATTCAAAACTTCCCTTCATCCTTATTCAGATCTCTGGAAGGAAGGTTTTCACCTCCCATTAGCACCCGTAACCTATTCTAGCTTCCAGTTCAACCCAGAGCAAACAAAGCTGGAGCACTTCGCTTTAGGAGAAGATATCAAATGCACAGGTCGGCTTGTATTTTTGAGCATGGAACCAGCCAGCCAAGCTTTTTTTTTCTATCTTCATTTAATGATAATTTGGTTGTACTTTCTTTTTATTTGTTTAAGGATAAAATATTAAAATTTAGGCCAGGCGTGGTGGCACACGCCTTTAATCCCAGCACTCGGGAGGCAGAGGTTGGAGGATTGCCATGAGTGTGAGGCCACTGTAAGACTGCATAGCGAATTCTAGGTCAGCACCCGGGCTAGAGTAAGACCCTACCTCAATAAAATAAAATAAAATGTTAGTAATTTAGCTAATCCTGGTAATGCAGGCCTGTAATCTCAGCTACTACTCATGCTGAAACAATAGGATCTCAAGTCCAAAGCCACCTTGAATACCTTAGCAAAGAATATCTCAAAATTAAAAATGCAGACATACCTACATACATAAAATAAATAGTGGGCTGGGATTGTAGGTCAGTGGGAGAATGCTAGCATGCACAACGCCCTGGACTCTATCTCTAGTACTACAAAAAAGGGAATAATTTATAACCACTAGGAAAATGATTCAACTATAGATATAAATTGAAGATACACAAATTGCTTAAAGTATTTGTTGAATGTATCGTTCATTTCATGAGTTTTGCTTCTGAAAGAATCCAGTTCAGCCAATGGTGGGAATCATAAACTTACGACTAATATGTTTTGGGTTCACCCATTTCCAAAGGCTACATGTCATCTAAGAAAGGTACCGATTTAATTTATAACCCTTGCCTCTTCTAGCATTTAAGTTTTCATGGATTTATTTTCTCTATGCTAAGAATAAAACTGCCTAACATTCATATTTTTGTTATTATGGGAACATTGAAAACCTTGAAACTCTCCCCACCCACCAAACCCAGCATGGACATTAACTATTACTTTTCATTCTTGTTTAAGCTATATTTGTTAATGGCAATGAGTTTAACATAAATGGTCTCTGTAACTTATTAGGAGACATGTTTCTAATTTTCCTTTGAAGGCAAGTTCTGTAAACTATTGGATAGCATAGCCTACAAAAGGATGAAATAAATGGTAAACAGGTTTCTGAGCAAAGTAAAGAAGTTCCTTCAACCTACAACATTGCTGAAACCATGCATATTCACAATGAGAACCAACAGAAAACAGTATTCTCATAACAACATCAAATAACATGAAAAGAACATTTTCTTAATTTTAAATACTGATATGAAAAGGGCTAAATTGGCAGAAAATTAAAGCTAACCCAAGAAAGAAAATATTTGTTGCACATCTCCTGCATGCTAGTTGCTTTATAAATATTTTCATTTAATCCTCACAACACGGAAAAGTCAAATATTTTATCCCTACTACTGAAAAGTGAGTAGTATTATCTCTTTTGTACAAATGGGGAAATGTGTTTTAGGTGAGTTAAGAAATCTTCCTGATGCCACAGAAGTAGGAAATGGCAAAAACATTGTAACTCATATTTTATACTAAAATCTACTCTGCGAAACAGCACGTACACAAACCCCTGGACAGGGAGGAACAGAAAAAGGAGATGGTGAGGATTTGTTGTTGGGTCAAGCACATAGTGAGTTCAGAAGAGCTGGGGCCACCGAATGACAGCCCACCTCAAAACAAGGAAAATCTCAGTTGGAAGGGCCAAGGGCATCATGGGTATCACAGCAGAGTCTGTGTTTAACATGCAGACTCTGGATTCCACAGCCAGCACCCAGATTTCAACTGTGTGAGAAAAGGCAGTGTATTTTTCATATCAATAGCACAATGTCAACTTGAGTACAATGCTATGCAATTAGAGCTTATGAGATAGAACATAGTAACATGAATACTTCAAGCTATTCCACTACCTTAGCATTGTGTTTTATAGAAAGTAAAAATGATTGTTTTATATGCATAAATTAAATTATATATAAAGAATATACATATATATATATATATTTATGTGCTTGTGTTTATCACAGCTTAAGAGAATCAAGTTGCTAATGGGTTATAAGATTACATTAAAAAGCCTTTCCTGTTGAATCTTTTAAACCACAGATTGTAGAAGGGGTCATACTTTACAAAAGAAAATGATTTCTAGAAGCCAAAATAGCCTACTTTTCAGAGCTTATTATGATACTTGGTTATTTTCAAAAGTCACTAAATGCATGCGTCTGGAGTTCGTTTGCAGTAGCTGGAAGCCCTGGTGCGCCCATTCTCTCTCTTTCTCTCTGTGTCTTTCTCTCTGTCTGTCGCTCTCAAATTTAAAAAAAGTCACTAAACTCAGGGTTTTCTTTTTATTTCCTATTATTTCTTATTCCTAAATACATGATGTTTTAATAAGTATGGTCAAATATAATGTTAAATAACAAAATAAGAAAGCATAATATTTCAAAGTTTATACACACACACACACACACACACACACACACACATATGGCTTTGTTTCTTTTTTTTATCTTTTATGATTTGGGTTTTTTTTTCTTTCTTTATTTTTTTCTGACCCTAGGTCTCACTATGTAGCTTGGCTGGCTTTCAATTCAAAGTGATCCTCCTGCCTCAGCATCCCAACTGCTGGCTGAAGTTTACACTTTCTTAGCGTAGAAGTTAAAAATACCTCATATGTTGCCGGGTGTGGTGGCGCATGCCTTTAATCCCAGCACTGGGGAGGCAGAGGTAGGAGGACCACTGTGAGTTCGAGGCCACCCTAAGAGTACATAGTGAATTCCAGGTCAGCCTGGGCCAGAGTGAGACTCGACCTCGAAAAACCAAAAAAAAAAAAAAAAAAAAAGAAAACAAAAAAACAAAACAAAACAAAACAAAAAAATCTCAAATGTTAACTAGGCCAGAACTGGGCATGGTGGTGCTGTTCAGGAGGCTGAGGTAGGAGAATTGTCCTGTGTTTGAGGTCAGCCTGGTCTACAGAGTGAATTCCAGGTCACCCTGGCCTAGAGTAAGACCCTACCTTGAAAAACAAACCAAACAATCAAACACACAAAAACAATTCAGACTAGAGTTTGAGAAGATAAGGGACTCTGTAATGAGTACCAATGGAGGCAAAAATACTGCTCAGTAGTTAGAAGGGAAAATTAAATATCTCAATGAAGGGCTTTAATAGGATACTGTGCATAATATTTGATAGAATATTAAAAAGTTACATATTACATAAGAAAATAGTCTCTTGATAGCAATCATTTATTGCTTCTCGGCCTTTTGGCTAAGATCAAGTTTAGCAAACATTTGATTTTTTTTGCTACATCACATCTGGCCTAGTATTAATACACCTTTACTTGTAAAATTAGATAGCTGGAGAACATTTGCAAGGAAATTAAAGTGTGCAGGGCTTAAATGATGAGAACTACCATTCCCATAAAATCTTTTCTGTGTGCGTGCACGTGTGTGGTGCTGGGGAAAAGAACCCAGAGCCTCACACATGTGAGGCAAGTGTTCTACCACTGAGCCACACCCGAGCCCTTTGAACATTCTTGTTAAAGCCCTGCTGTAACTATGATGTATGATTCCAGTATGCTGACTTTGTACAGCACCTGTCTGCGGAACAGCCAAGCCATCACATAGCTCACTTATCCTTTCAGCATGCCTGTGAAATGTGTACATTGGAAACAGATGACTTAAAAAGAAAGTAAATTCCAGATATGAGCACCGGAGGCAAAGTTGATTTACTGAAAATGACCTATCTGTCCAGAGAGTAGAACCCTAAAAGACCAGAGATGCTACACCCACTGCCTCTTCCAATAAGAAAGGCTGCCTCTTTATTATCAAACACATCCTTGTGTTTTAAGAAAATTTAAGTTTTCTCATATTATAAAATCACTAAGTAGCTGGGCCTGGTGCTATAGGCCTCCAGTCCCAGGTACTTGGGAGACTGAGGAAGAAGGATAGCAAATTCAAAGGCCTAGCTGGATTACAAAGTGAGTTCAAGGCCAACCTTGGCAACTTAGTGAGACCCTAACCCAAAGTAAACATAAAACAAGTGAATCTGGATTATAGGTCTATGGAAGAGCATTTCCCTATTATTGACAAGGCTCTATATTTAATTTCCAGCCCATAATAATAATAATAATGAAGAAAAACGCATCAAAAATTGCCACTAAGGAATAATATAAATGGGACCTCTGTATATTACAGAACTAACATTAAATCATGGAAGGAGCCCCTGATGATAATCCTCCTGAAGGATGTGTCAACAGGATATTTACCTTGGTTCTATACATTTGCATCAGATTTTGAAAAATCTGAGGTTAGGACTGTAGCTAAGTGGTACAGCACCTGCCTAGCGTGAGGGAGGCCAAGAGCTCTATTCCAGCAATGAAAAAATATACTTGGTGTCTGGCACACACATGCATATAAGCATATGTGTGTATATATATTATGTTTACTCAGTAATTAATATAATTTTAGGTGAGGTTCTCAGATTTAAACTCTGTGCCAGTGACAGAGCCATTTAAAGAAATCTACTTCCTGTGAGGCTACATCCAATATGCTCCCCCTTAGTAAGTTGTTATTGTTATGTTGTTTGACACACAGCCTCAGGCTGCTTAGGTTGTCCTGAAATTCACTATTAGCAAGGGCTGACTTGGACTCCTGATATTCCTGCATCTACCTCCCAAGTGTTGAAATTACAAATGAGTGTCACCACACCCAGCCTGTCCCTTGGTATTTTCATTTTCATGTAATACTAATGCTTCTTCATCCCTAAAATAGTTCATATGCACATTTTTCTTTCTAGTGCTAAGAATATGGCCACATTCAATACTATCAAATTTAACTATGAAACTGCCTCATCTCTATAGCTAAAATAAATTGATCCACGTATGATGAGACCTTTCCCTACGACTGACATTTAATCATTAGTCAGTTACCAGAATGTTCATCGTAGCTCTCATAACTAAAAGCAGCTAGGCATGACCACTGGTATTGAAGAGTTTAATATAGCTGTAACTCAAGATTGTAATATATTCAAAAGGGTTGAAGCTCCCACACTGCGCATACAGTATATGATACATCATTCTCTAGAATTAGGATAGACTCAAAGTATGACCCAGCATCTTTCTTCGAGTCATAATGTTAATTTGCAGATCAAAAATTTTCCTCTAGATCACTTTTCAAAAGAGGAAAATTGTATGAAATAATTTGAAGAAAGCAGATACATTTCTCCTAGATTATGCTAGATCAAATACAAAAACCCACTATCATATATTTTAAGAATATCGCATCAGTAAAATTTGTGGAGAGCCAAGTAGATATAAGTCAGAACATGGACTACACAGTCTTTGGTCTTCTCTCTCTTCAGTTTCTCCAAAGACAATCACTTTAGTGCTGAAGCACCATGGCCAAGCTGTCCTTTTCTTTTCAATAACAATCATGCTATTTGCCCAAGGGCAAAATTTCTCTAAGTTTCTGATAGTCCTCTGGATACTGACACTGTGCCAGAATAAATAGTCATGGTCAAGACTAATGTGTGTGTAGCCATTTGCCAAAGAGACTTCTCTCACTCAAAACATTACTCAGTAGTCATAATGAATCCTCATACCCTCAATATCACACAGGTCATTATGTACAGCAATTGGAATCAAAAGAGCTTCAGTAAGACTAGGCACTATGGACTTCAACACTGATTGTCTGTTCTATACCAATGCAGAGCACAATTTACTTAGCTCCCACCAATGATAAAGGAGTCAGGTATCTTGCTAGTTCTAACAGTAGAAATTAAGGAGTAGACTCAAAAAAAGAACTAGTCTCACAAAACCCAAAGTTTAATAAAAATTTAGGCTAATTAGATCTTCCCACTAAATAATGAAGTCAGAAGTAGAGTGTGATTTCAGCACAGGTATACCAGAAAATAAAATGTTGTGTGAGCCAGACCTTAGTGATGATTTGTTTTGACGTGATTTTATGTTTTTTTTTTAAGTTCAGGACTGGAAAGATGGCTCAGCAGTTAGGGAGCTTGCTTGCAAAGCCTGAGGGTTCAGTTCTCCTGGGTCCATGTGAAGCTAGATATACAGTGGCACATGCATCTGGAGTTTGCAACAGCGGGAGACCCTGGTGCACCCATTCATTCTCTCTTTCTTTCAAATTAATTAATTAATTAAAAAAATTTTTAAGTCTGTATCGGTCAGCAGTTCAGAGTGTTTGCCACTTAAGTAAGGTCTTCAGTCAGTGATCTCTAAGTGCAACCCCCCCCCAAATTCCATATAAAAAGCTGGGCATGGCCACTCATTTCAGTGTCCCCAGTTCACTGGGTGAGAACAGAATCCCTGGAGTTCATTGACTGACTGCAGCTTTGGGTTTAGGGAGACGCCTTGTCACAAGGAACTACACAGTTGGGTGTTATGAGAAGAACACATGACATTATTTGGCATGTGGTACATACATCTGTACACACATGTGCATACAACACACATCACACACAACATAGTTCACACATATTCTACATACAAGCTTAAAAAGATTTCTCTCTCCTCTATTATTGTCCAGTTGGTCAATAATATCACACTTTTCTCTTTTTGCTTGTTTGTTTTTTTTGAGGTAGGGTCTCGCTCCAACCCAGGCTGACCTGGAATTCACTGTGTAGTTTCAGGTTAGCCTCCAACTCGCAGTGCTTGATTCTCTTACTTCAGCCTCCTGAGAGTGCTAGGATTAAAGGCATGTGCCACCACACCTGGCCTTCATTTTTCTTTTAACTCATTACAACATCTTAATTTTAAAATAATTTTAAATAGACAGAGTAATTAACAGCAAAAACACTGATTTTGTTTGTCCTCATTCGGCAATGACTAATGTTATCATTTTATTTATTTATAATATTAATCAAAACTAAAAAAAACAATGGCTATTGGTGTGTATTCATTATAAACAGTACTTGGTTTCATAAATACAATTTCTTCTATTTGTTTTAGGTTAAATTTTTAATAAATTGTTAAATTTATATACATTATAAACTTTAAAAATAATTTATTATTTTGTCACTTCTCTTCCACTAGGGGGCGTCTAACTACCAGTGTAGTTAACTTTAGTAGTTCAGGTGTAATTTAACTCCATTTCTAGATAATCTGGGCCACAAAAAGTATGTGCTTAAAGCTAGTTCTATTTTTTTGGGGGGGGGGTGTCTCAGCAACTCATGCACAGCTGAAAATGGAGTGCAGCAGTCCTTCACAGGTTCCTAAAACAATCTAGGCCTTGGGAAAGAAAATATAAAGCCAAACTCTCAACTAATCCCAGTTTCTTTTTATAGCTTCTGCCCTAATTGTTTTGGAGAAAGGACATGTATAGACTGGATCCATTTTTCATAAATGAGTAAGGCGCTTAAATGCCTGGCCTCAGTGATCACTCTGCCTGTTCTTCTCCTTCCTTCCTTCCTTCTTTCCTTTCCTTCCCTTTCCTCTCTCCCTCCTTACCTCCTCCCTTTTTTCCAATTCTCAGGTAGCCCAGGCTGGTTTACAACTTCTAATCTTTCTCTTCCACTCCCAAGTACAGAGATTACAGGCTTCTACTACCTGTCCCTGCTTCTCTTCACATTTCCACAAACTACAAGATATATTCTAAATAGCGAAACTGCCACGTTTTCTTACTGGCAACCTTAACTGGAGCGCATGGGTGGCTAGATTACTACAGAAGTTTCAAGTCCTCTAACCAAACTGCTAGGGACCAGGAAAACACAACCAACTTTGTCGAATTTAGTGTCAACAGTTTTGGGTGTGATTTCTTATTCAATTCACTCCAAACAAGAAATAACTGATAGTTAATTTGATTAAGGGATTAATCGCCTTTGATATAGATGTGCAATAGAGAATGGTTCAACTTAAGTATAGGCCAGACTAAGGAATATGGATAGACTCATTTTTTAAAATTTTTGAACACTTATGGAATATAGAGTCAAATCTATCATTTTGGAGCGAACTGGAATAAGAGAAAAATGTTGACTTAACCAGAAAATAAAAAAAAAGATTTTTTTTTAATTACTAAGACCATGATGGGCTTGAAGTGGAACAGGGGAAATACATGTCACAGCACAAAGATATTTCAAGCTTTTATTTCCAAAACAGCTAGTTTTTAATTTTGGTTTAAATCAGAGCACCAAATTCCCTTTTTATTCCCCTCATCCAAATTTAAGAATTCCCTTGAGTCGAGGCTAGCGCTCTCTCTCTCTCTCTCTCTCTCTCACACACACACTTTTTAAAATTTTATTTTCGGGTAGGTTTTGGAATATGGGCCTCAGCCATTACATTCCAATTCTAAAGTCAAAAGACATCATGTGACCATCACCCTAGGGGCATCAGAGACTTGGGACACGTGATATCAACTGGCATGTGTGGGACAGAGGCCACAAAAGTTGGAATTCACTGTAAACTGCATCTGCAGGATCATGTTTAGGCTTCCAAACACATTGCGACATTAAAATAGAGTAACCGCCAACTGGCTCAGTAGCATTTTATTTCACTTACATTTTCTACCTACTGTGGCCAGCCTGGCCACCGTCCCCTTCCCACCCCGTCGTTGTTCCTTGAACAGGCTGGACACCGCCAGCATCCCTAAATGATCCTAAATGGCGACGTTCTCCAACTGAGTTCCAAGCTGGATCTGCAGCACTGGGGATGTCGCACAGCTCAGGTGAGACCCCCAGAAGCAGCAAAGCGTCCGCCTAGCTGGGACTAGCTGTGGCCCGAGCCGGCAGAAGGTCCTAACCGCCCGCGCACTGGAGAGTCGTGGCGGCAACTTTGGGACTGGCTGGAAGCCAGGGCGGAGGTGGTCGGCGCCCCCCACCCCCACCTCCGCCACCCCTCACTAGAGCGCGGAAGCACCGACGGGGGAGAAAAGTAAACAGAAGCAAGTGCAACTGGGCGAGGAAAGGGGCGACACCCCCCACCTCCAGCGGCCCTTTCTCCTCAGCGTCCTGGGGATCCCAGAGAGGTCCCGGGTGCGACAGCCCCGGCCGCGCACGTTGGCTGTAGAGCCCGGGGGAGCGAGGAGCCGGGCGGCGCGCGCTCGGGGCACCGGGGCGCGGAAAGGTACCGCGGTCCCCCGCCCAGAGGTGTTGGGCTACTGGAAGTAAAAAAAAAAAAAAAGTGCTTACTCATGGGGAGATGCGGTGCGATCGCGACGCTCAGGGTCCTGGCTAGGGAAGGATTCAGGCGGGAGGTGGGCAGCCCGAGCCAGGTTCCTTCCCGGGGCCGCCGCGCCCCGCCCCTCTTGGGAGCCTCGGGGTCGCCGAAACCCTCCGGGTCATCCGAAGCCGGCGGGCGGCGGGCCCCGGGATTTCCTGAATCCCGGCGGGCGGGAGGGAGGGCAATGGCAGTAGCCTGAGGAGGACGGCAGAGGGAAGTTTAGGCAGGCGCTCGGGTTCCACTTTGGGGCGCCGCCGCCGAAAGGAAATCAGAGTTAGGGTTGCCTTCCTGGACCACCCGACCAAGGAGGGCAACAAGTTATGAGCAACTAGGGAGAAAGCACCTTAGAAAGTGAAGAGCAGAAAAAGTGCTTGCCACGGGTGGTGGTGGGGAACCCTCCTGGACTCTCATCATCCCTATAACAAATTATCTTCTGGATGCCCCCAAAGCTCCGGAGTAAATTTCACTCCCCCCCCCCATTTTTGCCCATCTCCCGACCCCCGGTGCAAGGCACGTTCTTGCTGATCTTGGGAGATGCTCTCCCAAGACCCAGGCGGGCCCACGCCCAAGAAACTGGACCCCCCTCCCCACCACATACACAACCCGCCAGACCTGCAATGCACTTACGTAAAGTCGCAGAGGAGTCACAGATCAGGCCCCACAGCCGCCGACCAAGCACTCAGACAACTTCTGCCCCTCGGAATCTCTGCGGCTGCTGTTCTAAAGCCAGCGCTCCCTCCCCTGCTACCAGCCCCCTCCGCCCTTCGGCCGCAGCCATTGGCTGGGGTGATGCTAGCAGTTGGCCTGGGAACCAGGAAGGGGATTGGGCCGTGAGCCTGTCACTTGAACTGAGTGAGGAGCTGAGAGAATGGGCCCTGGGTTGGGCACTTGGGAGGGATGCGGATTGTAACTGCTGCGGGGAGTTGAGATGGTCCCTGCGCCTGGTTCTCCCCTTCTTACCTGGGCATAGAAATCTACAGTGCAGAGTTTGGAATGCATGTTCAAAAACAATCTTACGGAAATAATTGTAAAGATGGGAATGTCAGTACAAGTTTAAATGTCATTTCTTTAAATCTGAGGTGGGGGTGGAGGAGTGATGTCTCCACCCCACCCCCACCCCCAGCCCTGGAAGAGAAACTGTATGGGAAGGTGGTTGGTTTCCTGGGCTTTGATCAACTCTGGTTCCTAGGGAAATGTTGGCTTTCTCTTTCTTTCTCTTCCCCCTCCCTCTTTCCCTTTCCCACTCTTCCATTTCACTACGTAGTCTACGATGACCTTGAACTCTTGATTCCCCTGCCTCTACTCCCCAAACACTGGGATTGCAGACATATGTAACAATGACCAGTTTACTTCATAACACCACCAGCAACATCCTCCGCCCCTCTTTGTTTTCTCACAGGACCTCACCATGTATCCCAGCCTGGCATCCAACTGGAGGTCCTCCCTACTTGCTGATAAGAAAGGCTGGTACTACCCTGTCCAGCTCATCCTTTTGTTAAAAAAATCCGTTTTATTTTGTATTAATTATGTAGTTTACTGTATGATCAAATGTAGTGTTAGTCCCATTCCCTTAGTTATAACCCTTTTCCTGGCCCCCATTCCACTAAGGACCCTCCTCAGCGCGGTTATTGGTATTCATCACGCGGTTATGAATAATACATCAGTCTTTGTGGCGGGGGGGGGGGCGGTTGAGGGACAATGCCTAAGGATACTCCTTCCCACCTGTGGTCTAGCACTCTTTCTGCTCCTTCTTCAGCAATATTCTCTGAGCGTTGGCAGGTGTGCTCTAAGTCTTCTTCAGTGTCGAAGCTCATCCTTTCTGGTTGTTGATATTGTTTTGAGACATTGTCTCACTCTGTAGGCCAGGCTGACCGAACACACTACGTAGACCTGGCTGGATTTGAATTCGTGTTTATACATCTGCTTCAGCCTTCGGAGTGCTGAGATTACTAGTGTGAGCCACCATACCTGACTCATGTTTTATTTTAAGAAATCATGGGAGGGCTGCAGAGATGGCTTCGTGGGCCTTGGAAGCCTAAGGACCCAGGTTCAATTAAACAGTACCCATGTAAATCAGATGCACAAGGTGGTGCATGTGTCTGGAGTTCATTTACAGTGGCTGAAGGCCCTGGTGTACCCATTCTCTCTATATATATGTCTGCTTCTCTCTCTTTCTCTGCATCTACCTCTCTAAATACATAAAAGTCTAAAAAAGTTTAAAAATAGACAAGGGAGTAGAATAGGCAGGACAAAGGCCTTCATGCCTTTGAGCCAAATTAATTGATCAAAATTACCTGTCTGGTAGGTTTGTTCATGTAGAGAGGAAAGATGGAGAAGGGAAAAGGTGCTAGAAATAAGTTGGTTCTACTTGCTTAACCTGAGTAGGTATCAACTCTCATTGGTCCCCTTTCAACAGAAAAACTTGGAGACCATTTCACCTCCTCTTCTGACTCGGATTCTGCTTCCATGTCAGAGTTCATACGCAGAGATCTCCACTTGTAATCTGCGTTCCAATCCTGAGGCTGACCCAGCATCAGTTGGGAGGGCCAGAGTTGATTGTAAGTTCCAGGATTCCATCTGGAGACTGGCTCCTGGAACATCTGTAGAAGAAAAAGTCCTATGTACTTCCCTATCACTTACACTCATAACCGTTTTTGTTCAGGAAATGTGTGCCTGGGAAGTTCTGTAGAGATTTAAAGTTGACGTAGTTAATTTCCATTTTACGTACACCAGGAAAGAATGCTATATTAAGGCTTAAAAAATGGAATGCTCTTGTAAAGGAGCCCCTTCTTGATCTGTTACTGTGAATTTCCATAGAGAAACCACTTTTTACTCCAGGCTTGGTGGTTTCAGCCTGTAATCTCACTGCTTAGTAGGCCTAGGCAGGAGGATTGCCAAAAGTTCAAGAAGAATTTTGGATTAAGTAGTGTTTCTCTAGGCCAGCCCACAGAGTAAGACCCTGTTGAGGAGAGGAGTTAGGGGAGAGGGAGAAGGAGGGAGGAGGGAAGGGGAAAAGGGAGAGGGAGGGGGCAAAGTAGGGATTATGATAGAGAAAGAGAGAATATAGTTGAGGTGAGTGCCAGAGCTTATTAAATAAGCAGGAGAGCCCATATACTAAGACTAGACTCACAGAGAAAATATTGGCAATGGGGAAAAGCCTGTTAAATATTAATTAATGATTAACCAGCTGGAAGGCCTTATGATAGTCACAGGAAGGTGAAAAATAAAGGTGAAAGCAATCATGCTTTTCAGAGACATTAAATTTCTGTTATGAGAGATTTTGGGGTCAGCTTTGGGTCAGCACAAAAACACTGATGTCTGTAACATGTTGATGTTGGGTTCAACATACAGTGAATTGCCATCCACATTTACAGTAGGTTCCAAAATGAGATTACCAGTCATCAGTAATTGGCTCAAGGCTTGATGTGGCTACTGGAACTCTACATAAAACTTCTGGGTATGGTGACTCATGCATGGAATCCCAGCACTCATGAAGGGAAGCTTAGGCAGGAGGATTGCCCCTGAGTTCTAGGACAGTCTGGACTAGAGTGAAACCCTGCCACACACACAAAAAGAAGATAGTTTAGTTTTCTACCTTTTATGGCATCAGTCACTGTTGAATAGTATCCACTAGCATCTAATCTTAGATTACCAATTTAGCAGTAGCATTATGGGTTTCTGTCAAAAGATCTACTGTGGGTGGATTTGTCTTCTTTAATTTTGTATTCAATTTTAGTTTCTTTTTCAACTTCTAGAATTTAAAGTAAGACAAAATGTAACAATCCTTCAAGCAAAACAAGATGGCATGTGGCACATCCTAGCACTCAGAAGGCTGAAGCCACCTGGCAGAGGAGAACCTGACTCAAAAAGCCAAAAAAAAAAAAAAATGAAAAAGAAAAATAATCCTGTATGTATGTTATTTCAAAAACTTGTTGACAATTACTAAAAATGTGCATAATATATTTTAATCAAAATCCTTTGCCACTAACTTCTTTTGCCCCCTCCCATATCCCATTCAACTGAACCCCTTATGTGTGTTAGTTTTACATGTACTTGTTTCTTATGCATTTATTTATTGAGAGCGGAGGAAGGGAGAGGGAGAAGAAGGGAGAAAGAGAGAGCACTTGTGCCCGGGCCTCTTGCCACTGCCAAGGAACTCCAGAAGCATGCATCACATTGTGTGTCTGGCTTTACATGGGTATTGGGGAATTGAACCTGGGTCCTTGGGCTTTGCAGGCATGTATCTTAACTTTTAAGCCATCTCTCCAGCCTTTGTTTCTTCTTCTTCTGTTTTCTTTTAAATCTTCAGGACTTGGGAGGTGACTCAGTGGTTAAAGGTTCTTACTTGCACAACCTGCCGGCCTGGGGTTCCATTCCCCAAAGCCCACTGAAGCCAAATGCACAAAGTGGCATATGAGTCTGGAGTTCCTTTTTTTAAAAAAATTTTTTTTCTTCATTTTTTATTTATTTATTTGAGAGCAACAGACACAGAGAAAGAGGCAGATAGAGAGAGAGAGAGGGAATGGGCGCACCAAGGCTTCCAGCCACTGCAAACGGAACTCCAGATGCGTGCGCCCCCTTGTGCATCTGGCTAACGTGGATCCTGGGGAAGTGAGCCTTGAACCTGGGTCCTCAGGCTTCACAGGCACACGCTTAACTGCTAAGCCATCTCTCCAGCCCTGGAATTCCTTTACAGTGACAAAATGCACTGGCCCCTAACTTCCTACTCTCACATACATACATGCATGCATGCTGTGGTGGTTTGAATAGATGGCCCCCAATATATTCGGGCTTTTTTTGTTTGTTTGTAGTTTGCATCTACAGCCACCTGGCTGGAGGAAGTGTCACTGGGTGGATCTTAAGGTGTGGTGGTGGGTTTCAGATTTCAATCTAAAGATATGCAAAGAGTGCCTAGCTGGAGTTCCTGAAGTGTGCTGTGGCTTTTGGCTTTAGGCTTGTGCTTCTCTCTCTCTGCTTGGTCCTGTGAAGGCAGGCCAGTTTCTTCTGCCATTATGGAACTTCCCCTGGATCTGTAAGCTTCAATAAATATCCCTTCCTCCATAACTGTGTCTGGTCTGGAAGTTCATCTCAGTGAACCTGAAGCTGTCTGCTACACATGCATAAATACGTGAATAAATAACGTTTCATAAAAGCTTTACTTCAATAAATGTCATCTATTGCCGGGCGTGGTGGCACACGCCTTTAATCTCAGCACTTGGGAGGCAGAGGTAGGAGGATCGCCATGAGTTCAAGGCCACCCTGAGACTCCATAGTGAATTCCAGGTTAGCCTGGGCTAGAGTGAGACCCTGCCTCGAAAAACCAACAAAAAAATAAATAAATAAAAATAAAAAAATAAATGTCATTTATTACCATTGAAGAGGTCAGAATTCAATGAAATGTACTGGGGATGTAGCTCCATGTTATAGCCCTTGTCTTGTTTAGGATGTACAACAAGGCCCTGGGTTCAATTTTCAAACGCCATGTTTTAATAGAAGTGTGGTAGTACATATTTTAAATCAGCACAGTGATAGCCCTGTTTCTTAATGGCCTCAGTAACTTTCCAAGAGATAAAACATGCCTTAAGCACAGAAGCATCTATTTGGAGTCTAGTTGAGATTCCTGTTTAACAAGCCCAACAAATATAATCCAGGTAGAACTCCTTTGTAATGAGTATTATGAAGATAGCCAATTTGATATAACTAAGCTATCTTTGTGTTTCCCAAAATTTACAAGGTATTTTCAGAGTCTGGCATTTTGCCCTTAAAGGTCTCATGCTAAAAGATCTATTTATCCTGCATTTCTTTATGATCTCCCCTGCTGTGAATTTAAAGCAGGAAGGCTAGTTCACAGAGGAATGCAAAGGTGACAGTTTTCCTATCTATGTCAATCACTGGGCCCAGATGATTTTTAGCATCCTCTGCGCTTCCAGGCAGGTTACAGGCTCATAACACCTTTCTTAATGCTGCACATAGAAGTTCAGTAACTGTGTCTTGAACGAGCGGTTATTTTATGGGTCTATTCCTGTAAAACAATAGCAACAAAAAGCTATATATAGGTCTCTCGTCTGTAAATCAATAACCTAAGTGTTTTTGCTTTGTCCCTCCATCTCCAATATTTCATCCATCATGGCTTTGTAATAAGTAACTTAAAATCAATGTCACAAAATTCTGGAAGCACTTGTCTTCCAGTCCTCCTAGTGCATCATAGGAAGATCTTTCTCCTCTGAGTTGAATCTCTGCCCAGTCTCCCTTTCTCTCTTTCCACATGTGTCTTTCCATTTCTTATGTCTTCTTCCTGTATATTTTCCAATACTCTTGCCCATCTTGAACTCAGGTTATGATGTGTATATAATCTGATTTTTCCCCAGAAAATTTTTAGGGTGCACTGTCAGTTTGCTTGTTATCCTTTTAAGCATTTTCCTTTTAAAGCCAGGCATGGTGGTGCAGGCTTGTATTCTCAGCATTTAGAAGGCTGAGGCAACAGGATTAGGAGTTCCAAGCCAGCCCGTCTCAAAAAAATATTTTTTTCAAATTACTTTGTTCACAATTATATTTTGGGGCTTTTTTTCTTTTGGTTTTTTTTTTTTTGAGGTAGGGTTTCACTGTAGCTCTGGCTGACCTGAAATTCGCTATGTCATTTCAGGGTGGCCTCGAACTCACAGGGATCTACATCTGCCTCCTGAGTGCTGGGATTAAAGGCATGTGCCGCCATGCCTGGCTAAGGATTTTTCTTTGTATTAGTTCTTTAAAATAGTAAAATAAACATGGGGGGCAATAAAGATGGCTTGAGGGTTAAGGTGCTTGCCTGCAAACCTAATAACCTGGGATTGATTCCCCAGTACCCACAGAGAGACGGATGCACTAAGTGGCCTATGCATCTGGAGTTCGTTTGCAGTAGCTGTCTGTCTCTCTTCTCTCTGTCTTTCTCTCTGCTTGAAAATAAATAAATATTTAAAATAAACTTGGGAAGTGGAAGCAGAAGGATCAGATGTTCCAGGTTAGCTTCAGCTACAAAGTGAATTTGAGACTAGCTTGAGCTATATAAGACCTTATCTTAAATTAATAATAAAGGGTGGTACTTCCTTGCAAAGCCTGCTGCCCCAGTTTGATTTCCAAGTACCCATGCAAATGTAGATGCACAACATGTGGCACAAATGTCTCAAGTTCATTACAGTTTTGCCAGAGGCCCTAGTGTACCCATACTCTCTCTCTCTCTCAAATAAATAAATTCAAATATTTTAAAAATAATAGCAAAGTAAATTATAAGACTAAGAACACTCCTTTTTGTAGTTTGTTAAGATATGAGTTAGTTACACAAACTTTAGGTAATAGAATGAATGTCTTAAAAGTTTGATCAGTTCAAGGGCTGGACAGATAGATGGCCCAGTGGTTAAAGGCACTTGCTTCCAAATCCTGGCAGCCTGGTTTTGATTCCCCAGTACTCACATAAAATTAGATTCACAAAGTGGGGCATGGGTCTGGAGTTCCTTTGTAGTGGCAAGAGACCCCTGTATGCCCATTGTTTCTTTTCTCTCCTCTCTGTCTCTCTCCTTGCAAATAAATAAATAAAAATCGTTTTAGGGCTGGAGGGATGACTTAGCAGTTAAGGCACTTGGCTGTAAAGCCAAAGGACCAAGGTTCGATTCCTTAGGACCCATGAAAGCCAGATGCACAAGGTGGTGCATGTGTTTGGAGTTTGTTTGCAGTAACTGGAGGCCCTGCGTGTCCATTCTCTCTTTCTGCCTCTCTCTCTCTCTAATAAATAACATTAAAGAATGTTAAAAATAGTTTTAAAAAGTCTTGACCAATTCCATACTAAGTCCCTTTTCAAACTGAGTTGTCTCATTGGTCTCTGCAGATACTGGTTTGTTGTCTCTCCTCTCCTTACTGGGGATTGTATGTAGGGCCTTGAACAAGACCTGACAAGTGCTGCATGTGGAGCTACAGACCCAGCGCTTTTTGTTTTAATAAATTGTACCTTATTTCAGCAACTTATTTCTAGGACTTAGTCATTTTTTTCAAGCAGTGTCTTACATGATAATTCTATTCCATGTCATGCTACTTTAGGTACTCGAATTGACCCATGATTTTACATTTTATTTAAAATGTTATGTCTTGGGGCTGGAGAGATGGCATAGCAGTTAAGCACTTGCCCGTGAAGCCTAAGGACCCCGGTTCAAGGCTAGATTCCCCAGTTCCCATGTAAGCCAGATGCATAAAGTGGCATATGCATCTGGAGTTTGTTTGCAGTGGCTGGAGGCCCTGGTGTGCCTTATCTCTCTCTCTCTCTCCCCCCCTCTTTCTCTGTCTGTTGCTCTCAAATAAATAAACAAAAAATTAAAATGTGATGACTTAAAAATTCTAATAACCTTCAGTGTGAAGCAGGTGTGGTAGCTTGTAGCCTTATAATATTAGGCATGGTGGAAATCTTGGCAGAACCGGAAAATTATGTACTCATTTAGTAAATGAGGATGCTTTTTCGTGTTTCCAACTCAAAACAAGCACGTGTGTAAGGCACTAAATCATGAGTGCTAATTTCTATGAATAAGCACTTGTGAAATATTTTTCTAACCTTAGAGATTACTGTGAGTCTGAGTGAGTCTAAGGCAGGTCAGTTATTTTTACTTTGTCATAAAGTGAATAAAAAGTTATTTTTACTGACTTCCGGCCAAGATGGCGACCGCCTAGCTGCGCTGCAAATCCCGGGAAAAGAAAGATGGATGTAGATCCTAAGGAGAGAGCCACCCCATCATACCTCAAAAGGGCCCCGGCTGAAACTAAGAAAAATTGGAGAAACAAGCAAGGGCGCTGTTTTCCTGATGAACCAGATACCAGCACAAGGAGGAAGGAGATCAGCATAGAGAAAAATCAACTCCTACCAAATCAGAGAGCCAGAGCCTCAGAGCCCCCCAACACCTCATCACTGAAGCAGACCAAAAATGAACCCAACATGGCTCAGGGAAATTTTGCGGAAGAGGGGGCGGAAAGAATGTCAGAGCCACATGTTGGGTCATGATATGCAGAGACATTTATCTTATCCATAACTGTGGGCTAACTACACAATGCATGACCCATATACCTCAACAAGCAGGGGCCAAGGGGAGGGGGTAGGTCACGGATGAGCCTAATAATGGTACCAAACTGATTGTAAAAAAAAATAAAAATGAAAAAAAAAAGTTATTTTTACTTTGTCACTATGACATGTGAAAAATTATTTTAGATTTTTTACTTGAAAAATGAATAAGATAATATCAATTAAAGCCAGGAGTGATGGCATATGCCTTTAATCCCAGCACTCAAGAGGCAGAGTAGGAGTATCACTGTGAGTTCGAGGACAGCCTGAGAATACATAGTGAGTTCCAGGTCAGCCTGAGCTACAGTGAGACCCTACCTTCAAAAACCAGTATCTCTCTCTCTCTCTATATATATATATCTATATCTATATATATATATGATTAGGACATATTTATTCAACATTAACTTTCTATTTTGCAGATCCAAAGGAAGTCACTATATTCACTGAACAGGTTCAAAATGAAAAAGTGTTTTCCCTTGGGTTTGCTGTCTGCTGCAACGTGCAAGTAAGCATCAGTCAAGGTACCACAAACACTGGTCCTAGCTATAACTGGCAGTAGGATTATTGAGAGTTCAAGGCCAGCTTTAACTACGTAGCAAAACCTTGCTATAAATGAAATGAATGGATAAGTTAAATTGTTAGTTTTTTATTATTTTTTTAAATGGTTAGTTTTAAAAAATATTTTATTTTTAGTTATTTATTGATTTGACAGAGAAAGAGAGAGAGAGAGAGAGAGTGAGAGAGAGAATGGGTGTGCCAGGGCCTCCAGCCACTGCAAACAAACTTCAGAAACTTGCTGCCCCCTTGTGCACCTGGCTAACGTAGATCTTGGGGAATCTAACCTGGGTCCTTTGGCTTTGCAGGCAAATGCCTTAACCACTAAGCAATCCCTCCAGCCCTGTTAGTTGTTTTTTTAAAGTACCTGCTAGACTCTAGCATTGAGTTATCATGAGCAACATAGAAAATATGGTCTCAACAAACAAGGAATTAATCAACCAATACTACTTCAATAGCAAGATCGCAAAGTGAAATAACTGCAAAAACCCATTTAAGATAGAATATATGAAGGATGATGTGTAATAATGGGGCCAAAGCAGTCAAAGAAAGCATCCTTTGTGTCCTGGGACACAAAGAGGCTTGGAAAATAGGTGACTGCTTTAAAGGCTAAATAGAAATGTAAAACCACCCCTAAGAGGACAACAAAAGGGGAAATTTTGGGTGACTGTGAGATTGGTGAGTTCCTGGGCTGCTACTTCATCTGCAAAACAAAAGCTACGGATTTGCCTAAAATAAAGGACCACTGACAACATGAATGGGGAAGAAGATTGCTTGAGAGCTCCTCTACTTAATCCATTTAAAAGATAAAATGCCTAGGCTATCCAGGCCTGCTAGCAATCTGCCAGATTCTGCTGAGCATGGCTAGAAAACCTTTCCTTAATTGTATCTCTTCCTGAATGTACAGGCTTTTCCTTGTCATTTCCTAAACAATACAACTATGATTAACCAAACATTTACATTGTATCATGTCTGACAAGTCATCTAGAGATGATTAAAGTATACAGGCAAATGTGAAAACACTTCAATATTTAATTAATTAATTTATTTATTTATGAGAGTCAGAGAGACAGAGAGGAAGAGAGTATGGGTACAACAGGGCCTCCTGCCACTGCAAGGCAATTCCAGATGCATGTGTTACTTTGTGCATCCGACTTTTAAGTGGGTACTGGGGAATCAAACCACGGCCATCAGGCTTTGCAAGCAGATGCCTTGAACCACTGACCAATCTTCCTAACTCCATTTCAGCATTTTATAATAAGAACTTAAGCATCCACAGTGGGGACCAGTCTTTCACAGATTTCAAGGGTGGTGGAGATTATCTATATTTATGTCTATATCTAATCTATATCTATATCATCTATATCTATGTCATATGATATCAGAAAATATATAGAAAAGAATTGTGACTCTCATAATAATGAGCCACGTGCCAGGCATGGTAGCACATGCCTTTAATCACAGCATTCGGGAAGCAGAGGTAGGAGTTTGAGGCTACCCTGAGAGTACATAATGAACTCCAGATTAGCCTGGCCTAGAGCAAGACCCTACCTCAAAAAAACAAAAGAACAAAAAAGAAACAAAGAAAGAATGAGCTGATAGTTACAGGATGTTTTGATTTTGGTTTAAAAATTTTGACAGTTACTTCACATACAGTCTTATTAATCCCCTCACCCCAGAAGTATACCTAATCAATTGGCACCCACATCACATTTTTCTTGTATTTTTTTTAAAACTTTTTTGAATCTTTTTTAAAATGTGGGGCCTGGGGAGCTGAACCCAGGTACTTATACCTGCAGGGCAAGTGCTTTACTCGTGGAGCCATCTCCTTAGCTCTTTTTACTTTTCTTTAAAGAAACCTTTTCATTCAATTTTTTAAAAAAATGTTTTTTTGTCTTTATTTTTATTTATTTATTTGAGAGTGACAGACAGAGAGATAAAGAGGCAGAGAGAGAGACGAGAGTGGGCGCACCAGGGCCTCCAGCCACTGCAAACGAACTCCAGATGAGTGCGCCCCCTTGTGCATCTGGCTTACGTGGGTCCTGAGGAATGGAGCCTTGAACTGGGGTCCTTAGGCTTCACAGGCAAGCGCTTAACCGCTAAGCCATCTCTCCAGCCCAAAAGAAACCTTTTTATTTATGTATTTATTTTTATTATTTATTTATTTATTTATTTATTGAGGTAAGGTTTCACTGTAGTCCAGGCTGACCTGGAATTCACTATGTAGTCTCAGGGTGGCCTTGAACTCAAGATGATCCTCCTACCACTGCCTCCAGAGTGCTGGGATTAAAGGAGTGCACCACCACACCCAGCTGAAACCTTTTTATTTTTATTTATTTAGTTATTAGAGAGAGAGAGAAAAAAATGGGCACATTAGGGCCTCTAGCTGCTGCAAACAAACTCTAGACACATGCACCACCTTGTGCATCTGGTTTACATGGGTCATGGGGAGTCGCACCTGAGTCCTTTTGGCTTTGCAGGCGAGCACTTTAACCCCTAAGCCATCTCTCTAGACCCCCCCAATTTTTTTGAAATATGGTTTCACAAATTCTTAAATATGTTCAGATCAGATTTGGGTGAGTTTAAGAATTTCTACTTATGTATGCATCTCTTGGCGTGTGTGTGAATGTATGTGAGAGAGAATGAGAGAAAGCATATAATCATTCAATGCTATCTTTATTTATTCTTCCAAGAATGCTCAAGGTTAAATATTTGAGTCTGTGTCTACTAAATATGCAAAATGAGACTTTAAAAAGAGATTGACAGTGTTACAACATGAAGGAATCTTGAAAACATTAAGCTAAGTGAAAGAATCCAGTTACAAAGGACCATGTATTGTACAATTGCATTTTTATGAAAGTTACAGAAAAGGGACTTAGTGGTTGCTAAGGGCTGGGGACAAGAAGATTTGGAGGAAAATAGGGAGTTACTACTAATGAGAATACAATTCCCCTTGGGAGTGATGAAAAATCTCCTAAAATAGACTGTATTTTAGATGCAGAACTTTATGAATTGACTACAAATTATTGAATTGTACCATTCAGAGGACTGTAGTGTATGGTATGTGAACCATACCAGTAAAGTTGTTATTAAAAAGAGGCTGACCCAATTTGGTCATCTGAACACAAGGAAATCCATATTAATGAGGCTATGAGGCTCAATGGCAATAAAGAAGCAAAGAAAAGGTCTGAAATTGCAAGAGTCAAACTAACATCAGAGAAACAAAACAGTCTTGGAAGACAAACTAATCCATTTCTTAGGTTGTATGATTCATTATTTGATTACAGGCCTTGAAAGAAGGATAAAGCATTACAATTTACCTCAAAAGACACTTAAGTTGAATGTTAGAATTTTTTTTTTAAATTTTAAATCAACTAAACAAGAACCAGAATCCTGATAGCAAAAGACAATGCATTTCTTTTTTAGTGTTTTTAGAAAAGTTTGAGTTATTATGTGAAAATTGGTTGGAGTGTTTAAATCATGGAACATTTTTTTAAACTTGCAGTCATAAAGCTAATTGGACATTTGGTCTAACTAACTGAAATGCTTTTTAGAATGTCAAAGAAGGATTTTCAATAAGAATTTTCCCTTGGCATCACCTAACATGTCTTTCATAATTCAACATAGATTGTGTTTACTATTTTGATTGTCAGTGCCATGGGTTACCTGAACAAGGATGCAAATAGAATAGAAAGCTGTCCAGTCATGGTGGCCTTCCCCTTCACACATAGAATAGTATTATGTTAGAAAAATTCAATTTAGTGATTAAACCAGAGCAGGCTTTTAATTTATTTTAAGCTTTGCAGGCTTTTAGCTAAGCCAAATAAAGCTATAAATTTTTATTTTGCAAAAACAATTCGTGATGTGGCTACACCACTCCTTGTAGTTACCTAGAGGATTCCAAGTCAATTTATGACTGAGATATTTAGACACAATTGTTTATTGCAATACTATTCACAATAGCTATGGAACCAACCTAGAAGCCCACCAACAGAGGAATGTTGATAAAGAAATTGTCTATATATACAATGGAATTTTCTTCAGTCATAAAGAAGAATGAAATTATGTTCTTAGCAGGAAAATGGATGCAACTAGAAATAATCATATTAAGAGATTTATATAATAGTTTATTGTCTGTAAGTATGGAAGCTATCAAATAAAAAAAGATTTAAATCAGTCTCAAATATTTCTCAAATTTGTGGTTCCTAAATTTTATGTAGATACATAAAATCATATATTTGTATGTTAAGTGAAAGTAGAGGTGAAATTATTCAGGGGAACAAGTAGGTCAAATGGGGGAGGTGAGGTGAGTGAGAGAAAAGGAAGGAAGGGTGATAGGGGGGAGAATAATCTCAAATCACAATACGTACTTGTTTGAAAACTAAACACTTTTGCTGGCTGTAGATGCAGCTCAGTTGGCTGAGTGTGTAGCAAACACAAAACCCTGAGTTCAGTCCCCAGCAACATAAAATCTTGGTATGATAGAACATGCCTTGTAATCTTAGCTCTTGAACTAGGAGATACAGGCCAGGAGAACAGAAGTTCAAGGTTATTCCTGGCTACATAGTAAATTGGAAGCCAACTTGGGACATGAAATTTTTTTTTGAGAATCTTTTGGAAAGAATGCCACAGGGTTAGATTGCCCAGGAGTATAAGAAATATGGAAAGAACTGTTTATTTATTTATTTACTTTTGTTTTTGGTGTTGGGGATCAAATTCTTGGCCAAGAGCATTCTAGATGTTAGGGAAATGTTCTATCACTGAGCTGCAAATGCAGACCTTACAATCTCTCTTTGAAGGACTCAAGTTTGCTCTTAGTAGGATAGAAGCAACCATAGAAAATAAACAAGTGGGCATGATGGTGTGCCAACACAAGTTTGTTTATAAGAATAGGCAGCAACAGATGGGCCTCCAGGCTGTATTTGTCTCAATCACTGTGCTTGTTTCAGTATGCTCTTGACATCAGGATGGAGTTTTCTTATTATTATTCTTATTATTTGGTGTTTGTTTGATGGTGGTTGAGTTTTTGCATTGTTTTAGTCTCTCCTTGCTATGCATTATACCAGTTGAAAATGTTTACTCTGTGCCTTTACATGTTAGAAATGTTTAACTTGTTTGGTTTTACAGGTCTTCATATGTTAAATTGGTCAAGACTGTGGGGACCTTTGAAATTGAACTGATTACAATTTCCATTGTGTGATGGTTATAAATCTATTGGGGGCCAGGGGCGGAATGTGGTGGTTTGAATAGAATAGATGACCCCAATATATTCAGTTCTCTATTGTTTGTTTAGTTTGCATCTGTAGCCACCTGCCTAGAGGCAATGTCACTGGGTGGATCTTAAGGTGTGGTGGTGGGTTTCAGATTTCATTCTAAAGATATGCAAAGTGTGCCTAGCTGGAGTTCCTGAAGTGTGCTGTGTGGCTTTTGACCTTTAGGCTTGTGCTTCTCTCTCTCTCCTTGGACCTGTGAAGGCAGGCCAGCTTCTTCTGCCATTTATGGAACTTCCCCTGGATCTGTAAGCTTCAATAAATCCCTTCCTCCATAACTGTGTCTGGTCTGAAAGTTCATCTCACTGAACCTGAATCTGTCTGCTATATTCAATAATAGTAAAATGAGAAGCAGCCTGGCATTGTGACACACACTTTTATTCTAGCACTTGGCAGGCTGAGGAAGGAACATTGCCAGGAGTCCAAAGCCAGACAGATACCTAGTGAGACCCTGTCTGAAAAAAGAGAATAGATATTTGCAGGATACATTCTATAGGATATTAAAATTTAGAATAATTTCAACAAAAGTCTTGTCAACCAGTTATTTGCTATAAATACAAAATTGAAGATTTTCAGCTGTTCTTTAGAGAAAATGCAGGAAGGCATACTTTGCCGAAATTTCCAGAAAGTATACACTGCTGTAGCACACTTTATTCTACCTGATGTACTGACTTTCAAATATGTGTTGCATCCATCATTATAGGGAAATCGATTGTAATTTTTTATTATTACTTATTGAGTTTTAAATTATTTTATTTTATTATTTGAGAGAGAGGCAGATAGAGAATGGGCAAGCCACAGCCTTCAGCCGCTGCAACCAAACTCCAGATGCATACGCCACCTTGTGCATCTGGCTTACATAAGTACTGGGGAATGCAACCTGGGTCCTTTGGCTTTATAGGCAAGTGCCTTAATGACCAAGCCATCTTTCCAGCCATATTTATTGCATTTTAAAAATAAAAGAGTTAATAGAGGGATCATTTTTAAATTAAATATAATTTAAAATAAATGTCTATAAGAAAAATATCCAAAGCATATGATGGATATTTCCTTCACTTATATTTGATATGAAGGCTCTTGCAGCATCACATTTAAAAAGCAAAATAATTTGAAAATTGAAATAAGATTGTTGCAGTAGAAGGAATATCATAAATCATCTGCAGCATTATAGATTAGGAAAACTGAGGGCTACAGGACTAATACAATTTGCTCTGATCCTTTGGTCCTTTTGAAGTTTTTTTACAAAGTTACTTTAAGCTACTTTAATAAGTGACACTTGGAATGCAGAGGCGGAAAGATCACCAGAGTTCCAGGCCAGCCAGGGTTACCAACAGACCCTGTCTCAACTCCCCTCACCCTCCAAAAGTGGTATTTTGGAGGATTATGATTTTCTTTATGTATATTTGAATTTTAACAGTAGCTTTGTAAATATGCTAATGATTTATCCCCATGACACTATCACACATCATGCCTTGAAGAGGGTGAAAGTTATTCCCATCTGCCACTTTTCCTCACAACTGAATAGTAAGGGACTGTTTGCCAAGTTTCAGGAACCTGCAGTCCCAGGTATAGTGTTGGCTGAGACAATA
Organism: Dipus sagitta; assembly: GCA_036346955.1. Lineage (NCBI taxonomy): Eukaryota > Metazoa > Chordata > Mammalia > Rodentia > Dipodidae > Dipus > Dipus sagitta. The sequence goes on from CM070776.1 coordinate 126,092,887, forward strand.
GATCTCCTGAGCCCTGGAGTTTGTGGGCCATCCTGGGCAAGAATGTGAGATTTCTCCCTCTTAAACTGGGCACAGTTGTTCACATCAGTAATTCTAACACCAATGAAGGATCAGAGAGGAAGAGAGCTATAAGGCCAGCCTGGACTTCAGAGTCTCACCCTGTCTTATGAAGAGAAAAAGAAAAGAAAAGAAAAGAAAAGAAAAGAAAAGAAAAGAAAAAAAAAGGAAAATCTGAGAGCCTAACTCAACAGGAAAAGTATTGCCAAAGGAAACGCAAAATCCAAATTGTAAGTACCTAATCCACGATAAGAGCTCCAGAAGGGAATAAGGTAACAACACAATGGAAAGCCGACAAGCACCTCAGGGAAGAAAGAGAGATGATTTGGCAGTGTTGAGACAGTGTGTCTGACAGATCACACAATGCAAGATCTTTTGTTTGGACTGCTCCTTAAGTCAGCCCTCTACTAATGACTCTGATACATGAGGCATGAAATTCCTTGGTAGGCTGGAGTAAATTATTCACATCATTAGGAAAAAGTCAATGTCTACAGAGGTCCTTTGTCAGCTCATTGTTCCACACAATGGGGAGACTTCATTTATTCAGCTTCTGTAATCCTCCTTTCTTCCTTACCTTATCTTTGAGTCTACAAGATCCTCTCAAATTTTTAAAAGAGCAGGAGGCCAGACCTTTTCTTGTCATTGAATCTGAGAAAGAAAGAAGCCTGGCATAGTGGCACTCACCTTTAATCCCAGCAGAGGCAGGACGTTTGTTGAAAAATTTGAGGCCAGCTGTGGCTGCATAGTGAACCCTTTTCTCATAAACAAAACAGAATAAGACAAAACAAATTTAAAAATCTGAGAAAGAGCTGGGCATGTAGCTCAGCTGGCAGAGTGCTTGCCTAGCAGATACAAGGCCCTGGGCTACATCTTCAGTGTGCAGTGAAGTGGAGAATGCCTGTAATCCCTGTGCTCTGGAAGTGGAGGCAGGTGGGCTCTAAATATAAGGTCATCCCTGGCTTGGGATACAAGTGACACTGTCTGAAAAAATACCTGAAAAACAAATTGTAGCCATATTTTTCTGTTCTCTTTCCTCCCCCTCTCTCTTAGCCTTTCTCTATCTCTCTCTCACACTTGACTGAAGCAGGTACTGCTCATTAAACTGACAGAATCACTTCAGGAAACCTGTCAAGAGAAGCATAGCTAATAGATTGCAAGGATTGGCAGTCTGTCCTTCTTTGATGTACCTACCTACCTACCTACTTATATTTGGTACTGGGGATAGAACCCAAAGCACTTACCATTCTAAACAATCACTCCACTGTTGAGTAACATTCCCAGAATGCATTATTTCCTTTATGCCTCAGTAGGACTACCAACCTTTTCTAGCAACATGGGTTTATGTATAGTAGTTAACCATGTGTACAGAATGGATGTGCAAGGCCTCAACACTATGTTACCTAGGGTTCTTCATTTTAATTTGGCTTGCCATTTTTTTATTAATTAGTTTTCTACTCATCGAATACAGTCAATTTGGTACCATTGTTAGGCTCATCCATTACCTACCCCTCCCCTTGGCCCCTCCTTGTTGAGGTATATGGGTCATACATTCTGGAGTTAGCCCACAGTTATGGGTAAGATAAATGTCTCTGCATATCATGACCCAACATGTGGCTCTGACATTCTTTCCACCCCCTCTTCCACAAAATTTCCCTGAGCCATGTTGGGTTCATTTTTTGTCTGCTTCAGTGATGAGGTGTTGGGGGGCTCTGAGGCTCTGGCTCTCTGATTTGGTAGGAGTTGATTTTTCTCTGTGTTGATCTCCTTCCCCCTTGTGCTGGTATCCGGTTCATCAGGAAAACAGCACCCTTGCTTGTTTCGCCAATTTTTCTTAGTTGCAGCCGGGGCCCTTTTGAGGTATGATGGGGTGGCTCTTTCCTAAGGATCTACATCTATCTGAAAAAGAGAAGCAGATTCTCCAATGGAGAGTAAGTCAGCACCAGGACAAATGAGATAACCCTTACTTACTTATAGAGAATTTAATAGGTGTAGGCCCTCTTGTAGCCCATGATTGATGGTAGCTTGATATTGGTGAATGGGCTTATGTTTGGATATGGTTCTGACTTGTTTCCCAGCTCCAGCTATGGGTCCCATACCAGTGAGGGGATCAGTTAGCCAAATTGAGAGCAGTTGGTTCCCCACCATGGCTGTGTGCCACCACTGCACTTGTGTGGGCATCACAACAAGTTATTTGCTGCTAAGTAGGTTAGACCATGAGTTGCTTGGACAGATATTGGTCATTTTCCCCCAGTCACCCATGTAGCACCTTCTGGCACTAGACCTGCTGACTGGGGACTGACTCTCTTCCAGCTTCCAGCCATGCCATTCTATTTTATGTGTCAACTGCATAAGGTGTGTTCAGCAGTAGGGTCTTACCACTAACCTTTGGTGGGTCATCAAGTACTCTGACAGAAGTCTGTCTTTCTTTTGGGAAACCTTGTAGGTCTCTCTGATCAAAAGCTGATTGTGGATGATAGCCACATGCTGGTGCTGGGAGTTACCGGTCGGTGCCCACTAAGAAAAGGAAGAAAAAGATAACTAATATAAAAGAGTTAGAGAGAAGAGAGGAGAGAGAGAACCTGTAGAAGATAAAGGTCAGTCTTCATCATACCCTTTCCAGTGTCTTGTGTGTCACTTGTTCCCTTTAAGGGCCTGGTGAAGGTTCAGCCATTTGGTCTGCCTTTTAGGATGTATGCCTTTCTATTTATTTATTTATTTATTTATTTATTTATTTATTTTTTGAGGCAAGCCCAACAGACTGGCCCTTTTTTTTTTTTTTTTTGGTTTTTCAAGGTAGGGTTTTGCTCTAGTCTAGGCTAACCCGGAATTCACTATGTGGTCTCAGGGTGGCCTCGAACTCACGGCAATCCTCCTACTTCTGCTTCCTGAGTGCTGGGATTAAAGGCGTACACCACCAAGCCTGGCAGATTGGCCTTTATTTTCTTTTTGCGAGGTAGGGTTTCACTCTAGCTCAGGCTGACCTAGGATTCACTATGTAGTCTCAGGGTGACGTCGAACTCACTGTGATCTCCTACCTCTGCCTCCCAAGTGCTGGAATTAAAGGCGTGCGCCACCACGCCCAGCTCAGACTGGCCTTTTTTATGAGAGAGAGAAAGAGAGGGAGGGAGGGAGAGAGAGAGAGAGAGAGAGAGAGAGAGAGAGAGAGAGAGAATTGGCCAGGGCCTCTAGCTACTGTAATTGAACTCCAGAGATGTGCACCACCTAGTGGGCATGTGCTAGCTTGTGCATTCATCACCTTGTGTATCTGGCTCATGTGGTATCTGGCGAGTTGAACATGGGTCTTTAGGCTTCACAGGCAAGCGCCTTAATCATTAAGCCATTTCTCCAACCCACCATTATTTCTTTTTTACTAGAAATGTGCAGATTAGATATTGGCTAATTGAGTACTTATTCATAGTCCTTTAATTTTTAAAATTTCTTACAGCATTTAAACCTATTTTTGTGTTCTATTTTTATTTATTTATGAAAGATAGAGAGAGGAGGGAGGGAGAGAAATAGAGAATGGGTATGCCAGGACCTCTACCCACTGCAAACGAACTCCAGACACATGCGCTACCATGGGCATCTGGCTTATGTGGGTTCTGGGGAGTTAAACCTGGACCCTTAGTCTTCGCAGGCAAGTGCTTTAACTGCTAAGCTATTTCTCCAGCCCTCTTAGAGCATTTAATTTATGAATTAGAAATATTCATTTCTAAAGGGAAAATTGGTGCATAATTTATAACATTCATGAAAACATAAGATTTTATATAAGTTTAAGTAATGAATAAGTATTAGCAAATTTTGCAGTTATTTTAAAACTATATGAAGTGACAGCCCCATAGTCATAGCTAAATAGCTAATTTATGTGTTTTGTTGTCTGTGTGTGTGTGTGTGTTCGGAGCGGGGGGGGGGGTGGGTGGGTAGTGGGCAGATAGGAAATTGAACCCAGACAGGCACCCTGCCTTTGAGCTGTATCCCTAGTCCCTTCAGTTGTAATTATTTCTATTTTTTAAATAAGGACATTTCCTTTTTTTCTAATGATTCCATCCAAATCTAGTCAGTTTATTGGGATTATTTATAGTAGGATGAATGACTCAAAGGCAGCTGTGTCACCAGAAAGCCCACCCCACCATAGGTTGTGACTCACTGAAGCTGAATCCTTGGAGTTCAATGCTCAAGTGGAGAGTAGCTGGACTGGTTGGAGCCTGCAGGACCATCTTTACTTTTTATAGACTTTTGAGGATGGGTCTTATGAATCCTGCATGTTTCAGGAACTTCCGGAGACTTGGTGGTGTTTACTTCTTGGGCTTTATAGAGGTTTTGAAGTTCCTAATGATCCCATGTTTCAATTTAGAATTTCCCAAAGAGCCTCACTCTAGGATGAAATGTTTCAACTTGGAGGACACTGCTATCCAAGTCAACTTGAAGAAAACTTCAAAAAAGTACAAATCAGGAAATCCTGGCTGGAGGGAGAGATGGCTCAATGGCTAAAGGCTCTTGCTAGCAAAGCTTGATGGCCTGCATTCAATTCCCTGGTACCCCACAATTTCCCTGTGCCCACATAAAGCCAGATGCACAAATTTGCACATGAATCTGGAGTTTGTTTGTACTAGCAGGAGACCCTGGTGTGTCCATTTTATTTGCAAATGTGTATGGACTTGCCAGGATCTTCTGTTTTTGCAAATGAATGACAGATGCCTGCACTATTTTTTTGTCTGATTTTAGGTGGGTGCTGGGAACTGAACCCTGACTAGCAGGCTTTGCAAACAAGTACCTTTAACCCCTTAAACTTCTTCCCAGCCCCATTTTGGTTGTTTTGAGGTACAGTATTACTCTAATCCAGGCTGACTTTAAACTACCTCTAGCCCCAGGATGGCCTCCAAACTCAGGGATCTTACCTACGTGCTGGTATTAAAGGTGTGCACCACCACACCTGGCTCCGGCTGGGAGCTCAAATGCAACTTAGATACATGTTTAGTTGTAGACAAGCCTGGCTAGCGAATGACTCAACCCCTATCCCCGATCCCCATGAAAAGAATATAATATGCATATAGCATATAATAGTGGATGAGTTTGCTAATATTGAACAAGCTGAACACTGAAAGTTTTTCCATGGAACTTACTGGAATGTTGGCATTAATTCCCAGGCTTTTTTTTTTTAATAGTGTGGACATTTCCCTTTCTTAAAAAGGTTACGAGAAACCTTTTAAAAACATTTTTATTTATTAATTTATTTATTTAGGAGAGGGAGAGAGAGAAAGAGAGGAAGAGGGAGATAGAGAGAGAAAGAATGGGTGTGTTAGGGCCTTCAACCCCTACAGAGGAACTCCAGACGCATGCACTCCCTTGTACATCTGGCTTATGTGGCTCCTGGGGAATCAAACCCGAGTCCTTTGGCTTCACAGGAAATGCCTTAACCACTAAGGTATCTCTCCAACCTGATACTTCCTTTCAAAAAATACTTTTATTTATTTATTTTAGAGCGAGGGAGAGAGAGAGAAAGAGAGAGAGAGAATGAGCATGCCAGAGTGTCTTGACACTCCTAACAAAGTACAGATGCATGCACCATTTTATGTTTCTGTCTTTATTTGGGCACTAGGGAATCAAACCTGGGTGAGCAGGCTTTATAAGATAGCACCTTTAATCCCTGAACCATTTCTTCTACACTTGTTTCTATTTTTTTAAATTAAAAAAACATTAAAGTGATTACAATGCTTTGATACTCCATGGCAACTAAATGTTTGATTAAGCAATAAGAAACCAAAAAAAATCAGCATTTTCAATCTCAATATGGGTACATTTCTTTTCCATTTCATTAGTTGCCCTGAGGCTTAATACATATCCCATGCAGTGACTGTTGGTCAGTACTACTTAATGCAATTTATATATATATATATATATATATATATATATATATATATATATTGTTTTTTCGAGGTAGGGTCTCACTCTAGCCCAGGCTGACCGGGAATTCACTATGCAGTCTCAGGGTGGCCTTGAACTCACGGCAATCCTCCTACCTCTGCCTCCCGAGTGCTGGGATTAAAGGCGTGAGCCACCACGCCCAGCTTAATGCAATCTTTACTATCAAACACTTCCATTTATAACACTGTCACACTTCTATATCATTTGGTGGAATTTCATTTATAAGAAATGAGTTTTCAAGTAGTATGCAGATGCTGACAATGTTTTTGGGAATATGAGACAATAACTAACTAAACATAGTATAGGCAAATGCTATCATTTTACCCTGTATTCTTGACCTATTTGCTTCAGGAAGCTCTTCTCTTATTATTGTTTGGGGTCTGGTTTGGGAAAGCTAGGTAAGACATGCTCTTGAATGTTTTGAATTAATTGCAAGTAGAAACTGGCCACACTGACAATGATTTTCAATCTTCCTTGTTTTTTACTCCTTAATTGTATGGAATCATGAGTTTTTTGTTTTTTTTAAACAGTTGTCAAGATTTGTTACTGTACTTATTTCAGGATTTTCTTGGAAAGGCACATGCATGTGTTCACGCATTCGTGGGTATGACACATGCGTGTGCACACATACGCACAGAATAATTTCCCCTCTTCTGAAACCAAATGTCAATGATCAAATGTAATGTAAGAGAAGCATGCGAAACACTAGATCTTTCCCCAGCTTTTCTGCTGCCACTCGTTCTCCCCCCATCCAGCTCCCACATTCTCTTATACATTCCAGCCTAACCATATAATCCATCATTCCCTTAATATGCTCGTCTACCTATATCATCCAGATTTAGGGGTAGAAAATGGGTATTTAGGAAAGTCAGAAATTTAAAAACTTTCTTGGTATCATTTCAGTAAGACTTGGGCTGTCACTTTGTGAAACACAAGGATACTGAATTTTCTGTCAGAACTTTTTAACTACAATGTAAGATTTCAAGCCAGGTGTGGTGAGACATGCTTGTAATTTAGCACTCAGAAGGAAAAGTAAGGATTATCTTCAGAAGTTCAAAACCAACCTGGTCTACACATGAAGTTCAAGGTCCCCAAAGCTACATATTGAGAGTATCTCAAAAGACCAAAACCAACCAAAAAAAAAAAAAAAAAAAAAAAAAAAACTCCAAGCAAACTAGGAATTGATTACAGTTTTTCATACACATCTCTCACTACTAAACCAGAAAATCTTTTGTTTTTTCCTAAGAGAAAGAGCCTCGTGTAGCGAAGGTTGGCCTTAGATTTGCTATGTAACCTAGGATGATCTTGAACTTCTGCTTCTCTTGCCTTCCACCTCCTGAATGCTGAGATTTCAGGTGTGTGCTACCCTCAAACGTTTATGGGGTGGGTGTGGTGGCACAAGCTTTAATCCCAGCACTTGGGAGGCAGGAGGATCGCCATGAATTCAAGACCAGCCTGGGACTACACAGTGAGTTCCAGGTTAGCCTTGGCTAGAGTGAGACCCCACTTCAAAAATAAAGAAGAAATGCTAATCTTAGCAGGGTCTTCTACCCTCAAAAGTTTATGAGGTGGGTGTGGTGACAAAAGCCTTTAATCCCAGCACTCTGGAGGCAGAGGTAGGAGGATGGCTGTGAACTCAAGACCACTCTGGGGCTACAAAGTGAATTCCAGGTAAGCCTGGGCTCGAGTGAGACTCTACCTTGAAAAGAAAAGTTTATGGGCATGGAGGCATGAAAGATTGCCAATGAGAGACCAGACTATGCTGCATATGAAAATTGTTGACCCAAATAAGAACAATGAGTGAATGAATGAATAAGTGAATATTTATCCTTAGTCAATATGAGACCTGTAAGGAATTAATAAGACGTTTCTTATATTATTGCAATTTTAAAGTTTTGCAGGAAAAATTTTCCTGTTTAATAAGAAAGGACTCACAGGGGATATAGCTCAGTGTTAGATCACTTGCCTAGCATTCATGAGGCCCTGGATTGATTCCCACTACAGCACCCCTCAACACAACAGACATAAATACTAAGAGTGTTACTTCTGTTAGTCAGTTTGTGTGAGAAGAAAAGTTCTAATCTCTGCAACCCAAATTGGAATAAATTATACTATTTTTAGTAAAATTTTCTTTTTCCTGATTATTATATATTTATGTATTAACAGATTATACTCTTTTATTCCCTCTCCTCTAGTCCCTTTTCCCTGGAGCCCTCCTCTCTGATTATTATTATTTTTTTTTTACCCTCCCTTCAGACATCTGTTCCCAGAGACTGTTGTCTTTTCTCCATATCCTCCTCTTTCAATTAGGAGGACAGATAAGCAGTTGTCTTGAGAGTAGAAGGTCACTGGCATTCCAGAAGTGGATTCCAGTGCCTGCTACAGAAACAAATGGTCAATGTTCTCTGTCACTTGCAAACTATAAATTAATTAAGTTGACAACTTTTCCCTTTTATGATATGCTTTCAGGAGGACTTTTAAACTATCTTTTATTGCATTTTCTGATTATGAATGTAACATATGAACATTGTAGAAAATTGATACCAAAAACATTCCAAAAGGAAAACAAAAATCTCAACATCCAAAGATAATAGCTTTTAGCATTTTAATGTATTTATTTATAGCTTTTAATGTTCTTATAATGTATTTTACAAGAAAATTAGAATGACATATATACAAAGATATACCTTAGCATGGTGGAACATGCCGGTAACCCCAGAATTTGGGAGATGGTGGCAGGAAGACCCCATGTGGTTAATTGTGTGGAGCACTACTAGCACGTGTCATTCACATCTTAACTTTTGTTACCCATCTCACAAATTATAAAACTTCAAAACAAATGTATGTAAAAGATTCACATTGAAATTATGCAAACATTTGATAAAATTAAAATCTTGATGAAAGCCTGAAGAAAAGTTCAAGGCTAGCCTCATCTATATAGGTAGTTGGGGCCAGCCTGGGCTACATGAAACTGTGCCAGAAAAATGTGGTAGAGAAGAACAAAGAGAGAGAGTATAAATCTTACTTTTTAAATGACATCAAATGCTTAAAACACCTCTTTATTTTTATTTTTATTTATTTATTTTTATTTATTTATTTGAGAGCAACAGACAGAAAGATGGACAGAGAGAGAGAGAGAGAGAGAGAGAGAATGGGCACTCCAGGGCCTCCAGCCACTGCAAACGAACTCCAGATGCATGCACCCCCTTGTGCATCTGGTTTACTTGGATATTGGGGAATTGAGCCTTGAACTGGGATCCTTAGGCTTCATAGGCAAGTGCTTAACTACTAAGCCATCTCTACAGCCTCTACTTTATCTTTTTTTGGAAATGATTTTATGTCTTTTTTTATTAAGTAGAAACTTTGTATGGACACATCATATATTGGTACCATCATTTCCTTCTTCCTGTCCCCACTCCACTGAGGGTTGTCCTTAGTGGGACTGTTGGAATTCACCATGGAGTTGTAGGTTATGAGTTGCGAAAGCAACAGTCTGTTATTGTGGGAAGGGCTATGTCTCTGGATATTCCTTCCTACCCTGTAGCTCTTAGATTCTTTCCGCCCCCTCTTCACAAACTTCCCTGAGCCTTGGTGGGTGTGCTTTAATTCTGCTTTAGTGTTGAGCTCTCAGCAGCTTCTGGGTTTCTGCTTTGGTGCATTTAGAGTATCCTCAGTGTCTGTCTACACCACCCTGGCCCAGGTTATCAGGCTCACTGTGGAAGCAGTACCCTTGCTCATATTGTTAGTTCTTCTGTGGTTTCACCTGGGCTCCGGCTGCTGTGTGAGGGGTGGTTCATCTCCTGTCAGGGAGTCAGCTATCTCTGTCTCTTTGGAAGATTATGGTTGTCCTTGGTTCTTGCTGTTTACCGGAAAAAACAAACAAACAAAAACAAAACAGATTCTCCAACAGAAAATTAGACCAGCAGAGGTTAAAGGAGATAAGCGTTGTTGACTTAGAGATATTTTGATGGGTGCAGCCTCATTGTTGGATGAAGGCTAATGGGGGCTTCTCATTCAAGTCCATTATCTTGGTCTCCATAGGGTTCTATCTTGGTTCCTAGTTCCAGTTATGGGTTCCTTTCCTCGGAGTGGATCTCATAGCCAATCATAGAGCCATTGGTTGCCCACCTAGGCTGTGTGCCACTATTGCACAGGTGTAAAACACCACTTTAAATAGCTTTATATCATTCTCATATGTTGATATCCCTGGGTTGAATATTTTATTTATTAATTTTTTTGTTTTCTGAGGTAGGGTTTCACTCTAGCCCAGGATGACATGGAATTCACTATGTAGTCTCAGGGTGGCCTTGAACTTACGGCAATCCTACCTCCGCCTCCCAAGTGCTTGGATTAATGGTGTGTGCCACCATGCCTGGCTTATTTTGTAAATTTTTAATTTACTTATTTGTTCATGCACTATTACCTCTGCAAATGCTTCCACCACCTTTTGTGTGTCTGGCTTTATGTTAGTGTCTAGGGAAATGGATCTGTGTTGGCAGGATTTGTAAGAAAGCACCTTTAACTGCAGGGACATAACCCAAGGTCTCCATGGGTTGATTTGTTTCTGTTGTTGCTTGAGGTAGGGTCTCACTCTAACCCAGGCTGACCTGTAACTCACTCAGTCATGCAAGGTTGACCTCTAACTCATGGTGCTCCTCCTACCTCAGTCCCTTTAGTGCTGGGCTTAAAGGTGTGCACCACCCATCTTGCTTGGGTTGAGTATTTTAAAACATCTTTCATTTGATTCCAATTTTCCCTTAAAACATCTGCACTTAATGCTTTGTCAAAATTTCTCATTATTTTAAGATAACAATCCTAGAATGGAATTTCCTAATTCTAAGGTTTTTTTCCTTAAAAAATATTGATGAAAGGAAATTTAAATTTTAAATTTCTTCTTTTTTCTTATGAAAGTTTCACTATATAGTCTTGGATGGCCTAGAACTCACTGTGTAGGGTGGGAAGACTTCAATCTTGAGCTAATCTTCATGCTTCAGCCTTTGCTCTACTGGGATTACAGATATGTGACACCATACCTAACCTTAAAATTTTTAATTGTTTAGAAAAATCAGTACCAATTTACTCACCTGAGGTTCATTTCACTGAACTGTCTGCCAACTAATTATGCTAATTAATTATTTAAAAAGTTCTTAATTTAATTGACAAAATGATATAGATTACTGGTGTTTTAAATAATTGAAACTTTAAAAATATATCCATTAAAAATTTGAGCTTATCTCATGCATATCTATTTTTATTCTTGTTCTTTACCCATTTGCCATTACGACTTCTGTGTGCTTTTTAATATTTTAAATATATCATTCATTTTTAATGCTTGTTGCAAATACCCATTTTGTGGCCTGTCTCTTCAGTTTTCTTATTTAATAATGACTTTTGAGCTTCAACTTTTTCCATTTTTGTGTAGCTCAAATATATTGATTTTTTTCCATGTGCAACTTCATTCCATCCATTGCTTTTGTGTTTGAAAATTCTATATATATTCAGTATAGGTTTTTCTTGTAGCTTTAATTAGGGTTATATTTGTGAAGGCAACAGATTTGTTCTACACTACTGCAAATGAAGTTATATTTGCATTTTGTTCATTTTAAATATTCTCTAGACCGATTTGGAAATGGTTATTAAAAGTAGCAGCAGCTGTAATTCCTTTTAAACAGGACTGTTTGTGGAAGGAGCAATTCTTAAGTATCTTGAAAAATGAAACACTTGAAATGTTGACATTTTATTGCAGTGAACATTATTCATTTCACATTGTGTGAGAGTCCTGTAACTCAAGGCAACACGACACTCAAAATGAAGAATCCCCCAGCATTTTCACTAGGAGGCTTACCCCATTGTAATCTTATAGCAGAACAGAAAAACAAGACATCTCTCAAAGCGTAGTCTTGTCATTCCCTGCATGGTAATCACCTAGTAGTCATGCATGCAAATGGAGATTCCTGACTTCCCTCCCTTTCTCTTGGAATTGAGATCCTAGAATCCACATTTTAACACATAGATGTAACATAGTAACATAGATGGCTGTGATTAACTCTAAATTTTGGAAATCTCGGGCTAGGGATGGACTATAGTTTAAGACATGTAACCATAGAGGCAAAGGACAAAAGGCAAGCATTTAAGGACTTGAGGTCAAAGGTAGATCTGAAACCAGAATGTCAGCCAATGGCCAAGGCACAGTCTTAAAGCAAGTGTGTGGGGACAAAGAGGAATTTGCAGAGGATATAGCTCAGTGGTGAAATGCTTACCTGTCATGCTCCAGGCTTTGGGTTCAATCGCCAACTCCATTCTTGCACCCTAAGTGCTGCTGGCTTCATATCCTGGTGTACCTAACAAATCACAACCTCTCTAATTTCTTACCTTTAAGATGAGGATGAGAAGTACATGTACCAGGGCTGGGGATGTCACTCAGTGGTAGTGAGTAGGTGAGTAGCAGATGTCAAGTCCTGGGTTCCATCCTCAGTTCCAAGGGGGAAAGGCAAAAATAAGTACATGTTAAGGAAGATTCTTTTTTTTAAAGATATTATTTATTTATTTATTTGAGAGAGAAAAAGAGGGAGAGAGAAGAGAGAGAGAGAATGGTGCACTAGGGCCTCCAGCCACTGCAAACGAACTCTAGATGCATGTGCCACCTTGTGCATCTGGCTTACTTGGGTCCTGGGGAATCGAGCCAGGTTCCTTTGGCTTTGCAGGCAAATGCCTTAAATGATAAGCCATCTCTCCAGACCAGGGAGATTCTTTTATTAGGTCTGATCTTTGGAACTCCAGATGCATGCACGAGTTTGTGCATCTGGCTTTATGTGGGAACTAGGGAATCGAACCCGGGTAGTTAGGCTTTACATATAAGAACTTTAACTGCTGAGCCATCTCTCCATCCCACATTTTTTAAAAGACTAAATTTATGTATCAAGCCTATAAGAAATGCATGAAATACCCAATGGAACATGCTTTGCAAACTTCATTGATTTTTATTGTTTTTCTGCTCCCACATTTTGTTATTTGTTATACCATTATTATTTTAGTATTTTTAACTTTTTTTTTGAGGTAGGGTCTCAGTGTAGCCCAGGCTGACCTGGAATTTACTATGTAGTCCCAGGTTGGCACCAACTCATATCGATCCTCCTACCACTACCTCCCACGTGCTGGGATTAAAGGATTGTACCATCATGTCCAGCTTATTTTTATCATTTTAATTATTGTTTTACTATTATTAATGCTAGAACAAAGAAAGTGCTGGTGGAAGCCAGCATTAAGTTTTAAATTTTATTTATCAATAAAGTTACTAGAACACACACAAAGTTACTGGAATTAGAAGACTGGAAGATACAGAAATTGAGAGAAGATGGAAAAGAAATAATATATATATATATAAAGCTGGGCATGGTGGCACACACCTTTAATCCCAGTACTTGGGAGGCAGAGGCAGGAGGATCACTGAGAGTTCAAGGCCACCCTTAGACTACATAGTGAATTCCAGGTCAGCCTGAGCTAGAGTGAGATCCTCCCTAGAAAAACCAAATATATATATGTTTTTCTGTTGTCACTACCTCAGGAAATGAGAAACATACTTTCTGAGTAGTGCAACTTCCTTCTCCCTCCTCTATAGGATTTCAGGTGCCTTTATTTACTGTAAAGCCAATACATATCCCTGTGTCCTCACATCTCAAGGGGTAGTGATTTGGAGTTAGCCTGATGCAAGGTGCATTTATTAATTATAGAGGAAAGATCATGGGCCTGGAGTGTCCCAGGAACATCTTAAATTAGTCTTGATTGGGAATTCTGTCTAAACTTCTAACTTTGTCTATGATGTAATAATCACCCCCTGTTTGAAACAGGTACTCATGTAGTCCAGGCTGGCCTTGAAGAAGCTATGTAAGCTGAGGCTGGCATTGGACCCCTGAGTCTCCTGCCTCAACCTCACAAGTGCTGGGTTTTATGCATGTGCCAGCACACTAGGATCATGAGCCCTCATTTTTGAAATCTGGAAACTATTTTGTTTGTTTGTTCATTTGGTGCTGAGGATCACAGCCAGAGCTTGCACATTTTAAGCATGTGCTTTACCACTGAGCCCTGACATAAACATTTTAAATTGCATAGTTATTTTGAGATTAAGTAGGACAAAATTGAAAAACAACTCAGTATAGTGACTAGTGTATAAAGTTCCTGCTACTATCTTATAATCAATAAATGAAATCTTAAAAATGTCTATCTGACTTTCAGATAGTGTCCCCAAACATACTGCTTTAGCATTTTTTGTTTTAAAAAGCATTTGTTGGGGCTGGAGAGATGGTTTAGCAGTTAAGGCACTTATCTGTGAAGTTTAAGGACCCAGGTTCAATTTCCCAGTATCCACATAAGCCAGATATACAAAGTGATACATGCATCTGGTCTTCATTTGCAGCGGAAGGAGGTCCTGATGGGCCCATTCTCTCTTTTGCTATCTGCCTTTCTCTCTCTCAAATAAGTAAGTAAGTAAATATATAAATATTTTTTAAAAATTTTATTTCTTGGGGCTGGAGAGATGGCTCAGCAGTTAAGGTGCTTGCCTGCAAAGCCAAAGGACTCAGGTTAAATTCCCTAGGGTCCACATAAAGCCAGATGAACAGAGTAGCACATGCATCTAGAGGTCATTTGTAGTTTTTACAGGCCCTGCTGTGCCCATTCTCTCTTTCCCCCCTTTCTGTCATGAATAAATAAATATTTTTAAAAATGTATTTCTTTTTAATTTTATAAAGCCATTTTCTTTTTAAAAAATATTTTATCTTTATTTATTTGACAGAGAAAGAGGGAGAGATAGAGAGGGAGACTGGGCACACCAGGGCCTCTAGCCACTGCAAACGAACTCCAGATGCGTGTGCACCTTTGTGCATCTGGCTAACGTGGGTCCTGGAAAATTGAACCTGGGTCCTTTGGCATTGCAAGCAAACGCTTTAACTGCTAAGGCATCCTCCCAGCCCATATAAAACCCTTTTCTATTTCGTTTCTGTTGTTATTTTATTCTTTTATGATCCAATGGGATCCTTACTCCTTCCTTGCTGAGTTTTGCATTTTTTTTTTTTTTTGCTTGGTTCATATCACCATCCATTGTTTTTGTTTCTCTGTTTCTTCCATGTTTTTTTCTCTTCCTCTCAGCCCTTTTTTGAGCCAAGGTCTTACTTTGGCCCAGGCTGACTTGGAACTCAAGCCTGTAGCCCAGGGTGGCCTTGACTCACAGCAATCCTCTTACCTCAGCATGAGATTAAGGATGTGTGCTATCATGCCCAGCTCCTCTCAGCTTTGTTTCTGTGGAAGAGAGACTTCTTTGATCTGGAATCTAGGACTATTTCCTTCTAAACTAAAAATTCTGTCCTCAATGTCCTGAATATTAACCACATTCCCTTTTTCCACAACTCAGAGGAATGTCTTTGAACTGGCCTCTTACATTTTTCTGGTGACAGTTCCTAACATTTCATATTATACATCATTCTTCCTGCTATTGCATCCAAAGTTTTCCCACACCTCCTCTTCACATACCAGAATAACTTTTCTATTCTTCCTGTTTCTGTCATCCTTTTCTGACTACATTCAGTCATTCTGGCCTAAAATCCCACTAGTGGTGGATGATGTCCCCAGCAGGCTGGAATTTTTACACCTGGCTTTGAGAGTATTTTACAAAACCTTTCAGGGTGCAATGGTTAAAGGTGCTTGTTTGCAAAGCCTGCAGGCTTCAGTTTAATTCCCAAGCAAACCACATGAATCTGAGTACAAAAATTGGTGCAGTTGTTTGATGTTTGTCTTCATTGACAGGAGGCCTGGCACATCCCCCACCATGTATAAATATATAAATAAATGTAAAAGGAGACCTTTGTGTTTCTTTCTTTCTATTATTATTAACAACATATTTCCTATGGATACATCACGTGTTGGTACCCTCTTTTCCTTAGTCCTAGCCCCCATTCCACTGGGGACTTTCCTCAGTAGGGTTGCTAGTATTCCCCTTGGGGTTGTGGTTTATGCATTGTGGGAGCAGCAGTCAGTTATTTTGGGGGAGAGAGAATGCCTCTGGGCATGATGTCTCAACCTGTGGCTGTTACAATCTTTCTGCCCTCTCTTCTGCAAATTTCCCTGAGCCTTGGTTTGTGTGGGTGTGTTTTAAGTCTACTTCAGTGATGAGCTCTTAAGAGCCTCTGGATCTCTGCTTTGGTAGGTGCTGAGCATCCTCAGGGTCTGTCTCCTTCACTCTCACACTGATTATTGGGTTCAGCATGGAAGCAGCACTCATGCTCGTCTCCCCAATTCCTCTGTGGTTTCAGCTGTGGCTTGGCTGAAGTGTGAGGTGTAGTTTATCTCCTCTGGTCTCACTACCTTCTGAAAAAGGAGAACAGTTTCTCCAATGGAGAGTGAGGTCAGCCTAGTTTAAATGGGACAAGTATTATTAATTTAGGGAGAATTTGATGGATGTAACCCCTCTTTTAGCAAAAGACTAGTGAGAACCTGACACTGGAGAACATAATCTTTGTCTCCATAAGATTCTGATCTGGTTCCCAATTTCAGATATGGGTTCCTTTCCACTGAGCGGATATCTTACCCAATCAGAAAGCTATTGATAAATAATCAAGAACCTGTCATATTTCAGGCATTGTGGTATATGCCTATGCTCTTAGAACTCTGGAGGGAGAGGCAGTAGGATTACCACAGATTCAAGGCTGGCGGGGGGGGGGGGCGCTGGGGAGATGGCCCCGTAGTTAAAGGCACTTGCTTGCAAAGCTGTGGGCTTAGGTTCAGTTCCTTAGTCCCCACATAAAGCTGGGCACAAAGCTGCACATGAGTCAGGTGTTCATCTGTAGTAGCAAGAGACACTGGCATGGCTGTACACACACACACGTGTGTGTGTGTGTGAGAGAGAGAGAGAGAGAGAATAAATAAAATAATAAAATAAAAATTCAAGCCGGGCGTGGTGGTGCACGCCTTTAATCCCAGCACTCAGGAGGCAGAGGTAGGAGGATCACCAGGAGTTCGAGGCCACCCTTAGACTACATATTGAATTTCAGGTCAGCCTGAGCCAGAGTGAGACCCTACCTCAAAAAACCAAAATAAATAAATAAATAAATAAATAAAATAAATATAAAAAATAAAAAAATTCAAGGCCAGGCTGGGCTACATAGCATGTTCTAGGGCAGCCAGGACTACAAAGCATGACCTTGCCTCAAACAAATAAACAAAACAAAACAAAAAGCCACGGTGACATATGAAGTAAATTTCTAGATGAGCAAATTTAAATGAAGAGCTATAGCTCGTTGGTAGGATGTATCCGCCTACCATGTAAAAGACCCTTGAGTTTCATCTCCAGCATCACCCCTCCCCCAAAGATGAGTAAACTATGAACTCTGCTCTCTTGGAGTACTACATAGCATAAACGGATGGATATATGGTAAAAATGAAAGAGAATGGATCTTCAGAGAAGGGAAAGATTCCTCCAGGCTGAAAACCTCATGTAATTGCTTTCCTTCAGTAGCAGGCCAAATGGTATGTCAGTTTCATGAAGCCAGCCTCAGCAACAAGGTTTTAAAATATTTCAACTCAACATAGTGAAGGAACGTGATTCAATTGTCTCAACAATAAGCATAGTGTCATTGGACAACAGCAGCCTGTTGGCACCACAAGGCCTTGACAATTGCAGTTCCCCATCTGTAAGGCCTTCTTTCTTTTCCTCAGGTTGTGGAAGCAAAATGAAACAGTCCTCAAAAGAGTAAATTGCAGAATTTCCAATTTTGTCCTGTAATAAATGGTTTGTTGGCATTGAATAGAACAAAAAAAAAATGATAGGTCCTTTGCCACCAAAGCATAATGACCCTCTGGCCTTTCTCCTCACTCTGCACCCTGTACTTTAGATGGTAAACAGCAATTTGAGTTGCAATATTGAAAAAGAGGTTAACCCTCTGTAGCTCAGCAAGTGTGAAGCAGATACAAAGCCCACATTGTGCTCATTATGCCAAGACTATGATAAAATTGTATCCCCGAAATTCCCCTCCTTCCCCCTGTTCACTCTTAGAAAAGCCAAAGGTCTACTAGTAAAAATAAGGCCCTGACTGACAAGAAAGTTCATCAATTGATAAAAAAGTTCAAACCCCAAACTTATCCTTACATTGATATCAAACTGTGTAGGAAGTTGGAATCTAAATTCTGTACAGTAAAATTAAAAAAAAATATTATCATCTTAAGCTTTTTAGAAAAGTAATGAAATGGTTACATTTTCTATTTTCTAAATATAATCAAGGAAATAAGCTTTGTTGTTTTTGTTTCTCCACATAGCAGTGTAAAAACTTTGTCTTTTTGGCTGGGTAAGTGGCTCAATGCTTGCCGGTACTCAGGAAGCTGAGGCAAGTGATGCCAAGTTCAAGGCCAACCTCTACCTAGCGAGGTCTTGTCAATAAATAAATAGATAAATAAATAAAAAGGTCTGGGGGTGTGGATATGCAGCTCAGTGGTAGAATACTTGCCTTACTTGGGCAAGACTCTGGCTTCCATTGGGATTCATCCTCAGCACCAAAATAAAAAAAAAGTGTACAAAAATGTGATGATTCTGCATGTATTTTTAGGAAGCTTGAAGAAGAGCTAGTCTTTTTCACATTTTAATATTGTGGTAAAGATGTCCAGGATGATTTATTACTTTTCTCATGTTATTACTTTATTTTTAAAGAGTAGTCCTAATCCTGAGGCTATCCCCGAAGACCGCTTCAAAGTATAACAAGCAATACAAGTGAATGAGAGTAACACGGTCTATAGGAGGGTAATCCAGTTATGAAAATGGAAGAATGGAAGACATATTAATGGACTTTTTATGAGTCGTTATATTGTTTCATGAGAAAATATCTAAATGGGTTTTAATATTTTATTTATTTATTTATGAGCGAGTGAGCGAGAGAGAGAGAGAGAGAGAGAGAGAGAATGGGCTCATCAAGGCCTCTAGCCACTGCAAAGGAAATGCAGATGCGGAACTGCAGATGCATGTGCCACCTTGTTCATCTGGCTTACGTGAGTACTAGGGAATTGAACCTGAGTCCTTAGGCTTTGCAGGCAAGCACTTTAACCTCTAAGCCATCTCTCCAGTCCTGAGAAAACCTTTATATGCAACTCTGAGACAGCTCATCATTAAGGTATTATCTCTTTGACAAATACTTGTGATGATGAAATAACTTTAATAATTGAATACTATTTTAGGCATCAAATACCCTTAAGCTTAAGCATATAATAAATTTTATGCATTCTTTTTTCTAAACAAGTATAATATATATATATATATATATATATATATATATATATATATATATTTTTTTTTTTTTTTTTTTTTAAGTAGGGTCTCACTCTAGTTCAGACTGACCTGGAATTCACTCTGTAGTCTCAGGATAGCCTCAAACTCATGGGGATCCTGACTTCTGCCTCCCGAGTGCTGGAATTACATATATATTCCAATTTGTATGGATACCTGAATAATCTAGATAGCTAAAACAATTTTGAAAATAATATAAAGTTTGAGTAGAGTGCAAAGTTTCTATTATTTATTTATTTATTTGAGAGAGAGAGAGAAACAGACAGACAGAGAGAGGGAGAATGGGTGCGCCAGGACCTACAGCCACTGGAAAACAACTCTAGATGCATGTGCCATCTTGTGCATCTGGCTTACGTGGGTCCTGGGGAATCGAACGGAAGTCCTTTGGCTTTGCAGGCAAGCGCCTTAACTGCTAAGCCATCTCTCCAGCCCCAAAGTTTCTATTTTTAAAATTCAGTATAGCCAGATAGTACTAGTATAAAGATAACCATGTTGACCAAAATGCCAGAATGGAGATGGCTTAGAAAGAAATCCATTTATCTTTTCTTTTTTTTTTTGAGGTAGGGTTTCACTCTAGTCCAGACTGACCTGTAGTTCACTAAGTAGTTTCAGGGTGGCCCTGCATCCTGAGTGCTGGGATTAAATGGAGGTGCCACCACGCCTGGCTTAATTTTTTTTTGTTTGAGGAAGGGTCTCACTCTAGCCCAGGCTAACCTGGAATTCACTATGGAGTCTCAGAGTGGCCTCGAACTCACAGCGATCCTCCTATATCTGCCTCTGGAGTGCTGGGATTAAAGGCGTGTGCCACCATACCATGTGCCACCACTCCTGGTGAGATCCATTTATATCTGGACAACAGTTTTTTTTAATATATATTTTATTTATTTATTTGAGAGAGAGAATGGCATGCCAGGGCCTCCAACCACTGCAAACGAATTTCAGATGCATGTGCTACATTGTGCTACTGGCTTCCGTGGGACCTGGGGAATCTACCTGGGGACCTTTGGCTCTGCAGGCAAATGCCTTAACTGCTAAGCCATCTTCTCCAGCCTGACAATAGGTTTTCTAAATGGATCAAATGCAATTCAATGGAGAAAGGATTATCCTTTCCACACAGTGTGATGGAATAATTTATTTTTTTGTGGGGTGGGGGGTTGAAGTATGGTCTCAATTTAGCCCAGGCTCATCTGGAATTCACTATGCAGTCTCAGGGTGGCCTTTAACTCATGGTGATCCTCCTACCTCTGCCTCCCAAGTGCTTGGATTAAAAGTGTAGTGCCATCACGCCCAGCCTTTTTTTATGCTTTTGTTTCTATTTTATTGTATTTTTTTCAATTTCTTAATGTTATCCAAATATAAGAACACTGGGCACACCTACTGTATGAAAGTCAACTCAAAATCAGCCATAGAATTTAATATTTTATATATGCATATATAAGAATATATATAATCTATGGTTTCTTCTAGAAATTTTATATGCATTTCTTCTAGACATTATATATATATATGTTTATATAATTATATATGGATTCATCATGCTTAAGACAGGAAAAGCTTTCTTTCATTTTTCCTTTCACAATAAATTGTTACCTATAACACCAAAATTACAGGCAATAAAATAAAACAATACTAAAATAAGCCGCATCAAACTGTTAGAATCGTGCTTTTCAAAATGCTGTTAAAATTTGAGAATGCAAAAAAAAAAAAAAATTGAGAATGCAAAGACAAGCCCCAGAGTGGGTGAAAGTATTTGCGTGAAAAAGATTTACATACAGAACATGTAGAGAATTCTCAGAACTGAATAAGAAGATGAACAACTCAAGTTAACCATGGGAAAGATGTGAGTAGATGGTTGATCAGAGAAAGTATAAATGTTCCTCAAATTACAAGGGCATTATATTCTAATAAAGTCATTGTAAGTTGAAAACTTTTAAAAGCAAAATTTACACTTGCACCCCTATTTTGTTACAAATTATAGCTTAGCAACACAGTACACTGTCGAATAGCTGTCACTTGTTGCCCTTTGTGATCGTGTGGTTGTCTACCAGGTTGCAGCTGTGTACTGCTGGCTGCCCTGTCTAGCATCAGGAGAGTGTAGGTTAACAGATATTGCTAAGAAAATAACAATATTCTAAATTCCAAGTATGGTTTCTACCAAATACATAGTAGTTGTGCACTATTTTAAAGTGGAAAACTTTTTGAGCCATTGTTAGTTGTAGATTGTATATGAATGACAGACACATTATAATTAAGCCATAGTAAGAAATCCCTACATACTGATTAGAATGGCTGCCATGAAAATGGCTATGTGCTGACAGAGATCTATAGGAGGGAGAGCACTCATATACTGCTTATAAGAATATAAAATATTATAGGCAAGTTGGAAACCATTTTAGCAGTTTTTACGAAGTTAAGCACTGGCCAGCTGTATAACTCACTGGTAGAATACATTGTTTGTGCCTGAGGAACTCTGATGTTATGAACCATTTAGAACTTAATTTCTGTATTCTTTAAAAGTAAAATGTCAGGCTGGAGAGATGGCTTAGCGGTTAAGCGCTTGCCTGTGAAGCCTAAGGACCCCGGTTCGAGGCTCGATTCCCCAGGACCCACGTTAGCCAGATGCACAAGGGGGCACACGCATCTGGAGTTCGTTTACAGAGGCTGGAAGCTCTGGCGCGCCCATTCTCTCTCTCTCTCTCTCTCTCTCTCTGCCTCCTTCTCTCTGTCGCTCTCAAATAAATAAATAAACAAACAAAAAAAATTAAAAAAAGTAAAATGTCGCATGTATGTGTCTTTAGTATCAAACACAACTGTTGCAGTTAGCTCCTTTGCATTACTGGCAAAAAACACCCAACCCAGAGCAGCTTGTGGGAGGAAAGTGTTTATTTTGGCTTACAGGCTCAAGGGGGAAGCTCCATGATGGCAGGAGAAAACAATGGCATGAACAAAGGGTGGACATTACCTCCTGGCCAAAATCAGGTGGACAGTAGCAACAGCAGAATATGCCAAACATTGGCAAGGGGAAGCTGGTTATAATACCCATAAGCCCGCCCCCAACTATTGTTTCCAGGAAGCCTCAGTTCCCAAATCACCATCAGCTGGGAACCTAGCATTCAGAACACGTAAATTTATGGGGTACCACCACAACAACTAAATAAACAATGAAAATACATCAGCAAGTAGCGAAGTGTTTTTGGTTTGATGTTACATTTAAATTTTTGTGATACAGGGCTGGAGAGATTGCTTAGTGGTTAAAGGAGCTTGTTTGTAAATGTCTGTAACAGAAAGGCATCTGAGATTGAGCATATGTCTTTGTATTACAGAAATTTGGATTCCCATGTTGGCATTTGTCACCATCAGGCACGTGCAAGTGACCACTTCAGTAAGTGTAGCAGCTTGAATGTAAAATGGCCCCCATAGGCTCCTATACTTAATCTTTAGCTGCTGATGCTATGTGTGAAGGTTGTAGAACCACTAGGAGGTTGGAGCCTTGCTGCATGATAGGCCTTGAAATGTTACAGCCTAGTCTTGCTTACTGTATCTCTCTCATCTCTCTCTCTCTCTTTCTCTCTGTCTCTCCATTCTTTCTCTGCCAGTGTCATGATATGACTCTGACTTCCTGCTCCTGCCATACTTTCTCCTCTATGATAGACTTTCCCTTGAAACTGTAAGCTGAAAACAAACCTTTGACTTCCTTATGGTGCTCATAGTCAGATATTTCATCCCAGCAACAAAAAAGTAACTGATGCAGTAAGCAACTCTATTTGTTACAAACCATGGCCCTTAGCTGAAACATGTAGCTTGGCTAAATAATTTCCACACCAAACTTGTCATCATGTACAGTGTTGCTGATTTAAAATAGGGGAAAGTAAAATCTTAGCTACTCCTCAAGGGCGACTGCTTCAAGTTTCTCTTATCTCTTTCATCTAAATGTGTAAAGAATTCTCTTCAGCCGGGCGTGGTGGCACACGCCTTTAATCCCAGCACTCGGGAGGCAGAGGATCACCATGAGTTCGAGGCCACCCTGAGAGTACACAGTGAATTCCAGGTCAGCCTGAGCTAAAGTGAGACTCTACCTCAAAAAACCAAAAAAAAAAAAAAAAAAATTTCTCTTCATTACTTTCACCAATGGTCCCAAATCACTCTCTGCTTATTCCCTTACAACAGACAGAGCTGTGGCTCATTCATTATAGTTCCCCTGCATGATGAAGAAATAGATGATCTTGCAATGCAGTACTTGATTATGAAGAACGGATCTTGGGGTAGTGATCGGCCCCCATCACATTCTCGCATGAAGGTGTACTTGTGCAGTAGGTGACATGGAAGCAGCAAAACTGGTGATACTAAACAGGCTTCGTTTGTATTCACCTGGGAACACTACCAAATCCATAATGGCTATGAAAGAAACACAGTGCTAAGGATTCAGATGCTGTTTCAGGTTCAGAGGATAAAGTGCACTGAAGACTGTACCGTCTTGCATGAATTGGGTGAATGACACTAAGTGGGATAGGAATGGACTATGTAAGTACTATATAGAGGCTTTCAGCTTGGCCTGAAAAGTAGGAGGCCTGCTGTGGACAGAAGCTGACATGAACATAAGTCTAGACAAGTTGTTTTTTATTCTTCTAAAACACTAGCTTAGCTGGTCATGGTGACACACACATATGATCCCGGCACTTGGGAAATAGAGGCAGGGGAGCAGGAGTTCAAGGCCAGCCTCAGCTACATGAGAACCTGTCTCAAACAACTGAAAGAAAGAAAAGAAAAAAAAAACATTAGCTTGCAAATATTCTTTTTTAAAACTTTTTATTAACAATTTTCCTACATGTAGATAATGGATATTGATCAAAATCCTCTCTTGTGACTTTCTCTTGTATTCCTCCCCATTCCAGAGAGCACATTATTTCCATGTAGTTCCTTTTTCTACTTTGATGGTTCCTTTTTTTGCCCTCCTCTACCATCCATGATGCAATGTTGATGGACACAATATTCTGCGGAACTTGTGAAGATAGTGACAGCTATGATGTCATGAAGTAACAGCCATTTCATGCTTAGAAGAGAATGTCCCCAGGCAGTCCTCCTCATCATGTGGTTCTTAAATTTCTTCTACCTCTCTTCTGCCATGTTTCCTGAGCCTTGGAGGCATGGAAGATATGTTTTATTTAGCACTGAGCTCTCAATAGTCACTTATTCTCTGTACTTTTATAAGTGTTTTGTTTTTTTTAATTTAATAGTTTTACTTATTTATTTTGAGAGAGAGAGAGAGAGAGAGAGAGAGAGAGAGAGACTGGGCACATCAGGCTATAGTGCTACTGCAAATGAACTCCAGACACATGCACCACTTTGTGCACCTGGCTTTATTCGGTTGCTGGGGAATCAAACCTAAGCTGCCAGGCTTTGTAAGCAAGTGCCTTTAACGGTTGCACCATGTCTCTAGCCCTGCTTTGATAAATTTTGAGTCTCCTAGCTGCCATGGCCATCTTCAAAAGAACATTCTGTGGCTAAATGTGCAGCACTAGATTAATCATAGAGATAACTAAATATTTGGACAATGAGGTAAATGTTTAGAGAGAAATTTGGTGGGGTTAACATCTCTATACGTAGTTTGCAAATATTCATGTAATGCAAGTCTTTTTTCTTTCGGTCTTTAACAAGGCATCCAGCTGTACTGGAATATATTTTTAAAAGTTATTTTATTTATTTGGGCTGGAGAGATGGCTTAGCGGTTAAGCGCTTGCCTGTGAAGCCTAAGGACCCCGGTTCGAGGCTCAATTCCCCAGGACCCACGTTAGCCAGATGCACAAGGGGGCTCACGCATCTGGAGTTCGTTTACAGAGGCTGGAAGCTCTGGCGCGCCCATTCTCTCTCTCTCTCTCTCTCTGCCTCCTTCTCTCTGTCGCTGTCAAATAAATAAATAAACAAACAAAAAAATTAAAAAAGTTATTTTATTTATTTATTTTGTGTGTGTGTGTGTGTGTGTGTGTGTGTGTGTGTGTATGAGAGAGAGAGAGAGAGAGAGAGAATTGGTGTGCCAAGTCCTCTAGCCACTGCAAATGAACTCCAGATGCATGCATATGCCACCTTGTGCATCTAGCTTTATGTGGGTACTGGGGAATTGAACCTGGGACCTTTGGCTTTGTAGATAAACTCCTTAACTGCTAAGCCGTATCTCCAGTCCCAGTGCACGGGAATATTTTCATGAGGACTCAGTTATAAAAATGTTTTCTTTGTTTAAGGAAAATAATAGTATCTTAGTGCCTTGTTTTTAGACAAGGTCTCATGTAGCCCAGGCCTTGAACTCCTAATCCTTTTGCTTCCACCTTCTATTGTGCTGGAATTATAGGCATTTGTTACTACCTGATTATTTTTCTTTCTGTCATTCTATCTATCTATCTATCTATCTATCTATCTATCTATCTATCTATCTATCCATCTATTATCTTTGAGGCAGGGTCTCACTGTAGCCTGTACTGACCTGAAACTCAATGTGTAGCCCAGGCTTTCCTTGAACTCACAATGGTCATCCTACATGAGCCTCTCAAGAATATAGGTGTGAGCCACCATGGCTGATTTCATTTTACCCCTTAATATAAGCAGAGAAAAACGAAGAATAATCATGCATGACTGTAATCCCAGCATTTGAGAGGCCGAGGCAGGAGGATCATGAACTTGAGACTAGCCTAGCTTACAAGAGTACTTGTTTCACAAATGGACAAAGGGCTGGAGAGATGGCTTAGTGGTTAAAGCACTTGCCTGTTAAGCCTAAGGACACAGGTGCGATTCCCCTAGCCCACATAAGCCAGATTCATAGGGTGGCACATGCATCTGGATTTTATTTCCAGTGGCTGGAGGCCCTGGTGAGCCCCTTCTCTCTCTCTCTCTGCCTCTTTCTCTCTCTCACTCTCTCAAATAAGGAATAAATAAACACGTTTTTAAAATGAATGATAACAGCACCGTGAGAAAGTCTGAGCAGAGTTCTTAATTTGGACAAAGAACAAAGTCATGATTCTATCTAGTGTAAAAGAATTCTAGCAAAGAGAACAAACCATGGAGCCAGGCATGGTGGCCCACACCTGTATTCCTTGCAATTGGAGCCAGCCTGGCCTACATACTGAGACCCTGTCTCAAAATATCAAATGATATTGAGGATGTGTGAGAGAGAGAGAGAGAGAGAGAGAGAGAGAGAGAGAGCGAGAGCAAGCAAGAGTGTTATAATGAAAGAGAAATATTGGTGCAAAAGTTTTATAAAGGAAAGGCATCAGTGGACAGGAGGGAGATGAGCAGGAAGAGAGGCCAAGCAGGGAATGGAGTGTGAGCTGCATTTTCTCCCTGCGGAGACTGATAAGCTAATATACAAACCTTGCCGTTCACTCTTACTTTGTCTCTTACTATGAGTGTTAGCCACTGGAAATTTTCCAGCCCCTAAAATGGCTTTTGCAAGAGTCACTGTGGTTTTTTTTTTTTTTTTGAGGTTTTGTTTATTTATTTATTTTTGAGATCGGATAGCTTGGAATCCCAGGTTGGCCTGAAATTTACTGTGTATTCCAGTGTGATCTCGAACGTGTGGAAATTCTCCTGCCCCAGCCTCTTGATTGTTGGGCATTCAGGCATGTACCACTACTATCTGATGTAAAAGGGCAATTCTTTCTTCTAGGTAGACCACAGAAACAGTATGATTTTTTTTTTTAGACAGGATTTCTTGTATCATATTGTTTAGGCAGAACAATTTCTTCCCCCCTCCTTCTGTATGTGTGTGTAGTGTGCATGAGTATGCATATGTGTCTGTGCTTGATTGTGTGTGTGGGTGTGCTCACACATTTGTGTGCATGCATGTGCATACCAGAGGACAATGTTGAGTGTCTTCCTCACTTGCTCTCCACCTCATTTTTTGTTTTTTTTTTTTTTTTTTTTTGAGGTAGAGTCTCACTGTAGCTCAGGCTGACCTGGAATTCACTATGTAGTCTCAGGGTGGCCTCGAACTCATGGCAATCCTCCTAATTCTGCCTCCTGAGTGCTGGGATTAAAGGCGTGCGCCACCACGCCCGGGCTTCCACCTCATTTTTTGAGACAGGGTTTCTCAGTTTACCTGAAACTCACTGGTTTCACCATATTAGCTAGCTAACCAGGCCCAGGGATGCCCTATATCCACTTTCCCAAAGCTGGAATTATGGGAGTGGGCCAAAATACACAACAGTTTATGTGGGTGCTGGGGTCTGAACTTAGGTCCTCATGTTTTCACAGTAAGTGCTTCACCCACTAAACCATCTCCCCAGCTCCAGTGTGGCTTCTTTTATGACTGTATCAGGAAGTGATTAAAATGCCCTTTCTGAATTATGCTTCAGAGTAGTGAAATTAAGTCCCCATCATGTATATTTTTAATAACATTTTGTTTGACCATCTATCTGCTGACTGGAGAGGGTCCAGGCACAACTACAGTATGAGAGTATAAGCACTGGTCATATTTTGCTTAAGGAAACAGGGATAGAACAGAAGCAACAGAAAACAGGTCAGAGAACTCAAATGACAAGTAGGTCCACACAATCAGGGGATGACCTGATTTTAGCAAATGGTCCATATGCACCAGTTACAAATGAGAACCTTCAAGAGTTTAACTGGCCCAAATCACATAACCACTGGCTGCTTGATATGGGACATAAATCTTGGTCTAACATTAATTACACCAGTGATTCCTAATTATTTTTGGTTTATTACAATAAAAATAGCTATGGGTTTTTTTCCCTGGCAAAATAAAATTATGTCAATGCACAGTCATATGAAGTTAAGAACTTTTGCCTTTTGCTGTTATTCTTCAGAATGGGCTACATCTCTTTGAGAGTACTTTTGCTTTTAATTTTTTTAAATGTTTTAATTAATATTCTTTTTGTTTGTTTGTTTGTTTGTTTGTTTATTTATTTATTTATTTTAGAGAGACAGACAGAGAGAGAAAGAGGCAGATAGAGAGAGAGAGAGAATGGGCTCACCAGGGTCTCCAGCCACTGCAAATGAACTCCAGATGCGTGGGCCCCCTTGTATATCTGGCTAACGTGGATCCTGGGGAATCGAGCCTTGAACCAGGGTCCTGAGGGTTCACAGGCAAGGGCTTAACCACTATGCCATCTCTCCAGGCTGCTTTATAATTGTTAACCCAAACATGATTGTTGAAATTTTGTGAGGAGGGGGATAATTTCATTCTTAAAAGAATATGTAATACCCTAAAAGTTTACTTTTAAAAGTTATTTATTTTTTATTTTTATTTATTTATTGTTAGAGACAGAGGAGGTGGGGAGAATGGGCTTGCCAGGGTCTCTAGCCACTGTAAACGAACTCTAGATACATGTACCACCTTGTGTATCTGGCTTACATGGAGAATGGAACCTGGGTCCTTAGGCTTCGCAGGCAAGTGCCTTAACCACTAACCCATCTCTCCAGCCCTAACACTTTTTTAAATTCATGGTATTTTCACATACAATTTGTTCTTGTTGATTTCCTTCCTCCTATCTTTCTCTCTCTCTTTCCCTTCATTGCTTTCCCCCTAAATTATTTTTCCTTCTGTTTACATGTCACAACTATTTTTTTTTTTTTTGAGGTAGGATTTCACTCTAGCCCAGGCTGACCTGGAATTCACTATGTAGTCAGAGGCTGGCCTCAAATGCACAACCATCCTCTTACCTTTGCCTCCTGAGTGCTGGGATAAAAGGTGTGTGCCACTACACCTAGCTGTCTGAGTATTCTTTTGCCCTTACCTCTGCTGTTCCATCTCATTTCTTTATATTTACTTTTGGTTATAGATCTATGTTTATAGGTTTATAAAAAACATTTTATTTATTTATGTATTAGACAGACAGAGAGAGAGAGAGAGAGAGAGAGAGAGAGAAGCAGATAGTTTGAGAATGGGCATGCCAGGGCCTCTAGCCACTGCAAATGAACTCCAAAAGTATGTGCCACCTTGTGCATCTGGCTTTATGTGGGTACTGGGGAATCCAACCTAGGTAGGTCCTTTGGCTTTACAGGCAAGCACCTTATCTGACAAGCCATCTCTCTAGCCCTGCTTATAGGTTTTATCCACATTTACGCTCCCCATATATTTACATACTTATAGATATTATAAGCTATGGTTGTGTGTGAGAGAGAACATGTGGTTTTGGCCTTTCTGAGTTTGAGTCCCTTCACTTAATATGATTTTTTCCAGCTCTATCCCTTTTCCTGCAAATTTTATAATTTCACTTTTTGGTACTGCTGAGTAGAATTCAATCGTGTAAATGTACCCCATTTTAATTACCCACTTATCTGTCACCAAGCATCTAGAACAGTTCTAGTTCTTAGCTATTGTAAATAGAGCTGCAATAAGCATGTATGTGCAATAATCTCTGTAGTAGAGTGTGGAGTTCTTGGGGCATATGCCCAGGCGTGGGATGACTGGTTTGTAAGGGAGGTCTATTTCTTTCTGAGAAATCTCCAAACTGATTTCCATAATGGCTGTACTAATTTGCACTCCCACCAACAGTGGATGCGAGTTCTTTCCCCTACCCTTAGCTCACCAGAAGCCATTGTCTATTTTGTTGGTGCTAGTTAGCCACTCTGACTGGGATAAGATTGTATCTCAAGGTTGTTTTTTTTTTTAATGGTTTTGGTTTATTTTTATTTTATTTATTTGAGAGCGACAGACAGAGAGAGAAAGAGGGAGAGAGCAAGAGAGAGAGAGAGAGAGAGAGAGAGAGAGAGGGAGAATGGGCGCACCAGGGCTTCCAGCCACTGCAAACGAACTCCAGACGCATGCGCCCCCTTGTACTTCTGGCTAATGTGTGTCCTGGGGAATCAAGCCTCGAAGTGGGGTCCTTAGGCTTCACAGGCAAGCGCTTAACCGCTAAGCCATCTCTCCAACCCTCAATGTTGTTTTGACTTGCCTTTCCTTGATGGCTAGGGGGGTACATTTTCTTAATTACTTTTGGTCCATTTTAAATAAAATTTTAATATTATATTCATTTATTTATTAGAGGGAGAGAGAGGCAGACAGAGAAAGAGAGAATGGGTGTGCTAGGTCCTCTAGTTATGGAAAACAATCTCTAGACGCATGTTCCACCTTGTGCATCTGGCTTTATGTGGGTACTCAGGAATCAAACCTGGATCCTTCGCCTTTCCAGGCAGGCACCTTAACCGCTAAGCCATCTCTCCAGCCTAGTTGGCTATTTTTATTTCTTTTTTTTTGTATACTGTGTGTTCAGTTCATTAACCCATTTGGTAACTGGCAATTTAATTTTTCAGTATTTAGTTTTTGTAGTTCTTTGTAAACTCTAGTTTTTAGCCCCATGTCTGAAATTTTGTTAGTAAAATTTTTCTCCCATTCTGAATGCTATCTGTTCACTTTGATGATGGTTTCTTTTGCTGTGTAGAAACTTTTGAGTTCCATACAGTCCCATTTGTTGACTCTTGGAGCTAACTCCTGTGCTGTTGGAGTCCTGTTCAGAAAATTCTTGCCTATGCTTACATCCCGGAGCATATTCCCTAATTTTCTTCTTGCACTTCCTGTGTTTCTGGTTTTAGATTGAGACTTTTGATCCATTCAGACTTGATATTTGTACAGGTACAGAGGTATGAATCTAATGTCATTATTCCACAGGTGGATATCCAATTTTGCCAGCACCGTTTGTTGAATAAACTTATTTTTCCCCTGAATATGTTTGTCTCACTTGTCAAAGATTATATACGGATTTCACCATTGCTGGAAGCTTACTGATTAGGCTAGATTGGCTGGCCAGCAATCTCCAGGGATTCACCTATCTCTTCCTCCTCAACAGTGAATTACAGGTGGGTGTCACCATGCCTGACATTTACATGAATGCTGAAGATTGAACTCAGATCCTCATTTTTTTCCACACAAGCACTTTACCAACTGATATATCTCCCTAGCCCCAAGGCTTACCATCTTAACGTCAAATATGCCTCCTGTTAGGAGTAATCTTGATTATTGAAACATGAAATTATTATAAGTTAGTAGTATAAATGAAATATTTAGAGTATGAATTGGAGCACACCCAGATGAGTATATTTGTCTATGTTATCCATAAACCTTCCTTTGTACATTATAAGAACACAGGCTCAGTACCCTTCCCAGATTGTTTACAGTAATTAATGTTACTTCCTTCTTTTTGTGAGGTTCACTCGAAAGCGTTATAGGAGTTGAGAGCAGTGAAACATTTCTGGGATTTGGATTGTCTTAGAACTCACCAAGCCAGTGGCTTGTAATTGTTTTGTCATATGACTGGTAAAGAATTGACACAAAAAGGTAGGTTATGAAAGAGTTATTTATTTATTTATTTATTTATTTTTTGTTATTTTTTAATTATTTATTTGAGAGCGACAGACAGACAGAAAGAGGCAGATACAGAGAGGGAGAGAGAATGGGCATGCCAGGGCCTCCAGCCACTGCAAACGAACTCCAGATGCGTGCGCCCCCTTGTGCATCTGGCTAACGTGGGTCCTGGGGAGTCAAGCCTCGAACCGGGGTCCTTAGGCTTCACAGGCAAGCACTTAACCACTAAGCCATCTCTCCAGCCCCAAGAGTTATTTATTTTTTAAAAAATATTTATTTGAGAGAGAAAGAGAATAGGCATGCTAGGGCCTCCTGCCAACGAATTCCAGACACACATGCCACTGTGCATCTAGCTTTATATAGGTACTGAGTAACTCAACCCAGGCTTTCAGGCTTTGCATGCAAGTGCCTTAACTTCTGAGCTATCTCCCCAGCCCCTGAAAGATTTATTTTAAGAGAGAGTAAAAGTAAAGCAGAAAAGCTCCCAAGATGGGAAACTTGGGAGGGGTCTTAAGCAGGTCACTGCATGGAAGAGTTGAATCTGGTTTTCTTTATAAACTTTGAGATGTAAATTAGGCACCAGTGGGGATGAGCCTCATTGCCAAGTGCAGAGGAATATGGATGATCTTGTTTGGTCGGTTGGTCAGGCAGGAGAACATAGGCACAAAAATCCCAAGAAAACTTGCCCATCTGGGCTCCATCCCTACTACTGAAAGGGAAAGGAAACAAATTTGGGGGTGGGCATGTAAGGCTTGGATCTCCACTAATCTGAGCAGTTATCATTTGTTTCTTTATGTATGGCTTGGAACTGAGATTTTTCAGTGTGGGTATTCATTCATCCCTCATTGTAGAAAAGAAAAGTGAATTCTGAGGAGAAAATCTCCAACCTATGAAGAATGGTGATAAGAAAATAAAAAAAGCTGGAGAGTATTCTATTCCATGAATAGTCCTGACATTTTTGACCAAGAAAGTATGTTAAGAGAAACACATCTCAGACACCTTCCTAGTTCACATCTCCAACCTTCCTAGTTCACATCTCCAACATTGTGCTCTTTAAAACCGTGAAGATCTCAAGTTTTGTGAAGGGAATAGACAAAGAAAGATTAAAATAAATTTCACCATCTAAGAACAAATTATTTCCTGAAGAACAGGTTTCACTTTCTTCCCTTGTGTTAACTGTGAATAGCAAACAATATACCATTTGTTATCAACTGATTTTTAAAAAAAATATAAATAAATTTCTTTGGGGGGAGGAGCTTAAGTTGTCAAAAAATATGAAAACCACAGAGCCATCAAAGCACACAGTTCTCCCAAGGCAGAAGTTAAAACAAGTGGCATCTTATCTTGATAGGTCTAATATTCTCCAAGATGCTGTGTGGCGACCATACATTCTTTTGTAATTGCTTGCTGTACAGAAGCATCTTTGTTAAAGGAAAAGTTCTTTTCAAGAAAGTTTCCTTTAAATTAAATTTCTAAAAGCTCATTCAGAAGGAAGAGTAGCCAGACATTTGTGCTTAGTAATTTTCTTGTTTTTTGACTTTGAAAACTGTGATCTGATGCCTAGGATTAATTCCAAAATATTAAGACCAAGCTTATATGAATGGCTTTGTAATAAGAGGAAACTTTTTTCTAGTATACGTGTTTGTCCCTTACCTTTCACCTTTCATTTTTGTCATGCCTGTGTTCCTAGTTGTCTGTGAACATTCTTCTCAAGTTCAGATTACCTCAATATTTTGGTTTAAATAAATTCATTTTCAGCTTTCTAATTCTCTTGATAGTATTAATCTATGTTTGTCACCTTGAAATCTTGCTGTTTCCTTGAGCACACACCTCTCTTTAGTTCACAAGTTTTTAAAAATTACTTTAAAAATTGTATATTTATTTTATTTGAGAGAGAGTTAGAGACAGAAGGAGGGAGAGAGAGAGAGAAAGAATGGATATGCTAGGGTCTTCAGTTGCTGCAAATGAATTCCAGACTCATGTACTATCTTCTGCATCTGGCTTATGTGGGTCCTGGGGAATTGAACATGGGTCTTTTGGTTTTGTAGGTAAACACCTCAACCACTAAGCCATCTCTCCAGCCCCCAAGTTTTTTTTTAATTGAGAACTTTAGTGTGTGAACATATTGCCTAATGGTCATATTCCCCTGGCCCCATTCCACTGAAGATCCTCCTCAATAGGACTCTTGGTATTCACTTTGGGGTCATGAATGCACCAGTCAGTCTATGTGTATGTTTGGGGGACTGTGAGAATGGGGATAATGCCTCAGAATACTCCTTCTCACCTTGTGGATTTAAAATTCTTTCTCCCCCCTCTTCTACAATGTTCACTGAGCTCTGGAGAGCACGTTATAAGCCCCTTTAGTGTTGAGCTCTCAGCAACCTCTGATTTTGGGCTTTGATGAGTTTTGAGTCTCTTCAGTGTCTATATCATCTCCCTGGAGTAGGTTCTCAGGCTAACTGTTAGATCAGGAGACGTATTTAATTCACCTGTGATAGTCTAATTCAGGTATGCTCCATAAACTTATGTGTTCCAAATTCTTGATCCCCAGGTGATGGCAATTTGTGAATTGGAACCTTGTTGGAGGAATGCTGTTGGGGGCAGGTTTATGGGTCTTATAGCCAGCTTCCTTTTATCAGTGTTTGGTACACTTTCCTGCTGGTATTTTCCACCTGATGTTGGCCAGAAGATAATATCCAGCCCCTGCTCATGCCACATTTTCCCTTGCCATCATGGAGCTTCTCCTTGAGTATATAAGTCAAAGTATTCCCTTTCCTCCCACAAGCTGCTTTTGGGTTATGTCTTTTTTGCAGCAATGCTAAACTAACCCCAACATAACCACTTCCTTTGTAATGTTTCCTGGGCCCTGTCAGGTGTGATATAGATGTCTTGTCTTCTGCTAGGCAGTCAGCTTTTTGTACTGATAGATCTTGGGTCTCTCCAGTATTTGATATTACCCACAAATATTTTTTATAACATTTTTTTTGAGCAAGGTTCCATGAAAAGTGCTTGACATGGGTTAGCTCTTAATGGACTCTAACTCACACAGTATTATTTTTAATACTGTCATTTAAAAACTGTGTTGTATTCATTCAGTCCTTTCCTTTTCACTATGTGAATTATAGCTGTTAAAACTTGATGCTGAAATTACATTAATAACTTTTCCTTCTTAAAGAGTAGCAGTGGTTATATGTGACCATTTCATTCTGTTCTTTAGTGTGCTTCCTAACTTTGCTGTTTTGTATCTTCATCTTACAATTGTTCATGAGCATTATGAACCCCATTTATCTTGTGTTACATTCTATAGAAACAGACCCTGAGATGGGGATTTAGTTACAAATGATGTGTTGAAGAAATGCTGCTTAGGAGAAACAAATGTGAGATGTAGGAAATTAAAAAGAAAAGGATGAAAAAAAATGTGATCTCAGAAAAAGACTGCCCTTGGTTTCATCTATGGAGTTACTACACCAGAGAGTCAAGTACACTGTGGTAATATCCTCATTTTGTTAAGAAGTTGTGCTCTTTTTCCTCCTCTTCCTCTTCTTCTTTGAGGGGAATGGAGCTTCACTATACATCTCAGGCTGGACTGGAACTTTTCATCCTGTTTCAGTCTACCTAATGCTGTGATTACAAACATGTGTCACCATGTTGGATAAGATGTCAGCCTTTGGGCCAGGGATGTAGTTCAGTTTGTAGTTGCCTAGTATGGTCATCCTTAGTTGCATAGTGAGTTGCCAACCAGGGATACAGGAGACCTTCTCTCCAACACACACACACACACACACACACACACACGCATATGTATATCAGCCTTTTAGGCAAGGCATATTCATCTTCCTGCAGTCCTAGCACTTCGTTGGCTGTGTCAAGTGTATGATGAGTTCAATTTATCCTTGACTATGTAGTGAGAATGAAGCCAGCATGCACTACATGAAAACCTGTCAACAAACAAAGAACAACAAAAACTAGAAAGAGTGAAGTCAGCTATTATACTTCCATAAGTTGTTTGTGAGTTATACACCAGAACTTACTAGAAAATAACTTCCTGAGTGAGGTAGTTCTAACAGCTGAGGCAATTCTCCAGGGAAAGGGAACAGCTGGGAAACTTGAGCAACCAACTGCTTTGCAGCTGTAGATTGGACACACTGTTAAGAAATCGGCGAGATGCTCTCAGAGCTGTCTCTATGAGTCCTTTTCAGATTTTATTAGAAATAGAGTTTGTTGAGTGGGAACCTAAGAGTTTCTGATCCATTTGGTTTGTCTGTGATGAAGCCACAGAAACTACACTGCCAACAAGTTTCCAGGTACCGATATTGCTGCTGGCTACAGGATCCTGCTTTTTAAAAAAAATTTTTTTGTTTATTTATTTGAGAAGGGACAGACTGAGAGAGAAAGAGGCAGAGAGAGAGAGAGAGAGAGAGAGAGAGAGAGAGAGAATGGGTGCGCCAGGGCCTCCAGCCACTGCAAACGAACTCCAGATGCGTGCGCCCTCTTGTGCATCTGGCTAACGTGGGTCCTGGGGAATCCAAACTCGAACCGGGGTCCTTAGGCTTCACAGGCAAGAGCTTAACCACTAAGCCATCTCTCCAGCCCAGGATCCTGCTTTTAGAACCACTGCTCTTGGGTTGGGAAGATGGCTCACTGATTAAAGGCACTTACTCTACAAGCCTCCCAATGAGATTTCAGATCCCTAGCACTCATGTAAAACAAGAATGTCTGGGGCACATGAGCCTACGGCAATAAGAGTCACAGTAAGGAGCATGTCGAAGCTCATTGGCATTCATAGAAGCAAACAGCAACAAAGGAGACTCTCAACCAAGGTGGGAGGAGAGGACCAGTGCCAAAGTTGTCCTCTGGCCTCCACATGTGCACTGTGGCATGATTGTGTCACCTTTGCACATGAAATATATGCATATATACTCAAATACACATATTTAAGAAAGAAAAAATAACTAATGCTCTCCATGGAATGAGTTTCTATGGTAGGCATCCAAGAAATCCTGAGAAATTTAGCTGGAATTCACATAGGGTTGTCAGATAAAACTCAAGTTGCCCAGTTAAAATTGAGCAAACAAATACTTTTGTATAAGTAAGTCCTAAATATTGCATGAGTAAAAAAAATTTTTCTGAACTCTAAATGTATTTGCTGAATCTTACTGCTCTAATTCTCTTGCACGGTCAATGGGAATATAGGGAAAGTGTTACAAGTACCGCAAGCTGACTATATTCGTGATGAAAATGAAAGAGAGAAAGAAACTTGAAAAAATTAAAGTTAGTAAGAAATGACCAGTATTAGGAGGGGTGACTCTTTCCATGATAAAAATAATACCAAATAATAAACAGCAAATGATAGCAGATGACAAAGATCTGTGTTTGCAACAACTGCCATTTTTCTCCCACACCTCATCAGTACCAATCTCTTTCCAGAGTTTCTTCACAGTCTTTAAGCTTTTTTTTTTTTTTTTTTTTTTTTTTTTTTTTTTTTTGCAGATTAA
Organism: Dipus sagitta; assembly: GCA_036346955.1. Taxonomy (NCBI): domain Eukaryota; kingdom Metazoa; phylum Chordata; class Mammalia; order Rodentia; family Dipodidae; genus Dipus; species Dipus sagitta. Next base: position 126,129,995 of record CM070776.1, read on the forward strand.
CATAGCTTTCCTTTCCTTCATGGCATCTCTAGGAATGTGCTAAGTAAGGATTTCAGTAACAGTTGCTTTCTGGAAGTCCCAACTTTTATGTTCAGATGTAACAATCACTATAATTGAACAAGAATTTCACACTCAAATCCTGACATATAGGTGCTAGTACATACCTTTTTCAATGAGGGAAAGATCTTAGTAAATGGTTCTTTTTTTGTCCCCAGATATTAATTTTATGATGTGAAATACCTGTAAATATATGTAACCTCTGCTAGAATGAAACCCATTTTATAGCTTGGCAATGTGTATACACATTTTGTAATCATATATTGTGTGGAATTTTGAGGTCTCTTTAGGAAAAACCTTGTGAATAAAACTTTTTTGAATCCCTCCTCCAACAAATGTTCTGTGCTTGTCCAATCTTTAATATGAGTGAGGAGATTCAAATCAGTATAAGAAATGGAACACTTGAGCTGGGCATGGTGTTGCATGCCTTTAATCCCACCACTCAGTCAGCAGAAGTAGGAGGATCACTATGATTTCAAGGGCACCCTAATACTACATAGTGAATTCCAGGTCAGTCTGGACTAGAGTGAAACACTACCTCAAAAAAAAGGAACACTTGTGAATGTGGGACTGAGGACCCTACACCGTATCATAGGCCTATTAGCATAGCATTAACTCATGGAGCTGTAGGTTAATGCACACCTATGTTTAGATCTAAAAGAGAAGACAGTACAGGGCAAATTATTATTTTTGAAAATGGAGAAACATGCCAGGTCAGAGAATCACAAGTCAGCACAGTAGAAACCCATGACCAGGCACCTCTGTGGGGCAGAGTGCTGGGGCAGGGCATCCTGAGCTGTAAAGGAGGAATTTCTGAAAGACACATTGGGTCCAATTCTGAGAGTTGAAAACTCCACGATGGAGTGGAGTTGGGGGAGATGGACATGGTGCCATGCCTATATCTCCAGTACTTGGGAAGGCAGAGAAAGGAGGATCCCCTGACCTCAGGAGTTGGAGACTAGGCTGAGTAACACAGCAGGATCTTTTCTCAAAAAACACCTCCTAGTTCTGGGGAGGGCACATTCTGTATATTTAACCTGTAGGAGTTGAACCTGGTTCTGATAGTGAATACTGGAAAAATCCTTGTGACCATCTAGCAGGGGAAGAACAAAAGAAATAATAATGAAATATGAAAAAATTCTTAAAAATTTCTGCCTTGGGATTGGGACATTCTTCAGTGAGTAAAGTGCTTATACTGTGAGTATGAGACCCTGAATTCAGATAGCCAGTGCTCAATGAATAAAATGTGGGATGTGATGGTGTGAGCCTATAATCCCAGTGCTTGGGAGACAGAGTTAGGTGAATATCTGGGAATTGACTACCTGAATCTGTGAACTGTAGATTCAATGACATACTAGATATCAAAAAGCAAGGTATAGAGTAATTGAGGAAGACCTGCAATGTCAAACAACTTCTGGACTCCATCCTCAAACACACACATGTGCATACGCACCCACTCAAACATACACACACACACACACACACACACACACACACACACACACACAGTGTGTGTCCTGCTGACTGAGTCCTTCATGACCCCACAGTAAATATCGTAACTCCATTGAGGACGGCCCCCAGGGTAATGGGAACAGGGGCAAGGGGATAAAAGAGTACGTGGTTATAACATATATAGAATCCTCTTGGTTTACCACAAGAAATAGATGCTAAGACTTTATTCCTGTGGACTTCACATGATTTGGCTGCAAGGTCACTGACAAACCAAGCTGGAGCTGAGCTTAAAACCTCCTTTCTATAGATGAGGTGACAGAAAGCTGGGAAAAGCTATGCTGCATGCAGTTCAATGAGAGAGAGAAGTCATCAGTGGAGATAAGCAATAGTGGACACTGTAAGCCCTAAATTGGGCCAGCCAGGCCAAATGAGCCAATAGGTACAATGGTGGCATGTCTTTTATGGGAGAAACCAACTGCTCTCTACTTGGACAGGAGGGAATATGTGCCTGGTGCTGAAAACATAACCAAAAGCCTATAGCAAGGGAGATCATGAGCCCTTGGTGTGTAATACCTGCTCTTATCTGGCTAAATATATATATTATGCTCACCAAACTGCCCTATAAGCATGTTTCTTAATGTTCATACCCATATATTAATGCTACTCTTACTTTTGGTTAGAGAAGCTTTTATTTTCAGATGGTGGTGGCCAATGGGATGACCCAAAAGGCACCATAGTGCTGAGAAGAAGTGACACAGCAATGCTCATCATTGAAACATCTCTATTACAACTTCCACGTCTAAGGGTCCATTGTGGAAGAAGTGGTGGAAAGAATATAAGAGCTGAATGAAGGGTAGGATACCTTACAACGTGCTCCTCCAGATACAAAATGGCCTGGACATCCATGACCTCACAGTACCTATTGCTACTTTCACAAGACCTTCATAAAAGGAGGAAAAGATGATGACATCAAAATAAAAGAGAATAATGGAGAGAGTTAGGGGATATGATAGAGAGTGGATTTGTGAAGGAGAAAGTGGCAGAAAGAGGGAAATACCATGGCTTACTTTCTATAATTATGGAATTTATCAATAAGAAAAGTTAAAAAGTAATATATATAAAACTAAAAAATCCTCAAAAACACATGTCCTCTGGAGAAATTATTTAACCAGAACCTAATCTGCCAAGGTTTTATCAGAGCTTGGTCCACTAGGGCGAGTTTAAGGCCCAACTCCAGCCCCATCTCGCCATCACAACCATCAATTTTGGAATGTGAGGAGGCCTGAGAAGCACTTGTGTAGTTCACAAGAAAGCCTTAGTCCTTTTTTTGTTGACAACTTACATAATTATAGAAAACAAACCATGATAATTCCCTCATCCCCTCATTTTCCCCTTTGCAACACCACTCTCCATCATATCCACTAAATCTCTGTCTCTCTTTTATTTTGATATCATCATCTTTTTTCCTACTGTAAGGGTCTTGAAAAGGTAGTGCCAGGCGTTGTGAAGTCATGGATATTCAGGCCATTTTGTGTCTAGAAGAGCGCATTGTAATGAGTCCTACCCATCCTTTGGTTCTTACATTTTCTTCCACCTCTTCTGCAATGGACCCTGAGCCTTGGAAAGTGTGATAGAGATGTTTCAATGCTGAGCACTCCTCTGTCATTTCTTCTCAACACTATGGTGCCTTCTGAGTCATACTAGTGGTCACTACTGTGATGGTTAAGGTATTGTCAACTTGACAACCCATCACCCTGAAGCAGCTGTCTTGATAGAATGGTGAAATGGCCTTTCAACGTGCTCCTCCAGAAACAGCTATAGCGCCAACTAGGTGACAATAGCTTGGAGGGCTGGGGGAGTGCCCTCCTGCAGGCTGTATATGTTCTGAATCAATCTCCTATATATGGTACTGTTTCTCCTATAGCATGGATTCACGGATCCAGGAATCAAGGGGTGGAAATGGGAATGGTCCCACTTACCATCACCCCAAGTGACTCATTAGCTAATTTTCTTTTTAATTTAAAATTTTATTTTTACTTATTTATTTGTGTGTTGTGTGTGTGAGAGAGAGAGAGCGAGAGCGAGAGAGAGAGAGAATGGTGCACCAGGGCCTCTAACCACTGCAAACAAACTCCAGATGCATGTGCCACCATGGGCATCTGGACCTGGAGAATCAAACCTGGGTCCTTAGGCTTTACAGACATGCACCTTAATCACTAACCCATCTCTCCAGCCCCCCTTAGCTAATTTTTTGCTTCTTGTTCATTCAACCTTATGCGCTACTGGCCTAGTGGTCTTGGTGCCCGATGGGGGGCAGTGCTTTTGCCAGGAGGCACAAAGAACATCACATTGAACTGGAAGCTAAGACTTCCCCCTGGCTACTTTGGGCTCCTGATGCCCTTGAGTGAACAGGCTAAGAAAGGAGTTACAGTGATAGCAGGGGTGATTGATCCAGACTACTAGGGGGAAATTGGACTGCTCCTTCAAAATGGAGGTAAGCAAGAGTATGTCTGGAGTGCAGGAGATCCTTTGGGGTGTCTCTTAGTGTTACCATGCCTTGTTATCAAAGTCAATGGACAACTGCAACAACCCAATCAAAGTAATGTGATAAATGGCCCAGATCCTTCAGGAATGAAGTGATGGGTCACCCCTCCAGGTAAAGAACCTAGATATGCTGAGGTGCTTTCAGAAGGTTGAGAAAATACAGAATAGGTAGTAGAAGAAGGTAGTTACAAATACTAGCTAAGGCCATGTGACCAGTTACAATAATGAGGACTGTAATTGCAGTGTTTCAGTCCTACTTTGATACAGAGTTTTTATACATATCTATACAATATTAAGATTATATCACTATCTGTTTCTGAATTTATATTAGACCCATTATATTAAAAACTAAGCATTCCTCAAGGATTCTTGTTTTGTGCTGGGGGCAAGATTTTGCAGTTCCTGTTGTACGTTGGATAGTTATACCATGGGTTGCAGTCAGGTTCGCATTTCTGGCAGGAATCACCCAACAAGAGCATTTTGTGGGATAAAGGTTTATTTTGGCTAACAGACTTGAGGGGTAGCTCTATGACAGCAGGGGGAAACAATGACATGAGCAGAGGGTGGACATCATTCCCTGGCCAACAAAAGGTGGACAGTAACAACAGGAGATTGTGCCAAACACTGGCAAGGGAAAACTGGATATAATACCCATAAGCCTGTACCCAATGATACACTGCCTCTAGGAGGCATTAATTTCCAAATCTCCATCAACTGGGAACCTAGCATTGAGAACACCTAAGTTTATGGGGGACACCTGAATCAAACCACCATATTTCACCCCCAGCCCCCATGAACTGGTAACCATCCATGATGTAAAATGCAATGCATTCAGTCCAACTTTAAAAGTCCCCATATTTTTAATCAATCCTAATGATGTTCAAACATCCCCATAGTCCAAGATCTTTTAACTGAGCAATAATAATATCAAAAAATCCCCCCAAACCCATAATGGCATAGAACAAACACAGTGAAAAAGATGGCATTGGGCATAGCAGAGAAAGATTCAGACAGTGTAAGATTTAAACAGGGCAAACATCAAACTCTGTAGCTCCAAGTCCAACAACTCTAGTCTGTGACAAATCTCCAAATCTGATAATGCTAACTAGCAACGGACCTCTGGAGTTCCAATTCCGTCCCTCCAACTAGGCTACTCACAGTCCTGGAAAACTTTATCTGAGGCTGGCACTTAGCAGCCATCTCGTGGTCCTCGCATCTCCACTGGATCTCAACTCAATCTCTGCCCAATCTCAATGGCAGAAGTTTTGGCCCAAAGATTTATTTCTGTGCCATATCCCTCTGCACATACCAGTCAGTTTCTATGCAAAGCAACCCTGCACAGCTTCTCAGGACACAGCCATAACAGCGAGTCTCTCAAACAAACTGCTTCAAGCCCGGTCCAAGCAAAGCTCTTTCTCACCATCATAAGCCAAACCTCATAGTCCATAGTTCTTACTGCATTCAGGTCTTTCAACTCTGACCATAATAGTCCATCAAGCTGTACTTACAGCACTGCAAGGAGTCTCTTAGGACAAGGTTTCAAATCCTTCCACATTCCCCTTGAAAATCAGCTCCAAAAGGCCAAAGCCACACAGTCAGGTGTCTAGCAGCAAGCCCACTCCTCAGTACCAACTTTACTGTTGCCGTCAGGTTTGCATTGTTGGCAGAAATCACCCAACCAAGAAAAGCTTGTGGGGCTGGAGAAATGGCTTAGTGGTTAAGGTGTTTTCCTGAGAAGCCAAAGGACCCAGGTTTGATTCCCCAGTACCCATGTAAGCCAGATGCATATGGGACACATGTGTCTGGAGATCGTTTGCAGTGGCTATAGGCCCTGGTGTGCCCATTCACTGACTGTCTCTCTTCTCTCTCTCTTTCTCTCTGCTTGCAAATAAATAAATAAAAATAAACAAAAAGAGCAGCTTCTAAGCAAAAAGGTTTGTTTTGTCTTACAGACCTGAGTGGAAGCTCCACGATGGCAGGGGAAAACGATAGCATGAGCAGAGGGTGGACAACGCGCCCTGCCCAACATAAGGTGGATCACAAGAACAAGAGAGTATGTCAAATACTGGCAAGTGGAAAATCTCTATAATACTCATAATCCCACCCCCATGAATACACTGCCTGCAGGAGGTGTTAATTCCCAAATCTCCATCAGCTGGGAACCTAGCATTCTAAACATATAAGTTTATGGGTGACACCCTGAATCAAACCACCACACCATGTTAGGTAGAATTATGAGTTTGTTAATTTTTCATTTGGAAATTAATATCTAAGGAGATATGGTTTGGTGTAAAGTTGACAAGGGGTAGACTTGTGATAGATAAAGTGTTGTCAACTTGATTTATTTAGTAATCCATTTCAGGTGGGTCTTTGAGTTTGCTTCCAGGAAGGATTAACTGAATGAGGAAATCCTTCCCCCAGAGTAAGCCCTTCCCCCAGAGTGGGCAGCTCCTCTCAGATGGGAACTATTATATAAGGAAGCTCTGGGTGAAAAGAGCCCCTTCCTTCCACCTTGGCTGCTAGAGCTGCTTGCTGCCCTCCAGCATGGACTGAAGACCAGCGTGGACTGAAGACCTGCGTGGATTGAAAACCAGTAGCTCCTCAGGGAGCCTACAGGCCTTCAGTGCTGGATTGGGACTGCTGAGGCATCTAGCCATGTGGATTTAGCAGCTACCGGGTTCCTTGATTCTTAGGCCTGCAACTGCTATTGGACTACCGTAAGCTGATCCAATAAATTCCCTTTTAATATAATTCATTCTAGCAGTTCTGTTCCTCTAGAGAACCCTGACTAACACAACTGCCATCTGAAAAGAGAAGCTCCTCTAACCAAAAGTGAGAGTAGCATTAATATATGGGTATGAATGTTAAGAAATTTGTTTACAGGGCACTTTGGTGAGCAGAATATATACATTTAGCCAGATAAGAGCAGGTGTTACATACCTAGGGCTCATGATCACCCCTGCCATAGGCTTTTGGTTATATTTTCAGTACCAGGTATGTATTCCCTCCTGTCCAAATAGAGAGCAGTTGGTTTCTCCCATAAAAAACATGCCACTATTGTACCTGTTGGCTTATTTGCCTTGGCTGGCCCAACTTAAGTCTTACAGTGTCCATTATTGTTTATCTCCACTGATGACTTCTCTCTCTCCCATGTAGCTGCATATAGCATAGCCTTTTGCAGCTTTCTGTCATCTGGTCTACAGGGAGGAGGTTCTCAGCTCAGCTCCATTGTATAAATGTACCACATCTTCATTATCCATTCATCAGTTGAGGGGCATCTAGGCTGGTTCCATTTCCTAGCTATTGTACATAGAGTGGCAACATGGATGTGCAAGTATCTCTAAGGTAGTGCGACGAGTCCTTAGGATATATAAAGGCAGAGTCTTAAAAAGATAATATGGGTAAGCTAAATGTCTCTGCATATCATGACCCAACATGACCCGTATACCTCAACAAGGAGGGGCCAAGGGGAGGGGGTAGGTCACGGATGAGCCTAATAATGGTACCAAACTGACTGTATTTGCTGAATACAAAACTAACTAATAAAGAAAGAAAAAATAAAAAAAAGAGATAATATGGGATGGTGCTATCCACAGTTAGGGAGGGCCTCCTCACCTCAATTACCCTCATCTAGAAACCCATGCAGACATGCTTAGAAATATATTTCCATGGTGACTCCTATTCATAGCAAATTGACAATGAAGATTAACTATTATAATATAAGTCAGTATGCAGTTATCAAAAGCCATAGAATATTGAACCAGAATAATCCTGTTGTCAACTATGGAGTTTTTTTTTTTTTGACAACAATGTGTAAGTTCAACACTTGTACCAAATGTTCTTCTCTAGTAGGGGATATTGCTAATGGGGGAGATTCTGTACATGTGGGCTATATGCTGTGAACTTAAAACTGTTTTAAAAGTTAAGTGTTATTGAAAAGTGCGGTAAATGAGAATTTTAACTTATTTTGTTTGAATTTAATCTGGCAATCCTATGCTCACATGCAATCCCCTACTCCTACCATCAGATCTCCCCATCTCCCTGATGGAACAGAAACTCTATGAGAGCAAGGATCTTCACTTATTGATATATGCTAAGAGCCTAGGACAGTCTCTGACATACTAAATACTTAGTACATATTTTTGACGAGTAAAAGAATGAATGGATGCTATATTATTCATTTTCTTGTTGCTGTGAAAAATATCTGTCAAGAAGCAACTTCAAGGTATAAGGGTTTATTTTAGCTCATGGCTACAGGGGATATATTCTTATGGTGGGGCCAGCAAGTCAGAAGTTGGTCACAGAGTAGTGAATATTGGTGATCAGATGGCTTCCTCTTTTGATTCATTTTGGGGATCCCAGCCCATAGAATGGTGTTACCCACAGGGTGGGTTCCCTGCTCAGTTAGCATAATTTAGAAGCTCTTCCACAGACATGACCAACAATTTTAGATCCTTATGAAGTTGACAATATTTACCATCACATATGGGTGAATTAGTGCAAGATAAGCAGTAGCTTGGGCCCTGTGCTCTACATTCCTTGGGTTCAGAGCTATGCAAATCCACACATGAAAGTGAGATATCTGATGGTGAAGAGCTATTAGTGCAACTAGTACTCTGAGATTCTAGCTACTATCAGAGATTATAAGGCAGGGGTATCTACTTCAATAAGATTTTGATATATTCCCATCTGGTTTGTGTGAGGGGAAAGACATCTAATCACAAGGAGGGCAAAGGGCTGCTTGGCTTTTGAGCTGGCAAGGACAGGAGGCTCATACCAACTTAATCAATGGTAGGTGCATAAGTAGCACAGCAGTACTGTTGGACCAGGCTTTTGAAGCTCTTCTCAATTGTTCTGTAGCAGAGTTTGCTTGCAAGACTGAGGTCTAACTCCCTTGTTGGGTAATTCTGATCATCCCAGGGCAAGTCCAAACAGCCGATAATCACAACAGCTCATTGGAAATATTTGTAAGGACTTAAGCCTTAAACCTGAAATCTTTCTTTGCTTTCTGTACATTACCAATTAATATTTCTTTGTAATTTATCCTGTCCTTGATCATGAGATGCTTGTATTAAGACAAAAGCCTTGTTGAAAGTTAAAGTTTGAGGTAGGAGAGAGGATGCAAGGGTATCCAGAAGAGGGCCAAAGGGCAGTGAATGTGAATTCAGGGAGGGGAGTTAAAATTAAGAGCATTGGAAAAGTTAGAGGAAAAGAAGATGTTGTGTCTGGTCTGGGAAGATTCCCAGTTTCTGGCTTGCAAGAGGAAGAATTTAGCGACACAATAGTTTCAGTTGGCTTTGCCCATGGTAACTCTTAGTAATAAGAAGTCCCACATGGTTAATAAGTTATGACAGCTCCTAGGGAATTCTCCTCCTAAGACAGTGGTTATCAAACGATTTTACTTTTAAAACCTGTGGAAGAATTTTGGGAAAATTGTATGTTTCACAACATGTATTGAATATTGTATTCATTTATTTCCAAGGTGATAGAGAGTGAATGAGCCAGGACCTCTTGCCACTGGAAATGATCTCCAGATACACGTGCCACTTTGTTCATCTGGCTTACATGGGTACTGGGGAATTAAATCCTGACTGTCAGGCTTTGCAAGCAATCACCTTTAACAGCTGAGCCCTCTCCAGCCCTCTAACCATATTTTAATAGAACAATTTATGTAAGTTTAATAGTGTAAATGATGTAACTGACATGCTATATTGATATTCAAAAAGAAATATTTTATGGGGGGGCCAATTACTAGTGTAATACCCACTTCTATCAATTTAAAGGATACATAAACTGTTTATGTATAGCCAGAAGTTTTATATCTTTTTCCTTAGACCTCACGTTTTCTATCTTTTTTTCTTTCTTTCTCTCTCTTTCCTCCCATTTCTCTTTTTCTCTTTCTTCCTTCCTCCCTCTTCCTGTCTCTTTCTCTCTCTCTTTCTCTCTTTTTTTTGTGTGGTGGATTGAACACAGAGCTTTATGTATGCTAGGTAAGCATTCAACCAGAAAGCCACATCCCAATCCTGAGCTCCTATTTTCATTTGACTCATTCAGTTAATATTTTTCTTTATGTAATATACTTTTATTTTTGAAAGTCTTTGTTTATCACCTCCTAATCTTTGCCATAAAAACACGTATAAACTCTCATTGTTAAAAAGTGCTTATTTCCTGTAACTGTAATGCTCTGACTTTTTGGAACATTTTCATTGTAACCATAGTCACACATTTGATTAAAATAACATAAATATATTATAAAAACTTATACTTAATAAACATAAAATAGCATATCATTGGGAATATAGTTAATGTGATGCAATTTTTTTTGAATAAAAGTAGCTAATATGCCTGTGGATGTTACCTATTGTTAAAATGAGATCAAATCCCCAATTTTTATTATACTTTTGTGTTGGGAAATATTGCTCACATAAGTAAGTGGATTGGAATGCAAGGAGTTTATATTTAAAATAATATCCTTCAATCTTACATTTTCCAAATTGTTTGCCAAAGATTACATAATGATATATCATAAAAGTTATATGTCTTGATCTGTTAAATGCCAGCTTGGTTCCTCCTCTCATTTTGTTGAAAGCAAGCCATTGGAATGTACTCGCCTTAACCAAAGGATTTGCTACCCATCATTAAAGTAATGCAGTTCCTTAGTATCAGCACCAGTATTTCCTATGGTAAGCCTTAACATGAATTAAGATGTTCTTTTCTTTGGAGAGGGGAGACAAGGGAAGGTGTATAAGTAGACGTGTAAGGTTTATTCTCATGTAGATCATTTTAGGAAAGAGCACAAATAGAAAGTTTAAAAACCTGAGCACCAGTTAAAACCACACATAAAATATTGGCCTTTCTACTTTTTTATTGAGAAGTTTTGTACAATGTTTAGAATTTATTTATTTATTTTAAATTAAAAATTTAAGCTGGGCGTGGTGGCGCATGCCTTTAATCCCAGCACTTGGGAGGCAGAGGTAGGAGGATCACTGTGATTTCAAGGCCACCCTGAGACTACATAGTGAATTCCAGGTCAGCCTGAGCTAGAGTGAGACCCTACCTCGAAAAACCAAAAAATAAATAAATAAATAAATAAATTAATGTGCGTGTGTGTGTGTGTGTTGGGGGAGGGGAGAGATAATTGGTGCACCAGGGCCTTAGCCCATACAAACAAACTCCAGACACATGTGCCACCATGTGCAGCTTGTTTATGTGGGTTCTTGGGATTCAAACCTTTGAAGACAAGCTCCTTAACCACTAAACCATCTCTTTAGCCCTAGAATTTATTTATTTATTAAATTTATTTTTATTAGTTATGGTCATACTTAGTATGTAAACAACATATGTTGGTACCATCCTTTCCCTCATACTTGTTCCTTTTCAGAAGGGGCCCTCCTCCTGTGGTATGCAGGTTTTCCATCCCTGTCGGGATTGTGGGCAGTGCATTGTGGGGCAGCAGTCAGTTATTGTGGAGAGGCAATGCCTCTGTGTATAATGTCCCAACTTGTGGCTCTAACAATCTTTCCACCCCCTCTTCCACAAAATTTCCTGAGCCATGTTGGGTGCGTTTTAAGTTTATTTCAGTGATGGGCTCTTCGGAGCCTCTGGATCTCTGATTTGTTAGGTGTTGAGTGTCCTCAGTGTCTATCTCCTTCACCCTTGTGCTGATATCAGGTTCATCAAGAAAGCAGCACTTCTGCTCATTTCCTCAATTCCTCTGTGGTTTCTTCTGGGCCTGGGTTGAAGTGCGAGTGGTCGTTTATCTCCTCAGGTCCCGCTCCCACCTGAAAAAGAGAATGGAGAGTAAAGTCAGCACAAGTTAAATGAGATAAGCATTATTAATTTAGAGAGCATTTAATGGGTGTAGTCTCTCTTGTAGCCCGATATTTATGGGAACTTAATATTGGAGAGCAAACTCATTATCTGGATATGATTCTGACTTGTTTCCCAGTTCCAGATATGGGTTCTTTTCCACTGAGCAGATCTGTTAGCCAACCCAAGAGCAGTTGGTTACCCGCCATGGCTGTGTGCCCCTATTGCGCTTGTGTGTGCATCAGGTCAGGTTGTTTGCTTCTGAGTAGCTTAGACCTCCAGTTGCTCAGACAGATTTTGGCCACATCCCCCAGTAGCTCATGTAGCACCTTCTAGCACTAGACTGGCTGTCTGGGGACTGGCTCTCTTCTGGGTTCCAGCTAGGTTTCTCCATGGTCTGTTCTGACAGCATATGGTGTCTTCAGCAGTAGGGTCTTACCATTAATATCTGGTGGGTAATCAAGTGCTCTGACCAAAGTATGATTTGTTTTGGGAGACCTTGTATGTCTCCCTGATCAACAGCTCATTGTGGGTATTAACCACATCATGGTACTGGGAGTTACAGACCAGTGTCAAGAGAAAAGAAAAAAAAAAAAAAAAAGAAAGAAAGAAACAAGAGAAATTTAAGGTTAGGCTTCATCTCACCCTCTCCAGGGTCCTTCTTTTCAGGTGCCTCCCCCAAGGTCCTGTTAAGGGTCCAACCATTTAGTCTATCTTCCAGGATAGGTTTCTGGGGTACCAGTTAAATTTTGGTTCAGTTTTGTGTCCCCCCGCCCTTCTCCTCCCCCAATTCCTACCCTCCCCGTTGTTCAGGCCTTGAGATGCTATTCAGGTATGTCAGCAACTCAAGCTGATCCAGGTTAGGACCCACAGATGAGTGCGACCATGCGATGATTGTCTTTCTGTGTTTTTGTGAGTTCGCTGAGTATACTATGTTCCAAATTTGACCATTTTTCTATAAATTTCATTGTGTCACTTTTTCTTACTGCTGAGTAGTGTTCCATCATGTAGATATACCCCATTTTGGTTATCCATTCGTCTAATGATGGGCACCTGGTTTAATTCCAATTCTTGGCTCTTATGAATTGAGCAGCTATGAACATGGTTGAGCAAACATGTCTGGTACTGTAGCGTGGAGCTTTTAGGGTAAATTCCCAATAAGGGAATAAGTGGGTCTGTTGGTAACTCTATATTCACCCTTTTCAGTAGTCTCCATATTGATTTCCATAGTGGTTGAACCAGCTTACATTCCCATCAACAGTGAATAAAGCATCTTAATATAAATTAAAGCGCATTAACCACTAAGCCATCTCTCCAGCCCTAGAATTTATTTTGATCTTAGCTCCCTGCCATTACCTCCATGTCCTTTAGGAGCATGTATACCTAGTCTGAAGAACACTGACCCGAAGAACATGAATAGTAGAGGACAGAGTAGCTAGGAAAGCAATTTCCCTACTGAGTACACCAAGACACAATGGCATGTTTTTAAAATAGTGATGGGTACAGTGTGATAAGGGACCTCAAAATAAACATTCTCATCTTGGAACGCAGCCTGCACACACTTTTGGAACAAGACATTCATTTCCTTATAGTTACAGTAATGTGACTGATAAAGCAGAAGATTGCAGAAATTTAATTGGTGTTTTTCCCCCACCCAGTATTTGCATTTGGACTCCACAGAGACTCACAGAGCAGGCTACTCCAGAAATCTGCAGACAGTGAAATATTTTGCTAAATATGTAAACCTTATCCCTGTGTTTATTATAAATATTGAGATTTAGAGAAAGATTTAGTTGTTAAAAAGTGCACTGTCCCTGAATACACACACATATATGACTCACACACCCCACCGAATCCATTCACTGAGTATACAACAGTGTTTGTTTACTTGTTTGATTGTGCTTACTCATGTTGTCTCTTCTTCATAGATAAATAGTAGAAATAACTTGCTATCTCTTCTAGACCATATTTTGCCCTTCTTATTATGACTTTTCCCATTTTGTACCATATCTTTTATTACATGTACTAGCAATTCATTTTTATTTATTTTTCTGGTACCAGGGAGTTTACCACCTAGACAGACCCTTTCATGTATTGCTTAAGTGCTCTACCAATGAGCTGATTATTTTTGAGTCTTTGAGCCAAGGTCTAATGTATGCCAGAATGGTTTGTAATTTGCTATGTAGCTGAGGCTAGCCTTGAACTCCTGATCTTTTTGATTCTACCTCCCAAGTTTTGGGATTACATGTATGAACCAATAAGCCTGCCTCTTACTCCTGTTTTACGTTCAAGTTTTTAGAAAGGGCATCTCTAAATTGCTCCTGCTGGACTTGGACTTGCTTTATAGCTCAGAAAGGCCTTGAGCTTGTGATACTTCTGCCTCAACCTCCTGAATATCTGGGATTATAGGCCTGTACCCCAAGTCCCAGCAACTACCTGTATTTATATTTGCCTAAAATAGGTTTTGTCTTCTTTGTTCTCACTACCAATGTCTTAGCTCACTTTACTATTATTTGTCACTCAAATTATGATAACAGCACCCAGGCTTGACCTTCCCCTATTTGTCCATACTGCCACTAAGGAGAATACTTTAGTCAGTGTTGCATTATTATAATATTATACATATAAATAATATAATATAATAATATTGTAAATATTATAAGACTACTTTGGGCAAATGAACTTTCTAAAGATGAGTTTTATTTACTTAGCAGCTTTGGAAGTTCAAGACCATGGTGGTAGCATCCTCCCAGTTCTGCTTGGGGTCCTCTTGACTGCAAGACCTTATGGTGAGTGCATGTGAGGACAAGATTTTACAGAGAAACAACACTGGTCACCTGTTATTCCCTCTAAGACCACGTCCTCAACTGAAATCAGGATGTCCCCGAAGGTTGCTCATCTCATAGACAAATGAAGTGTTCTTTTTTTTTTAAATTGTTTTGTTTTTTTGAGGTAGGGTCTTACTGTTGCCCAGCCTGACCTGGAATTCACTATGTGTCTGTGTCTCGGGCTGGCCTTGAAGTCACAGCAATCCTCCTACCTCAGCCTCTCTAGTGGTGGGATTAAAGGCATGTGCCACCACACCTGGCTCCACCAATAAAATTTGATGGACAAAAATTTAAACTAGGCCTGGAGAGATGGCTTAGCAGTTATGGCATTTGCCTGCAAAGTCAAAGGATCGGGGTTCGATTCTCCAGGACCCATATAAGCCAGATGCACCAGGTGGTGCATGCATCTGGAGTTCGTTTGCAGTGGGTGGAGGCCCTGGTGCACCCATTCTCTCTCTCTCTCTCTGCCTCTTTCTCTCTCTCAAATAAATAAATAAAATGTAAAAAATTATATATTAAAAAGTCTAAGTATGAAAGTGATCCACCTAAAGCTATATTGTTATTTTTAAAACTATTTTATTTATTTTCCAGGAGAGAGAGAGAGAGAGAGAGAGAGAGAGAGAGGGAGGATGGGCATACCAGGGCCTCTTGCTGCTGCAAATGAACTCCAGATGTATGTGCCATCTTTGTGCATCTGGCTTTATATTTATGTGGGTACTGGAGAATTGAACCCAAGACACCAGGTTTTGACAGGAAATGCCAATGCCTTTAACTGCTGAGCCATCTCTCCAGTCCTCTATTCTTTTTTCTTTATTAGTTATGTACATACTCAGTGTGTAAACAGCCATGTTGGTACCATCTTTAGCCTCTTTCCTGTCCTCCCCCCTCTGAAGGGACTCTCCTCCTTGGGGATTGTGGGTCTTGCATTGTGGGTGTAGCCATCAGTTAAGGGGAACAGGTAATGTTTCTGTTCATAATGTCCCAACTTGTGACTCTAACAATCTTTCTGCCCCCTCTTCTGCGAATTTCCCTGAGCCATGTTGGGTTCGTTTTGAGCATAGCACTATTTACAGCATTTTTGTTGGCCTACATGATAATGTCCATTTTTCTTGGCCTAGTTGACTTGGCTGCCTTTTCCATGGGCTTATTTTACTCTGTCTCTTTATGGCTTTGAATTCTTTTTATTTATTTAAAATTTGCTCTGTAGCCATGTCACGTAAACAACTCATGCTTTTGTAAACACAAATGGAGTCTCTTACCTGAGATATATTTTCCCTGATGTTTAGTGAGGTTAATACAGCATTTCCTTTAGCTCTCCACTAAGATTTTATTCCCTCTGGGAGGTTTTTTTGACATTATAGTGCCTTTCTTTCCTTTTTTATTTTTTAAAAACATTTTATTTACTTATTTACTTGAGAGAGGGAAAGAGAGAGAGAGAGAGGGAGAGAGAATGGGCATGTCAGGGCTTGTAGCCACTGCAAACAAACTCCAAATGCATGTACCATCTTGTGCATCTGGCTTATGTGAGTACTGGAGAATAGAACCCACGAGCTTTCAGGGATTCTCCTGTCTCCACCTCCCATTTCACCATGGGTACATTGGGATGATAGATGTTTATGCTACCATGTCCTGTTTTATGCAGGTTCTGGGGATCTGAACTTATGTACTCATATTTGTGTGGCATCCCCCAGCCAGTATGTGTGTGCATGTGGTGTATGTATGTGCCTTGTACACATGTGTACGGAAGCAAGAGGAAAGCATTGAGCGTCCTCCTGTATCCCTCTTCCACTTTATTTCTGTAAGACAGAATCTCTCACTAAACCTGGAGCTTACTGTTTTCTTTCTTTTGTTTTTGTTACGCTGGCTAGCCAACGAAGCCACATCTGGCTTTTTATGTAATTGCTGAGGGTCAATCTCAGGTCTTCATGCTTATAGAGCAATAATTCTTACCATTGATCCCTCTCCCCAGCCCCATGACCTTTTACAATCCTATGGTTCTGTTCTATTTTTATGCACCATAATTTGCAGTAATCATTTAATTTTTTTTAATGAGAGAGTGAGAGAGAGAGAGAGAGTGAGGGAGAGAATGAGAATTGGTGTGCCAGGTCCATTAGCCACTGAAATCAAACTCCAGATATGTGTGCCACCTTGTGCACATGTGTGACCTTGCACATGAATCACCTTGTGCCTCTGGTTCACATGGGATCTGGGAAGTTGAACATGGGTTCTTAGGCTTCATAGGCAAGTACCTTAACCACTAAGTCATTTCTCCAGCCCCAGTAATCTTCGAAAAAAATTTTTCACTTTAAGATTTTAGATTTTTGAAAATAATTTTTATTTATTTGGAGAGAGAGAAAGAGAGAGAGAGAGAGAGAAAGAAATGGGCTTGCCAGGCTCTTCCTCCACTGCAAAGGAACTCCAGATGGCATGTGCCACTCTGTGCATCTAGCTTTACATGGGTGCTGGGGAATCAAACCCAGGCCATTAGTCCTTGTAAACAAGGCCTTTGTCCACTAAGCCATCTCTCCATGTCCAAGGTTTTAGATTTTAAGTAGTTGTTCAATACATAGGGCTTTTTTTTGAAGTGCTAGCAATTCAAGCCAGTACCTTGTACATGCTTGTCAAAGCTTCTACCATTGAGCTACACCCACAGCTCAATACATAGTTTTTGAATAAGTAAAGGATGACTGTCTAGAAAATGAGTGTATGTCTGGCTTAGTGCAGGCTTAAAAATTCACTTTACTTTGAGGTCCTGGGTCATTCCAAGCTGTGAGGCCACTTTAGAGTATGCTCTAAGGATTCTGAGTGTTTCTAGAAGGTGTTTTCTTTCAGAACCAATACACATTTATGGAGTTATGTGTACTAAACTAAGCTAAATAGAGCTTTCATGTCTAATAGCCACTGAAACACACACTGTAGCAAATCAACAGCAGTAACATGAAGACATTAAGAAAATGAGATTGCTGAAAGATTAAAGAAGAAAGGAATCTGGGTACTATAGAGACCAAACAGTAGTCACAGCTGTTGACTCCAGGGGACAACAGAACAAGAAGAGGATAAAGCCAGCAATAAAAGGCCATTGAAAATACACCTGTTATAGTAGGAGACAGGCTTGGAAAATATCCGGTGACATGCTTAGGACAATTAGTCTTTTATTTATTTTAAACCCTGAGTAATGTAGGGATAAATTGGACTCAGATCAGTTATTGTCCTAATATTTCTTATAGACACATCCATTCTGTATTGCTGGGCAAATAAATATATGTTGTGAAACATAATGCAAAAGTAATTTATTTTTTAAATGCATGATAACATGTAAATGATGTAAGAAACTCCTTGTGTTACTAAACATCTAACTCAATTGTAATTCTCTCTCACTTTCTCTCTGTTTTTGGAGATAGGTTCTCATGTTTTCAAGGATGGCCTTGTACTTCTGATCCTCCTTCCTTAATCTTTCAAGTGCTAGTACAGGGATGTACCAATATGCCCATTATGAACTGTAATTAATCTCCATTTTAACCTTTTAAAAATTCTTTTCTTTTAATTTATGAGAGAGAGAGAGAGAGAGAGAGAGAGAGAGAGAGAGAGAGAGAATTGTTGCACCAGGGTTTTAGCCACTGAAAACAAACTTGACGCATGCCCCACCTGTGCGCACACGTCACCTTGTGCACCTGGCCTATGTGTGTTCTGGGGAGTTGAACCTGGGTCCTTAGGCTTTGCAGGCAAGTGCCTTAGCTGCTAAGCTATCTTTTCAGCCCCATTTTAACCTTTTTAAAAACTATTTTTATTTATTTGAGAGATGGGGAGACAGGGAGAGAGATAAAGAGAGAGTGAGTATATGTGCAACAGGTCCTCTTGCTGCTACAAACTGTACACATGACTTTGGCTTTCCATGAGTACTGGGGAATTGAACCCCGGCTGGAAGGCTTTACAAACAAGCAAATTTCACCACTGTGTTAACCTTTTCTAATGACATATATTGCCATATAATTTCATTAATGTAATTTTGTAAAACAGATGTTATTAGAATTCATTTGGGAGCTGGGAAGATGGCTCAGCAGTTAAAGGCACTTGCTTTTAAAGCCTTCAGACCCAAGTCCAATTCCCCAGCCACCTATCTAAAGCCTGATGCATAACATGGTACAAGTGTCTGGCATTCATTTGCGTCAGCAAGAGGTTCTGTCATGCCTATACACACATAATTTTTTGTAGCCTTAAATATGTCTTAGATTTACAGGAATCTAGTTTGGAAACAGAAATATCCTATTTTGAAATTCAGTGGGAAGCTTAATGAAATGAATAATCTTATGTACTGGAAACCTCAAATAATGCGATTAAAAGGAAGTATTTAGTCAAATGTAGATTTGCAACCATATGCTGACAGAATAAAATTTTTATTTTCATGGAACATATAGATGATGTAATATTAATTACTTTACATAGAAGAGATTATGGATACATCAAAGAAAAAACTTAAAAAGTTTGATCATATTGATACTAAGGCAGGCAGACCTAAATAGAACCAGACGATTTCGCAGGACTTCTATTTGGTTTCTGTTTGGAACATTTGCTGTTAGATGAACCAAAGACTTTGTTAATTGCTACCATGTACAGTTTACACATGGTATCCATTATAGAGGCTTTTCTCTTCTACTGGGGACGGAACCTAGGGCCCCATACCTGCTAGGCAAGCACCTTACTACTGAGCTATGTCTCCAGCCCTTTCGAGCTTTTACTTATTCAGTTGAATCTTCCAGTGTTAGTAGAAGGCAAAGGTGTTGAGGGATGCTACAAGTCTAGCAGAGAGTATAGAGCACCAGAAGCATATAGAACTAGTGGGTACAGGCAATAATTCTGACCTTATTCTAAAAGCAAGAGGAAATCATTGAATGAGTTTCCTGTTAAGAATGATATCATATGAACCGGACACCATCACAAGGGGGAAGGAGAGCAGCACAGAGAAAAATCAACTCCTACCAAATCAGAGAGCCAGAGCCTCAGAGGCCCTCAACACCTCATCACTAAAGCAGACCAAAAATGAACCCAACATGGCTCAGGGAAATTTTGCGGAAGAGGGGGCGGAAAGAATGTCAGAGTCACATGTTGGGTCATGATATGCAGAGACATTTAGCTTACCCATAACTGTGGGCTAACTCCACAATGCATAATCCGTATACCTCAACAAGGAGGGGCCAAGGGGACGGGGGTAGATCACGGATGAGCCTAATAATGGTACCAAACTGACTGTATTTGCTGTATACAGAACTGACTAATAAAAAAAAAAAGAATGATATAATATGATTTACAGGTCTTAAAGGTCCCAGGGTCCTCAATGTGCAAAATGAATTGCAGGGCTGATCAATCTAGAGGTGGAGGCAGTGGGAGTTGCTGGCTTTCTCTAGAGTACTGACAACAGAGCTAGAGAGAAGTAGATAGACCTGATGGAGATGAAAGAGGTAGGATCAGTAGGATTTATTGATTACGTGATGACAAGAGAAAAGCTGTGATGCTGAGAATGGCTCTTGGTTTTCTGGCTTGCATGACTGAATGGATAAGGCTGTCTTTGAAGTATAAACACCTAAGCAGGAAGAGAAATTTAGTGAACATGCTGTACATCTTGAATACACTTCCTGTTCCCTTGGGTTGTTGGTGCCAAGCAGGTAGGTTTTGAGTTCAGCATAAAAATGTCTGATGGGGGCTGGTTCAAGTCCTCAGTACCCATGTAAAGCTTTACACAACGTTGTGCATTGTTTGTGGAGTTTGTAGTGACAGGAGTTCCAGGCATACCAATATTCTCTCTCATACATAGTTATACTAAAAATAAAAAAATGTTAAATATATACACATATATGATTGCAGGGCTGTGGTGTACCTGAGTTTTTCTCCCAGACCCAACATAAAAATTCAGAAGCCTTTGTGGGCTTCTGTAATCCAAGCATGATGACTCTGATGGTAAGATGGGAGGCAGACAGGAGAATCTCTAGGAGATCAGCAGAAATAGAATACAGAGCAAGAAACCCTGCATCAACCAAGGTGGACAGGCAAGGATCAACCTTTAAGTTGTCCTCAGACCTCCAGATGTGGGCTGAGGTGCCCACGCGCGCACGCGCACACACACACACACACACACACACACACACAGATACATAAAGAATATTTAAAAATGTTGCCGGGCGTGGTGGCGCACGCCTTTAATCCCAGCACTCGGGAGGCAGAGGTAGGAGGATCACCATGAGTTCGAGGCCACCCTGAGACTCCATAGTGAATTCCAGGTCAGCCTGGGCTAGAGTAAGACCCTACCTCGAAAAACCAAAAAAAAAAAAAAAAAAAAAAAAAAAAAAAAAAAAATGTCAAGCCATAGCCGACTTGTACAATCCCAGCATACATCAGCCAGTAGGGAAGCATATTACCTATGATTAACACAATCACTGGTAGATGCAAATATAGGAAGAACACTGGCAATCCAGAAGGAAGGGGTAAAAGATAAAACCCCAAAAGTTGGCTATATGCTTTGGATTTCATCCCAACAATGAATAAATTAAAACAATTAAAAACCAAAAACAAAAACAGGGCCTGGGAATATGGTTCAATCAGTTAAGTGTTTCCTGTGCATGTGTAAGGACTTGAATTTGATCCTTGGCACTCATGTAAATGCCAGAAGGGCATAGAAAGTGACCTGTAATCCCAAAGAGACAGAAACAGGGGGAAGTGGGCTCCCTAAGTGAGCTGAATTAGTGAGCTTGGGTTCAAATGAGAGACCCTGTCTCAATAAATAAGTTGGAGAATAAGCAGGAAAAACACCCAACTTCAGCCTCTGGCCTCCACATACGCACACACACGTGTACTGCACTTGCACACACGTGCGCCTACACACAGAGCCTACACACAAAATAAATAAATATGAAAAATAAATGAAATGTTGATAATTAAAAAGATGGAGAAAGCAATCAAGGAGCCAGAGGAATGAATAGAGGAAATATTTTTC
Organism: Dipus sagitta; assembly: GCA_036346955.1. Lineage (NCBI taxonomy): Eukaryota > Metazoa > Chordata > Mammalia > Rodentia > Dipodidae > Dipus > Dipus sagitta. Next base: position 126,151,670 of record CM070776.1, read on the forward strand.
TGAATCAAGATTGGATTTCATCTTGCTTGATACTACCTACACAAGACCTTCATAATAGGAGTGAAAAAATGATGAGATCAAAATAGAATAGAAACTAATTGTAAAGAAGAGATTCAATGGAGGGGGGGTTTGGAAGGGGAAAAATGGGGCTGATGGGAGGGAGAAATTATGGTTTATTGTCTATGATTATGGAAGTTGTCAACAGTTTTTTTTTTTTTAAGATTGGGATTTCTACAGGTAGGAAACTGAGAAAGGCTGCTTTCACTGATACAAGGACACACTTTGACCCAAAATGGTATCATCCCATATGATGAAGTTTGAAAGACAGCCAAATAGGTATGTTTCCCTCCACTCATCTCAACAGGCCTCCCACTTCTACCTGAATTATATGGTGTGAGTAAACAAGCAAGGTAGCTCCTCTAACTATGTGGGACTGCAGCATATGGAGAAAAAATGTTTCTCCTTTTGAACATAATAAAGCTTACAGAGAAACAGACACCCTGGGTGTTTTTCCACAGGCATATGGAAAACTCTTCCTTTCTTTGATGGGAGAATCATGCTTCCTATTTCTGATTTATTAGTACTCACCCAGTCCAAGTGTCTGTAATTCACCAAAAAGAACTAGATTCCTTTCCAAGGGCAAAAGACATACAATTAATTTTGGGGGAAGATGTCCAAAGGGACTCTGATATTATGTCTGTGTTTGTCCAGCAGGTCCAGGAGAAAGATCAAAGGGTGAAACACACTGAAAATTACTCTGTGTGCTGAAACTTCCTAAAGTTTATGAATTTCTGGGAACATAAAGCCCTTTGAATATAGAGGATAAATTGTACATAAAGTTGCAGTTCAGTTAGGATCAGATATCTAAGATGATCTTGCTTACTTCTAATGATTTTACTGGGTACTGGTTGAAAATGCTGAAGCTACAAATAGCTGAACTGCTGTGACTAAGTCTCCGACAGGGGCAAAAACAGGAAGAACTCTGTGGAGCCAGACGGAAGAGAAACATGAAAAGGAGGCCGAACAGATATAAACTGCTGATAACTTCGAATTTCATCCCAACAGTGGATCCAAATAACAAAGATCTTGTTTCAGAAGAACAATTCTTTTAATAAAGAAAAACATTGTATACATTGTATAAATTTCTCAGCCCATACTATTAATAAAAGTTTAGAAAGGGAGGGAGGGGGAGAGAGAGAGAGAGAGAGAGAGAGAGAGAGAGAGAGAGACAGAGAGAGACAGACAGACACTGGCTGACTTTAAGAAAATGAATTTGTGTCTGCCTGACAGTCACTGGATGAAATCACAAAGAAAACGCTGGCCAGAGATCAGGCCTCCTGGATTCCATTAATACAAAGAACAGGGAAACTAACTAAATGGTGGTAACATCTCAGCATACTGAAGTCAGTTTTGCTGTGCTGTTTAAGGCTGAGCAGATCCAGTGATAAAATTTCATAATCAGCACTCATAGAATCACAAGAACAGAAGTTTGCTAGGTTAGAGAGCAACTGCTGCTTCTACTAGAGGACCTTGCCCATGCCAGACCACTGAGCCACAGCCTCAGCCCCCATATGAGAGTCTTCACCAGAAACAAAGATGTTGATGGAGTGTTGAAGCCTCATTTTGGTTCTTGGCTTCTCAGCACAGGCAAGTTTCCACAATGCCTCCAGACGTCACTAGTCACAATTACAGTTTTGGAAGGTGTGCTCAGAATCAAGAGTAATCTTTCAGTCCACTTAAACACAGACTGAGAATAGAAATTAGAGCTAGTTGATGCTGGAAGGTGATCAAGTGACAGCTGTGTCCCTGATCCCATGCATACTTTGGTGGATCAATTCAACAAGCAAGAGCTATCTATGGGGTAGAAGGAGTTGACATGTATGTATGTATGTGTTGCTTGCAATAGTAAAAGTATCTGAGACAAATTAGAAACCAGATAGGCAAGGTACCAAGCCTAAGAAGTCACCTAAGTGAGGGGTAGAACAGGTTGCTTTGAAGAGTGGAATGGATTTAGACAATGATTTCTGTATTTTTTCTTTTTTTAGAAAACAAAGAATATATACTACTATAAAGATAGAAGTTATAAATCAGAAATATATGTGTGTGTGTGTGTGTGTGTCAGTGTCAGGTTTCATGCAGCCAAGGTAAGCTTTACCACACACTATGTAGTCAAGGATGACCTTGAACTTCTGATTCTCCTGCCTCCACATCTTGAGTGCTGTAATTACAGGTGTGGCACCACACTCAGCTTTATGCGGTCCTGCAGATGGAACCTAAACTTTGCATGGCTAGGCACCCACTCTCCCAAAGGAGCTATATTCTAAACCCTATGCCAATCATTTAATAAATACACCCACCATAATATCTTTCAAAGGTTCCAATTAAAATCAAATTTATATCATAGTATACAAAATATGCATACTAGTTGATGTTTGGTTGACAATATATAGCTTTTCTTATTTTGTTTCTCTCTCTCTCTCTCTCTCTCTCTCTCTCTATATATATATATATATATATATATACATGCAAGAAATAAAGAGACAAATATCCACCCTATGAAATGGCACTATCAAATTCCAGATCTTGGCAGAGTATTAAGCAATATCAATGTTTCATATGGTTTCATTTTCAAAACTGCAAAACAAAGTAACTGTCACCAGCAAGTTATCCAGCAGTACATAACAAAGTGCTGAAAACCAGTTTGAACTTACAGCAAAAATAACTAGTGATGCATTTTAATATGTCTTTAGGTAGAAATCACCCATAATGATGGTTACCATTTTGTTTTGTTTCATTTTGGTTTTGAGCCATACATAGTCAAAATTGGCCTTGAACTCCAGATCCTCTTGCCTCAGCTTTCCATGTGCTAAAATTACAGCCATGTGCCCCCCTGCCCAGCTTAAAACTTGCCAGTTGACTCAATCATTTTTAGTATATTCAAAAACTTGTGCCACCATCACTACTACCCAGTTTAAAACATTTTCCTCCCCTCCCAACAAACCTATTTTCACTGCTCCTCCCCTTCTCCTTAGCCAAATGCTATTATACTGTCTCCCTTTATGGATTTACCCATTATATGCATCTGATATTAGGAGACTCCTGTAATATTTACCTTTTTTGATTAGATTATTTCACTTAACATGTTTTCAAGTTCGACCCATGCAATTGCACGTATTAGTACTTCATGTCTTATTATAACTAAAAACATTCTACTGTATGGTCATCCTATAGGGGTGTGAATGCAATGTCCCCATAACGTCATGTGTTTGAGTACCTAATCCCCCATTGATGACACTGTTAAGGAAGTTTGTTGAACCTTCCAGAGGTGGGGTTTTGCTAGAGGAAATATGCTACTTGGGGTGGGCCTTCAGGTGTCACAGTCCATTCCATTTGCTTTTTATACTTCCTTTATGCTAATGTGAAGCTGTGACAGTGTCTGTCTGCACCTGCCATGGTTTCCCTGCCCTGATGAAACTTCTCCTTAAAATTGCAAGCTAAAATATACCCTTTCTTTCAATAAGCTGTGTTGCACTCAAGTTTTCATTGCTGGCAGAAATCACCTGACCATGAGCAGCTTTTGGGAAAAAAAAGGAGTTATTCTGGCTTACAGACTTGAAGGAAAGCTTGATGATGACAATGGAAACAGCAACATGAGCAGAGGGTGGACATCACCCACCGCCAACATCAGGTGGACAACAGCAATAGGACAGTGTGCTAAACACTGACACGGGGAAACTGGCTATATACCCGTAAGCCCGACTCCAACAATGCACTGCCTCCAGGAGGCTTCAATTCCCAAATCTCCATCAGCTGGGAACCTAGCATTCAGAACACAGAAGTTTATGGGGGACGCCTGAATCAACCACCACAAGCTGCTTCTGATCAAGTGTTCTTTTCCCCAGCAACAAAAACATAACTTCCATACATACCATAATTTGTTTGTTAGTTGGTGGATATTTGAGTTGTTTTGACCTTTTGGCTACTGTGAATTATGTTGCTATGTGCACAAGTATATATGCACAAGTTTCTGAGTACATTTGTTTTAATTCACCTGGGTACATGTATACAAACTTAATTTCCAGGTCATTATATATCAGTGTTCAACATTTTGAAGAATAGTCAAATTTTTCTTTCCTTTTTCTATGTCCCTTCCTATCTCACCCCCGCCCTCTTTTCTGACATTCCTAAGTATCTCAGACTGGCCTCAAGCCAAGGGTGATGTTGAAATTCTGTTCCTCTCTCCTCTACCTCACAAGTACTGGGATTATAGGACTGTGCCACTACACTTGGTTTTACATGGTACTGGGGATTCAAACCAAGGCTTTGTGCATAATATGCAAGCATTCTATCAACTGAACTATATCTACACTTCCCAAATTGCTTTTCATGAAGCTGCACTATTACACATTCCTACCAGTAAATTTGGTAGGATTTGATTTCATTCCCTCACTAGTACCTGTTATCATCTTTTTTTTTTTTTTGGTTTTTGAGGTAGGGTTTTGCTCTACTCAGGCTGATGTGGAATTCACTATGGAGTCTCAGGGTGGCCTTGAACTCATGGCAATCCTCCTACCTCTGCCTCCCAAGTGCTGGGGTTAAAGGTATGTGGCACTACACCTGACTTGTCTTTTTAAAATTAAAGCTATCATGGTGCAAATGAAACGAATGTTGAATAGGTAGTACTGTTTCCATTCCACCCCCTGGAGTGTAGAATTTCCCTATCATTAAGTTCCTGTATTAATATGGTACATTTCTTATAGTGAAGGAGCCAATTCTGATGCATCATTATTAATTTTCAAGTCTATACATAAAGACATAAAGGTTCACTCGTGGTGTACATTTTGTGAGGGTATTTGTTTATTTATTCATAAGCAGACTGAGAGATAGAGAGAGAAATGGGCATGTTAGGCCTCCTGCCACTGCAATTGACTCCAGATGTCTGTGTCACTCTGTGAATCTGGTTTTATAAGTGTCCTGGGGAATTGAATCTTGGCTGTCAGGGTTTGCCAGCAAGTGCCTTTAATATCTGAGCCATGTCTCTAGCCCCTCTGGGAGGGATTTTTGATTTGTTTTCTTTTCTTACCATTTTGAGTGACAGTCTCATTATATACTCAAGGCCAGTCTTTTTTTTTTTATATTTTTGGTTCATTTTTATTTATTTATTTGAGAGTGACAGAGAGAAGGAGAAAGAGGCAGATAGAGAGAGAGAGAGAATGGGCGCACCAGGGCTTCCAGCCACTGCAAACAAACTCCAGATGCATGCGCCCCCTTGTGCATCTGGCTAATGTGGGTCCTGGGGAATCGAGCCTCAAACCGGAGTCCTTAGGCTTCACAGGCAAGCGCTTAACCGCTAAGCCATCTCTCCAGCCCTCAAGGCCAGTCTTGAACTCCTAACTCTCCTTCTTTGGCCTCCCCAGTGCTGGGAGTACAAGTATTTGCCACCATGCCTATTTTTTAAATTATCTCATTGTTATCTTTATTATTGAGTTGTAAAATTTCCTTATGTTTTTCTAGATACTAATATCTTTTAAGATACATAGTTTGCAAATATTTTCTCATTCTCTGTGGGCCTGCTTTTATTGTTTTATTTTCTGCCTTTGTGGTATTAGGGATGAAACCCAGAGCCTGGTACATGCTCGACAAATTCCTCACCAGTGAGCTATCTCCCAGTCCTGCACTTTCTTGCTATTGACACTAAAAAGAATTTTGTGGCACCTTTCTTTGGAATACTGAACTACTTTAATTTATGATGTTCAAGAATAAAGTTGAAGCTGGCATTAGTGTTGATGACTGCAAACTCACCATTCAGTAAGTGAGGTAGAAGAATTCTGAGTTTGAAGTCTGTAGCAATTACCTTCTTTTTGCTGGGACAAAACACCTGATGAGAAGCAGTTTACAGAAGGTAAGAGTTCATTTTGTCTTATAGTTTCAAGGGGTACCTTCATCATGGCAGGGCAAACTTGGAAGAGAAGACAATCAGGGTATCAAGTCTTGTCACAGCAACAAGGAAAAAGTAGCAAGACTGAACTGGTAGCACTGGCAAGCGGGGCTGGATTAGAAAATCCCCAGGCCTGCCCTCAGTGACACACTTCGTTCAGTCTATAGCTCCCATAAACTGCACAGCTGGGGATTAAGCATGTGGCTTAATCACAAGCACAGGAGGCTATGGTGGATACTCCATATTCGAAGTGCCAGAAGGCTGAAGTGTAAAGTGATGAGCTGTGATGCTGCTCATTGGTAGGGCACTTCCATCCCAGCAATAACATTGAGGCTACTCTTTTTTTTTTTGTAATGTCTCACTATGTAGTCTATGATAAGATTGGCCTTGAATTCTCAGCAATGTTCCTGCCTCAGCCTCCTGAATGCTAGGATAACAGGCATGTGCCACCATGCCCGGCCAATTTACTCTTTTTAAACCATTGTGATAGCATTTACATATAAAAATCAATGTTTTCCACATTCACCTTATTATATTGGTACATATTTGTTCCAAACATGATAATCCCATTGTATAGTTTATTAAAAATATAAAAGTTCAGTTATATTACTCCACAATATTCACTGTTTTTCAAATTTTACTGTGTAATAGTACTGTGGATGTTGTTCAGTCAGTAGAGTGCTTGACTAACATGTGGGAAGCCCTGGATTTGATCTATAGCACCTCATAATATCTGGCAGGGTGGCACATGCTTATAATCTCAGCCATTGGAAGGTGGAGGCAAGAGTATCCAAAGTTCAATGTCATTCTCAGCTACATAGTTCAAAGCCAGTCTGGGCTACATGAGACCTGATTCCAAAAAAATTATTGTGCTCCAGAATTACCCTTAGTACTAGTGAAAACACTGAAGGTGGGCTTCACCCTGAGAATTTCAGATTTAGAGGATTTGAAGGAAAGTGAAATAATTGCTCATAACTTTCTCAGAAGTCTTCTGGAAATGCTGATGCTGCTAGTACTGAGACACACTTGATAACTGGCTACAAAGCCACACTTGCAAGTGTCTGTGGCTATAAATAGTTGGTGCATGGTAGAAGGAGTTTATTGAGTTAGGCAAATTTCTTTGCTGAAATCCTTCTCTGAGCATTTCATCGATGAATATGCATTTCTATGTTGCAAATTGGGACATGTTTTTACCAATTTTTTTTAAAATCCTGGGGTGATTTTTGAAAACCTCTTCATTAAAACAATATTGATGTGTCTGTATTTTATAGCTGCAACTCTTTTTTAGTGAAGTCATGAATATTTTATGTGCTTTTTATTTTGATGCAAAGCTATTTCTCCATTGTGTAAAAAAATGACACTGGGAAATAAAACTTATTGAAAATTAAGAAAGTGTTGTTGTTCATCTGACACTGCCCAAGTAACACTTTCCTCCACTCCAAATTATTTCCAAGGGGAAGATCATGGAATAATTTTACTCAAATCTAGAAGTGGTTGTAAAAAAGCTACAATATTGTCTAAGTTGGGATTGGTGGTGCATACTTATCATCCCAGCATCAGGGAGGTTTAGAAGTTCAAGGTCATTCTGGGCTACATAGCAAGTTTGAGACCAGCCTGGGATACATGAGACTCAGCTTGAAAAATCAACAAAATAATATATATGTGTTCTGGAACACTGTTCTCTGAGCATGACATGTTCATTCATATCTTGAAATCAGAGTTCTTGTGATTACCTACATGAGATCCTCATAAGATCAGTCCTGTTATTATTACCTTTGAAAAGATTGGAAAGCCCTATGGAAGCTGCTGAAAGACCACAGTCACTAACAGCATGAAATAGCAGGGGACCCCGCAAACCATGAAATCAACCAGCCAGACAAGAAGTACATACTTGTACAAAATAGTGACACACAGCCTCTGCCAGTAACCAAGTGTTCTCTGACTGGACATGAGGTTAGCTTACTGGGAAAGGACTCATCTGTTACTGGAAACCAAGTCAGAATCCCATAGTCAGGAAACTCATAGACTTCAGAGAGAAGCTCCGACTGCTCTCTAGAGGAGAAGAGTTGGTTTGCACACCAAAAAGTCTCTCAAATAACTTTGCATAGCTTCTCCAACCCAAGCATATCTCACTCTTTGTTGGAGAATCTGTTTTATTTTACAGAAGGCAAAGAAAACAGAGGTGAACTAAGATCCATCAGTAAGATAAGGAGACAGCCAACTGCTCACCACAAGATGTGCCACCTCTACCACATCTGCAGGGCCCAGGAGAAATTGCAGAAGAAGCAGTGACACTAGTACTGCTCTTACTGCTAGCCTGACAAGCAGCTCCAGGGTGATGGTGACAGACATGGTGAGCAACCAAACCCACCAAAGCAGAAAGCCAGTGGCTACAGAGAACCCAACACTAAATCAGACTGCCAACAGGCCTGCCATGTCTCAAGGAACATTGCGGAAGTTGGAGCAGAAAGACTGTAAAGGCCATAGAGTGCACGGAAATATCCTAGGCATGGTCCCCCCACTATCCCACAGGGACTGTCTGAAGCCTTCATGACCCTAGAGTCAATACTATAACCCCACTGAGGAGAGGGCCCCAAGGATAATGGGGACAGGGGCAAGGGGATGAAATAACAAAATCCATATATATATATATATATATATATATATATATATATATATATATATAATTGGGAGGGATTATCAGGCCCTGAGTGTGTAACTCCTTCCCACTTGCACACACTGCATATAATCACATTTTTTTCCTCAGTGTCATATGATTGGCATATAGACAGTGCAATGTAAACTAAGGTGGGAATCCTGTGAAGCAGCCTTTAAAAATATTTTTATTTATTTGCAAGCAGAGAGATGAGAAAGAGCTAGAGTGCACGCATGCGCGTGCAAGGGAATGAATCAGTATGCTAGGGCCTTTTGCCACTGTAAATGAACTCCAGACTCATGTACCACTTTGTGAATCTGGCTTTCTGTGGGTACTGAGGAATCAAACCTGGGCTGTCTTGCTTTACAAGCAAGCACCTTTAATGACTGAGTCACCTCTTCAGTCCCTTGAAGCAGCTTTCGTGAGTAGTCACACATCCTGGTGTGGGCTTTTAGTGACACTGCTGTCTTTGAGTGACACATACTTCTATAAGTAACTCCAATAAATTTGTGGATTTACCAAACTCTACTTGGGAGGAAATGTTTGTTTGGTCTGTCTTTGCCCTTTCTGTCTGAGGTAAGTGGAAATAGACTCCCCAGGAAAAATGATGCAACAAAAAGGGTTGGAATTACATTGCTATTTTTAAAATACACAATCTTCCCCACTAGCTTTTAAGTACAGATAATTTCATACATTTGAGCCCCTAGTCTAAAAATCTCAAGGTATAGTGAAAGATGCACATTGTGATCATCTGCAATCATTAAGATGTGAAGTGGTATTTTCTTTGGGTAGCAGTGTTCAGAGTTGTTTATTTTCTATCAGTATTGTTAGAAGTTGTTGTTTAAAAAAAAGAGGTTGTTATTTTTCACCTGACCACCCCTGATGTAAGACAGCTATGCCAAAGTAAGTTATTTCACACTAGTTTATTGAGGATGCCATTTTCCCTTTTCATTAGATAGTCTCTATTTCTCATCAGCTTCTTTACTTATGACTTAGTCTCGTTCTGAAGGGTGACTTGGTGTCATGTTGGCCAACTATAGGTTTTCTGCAAGAGCTTCTCTAACTTCAGAGGAGAGGCCAGTTCACTGGCACCTTTCACATTTTCCAAAGTATCAAATTCTTCCTACCATTGCAATTTTTCCCCAAAGTCAGGTAAACTCCAGTAACATTGCTGAAACCCTAAAGCTTCCCTGCAAAATTGCTCATTATCACTGCTATTATACTGTTAATATGTCACGTGATTCATGTTTCATAGATTTTCATACCAAGCAGGGCAGAGCATACCCTGTGCTTTAAATCTGAATTGATTTTTTTGTCAACTCATATTAGTTGATCTAATTAATGTGCTGCAGTATGAAATGAATATGTACATCAAGTGTTGATCATGTCCACTCTCCCTTCCACCCTTTCTTCGGTGCCCTTTCTCCCTGCTTTCACCCTAATCTGGTCCCATTTGCTGTCACCTAATAATCTTTCATTATATAAATAGATTTAAAAAATTTATTTGAGAGGAGAGAGAGAAAGAGAAGGAGAGAAAGAGAGAGAGGCAGAATGAGAGAAAGAACGGGCACACTAGGGACTTTAGCCACTGTAAACGAACTCCAGATGCATCTGTGCATCTGGCTTTATGTGGGTCATGGGGAACATAAACTGGGCCCTTTGGCTTTGCAGGCAAGTGAATTAACTGCTAAGCCATATCTCCAGCCCAATCCCTCATTTTTGAGATTGTCTTTTGTTTGTTTGTATCTACCTATAAGGCAGAACATGTGATGTTTGATTTTCTGTATCTAGCTTATTTCACTTAACAGAATGACCTCCAGTTTCATATTCTTTTCTGAAAGTGAACAGAATTTACCCTGCTTTTTCACTGAGTTGTGTTTAAATGCTGTAGTGATCAGTTCCACATTGCTGGGATGAGCAACCGACTAGACACTCTTTTATGGTAGGAAGGGATTTATTTCAAGCTCACAGATCCAGGAGCAGTTCCATCTGTGGCAAAAGAAGCTGGCTCCCATTTATATATACAAGCAGAGAGAAACCACCACTGGCTAGCAAACACCAAGATGCAACAAGTTGGGACCCCACCAGAGCTCAGGCTTCTTTGTATGTGTGTGTGTGTATATATATATATATGTATATATGTATATATATATGTATGTATACATGTATTGGTTTTTTGAGTAGGCTCTCACTCTAGCCCAGGCTGATGTGGAATTCAAAATGTAGTCTTAGGGTGGCCTTGAACTCATGGTGATCCTCCTACCTTGGCCTCCCAAGTGCTGGGAGTAAATGCATGTGTTACCACACCTGGCACTATATATATTTTGCTGGAATTTTATTTGCCCCAAAATACACCTTTGAGCTGAATCCCAGAGTGACACCTCCTCCAGCCAGGTGGGTAGAGATCCAAGTTACAGCTTTAATTTTAATACCCGAGTCTATGGGGGAGTCTTCAAACTATCACAAATGCCATATTTTCTTTTATTTTTTTTTTAAAAATATATGTATATATATTTATGACAACTTCTATACTTATAGACAACAAACCATGCTATTTCCCTCCCCTCCCCTACTTTCCCCTGCATAACTCTGCTCTCTGTCATATCCCCTCCCTCTCTCCATTAGTCTCTCTTTTAATTTGATGTCATCATCTTTTTCTCCTATTGTGAAGGGCTTGTGTAGGTATTGCTAGGCACTGCGAGGTCTTGGATATTGAGACCAATTTCTGTCGAGACAGTTGTATGAAAGTAATGGTACCCTTCCTTTGAAATGCCATATTTTCTTTATTTATCTGATGATGGGCACTTAGGTTAATTTTTGGCTAGAGTGGATGGTGCACAGGAAACATGGGTATATAGGTGTCTCTCTTGTATGCTGAATTCCTTTCATATACTTGAGACACTTTTTAAAAGACTAATTTTGGGGTGGGGTAAATAGCACAATAAGTAAAGTGCTTGCCTAATGTGGTCGCTTTAACTAGGTGTTAAATTCACAAACTCATGTGTTCTGCATGCTACGTTCCTAGCTAATGGAAATTTGGGAATTGGAGCCTCCTATAGTTGATATATTGTTGGGAGCAGGCTTATGAGTGTTACAGCTAACTTCCTCTTGTCAGTTTTTGGTACACTCTCCTGCTGCTGTTATCCATCTGATGTTGGCCAGGAGGTAATTTCTAGCCTCTGCTCATGCCATGTTTTCCTCTGTCATCATTGAGCTTCCCCTCAAGTCTGTAAATCAAAATACACCCTTCCCTCCCATAAATTGATTTTTGGTTGGGTACTTTCTGCCAGCAATGAGAAGCTAACTGCAACACCTAGCAATAATGAAGGTCTGAGTGTGAAACCCCAGTAATCCATGTAAGTATTGGGAAGGGTGCTGTGTGCCTATAATCCCAGTGTTAGGGAGGCAGGAAGAGGTGGATACCTGGGGCTTGCTTGCTTGCCAGGCTAGCCTAGCAGAATCAGTGAGCATGAGGCCAATAAGAGTCTCTGTGATACACACACACACACACACACACACACACACACACACACACAAAGCGGCTGGAGAAAAGGCTTAGGAGTGCCAAGATCCATGTTTGATTTTACAGGACCCATGTAAGGCAGATGCACAAGGTGGTGTATGCATCTGCTTTTGTTCGCAGTTGCTCAAGGCCCTGGTGCACCGATTTCTTTCTCAACTAAAATAAAACATGATAAAGCACAAAAAGATGAGCAGCATGTATACATGTACCTCCCACCACTACACACATAAACAAAGAAGCAAAAGACTGATTATAATTCAATAACTATTTTTAAAATCTGTTTATTTATTTTTGAGTAGGGAGAGAGAGAGTGATAAAGAAAGAGAAAGATGGGCTGGAGAGATGGCTTTTGGGTAGGGCGTTTGCCTGCAAAGCCAAAGGACCTCGGTTCAATTCCCCAGGACCTATGTAAGCCAGATGCACAAGGGGCACATGCTCATTCTTTATCTCACTCTCTTTTTCTCTCTTTGCCTCTTTCTCTCTCTCAAGTAATTAAATAAAATATTTTTTTTAAAAAAAAAGAGAAAGATGAGAGAATGAGAATGGGGACTCCAGGGCCTCCAGCCTCTGCAAATAAAAACTCAAGATACAAGTGCCACTTTGTGTATCTGGTTTTATGTGGGTGCTGGCAATTGAACCTGGGCCATCAGGCTTTGCAAGCAGGTACCCTTAACTGGTGAGTCATCACCCCAGCCCTCAGTAATTATTTTAATCTATTTGTACTTGTATTCAATAAAATACCAGACTAAGTAATTTATAAACACAAGCAATTATTTTTCAGTTTTGTTGGGTGGGAAGTCCAACATCCTAGCAGTTTTGATGTCTTCTAACAGCTCTGTCTATGCTTCTAAGATGCTACCCTGAGTCCTGTGTTTTCCTGTGGAGACAAATGCTGTGCCCGCACATGTCACAAGAATAGGAGGGCAAAAGAACACAGTGACCTCCAGTCACTTTTCTCCATCCGCTTTATAAGACATTAGCTGCATTTATGAGAGTGCCCTCATGGCTTATTCAACTTCCAAGGTTGCCAACTCCTCATTATTCTGATCTTGAAATTAAACTTCCACATGTCTGAAGTGGAAAACATCTTTAAACCATAGCAGTAGCTCTGTGATAGAGTCTGAGGGTTTTTCACAGACAGCCCTCAGCTGGTGCTTCAGTTTGCTGTTCCATGGACCAGCAAGGTTTCAGCATGGACATAGGAGCAGGTAATCTACAACACAAAAATTTAGCCTAATTCAATAATTCATATTTCTTTTTAGTGAGGGTTTTATGTAACCCAGGCTGGATTTGAATTTGTTATTTAGCCTAGAATGACCTTAAAGTCCTGATTCTCATGTCTCCCCCTCCCAAGAATTGATATTACAGGTGTGTCCCACCAAGCCTTGTTCATTTTCTTTATTCATGACAATCAGCTTCCAAATTACCCGCTCAGTTCTCATTTAGTTAGCAATGATGGGAATTGAACCCAGGGTTTCTTAAATACCAGACCATTGCTTGATCACTGAGCTATATTTCAAATCCTACCCCTTTTTAAAAATGATACCTGTTGTTAAAGAACTAAGCTTTTTATTTCTACTTTTGAGGAACAGATTTTTAAAAAATTTTTTTGTTTATTTTTATTTATTTATTTGAGAGTGACAGACAGAGAAAGGGGGGGGAAGAGAGAGAGAGAGAGAGAGAGAGAGAGAGAGAGAGAATGAGCGCGCCAGGGCCTCCAGCCACTGCAAACGAACTCCAGATGCGTGTGCCCCCTTGTGCATCTGGCTAACCTGGATCCTTAGGCTTCACAGGCAAGCACTTAACCGCTAACCCATCTCTCCAGCCCGAGGATCAAATTTTAACTCCATAATTTGCTCTTTAATCATTGTCACTATATCCAGGCTGTATAGTCCTAATTCCTCTAAACCAATCATTGTGATTTCTTATCCTTTGTGACTGTTCGAAGTATGATCATGGCATTATATATTCATTTATAACATGAGAAAATGTCTACCAGAAATTCTCCACTTATCTTTCAAAGTTATTTGTAGGACAATGTGGTCTCTTCTTCACTGGTTGTGGCTATATGTAGATATTATGGCTGGAGTAATTATCTTGTGATCGTGAGAAGAAAAAGCAGGAGGTCAAAACTGACGAGGCAGAGGAGAGTGGATGAATCTTACTCCTGAATTATTCTTTCAGACACTGACAAAGTTAAACACATCAAAAAACCCTGGAGCCATCTGACCTTCGGACTTTTTGTAGTTTGTGGAACAGGATTTTGTTACACAGAACTAAAAACATACTGACAAAGGATTCCAAAACACACATCACTTCCCATTCCCTTCCATCACTGCACACGTTAATGTTGCTCAGCTCATCTAGCTTTGCTTGCTGCCATATGAGTTACAGAGTATAGTTATGTTCCTCTGTTCATCAGCATACTGTTAGCTGTGCTCATATTAACAGTCATTTACATGTAGTGTATTATGATCATGGCATTGTTTTCTGGTTCCCAGACTGGTACTCCTGTTGAACATTTGGTTTTGGCCCCTCTTTGCCTTTTTCTTTTTTTGTTTATTTATTTATTTATTTGAGAGTGACAGAGAGAGAAAGAGGCAGATAGAGAGAGAGAGAGAGTGGGCGCACCAGGGCCTCCAGCCACTGCAAACGAACTCCAGACGCGTGCGCCCCCTTGTGCATCTGGCTAACGTGGGTCCTGGGGAATTGAGCCTCGAACCAGGGTCCTCAGGCTTCACAGGCAAGTGCTTAACTGCTAAGCCATCTCTCCAGCCCGCCTCTTTTCCTTTTGCAATAAAGTCTCTTCACATTTACTTCCAGCTTCTACTGGCTTCATGAGTTAAGCTTCACTTACAAGCTCTCTGTACATGTCCCTCCAAATCCTCGTCCAGAAATGCTCTGCACCTTCTCTCATCACCACCTCTTCTGCTTCAAACTGTGACATTACATGTTAGATCTGGACCCTGGGCACTGGCAGCCCTCATAAACTATGATTGACCACATGACCTCCGTAGGTCAATTAAAGGAACATGTAATGGTGAAGAGCAGAACAAGTAGATTTGTTCAATATGGACACTTTGGGAAAATGAAGAGTGAGAGCCAGTCCTCCTAACCCACAAGTCCATCTTTAAGGTTCAGACATGAAGTATGAAGTAGAGAACCAGAGATATGTTGACCTAAGCAGTGTTGGTCAACCTGTGTTCTCATCAACGTCTCTGCTCCAGGCTGTCCTGCGATGTGGCCTGACAAGGTGTTCAGAATTCTGTGACATATCTTTCTGTGAGACAAGCCCTCCCCCACTCCCTGGACTTTGTTTGAACCTTTTCCTTCTCCCAGCATGAGATTCCTCAGGAAATTCTAATTTCTTAGGCTTCATTGTCTCAATAATAGTCTGACAGCCAAAGAGAGAAACTTTAGGGCCCTTTAGAATGTCTTCCTTCCTGCTAGGACAATTGCAGACCTAGCCTTTTCTGTGCAGATGCTCATACCCAAAGCTCCCCATTATACTAGCTGCTGCTTACCTTTCTGTCCCAACACCCAATCAGCTATCAAAA
Organism: Dipus sagitta; assembly: GCA_036346955.1. NCBI lineage: Eukaryota > Metazoa > Chordata > Mammalia > Rodentia > Dipodidae > Dipus > Dipus sagitta. Next base: position 126,167,344 of record CM070776.1, read on the forward strand.
ATGACCGCAGAGAGACTGTTATTACCTATAGAAGACCTGGAAAATATTGTGACCATCAATGTTCTATCTGTCATGGATAGTGGAGGAGGGCAGAAAGAAAGAAAGAAAGATAAAGAAAGATATCAATGTAGAAGATGGACTCATTGGAAGGAAGGGGTTCAGTGGAAGAGGTATGAAGGAAGGGACCAAGAGAAGATAATGCAAGAGGGTAATGATCAAAATACATTTTGTACTCATATGAGAATTGTTAATAAATATGTTTAAAAATCCTTAATTTTTTTTTGTTTGTTTTTGAGGGAGGGTCTCACTCTAGGCCAGGCTTACTCTGTAGTTTCAGGCTGGTCTTGAACTGACACTGATCCTCCTATTTCTTCCGAGTGCTTGGACTAAAGGAGTACACCATCACACCTAGCCTTCTTTATTTTAACCTTTAAGCATTTCTTAAATTCTCCTTCTTTCCTCTTACCATCATCATCCTAGTTAATTTCACCACTCTTAATTCCACATGATGATATCTTTTCTGCTATTTTCCCTGACTCCAGTCTTGCCACTTTCAATGAAGCTCACTTTCATATTACCTATAGGAGAAGATATTTCAATTTGAAGTTTTTACTTAGGTTATAGTCTTATATTCCCCCTCCCCTGGTCCCCATTTCCCTGAGGGCCCTTTTCAGTGGGGTTATTGGTGTTCACTGTTGGGTTATTAGGCCTCACTTAGTTTTTCTCTGTGACTGTTGGGGAGCTGTGCCTCAGGATATAGGAGACTTTTCTCTTTTTACTCAAAGAGACAAAGTGTCTCTATGTTATCCATGCTTACCTCCAACTTCTTGCCTGAACTTCTCGTTCCAGTGTGCCCAGCTATAGGAAAAGCCTTTAAGTGGAACACAGACTTTCGTTGCCTACTTACTTCTCCAGCCATATATGTCATCATTTCCTGATTCAAAACTTAATACTTCATAGTTTCCTTTCTATGCTATTTTGCTTTGCTTATAGTCTTTGCTTTCTCACATACAATCTCTCCTTTCATATCATCTTCATACTTATTCTTCAGTCTCACTTCCAGAATGATTTATTTAACTGCACTTTACTCTCCTAGAATGGATTTGACTTCACTCTTCTGTGTTGCTTTACAGTACATTCAGTATTACAATCAGCCCTCCATATCCACAGGTCCTGTAGTTTGCAGCATCAAATTTCTACAGGTAGAAAATATAAAAAGTATTGTATCTTTACCAAAAATGTAGACTTTTTCTTTTGATTGCTTCATAAACAATATAACCTTTAATTCTAGCACTTGGGAGGGTGAGATAGGAGGGCCTTCTCACGTTTGAGGCCAGTCTGGGGTATAGAATGAATTCCAGGTTATCCTTGGATACAGTGAGATCCCTTCCTCTCCCTACCATAAAAAAATCTCAAAGGATACACATAGATTATATATAAATATTATATCTTTTTTTCTTAAGGGTTTGAAACGTTAGGGATTGTAAATTATCTTTGCAGATTTTGGTGTTGGGATGTTCTGCAGACATGATTAAAATCTACTTATATGATCCTGTCTTCCCATCCCAACATCCAATATTTTTGATGTCTTTGAGTTTAATTTGTTTGTTTAATTTTGAGACAGGGTCTCACATATCGTAGACTGGCCTCACTATGTAGCTGAGCAATGGCCTTGAAGTTTTGATCCTTCTGCATCTACTTCCCACATATTGGGATCACAAGTATGTGACATAGAGGCCAGGCTCAGGAGTGTGTCTTACTCATTGCTTTATCCCCACTCCTAAGTAGAATGAAATGCCTCAGCTGTAAATAGGGGCGTTGGCTCCTACCTCCCAACCCTCCATTGCAATGGACAATAATCTTGCTGGAAGTCACAGCTTTTGAGATTCTATGGCCCATTCACATATCCAGGCACAGTGAATGAAGTGTTTGTCATTGAGAAAATCTAGCATTGTGGTGCCACAATCAAGTGTGGTAGAACAAAGTTAGCTGCACTCACCAATCAGTTGGCAGACGAGAAATTATTCCTTAGGTTGAATTCATGAATCTCCCAATCAAGTACCTCCTCCTGTACTACTGAAACTTCATGTGTTCCTATGTAATTTTTCTAGATCTCATTCTTCGGGAAAATGAAAGGTTTCTTTTTTGTTTCATTTCATTTTGTTTTCCTGACACAAAGTCTTGCTATATAGCCCAAGCTGGTTTCTAACTCATGATCCTCTCTGTCAGCATTCTCAGGTCTGGGATTACAAGTTTGTGTCACCATGTTCAGAAAAAAAAAATGCAGCTTTCATGGTTCTTGATTTATACCAAAAAAAAAAAAAAATTCCAGGATGTTGATTTCTTTCTCAATTCACTGTGAAATGTTATTCCAAGAGATGCTGGCTATACAAAGTAATTTCTTTAACAGCTCTACTAGCCAAGAATTCACAACTGCTGAATATGAAGAGAATTCCCTCCTAGACCCTTGACAGCTAAGAGTCAGAAGTACTTATGTCTGAGTGTATACAACCTTATCCACATATTTCTACTCCTTCCCAACTTTCTAAATGAGCTGTACTCACTCACTTTTATTCTGACATCAACAACGTGCATCATGGCTGTATGACTGGAGCCTGGGCCTGATGACTGGAGCATCTCCATGCAAGGCCCATGCTGTTTGCTTCTTTCTCCCCACTCTTTCCTTTGTTCCTCACCTTATCCTTGTATTTTCATTCGTCTTGGAATCTCGTGCTATTGCTCATATCTTGCTTCCAAGATTTTTATTTGATTGTTGTCTTTTTTTAAACTTTATTCATCACTGTGGGTTAGGGGCAAAACTCAGTGGGAGAGCACTTGCCTAGCATGCTCAAGGCACTGGGTTCAATCCATAGCACTGCAAACAAAAGACAAGCAAACAATTAAAATCATCATTACTACTTCTGGAGTCCCACAGAAGCTTGCCACATTTCAGGACACAAAGTTGTTATCTGCTAAGTATCTTTAAGTCTGCAATCATTTATTCACCAAAACGTATTGAGCACCATTTATTTATTTCTACAGTCTGTTCCATGGCATGCAAATATGATAGTGAACAGAAGAGGCTAAACCTATATTTCATCAACTTAGATTCTAGGTAGAAGGGGGCCAATTAAAACATATAAATAAACAAAATATATGTTAAATGCTGACCAAGTGTATTCAGAATAAATGTAATTAATTGATAGGGTGGTGGTTATGGGATCATAACTTTAGGATAGTCAGGGGAAGTCTTATTTCAAGACATCAAAAAGTGAAGAATGTATGTCTGTGTAGAGAATATTAAAAGTCAACAGGCTCAAGAGCTAGGAAACTGTTGGAGCATTTGGGAAATAATCCATCAGCATAGTTGATCTCAAGGTAGCAGGGGTCGAGTGGCTACAGATAAATTCAGAAAGAAAGAAAGAATGAGATTTGGTAGTGCCTTGTGAATTATTCTTACAGTTTTGCATTTCATCCTGTGAAATATGTTTTTGGAGAAAAGGAGTTGTATGACCTTCCTTGGGATTAACAGGTTTACTATTCTGTTGAGCAGAGGCTATATGCTTTGTCAGGCAGAAGTGAAGCAGGGGCCACATAGGGGACCATTGTAACTGGGGGAAATATTAATGGCTACAACCAAGATGGAGACATTGAAAGTGGTAGGAAGTCGCTACATCCTGTGTATGTTTTAGAAGTATTGATGACAGAACTTGTAAGCAGTTGGTAGTGGGAATAAAGAAATGAGACTAAGTCTATGATTGTTAGCCTGGAAAACTACAAAGGATGAAGTTGCCCTTTAGCAGATGAAGAAGAATGTGAGAGGACAGGTTTGAGGAATAATGTCACGGAGTTGATCTAGGGTCTGAGAAGGCTGTGGTAGGCATCCAGGTATTGATGTTTGGCAAAGAGTTGCAGTTAGGAGCCTGGAGATACTGCCAGAAGTCTGATGTAATCAGGATACAGACAATATTTAATGAAAGAATGAGTTGATCAATGAGTGTTCCAGAACTCGATTGATGAGAAGATTGAATCTGGGATCGCTCTAGAAGTTTGGTTAAGTAGAGGAATAAGCAAAGTGACTCATCATAAAAGCCCAATTAGATAGATGTGAATGGGGTTTGGATGCCAAACAAAACAAGGAGAGAATGGTCAACTTTAATAATTACTGCTCAGACAGTGAGTACATTTGAGCATTGGGTTTAGCAATGCAGACCATTGGTGATCCTGAGAAAATTAGTTTTAGTAGAATGATTCATTCTGAAGAAAGCCCGATGCTGGGGTGTAACAGAGAATGAGATCATGGATATGTTTATTTTATTTTTGGGGGGATATCATTCTATAAAAAATAAAAATGCATGTAGCAGGAAATAAATGGCATAAAGAAATTATTTCAGTGGGAGTAATGACAGAATTTTTAAAATGTAATGGCAATGATTTTGTGGATGATACAGGAGGGACTAGAAGGAATTGCTGGTCAAGCGGTCATGTGTGTGTGTGTGTGGAGTCAAGAGCACAACCTTAGGTGGTGTTCTTCAGAAACATCATCAATCTTTTTTTTTTTTTTTTGAGTCAGTGTCTTCTGGTTTGGAGATCACTAATGATCTAGACTGGTTAGCCAGTGACCCCAGGGATGTGCGTGTCTCCTCCTCCCCAGAACTGTGACTAAAATTACATGCATGTACTACCATACCCAGCTTTTCTTTTTTTAGACATGTGGTCTGGTCAGCCATCTCAGTACCTCATGCTTGTAAGGCAAGCATCTTACTGACTGAGAACTAATGAACGAATGCAAGGGCTGGGGGGCTGGCATTGGATGTGAACACAGGCACGGAGACAATCCAGTCACTTTCACACATGGGCTCAGAAGCCAGTAGTGTAGATGTGGTGCAGAGGGTTTATATAAGTTGTTTTGTGGTTTCTATTCTCTCTCAGTGACAGTGATGGTACAGTGAGGTGATTTGAAAGTCTGGGGATAGAAGTGTGAAATAGTAATTTCTGAGTGGGACACTGACAGAATTAGGAAAATATAACATAGTTTTTGAAAAGCATTTGAAGTGAGTATTTGTTTCCCCCCCTCCATCTACATTTAACAGCAGGGGTACAGGTGAGAAATAAGCAGAAAAATTTCACTAGTGGAGTTTTCTCAGTTGAATCAGATGAAGCAAGATGAAGATAGTTGAGGGTGTGATTGCAGAGACTGATGAGCACTCAAACAAATAATTTGGAAAGCGAGACTATGAGGTCTGGAGAGAGTAAATGTTGAAAAGCTACCCAGAATTGAGGCATATAACAAGCCTGCTTCAGCATGATACACTGGCTGCCTGAGCCTCGTGTTATTAGTCAAAGTGAAATCACTGCAGGCAGACGGATGAACTCCCACAGTGACTGCCTTGACTGCGCCACTTACGTGAAAATAAAAGTTCTGGTATGTCTATTTTAAAAATCCAGCCAGTTCCGTAATGTACTAGTCTCACCTCATTTATACATTACCACTCCTGTGAAGGGTTTAGCTGCTGAACAACAATCTATCAAATCCAAACAGGCCTTAGAGGCTCTGGCTCGTCAAGAATCAAGGTCTGAGTAAAAGCAGATGAAAGACTGGAGATAGTAAGAAAGGGGGTGACGAGAAAGGTGGGTTAGAAAGGAAGCAGCAGGCTTTGAGAAAAAAAAAAAGCCCATGGCAAGTCAAGCTTGTATAGAAATAGTAGCTTAAAAAGAAGTAAGAGGAATAGTGGGGGAGGTGCAGAAGCATGAAAGAGAAGGAAGAATACAAAAGAATACAAAAAAAAAATAAGCTGTAGTGATACTTCAGAAAGAATGAGGCTCAACTTACTTATAACTGAGACATTTAAAGAGAATATTTGTTCTGTGATTACTCTATGCTAAGCATGTTGGGTGTGTGTAGTATGTGTGTGTGCATATGTATGTGCCCTTTGTACACTCATGTGGAGGCCACAGGAAGATGTTCTTTGTCTTCCTCCATCACTCTTCTGCTATATTTCCAGGAGACAGAGTCTCTCACTGAACCTGGAGCTTTTCAATTATACTGGCTGAACAGCCAGCCCCAATGGTCCCCCTGTATCTGCCTCCAGTCAGTGCTGGGGTGACAGGCAATCGCAGCCATGCTGAGCTTTATTGTTACTTTTTATGTGGGTCTTGGGGATCCAAGTCAGGTTTTTTATGCTAAAACAGCAAACTCTATTACACACTGAGCCATCTCCTCAGCTGTAGACATTTTAAACATGTTCATTTACATTTAACCATAACAGATCAAAATAGCAGATATTATGATAGTCCCCCTTTTACAGATGAAGGCACAGAGGAATAGAGACATTTGGTCCTAATCTGAGCCTTCCTTTCCTCCATCCCATATTCACTGCCCCTTCCATTGCTGAAACCATCTCCCAGTTCAGAGGGCCCACATGTACAAATATCCTTTCAGAAAGTTATAATTTGAATATTTTTCTTGCTTTATTGTTGTGATTTATAGTTATAAAATAGAAAAGGATGTCTGAGATTGTATCCATGACAATAGCATGCTAATTAAAGGCCTACAATGTGAAAAGTTAATGAAGTAATTATCATCCTTTGAGTTCATGGGCACCATAATCCACAAATCTCTTAGCTTTCTTTTTTGTGTTACCTTGTATACACCATTAATTTTTTGTGGTGCTGGGTATTGAATTTAGAACTTCATGCTTGCTAGGTGAGTACTCTACTACCGAACTACATACCACCCCTGCATACATTTAATTTAATTGTATCATCAAGTTAATTTTTTTTTTTTGAGGAAGAGTCTCACTCTAGGCCAGGCTGACCTGGCACTTACTCTATATTCCCAGGCCGGCCTTGAACTCACAGTGATCCTCCTACCCCTGTCTCCTGAGTACTGGCATTAAAGGCATACAGCACCATGTCTAACCTCAATTTAATTTTGTCTGTGGTCTTCTTCATAGATATTAGTGTATCATTGGCTACTGCTTTTGCTTAAGAGTCTACCAGGCATTTGACTATCTTTGCGGCTGAGTTATGCTATGTGAACAAATACAAGACGATTGATAACTAAAACATCACTAGAAATGGCATTTATAGGTGCTTCAGATGATGGCTAATTTTAAAAGGCTCTGCAAAACTGACATTGTTTTAAAAACAGCAAGACTTCATTCCACAGATTATTGGCTAAAATACTGTTTTTCTCCTTGTAAAAGGAGAACTGCATCTTTAAAGATAGGACACAAAATGAATTTAATGATTCTCTGGGCACAGTGGTACATGCCTGCAGTTCTAGCCCTTAGACAGCAGAAGCAGGCTGAGCTAGGAAGAGTTCACAGTACAGAGTTAGCCTGAAGCCAGCCCTGGCTAACTGACCCCCTTTCTCAAAAAAAAAAAAAAAAAAAAAAAAGAAAAGAAAAGAAAAAAAGATGAATGTAAAGAGCCATCATTTGGAAAGTTATATACATATATTCTATAATTCTGATGATGCAATCTAGGGATCACAATGCTGGAAAGCCCCCTGCCACTCCTTGCAGCCTATATGGGGTTTGTTTATGATAACTTATTTCCAAAAATATAGATGAAATGGAATCAGTATTTTCCCACTTCGTGTCTTATAAGGCAGTTCATCTTGACAAGTCTTCACCATACGAATCATGGTATACAATAGTTTATCCATATTTTATTTGAGACAAGTGCAAGAATAGAAGAAAAGATGAAAAGAAGGAATCCAGATTTATGACTGAAGCCTTGTTTGTCATGTCATTTTGTATGGACCCCAGGCAATGTTCTGTGGAAATCCTTCCCTGGCATGTGTTTGCTGAATTTACCACAGAAGGTGGACCACGACATGTAGCCTAATGACATTCCCTGTTCCAGAGGATGTAGGGGGAAAGATGGTCATTTAAGTATTCAAGTTAAGCAAAATATATTCAGTAATATGCTACAAAGGTCAAAGTTAATTTCAACATAATTTACTAGAAAAAAATCTCAACATTTGCAATCAATTTTAGGAATAAAAAAAATGCCTTGCTGTGCACAGGTCTATAATCAAAATCCTCAGGAGGCTGAAGCAGGAGGATTATGAGTTCAGGGTTAGCTTGAGATACCTAAGGTCACTCTATCTCAAAAAAACCCCAAAATAGATATCAAACAAACAAAAATATGAAATCAAAAGTAAGAAGGAAACATAACTTACATACTGTTTGTGTTAGGGATAAATATATTCAGGTTCATTTAGAATTGCAAAATCAAAGAATGAAAATGCCACTTTACTTTAATTCATCATTTTTGGATGAGTAATTGATATTTGAAATAACCTTCAGTAGGAAAGTATGTCTTTCTTTGACTTCCTCAAAAACAAGTATATGGTTGCCGAGATGGCTCAGTAGGTAAGCGCACTTGCTTACAAAGCCTGTCAGTCTGGGTTTGATTACCCAGTACTTACATAAAGCCAGATGCACAAAATGGCACATACATCTGGAATTCGTTTGCAGTGGCTGGAGGCCCTGGTACTCACTGTCAACCCTCTTTGTCTCTCAAATAAATAAATACATTTAGAAACAAGGATTGTAGGTTGGCCTGGTGATTATTTGTGCCTGTAATCCCAGCACTTGGGAAGCTGAGGCAGGAGCATGGCAAATTCAAGAGCAGTCTGATTTACTGAGTGAGTTACAGGCAAACCTGAACCACAGAGTAAGACCTTGTCTCAAAATAAACATGAGTAACAAAATCTGCAACAAACACATGCATTATAAAGACCTATGTAGGTAATAATGGTTTAAAAATTGAGACCTCTGTCTTTCTTAATTTGTTCAGACTACTGTGAGAAAATACCACAGTCTGGGTGAATAGCACGACAGAAATTTATTTCTCACAGTTGTGGAAGCTGGAAGCCCAAGATCAAGGTGCCAGCAATATGGGCTTCTTCTTTTGACTTGTAGGATGCTACCATCTTGGTGTGCTCTCCCATCACACTTTGACACAAAATGTGGAGAGAATAAGCTGTCTGATATCTCTGTTTAGAAGGAAATCAATTTCATCATGAGGACCCCACTCCCATGAGCTCATTTAACCCTGTGTAATTTCCAAAGCTCCACCTCCAGATACTATCACATTAAGAACTAGCAATTCACATAAATATTTTGGGAGAATACATTCAGCTCATAACACATTACATTCATGTTTGATACAGTTTTTAGTAACAGTGCCCCTGGTACAAGGTGTTCAATTAGACACACTGTCATATGTACAGTGGTACTTGATTTCTTACCTCAATGTTTTGCTCAGATAAATTTCCCATTAATTTGATTGTCAGTGATAAAGTGAGAAGAACATTTGCCCACTGGTTGTTATTGATGGCTGTCATTGTCTGACTGGTCACTGTCTATGCTATACAAGTCATTACACACTTTTAATATTACCCTTGGTTGTACACATCTGTTTTTATCTCTATTTTTTGAGAGAAGCTCTCACAGAACCTTGAATTTGCTGTGGAGGATAACCTTGAACTCCTGATCCTCTTGTGTCCACCACCTAAGTGCTGGGATGACAGGTGTGCACATCACATCTGATCCATATAGTACTGGGAAATCAAACTCAGGGCCTGGTGCATGCTAGACAAGGGCTTGACCAACTGAGCAACATACCTAGCTTACATATTCTTTATTATTATAAAATATGCTCTTCCTTAAAGTATAAAAGTAAATGAAGGTATATAGAAGTAGGGAGATTTAAAGAGTACTAGCTATTCGTCTAATGAATCATTAAATATTACTATTTTCTCATTTGGATGTAATCCATGTGTAAAGAATCACGTGATGTTGAATATAGAATGTTACAGTTTGACACTCTTGTATCTATGGTAGGACAATTTTATTTTTTACTGTGTTTAAACTCATCTGTAAAATTAACCATTTTGTTTCATTGTATTCTTTTTGTAAGACTTGGTCTCACTATGTAGCCCAGGCTGGCCTCAAACTTATTGTGATCCTTTTGCTGCAGCCTTTTGGGTGTTGGTAATAACAGGTGTGTCCAATCCTGGCTACCTAAAATTAATCACTTTAAAGTGAAAATCCATTTGTTCACAACATTTTACACTTACTTCAAGGCCCTAGTTCCAAACTTTTCATCACTTGGAAAGGAAATTCCATCCTTATTAAATAGTCTCTGCATTCCTTTCCCCCTGTCTCTGCCAACCACAAACTTGATTTCTGTATAAAAGTTTTTCTGGGCATTTATTCATGCAACTGGTAACTCTCTTTCTGCCTCTGTTTCTGTCTTTCTTTTCTTTTTGGACTTGGTCTCTCCTAGCTCAGGCTTGAACTCACCATGTATCAAAGATTCCTTATCCGCCTGCCTTCACTAGTCAAGTGCTGGGATTACAGGTGTGTATCTCTCTCTATTGCTGGTGGGATTCTTCCAATTAGCATCATGCTTTCTAGGTTCATTCATCCTACAGCACATATTGGCAGTTCATCCCTTTTCTCATGGCTAAGTCATGTTCAATTATTTGTGTATACCCTGATTTTTTTTATTCATCTTCTATTGATATATGTGATGTTTTCATCTATTGATTACTGTATTAGATTTCTTTTTAATTTTTTTCTTCTTTTTTTCTTTATTAGTTAGTTTTGTATTATTTGGTACCATTATTAGGCTTATCCGTGACCTACCCCCTGCCCTTGGCCCCTCCTTGTTGAGGTATATGGGTCATGCAATGTGGAGTTAGCCCACAGTTATGGGTAAGATAAACGTCTCTGCATATCATGACCCAACATGTGGCTCTGACATTCTTTCCGCCCCCTCCTCCACAAAATTTCCCTGAGCCATGTTGGGTTCATTTTTGGTCTGCTTCAGTGATGAGGTGTTGGGGGCCTCTGAGGCTCTGGCTCTCTGATTTGGTAGGAGTTGATTTTTCTCTGTGTTGATCTCCTTCCCCCTTGTGCTGGTATCCGGTTCATCAGGAAAACACCACCCTTTCTTGTTTCGCCAATTTTTCTTAGTTTCAGCTGGGGCCCTTTTGAGGTATGATGGGGTGGCTCTCTCCTTAGGATCTACATCTATCTGAAAAAGAGAAGCAGATTCTCCAACAGAGAGTAAGTTAGCACCAGGACAAATGAGATAACCCTTACTTTTTTTTTATAGAGAATTTAATAGGTGTAGGCCCTCTTGTAGCCCATGATTGATGGTAGCTTGATATTGGAGAGTGGGCTTATGTTTGGATATGGTTCTGACTTGTTTCCCAGCTCCAGCTATGGGTCCCATACCACCGAGGAGATCAGTTAGCCAAATTAAGAGCAGTTGGTTCCCCACCATGGCTATGTGCCACTATTGCACTTGTGTGGGCATCACAACAGGTTATTTGCTGCTGAATAGGTTAGACCATGAATTGCTTTGACAGATATTGGTCACTTTCCCCCAGTCGCCCATGTAGCACCTTCTGGCACTAGACGCGCTGACTGTCTGGGGACTGACTCTCTTCCAACTTCCAGCCATGCCATTCTAATTTGCATGTCAACCACATAAGGTGTCTTCAGCAGTAGGGTCTTACCACTAACGTTTGGTGGGTCATCAAGTACTCTGACAGAAATCTGTCTGTCTTTTAGGAAACCTTGTAGGTCTCTCCTACAAGGTTATTGACAACTTCCATACTTACATCATGATAATTCCCTCCCCTCCTCCACTTTCCCCTTCACAAATCAACACCCCATTATATCCCCTCCCTCTTTTCTTTAGTCGCTTTTATTTTAATGTCATCATCTTTTCTTCCCACTATAAGGGTCTTGTTAAGGTAATACTAGGAACTGCAAGGTTATGGATATAGAGGCCAATTTCTGTATTTTTTAAAATTTTCCCTATGTCTTCACAATTGACACATGACTCATTTAATGAAAACTGAAGGGCATTTGGTTCCCAGTGTTGACACATGAGCTAGCTCACACCACATCCTTTGCTTCCTGAAGAATTTTTTTTATTGACAACTTCCATAATTATAGACAATAAGACAATAAACCATGATAATTCCCTCCTCACAGTTTCCCCTTTGCAACTCCACTCTCCATCATAACCCTTCTCCCTCTCAGTCTGTCTCTCTTTTATTTAGATGTTATCATCTTTTCCTCCTATTATGATTGTCTTGTGTAGGTAGTGTCAGGCACGGTAAGGTCATGGATATCCAGGCTATTTTATGTCTGGAAGAGCACATTGTAAGGAGTACTACCCTTCCTTTGGCTCTTACATTCTTTCTGCCATCTATTCTGCAATGGACCCTGAGCCTTGAAAGGTATGGTACTGATGTTTCAGTGCTGAGCACTCCTCTGTCACTTCTTCTCAGCACCATGGTGAGTTCTGAGTCATCCCAAAGTCACCACCATATGAAAAGAGAAGCTTTTCTAACCAAAAATGAAAGTAGCATAAATATATGGATAAGAACATTAAGAGAAGTGCTTACCAGGCAGTTTGGTGAGCATAGTATATACATTTAGGTACACACCAGCAGATGTTACACTGTTAGGGCTCATGACTTCCCCTTTCATAGGTTTCCACTATTAGGCATGTATCCCTTCCTGTGGAGCAGGCCTCCAGTCCAATTAGAGGGAGGTGGGCTTCCCCTATAACAAACATGCCACTATTGGACCCATTGGCTCATTTGGCCTGGCTGGCCAAATTTTAGGCTTCCAGTGTCCACTGTTATTTATCTCCACTGGGGATTTCTTTCTCTGTTCCATAGAACTACATGCAATGTAGCTTTTTCAAGCTTTCTGCAAGCTGGTCTACACAAGGAAGGTTTTCAGCTCAGCTAGAGTAGGATTTCTCAGTGACCTTGCAATCCAAGTGTATGGAGTGGAGTCTTCAGCAATACGGTCTTACCATCTATTTCTGGTGGGAAACCAAGAGCCTTGGCAATGGTCTATAATGTTTTGGGGCATCAGGTACCACCCGGGCCAACCCCTCATTGCCCAGTAAACAGTATCCCATTCCTGGCACTGAAAATTTTCTCATAACAATCTATGGCTTCTGGGTGGGCCATTGTCCAAAAAAGTAGGTTTCCATGACTTATTCATACACTGTCGATTTTGATTAGCCCTTCCTCCACCTTTCCTTTACTCAATCTCTTCTCCTGACCTTACTTAGGTCTATCCATCCCCAGTAATCTATTCTTCTTCTTACATATATACAATAACATCATGTTAAGTCTCCCCTCCTCCCTCCCTTTTTTTTTTTTTTTTTTTTGGTTTTACGAGGTAGGGTCTCACTTTAGTTCAGGCTGACCTGGAATTCACTATGTAGTCTCAGGGTGGCCTCGAACTCACAGTGATCCTCCTACCTCTGCCTCCCGAGTGCTGGGATTAAAGGCGTGTGCCACCACGCCCGGCTTCCTCCCTCCCTTTCTATTCCATTTATATTCCCCTTTTAGCTTACTGGACTCTGCTATTGAGTTTTATTCCAACTCACATATAAGTCCAATCATTTGTAGCTACAATCCACATATGAAAAAGAGCATGCAATGTTTGGCTTTCTGGGACTGGGTTACCTTACTTACTATACTCCTTTCCAGATCCATCCATTTCCCTGCAAATTTCATAATTTTGTTTTTCTTTACTGCTGAGTAGAACTCCATTGTATAAATATTCCACATCTTCATTATCCACTCATCAGTTGAGGGACATCTAGGCTGATTCCATTTCCCAGCTATAGTGAATTGAGCTGCAATAAACATGGTTGTGCAAGTATCTCTAAGGCAGTAAGAAGAGTCCTTAGGATATATATTGAGGCCAATTTCTGTCTGAAAGATTGCATTGTAAGCAGTTTTACCCTTCCTTTTGCTCTTACATTCTTTCTGCCACCTCTTCTACAATGTTCCCTGACTCTTGGAGGGTGTTATAGAGAAGTTTCAGTGGTGAACACTCCTCCTTCACTTCTCAGCACTATGTTGCCTTTTGTTTCCTCTCAGTGGTTACCACCATCTGAAAAGAGAAGCTTCTCTAGGCAAAAGTGAGAGTAGTGTTACCATATGGGCATGAACATTAAGTGAAGTGTTTACCAGGCAGTTTGGAGAGCCTAATATATGCCTTTAGCCAGACAAGTGTAGGCATTACACTCCTAAGGCTCCTGACCTCCCCTACCATAGGCTTTTGATTAGGTTTTCAGTACCAAGCATGTATCCCTTCCCATGGAACGGACCTCCCGTCCAATTAGAGAGCAGTTGGTTTCCCCCATAATAGACATGCCACACTTGCACCTGTTCGGTCCTTTGGCCTGGCTGTCCAAACCTGAGGCTTGCAGTGTCCACTGCCTTCACCACTGATGACTTCTGTCTCCCATAGTGCTGCGTACAATGCAGCTTATTCTAACTTTCTTTCACCTGCGCTACAGGAAGGAGGTTTTCAGCTCAGCCCCAGCTTGAATTCTCAGTGACCTTCCATCCCAGGCACGTGGAGTCTTCAGCAAAAGGGTCTTAACATCTATTCGTTCTGGGAAACCAAGATGCTTAGCAATAGCCTGTAGTGTTTTGGGGGTATCAGGGATCTCCCTGGCCCACAACTCACTGGGAGTTATCCCATCCCTGGCACTGAAATTTTTCTAATAAGTGTATGGCTTCTGGGTGAGTCATTATCCAAAAATGTAGGTTTCCATATGGCTTATTCACAATATCTTAGATTTTGATTAGCCCTCCCCTGCCCATATTTTACTCAATCTCATCCCCTGAACTCGCTTAGGCCATTCCACTACCAGAAATTTGTCCTTCTGCTTATATGTATACAATGCCATCCCACTAAGTCTGCCTCTCTACCAGTTTTTTACCCCACTCACACAGAAGTCTAAACATTTGTAACTAGGATCCACATATGAGAAAGAACAAGTGACATATGGCTTTCTGGGCCTGGGTTACCTCACTTAGCATAATCCTTTCCAGATCCATAATTTCCTTGCAAATTTCATAATTTCAATTTTCTTTATTGCCAAATAGAACTCCATTGCATAAATGTACCACATCCTCATTACCCATTCATCAGTTTAGGGACATCTAGGCTGTCTCCATTTCTTAGCTACTGTGAATACAGTGGCTATAAACATGGTTATGCAAGTATCTCTAAGGTAGTGAGAAGAGTCCTTAGGATACATGCCTAGGAGTGCTATAGCTGGCTCATATGTTGACTCTATTTTTAGGTGTCTGAGGAACCTCCATACTGATTTCCACAATGGTTGTGCCAGATTAAATTCCCACCTACAGTGTAGAAGTGTTCCTCTTTATCTGCATCCATTCCAACATTTATTGTTTTTTGTTTTCTTGATGATAGCCATTCTGACAAGAGTGAGAAGGAATCTCAAAATAGTTTTAATTTGCATTTCCCTCATGGATAAGGATGTAGAACATTTTTTAGATGTTTATATGCCATCTGTTTCTTCTTCTGAGAACTCTACTTAGTTCCATAGCCCATTTTTTTTAAATTGGGTTGTTTGATTTCTTACTATTTAGTTTTCTGAGTTCATTGTATATCCTAGATATTAATCCTCTGGACAATGTATAGCTGGCAAAGAATTTCTCCCATTCTGTAGGTTGCCTCTTTCCTCTATTTGCAGTGTCCTTTCCTTTGCAAAAGCTTTCTAATTTCATGAGGTCTCAGTGGTTGATTAGTGGATTTATTTCCTGAGCAATTGGGGTTATATTCTGAAAGTTATTGCCCATGCCAATATGTTGAAGGGTTTCCCCTACTTTTTCTTCTACGAGTTTGGTAATTTCAGGTCTGATATTAAAGTCTTTGATCCATTTGGACTTCATTCTTGTGCATGGAGAGATATAAAGATGTATTTTCATCCTACATATAGATATCCAGTTTTCTCAGCACCATTTGTTAAAGAGGCTATCTTTTCTACAGTGAATATTTTTGGCATTATTGTCAAAAACAGATGGCTGTAGCTGCTTGGATTTACATCTGTGTCCTCCATTTTGTTCCATTAATCTATGTGTGTGACTTTGTGCCATTACCATGTTGTTTTTTACTATGGCTTTGTAATATAGCTTAAAATGAGGTACGGTGATACCACCAGCCTTGTATTTGTTGCTCAAAATTGTTTTGGCTCTTTAAGATTTTTTTTTGTGCTTCCACATGAATTATAGGATTTTTATTGGAATTTTAATGGGGATTACATTAGATGTGTATACTGCTTTTGGTAAGATTGAAATTTTAACTATATTTATTCTTCCAATCCAAGAACATGGGATGTCTTTCCACTTCCTAGTGTCTTTTGAAATTACTCTCTTGAGTATTTAAAGTTGTCATTGTATAGATCCTTCATGTCTTTGGTTAGGCTTATTCCAAGGTAATTAATTTTTTTCTTCTTATGATTTTTATTTTACTTAATTTTTTATGAGAGAGAGAGAGAGAGAGAGAGAGAGAGAGAGAGAATGGGCACACCAGGGCCACTAGCCACTGCAAACAAACTCCAGACACATGCGCCACCTTGTGCATCTGGCTTATGAGGGACCTGGAAAATTGAACCTGGGTCCTTATACTTCGTAGGCAAGTGATTTAACCACTAAGCCATCTCTTCAGCCCATTCAGATCACATAAATCTTTCACCTTTTCTTTCTTTATTTTTTTTGAGGCAATTGTGAATGGGAGTAAGTCCCTGATTTCA
Source organism: Dipus sagitta (assembly GCA_036346955.1). NCBI lineage: Eukaryota > Metazoa > Chordata > Mammalia > Rodentia > Dipodidae > Dipus > Dipus sagitta. Next base: position 126,183,982 of record CM070776.1, read on the forward strand.
TCCTCTGCATGTTTGTTGTTAGTATATAGGAAAGCTACTAATTTCTTTGTATTTATTTTGTATTCTGCTACACTGCTAAACTAGAAGATCATATGGAAGATCTAATACCATCCAACAATGAGAAAGACAAGCTAATAGGAACATATGAATGGGAATTTCAAGATATTTGGGATACTTTGAAAAGATCAAACATAAGAATTCAAGGTATAGTAGAAGGAGAAGAATTTCACTCCAAAGGCATAGTAGTCATTTTCAATAAAATCATCGAAGAAAATTTCCCCCAAGTTGGGAAAGAGATGCCAGTGCAGATACAGGAAGCTTTTAGAATAGAAAACAGACAAAACCTGGAAAGAACCTCTCCTCGCCATGTTATAATGAAACATGCAAACCAACGAAAATATATAGAAAGCAGTTAGAGAGAAAAAGAAAGTCAACCTTTGTTCATCCTTTCAAAGATCCAACTCTTTTTTTCATTGATTATTTGTGTTGTTTTTTGTATTGTTTTCTTTTGTTTCTAGTTCATTAATTTATGCACCAATATTTATTACTTTTCCCATCTACTGACTTTTGGTTTGCCTTGTTCTTCTTTTTCCAAGGCTTTAAGGTGAAGCATTAAGTTGTTTACTTGTGACCTTTCTAATTTCTTAATATAGGCACTTAAAGCTATAACTTTCCCTCTTAGAACTGCCCCCATTGTGTTACAAATTTTGATATGTTGTGTTCTCATTATCTTTTGATTGTATGAATTTCTGATTTCCTTTTTGATTCTTCAATAACCCATTCATCACTCAATATTTTACTGTTTAGTGTCCATGATTGTGTGTATGCTCTGTAGCTTTTCTTTTTACTGAGTTTTAGTTGAAATCCATTGTGATCAGATAGAGTACAAGGAATTATTTCAATTTTCCTGTATTTGTTAAGATGTACCTTATGTCTCAATATATGATCTATTTTAGAGAATGTTCCATGTGCTGCTGAGAAAACTGTATCCTTCAGCATTTGGATGGGATGTTCTGTAGGTATCTGTTAGGTCCATTAGTTCCATGACATCATTTAATCCAGTCTCTCTGTTTATTTTTTGTGGGGATGACTTGTCAATTGATGAGAGTGGGATATTGAAGTCTCCCACTACAATTGTGTTTGGTGTTGTCTGTGAACTTATGTCTAACAGTGTTTGCTTGATGAAATTAAGAGCCCCCATGTTAGGTGCATATATGTTTAGCATTGTAATGTCTTCCTGTTGAATTGTTCCTTTAATCAATATAAAGTGATTATCTTTATCTTTCCTTACTAATGTTGGTTTGAAGTCTATTCTGTCAAATATTAGGATTGCAACCCCTGCTTGTTTCCTAGGCCCATTTGCTTGAAATTCAATTTTCCATCCTTTCACCATAAGACAGTGCCTATCTTTTATGGAGAGGTGAGTTTCTTAGAGGCAATAAACAGAAGGATCTTGCCTATTAATCCAATCTGTAAGCCTGTGTCTTTTAGTTAGGTCATTGAGGCCATTGGTATTACAAATTATTATTGAATGGTATGTATTTATTCTCACCATTCTTCTTGTTTTGTAGTGCTTCCTGTTTTCTTTTTACTGTCTTGTATTAACTGTTATTTGAGTATGGTTTATTTTTCCTGTTTCCTCATGTGTGTGCTTTGCTTTCTTTCAGCTTGAAGTATCCCTTCAAGTATATTTTGTAGAGCTGGCTTAGTGTTCATATATTCCTTTAGCCTCTTTATGTTGTGGAATGTCCTTATTTCTCCTTTAATTTGGATGGATAGTTTCACTGGATAAAGTAACCTTGGTTGACAGTTGTTATCTTTCAGAGCTTGGAATACATCATTCCAAGCCCTTCTGGCTTTTAAAGTTTGTGTTGAGTAATCTGCTGTGATCCTGATGCGCTTGCCTTTAAAGGTGACTTGCTTTTTCTTTCTAACTGATTTCAATATATTTTCTTTGATTTGCATGTTTAATTATTACATGGAGAGGAGAGGTTCTTTCTAGGTTTTGTCTGTTTTGTATTCTAAAAGCTTCCTGTATCTGAACTGGCATCTCTTTCCCAACTTGGAGGAAATTTTTCTTCTGTGATTTTGTTGAAAATGTCTACTATGTCTTTGGAGTGAAATTTTTCTCCTTCTACTATACCTTGAATTCTTATGTTTGATCTTTTCAAAGTATCCCAAATATCTTGAAATTCCCATTCATATGTTCCTACTAGCTTGTCTTTCTCATTGTTGGATGGTATTACATCTTCCATATGATCTTCTAGTTCAGATATTCTGTTCTCTTCTTCATCCATTCTTTTGGTGAGACTTCCTACAGGCTTTTTTATTTGACTTACTGTGTTTTTCATTTCTAGCACTTCTGATTGTTTTTTTTTTCAGTATTTTCATTTACTTACCCATATCTAGTATTGACCTCCTTATTTCATTATTTAGTTTCCTTTGTCTTCTTTAATTCCTTTGATTTCTTCCATCATAGTTATAATCATTCTTTTGATATCTTTCTCAGACATTCCATCTAAATCTCTCTCATTGGAGGTCATTCATTTCTGTTGGATTTATAATTTTTGGTGGAATTTGGTGGAGCCTGAGATTTCTGGTCTGCAAAGGGTTCCAGGTCAGCTTATGGCTAAGTGAGACCCTTCCCCCATGAATAACAGTAGAAGAGAAATAGACACTATAAATTGATTTTTTAATGTTTCTTGTTGTATAATGTAAAGATTTTTGCATGTTGAGTTAACTTGATGTTTGGATTTTCGAATTATTTGCAGTATTCTTAGATGTGGAAATCTGACATTATTCATCTTCAGGGTACAGGTTTAAGTTGTCACATGTGGCTCTTAAATGACTTTCTAAGTAACAGCAAAAATGACCGTAGGCATTTGATTTGCCTGGGTGAACCAAAATTCAGGCAAATTCTAAAATTCAACTGAACAATATACATGTTCAATCAAAACCAACATGGAGTATTTATGTAAGATTGGGTATTAAAATAAACAGATCATCTAAAAATGTCAAAGTCCCTAAGGATATGTGTTGCCCCAGTCCTTAATCTTATCAACTAGGAGGCTGAGATTTCTGGTCTGCAAAGGGTTCCAGATCAGCTTATGGCTAATTGAGACCCTTCCCCCATGAATAACAATAGAAGAGAAATAGACACTATAAATCAGGAAGCACCAATTGGCAAACCCCAAAATATAGCTTATTTGAGAATGGTAAATCTTACCATCCATCAGATTTAACTCATAACCTGCTATTTTAGTTAGGTTCGCATTGCTGGTAGAAATCATCCAACCAAGAGCAGCTTGTGGGAAAAAGAGGTTTATTTTGGCTCACAGGCTCAAGGGGAAGCTCCATGATGTCAGAGAAAATGATAGCATGAGCAGAGGGTGGACATCACCCCCTGGCCTACATAAGGTGGACAACAGCAACAGGAGAGTGTGCCAAACACTAGCATGGGGAAACTGGCTATAACACCCATAAGCCCACCCCTAACAATACACTCCCTCCAGGAGGCTTTAATTTCCAATTTCTGTCAGCTAGGAACCTAGCATTCAGAACTCTTAAGTTTATGGGGTACACCTGAATCAAACTACCACATTCCACTCCTGGTCCCTATTAGCTGTTAACCATCCATGATGCATTCAATCCATGTTTAAAAGTCTCCATAGGTTTTATCAATCCTAATGATGTTCAAACATCCCCATAATTCAAGATCTTTTAACTGAGCCAAAATATCAAATACTAACTTCAAAATACCCATAATGGCACAAAATAAACATTCACACTGCAAAAGATGGCATTGGACATAGTAAAGAAATACTCAAGTAATACATGATTTAAACAGGGCAAACACCAAACTCTGTAGCTCCAAGTCCAGCAATTCTAGCCAGTTACAATCTCTAATTTTAACCAGGAACAAGTCTCTGGAGTTCCAATTCTGCCCCTCCAGCTAGGCTACTCACAGTCCTGGAAAACTTCATCAGGGCCGGCAGATTTCCTTAGCAGCCATCTCATGGTCCCAGCAACTCCACTGGGTCTCCACTGGAATTCATGGTTCATCCTCATGGCTCCATGGGGTCTCCATGCAGGCATCCAGCAAACCTGCTTCACATTGCCGATGGCCATTTCCAAAACACAAGTCCGTGTTGCAAACTCAACGACCCTCTCTTTCCTGAATTTCTTATGCTCCACAATACCATGTAAGGTGCCAATTTGTTAATATAGGGGGGAATAAAGCAGACTTTGAAGAACAGGACACTCCTTGAGCACTCAAGCCAATTCAAAAGCATCTACATTTTTCCTGTTGCCCCAGTGCAGGATAGCTGGCCCAATCTCAAAGGTTGTAATATCTTAAACAACTTGCAAGTAAACGGGCAGCATTTTAGGCCCAAAGATTTTATTTTTTCCTGTGCCATATCCCTCTGGTCTCACCAGTTCATATTTATGCAAGTCAACCTTGCACAACTTCTCAGCACACAGCCCTAACAGTACCTCTCAAACAGCTTGTAGCCCAGTCCACGCAAAGTGCTTTTTCACCCTCATAAGCCAAACCTCACAGTCAATAGTACTTACTGCATTCAGGTCTTTCAACTCTTACTGGAATAGTCCATCAAGCTGTACTTACAGCACTGCAAAGTGTCTCTTAATCCAGGGTTTCACATCCTTCCACATTCCTCTTGAAAATCAGCTCCAAAAGGCCAAAGCCACACAGTCAGGTGTCTGCCAGCAATCCCACTCCTCAGTACCACTTTACTGTTGCAGTCAGGTTCATATTGCTGGTAGAAATCACCCAACCAAGAGCAGCTTGTGGGAAAAAGAGGTTTATTTTGGCTCACAGGCTTGAGGGGAAGCTCCATGATGGCAGGGGAAAATGATGGCATGAGCAGAAGGTTTACGTCACCTCCTGGCCCACATAAGGTAGCCAACAGCAACAGGAGAGTGTGCCAAACACTGGCATGGGAAACTGGCTATAAAACCCATAAGCCCGCCCCCAACAATACACTCCCTCCTGGAGGCTTTAATTTCCAATTGCTATCAGCTGGGAACCTAGCATTCAGAACACCTAAGTTTATAGGGGTCACCTGAATCAAACTACCACACCTGCCCTTTCATGGAAGGAATGATTAGCACTTCCAATGCAGGTCTATATTCCAAGCTTTTTTAAAGAGTACTGACCTGGTGTAAGTAGGCCCTGTTACCTTTTGGAATGGCTTTGTTCTCAGCTATGCTGCATTTCCACTTGGGTCCCTTTTCACTCTGTTGTGGGCTCAGGTAGTCTGGCTGGTTTGGTGGATCCACTGCTCTGATTCTCTATGCTTGGTGCTATATAGCTGAGTTCCTTTGCTGAAGTCTCTGGTGGTTGCTGGCACTGATAATTGGTGGAGGGGAGTCTGTGGAATATGCCTGATGTTGTACTGGAGCTGTGTAGCTCTTCCTAGGATCCTCTTCCTCAGGAGCTACTCAGAGGGTCCCAGCAGTCTTCTCCTTCAGGTTTCTTGAGTTTGTGAGGAGGCTGATGTAAGTAAAACACCCCTTCACTTGGTTTCTTCTGAGGCTGAGGCAGAGCCTGGCGGCTGACCCACACTGCTGCTGGAGCCACTTCTGCGTACTTCTGTGGCCTCTAGAATTTCTGCATCTTTCCTACTTCTCTGCTATGGTTTATACTTTCTTATATACCTTACCTTTTCAGTAGAAGAGTGAATTTTCCTCTTTTTCTGCGTATTTCCCCCCATGCTGCTTTAGTGTGGCTCCTATACCTCCTTCTTATCTGCAAGTCTGTATTAGATCCCTAATGGTCCAATTAACACTCAACACTCCATTCCCTATTTTGAACTACAAAGAGGACTTTTCTGTTTCATGTACCTTGTGGTACTTGGTGCTTGGCTACTATTCAATCTTTCCTATTTGCAACTTTATGAAAGAATTTGTGCAATGTGAACTGCTGATCCACTTCTACCTCCCTTCCAGTTGACCAGCTCTTTCCTAAATAGAGTGCCTTTTAGTCTGTGTTTTTGCTTTCCTCCTTTTTTTCCATCTGGTATTTGCGAGTCATGCACCTGGTCCTTTGTGAATGATATGACACATGTAAAATTAATTCCCCCCCTGATATAGACTGTCCCCTAAAAATAGTTTTGTCAAGAAACTCAACTAGCCTAAACACAAATTTGAAAAATCAAAAGCTCGTTGTGTGGGTTGAGGGCAATACTGAATTCCTTATACATGCTAAGAACATACTCTATTACTGAGTGACAATCACAGCCCAACAAAACTGACCTGTGTCCACCTTTTGGGTTGTTGACAACAGGATGTATGTCAGTTACATAAATTATTTCCTACCACTATTCCTCTGAAATAACTGAATGCCTCAATCTAGTTTAGCTATTTATTTCTCTCTACTGAGGGCCATGTGAATTGACTACATGGTGAGCAATGCAGGATAGTAGGCTGATTGTCCCAAGGTGCTCCAAATTGTGCTACACAGCAGTTGTTTTGTACATTTCAGAAGGCCTTTGACATGGACCATCTTCACATTTCTACTCAAAGTAAACTTTTTCGACCTTTTCCTCAGCCCTGAATTCCTCTAAAATTTCTCCAAAGAAATTTTGTCCTGAAGGTTGTGTTGTGAAGCTCGAGGACTCTATGTGGCTATCTCGTTACATAATTCTGATCTACTTAAAAGATGGAGAATTTGCTAACCTGGGGCACACATTTTTGGAGGTTGAGATAGCTTTGCATTTGTTATTTAATGCAATATACTGAGATAGTCATTATGGGAAACAGCAAATGTATCTTAGACATCTATGTATTTAGTTGAAAGAAAGCCATTAGTTTATTTTTAAAACTGTCATCCAATATAATTCAGTATTTTGGTTTCCTGCTCTGTTAATAGAAGTGCTATCATTTTTTCATGGTTTAGTGCATCTACATGTTTCATCCAGGTCTATCACTCCAGAATTTATAGTCAAATATGCACATGGAAATTTTAGAAAACTCATGAAATATCTCTACTATAATTCATGTCACATTTAAAATAAAGTACAGACTTAAAAATAGAGCATTTAACTGTCAACTTCCTTTCCCCTTCATGTGTCACATGATGATTTTTGGTAACAGCCTATTCCATGATTAATTCAAAAGGAAGTAATGTCCATAAATTTCAAGAATAAGTGGTTCCGAAATGTGAGGTATTTACTATTTGCCCTTTATCTTTTCAATGGTTTTCAAGAGTTTTAAAAATGTTAGAAGTAAAAAGATGTTCCTTATGATGTGAGATATACATAGAGTGTATCACATTTGAAAGTTCTATTGTTTTGTTTGCTTCATGATTGACCTTGAATTTGTGGTCTACCTGCCTCAGTCTTCTGAGTTCTGGGATTATAGATTTATGTCAACACACATAGCTCTTACTTAAAACTCTATAAAGATACATGGCATTTTAATTTTTGACTTCCATTTTAAAATAGTAGTTTGCATTATGAAACATAGGATAATGTGATTTTATTTTCAATGTTAATTTTATATGGCACTTGAAATCAACATTTGTAAACTTCTCCTGTTCCACATTCTTACTATAGTAAATCTGTATTATAGGAAGAATATTTATCCTTTGAAAATTTGAATCAAATTCTAATTTATTAATACATACTAATTTACTCCCTAAAATGTTTAAATGTGGTGGTAAAGCATAACATGATAGGTATATTGCCCACCATTGCTCAGCCAGAGCAAGGAGTACTAGGCTTCTTGGCACAGGACCCAGGTGTGTGTGCCATATGCTTCACTCTGTGCTCAACCGAGATACAACTGTAGACCCACTGTCCCAGTCTGAATGGTATAGTCCCTTACCCCCAACCCGAGTATACCACCATCTGTAGTCCATGTCCATCCCTAGTGATTTTGTGATCCAGATGCATGCCTATTACTGTCCTGGCCACAACCCACCCTGTGTCCCCAATGGAGCTGCTGTTACTACATTTTTTTCCAAGAGAAAGGGATTATCTCCAAATGAGCAAGCCCCAATGTAAAACAAAAAACACAAGAATCTAAGGAAAAATATCCCTACCACAAATTCCTCATCCCATAGTTGAAATTTCAAATGAGAACTAGTTGGCAGAAACTCTACAGACAAAGAATTCCAAAATGCAATTTTGATGAACATATTCAAGAAACTTAGAGAGGACATGGACAAATGCCTGAATGAAATGCAAGAGAATTGACTAAAAGATCTCAATAGACATTGGACTGAATTCAAAGAGGACCCAAATAAACACCAAAACAAAATCCAAAGCAATACAGGCCATCAACGAAATGAAATCAGAAAGTCAAACCAAGAATGGAAAATGAAACACCACAAAGATGAATATAATGGAAATAAAAAAGAAAATAAACCAATTAAAAAGTTCCCAGGAAACCCATACCAATAGAATAGATCATGTGCAGGACAGAATATCAAGACTTGGGGACAAAGTATAAGAATTATATTGGGATGCCAAAATCAATGACAAGTTCAAAAAGCAGAGCAGAATATGAGAGAAATGTGGGGCACGATACAAAGAACACATTAAAATCAGGAGCTTACAAGAGGGGGAAAATCATCAAGTCATAGAAAATATCTTCAATAAAATTTTCGGAGAAAAATTTCCAAATCTTACAAAAGAGAGGCCCATCCATGTATAAGAGGCATACAAATAGACTGGTCTAGAAAAGAAATTCCATATATCACATTGTAGTTAAAATACTAAACACAAAAAGAAAGTACTAAACGCTACAAGGGAGAAGCAGCTTGTCACTTACAAAGGTAAGCCCATTAAAATAACATCTGAGTTGTCAGTGGAAACACAAAAAGCCAGAAGAAGGGCTTGGGATGGAGTATTCAAAAATTTGAAAGACCACATCTGCCCAACCAAACTGCAAATGACAAAATTGTCCCTCATAATAGAAGATGTAAAAACTTTCCATGATACATGCTAGATATATGAATATATGAGTATTAGGCTAGTTCTATAGAGAATAGTGAATAGAATACTTCACACTGAAGAGAATATATTCAAGGGGATATATGAGGGATAAAAACAATAATAAAAATTAGACCAGTAGTTATAGCAAATGAAGATCAAGAAACACCAAATTCCACAAAATCATCAATATTACAAGGATTGACTCACACCCAAGTAATAATTCTTAATACCAATGGGCACAATATCCCCAGTCAAAAGACACAGGATAAGCGAGTTAACCAGAAGACAGGATCCATCAATTTTCTGCATTCAAGAAACCCACCTTACCATTTAAGATAGATACCACTTTAGAGTGAAAAGATGGAAAGAGATACTTCAAGCAATTAGAAATAGAAAACAAGCAGATGTGACTATATTAATATCTGACAAAATAGACATAGAGGACATTACAATCATAAACATATGCCCCAAAAACGTGTGCACCCAATTTTATGAGGCAAATCTGCAAGTTATTAAATCAGATATAAACCCCAACACAATAATAGTGGGTGAGTTTAAAACCCCACTATTGTCAATTGACCATTAAACAGAAAGTAAATAAACAATGGAGCTAAATGACACCATAGATCAAATGGACTTAACAGACACCTATAGTACTTTCTTTTTTTCATCTTTTTAAAAATTAATATGGAATCTATGGTACTTTCTACCTAGCGTGTGCAGCTCTTTGAACTTTCTCTAAAATAGATCACATATTAGGACACAAAGCAAACCTCCACAAATTTAGGAATGTTGTCATAATTCTTTATATTACATCTGACCACAAATGTAGAATTTAACAAAAGACACAACAGTAAATACATAAAGTCATGGAGATTGAAAAATGTACTACTGAACAATGAATTGGTTGTTGAAGAAAAAAAAAAAAACACAAGGGCTGGAGAGATGGCTTAAAGACTAAGGTATTTGCCAACAAAGCCAAAGGACCCAGGTTCAATTTCCCAATACCCACGTAAAGCCAGATGTACAAGGTGGCGCATGCATCTGGAGTTCCTTTGCAGAGGCTAACGGCCCTGGCACACCCATCCTCTTTCTCTCTCTCTATTTGCCTTTCTCTTAAATAAATAACTAAATAAATATTTTAAAAAACCAATAAAAAATTTCTAGAACTGAATGAAAATACAAACACAACACATAAACTCCTATGGGACACAATGAAGGCAGTCCCAAAAGGGATGTTCCTAGCTCTAAATGCCTGCATTTAAAAAATAGAGAGAGCTCAACTAAATAACTTAATAATTTTTCTGAAGGCTTTGGAAAAACAGGAACAATTCAAATTCAAAAGTACCAGACAAGGACTGGAGAGATGGCTTAATGGTTTAGGTACTTGCCTGCCAAGCCTAAGGACCTGTGTTCAACTATCCAGGTCCCACTTAAGCTAGACACACAAAGATAAGGCACATGCAAGATCACACATGTCCACTAGGTGGCTCAAGTGACTGGAGTTTGATTGCAGTTGCTGAGGCAAGGTGCAACAATTCTCTCTAAAATAAAAGAAAAAGAAAAAGAAAGTACTGAACAGAAAGAAATAATGAAGAACAGGGCAAAAATCAATGAATTTAAAATAAAAATGGTTGAAAAATTGATGAAACAAAGAGCTGATTCTACAATAAACAAGATTGTTAAACCCCTAGTCAAATTAACCGAAAGAAAGATATAAAAAAAGATATAAAAGAAAGAGACAGAATGTTCTAATCAACAAGATTAGTGGTCTCAATTTCTTTTTCCTGTGATATGAAGTTGCACTGGAACACATGAATAAGCTCTCTCTCTCTCTCTCTCTCTCTCTCTATATATATATATATATATGTAAACAGTGGAGCTAATAAGTCTCTTTGCTGGTTCTTGGCTAAGCTGTGGCATTTGGTTGATATAGATAAAATATTTGTTTCATTGTTGCAGATAGGTTCTGGATCTTGCTAACTTCCTCCCCAAGGTATTCCAGAGCAAGTGTAAGAATGGGTTTAGCTCATCACAACTACTCTAGAAGCAATATGAAGATATTCTACTGAGTACATGGCATGTGGTTTTAGGGTATGGAGTTATGTAGTAATAGTGGAAGATAGTATATTGAGATTTGTCTATTTTAATAGACCAATAATCTTTGTGGGTTTATTTTTTCAAAAGAGTGATTAAATCTGTTATTTCTGGCATTCTGAACAAAATATATTTGAACCGCTTTCCAGCCTTGTCAAAATAAGGATGTTTTTGTAGTCTGAGATGAACAGGAGTCATGGTACCACCCCTATGTCTTACTATCAAAGAAGAACCAAACTTAAACGGTCCCATGGAGTATGAAGTTGAAATATTATTTTAGTTGTTGAATGGATAAGGTCACAGAGAGTTCACTTTTCTTTTTCAATTATTATTATTGTTATTATTAACAACATATTTCTTATGGATACATCATGTGTTGGTACCTTCTTTTCCCTCATCCTTTCCCACATTCCATTGGGGACCCTCCTCAGTGGGGTTGGAGGTACTCCCTATGGGGTTGTTGGTTATGCATTGTGGGAGCAGCATTCAGTTATTTTTGGGGGGATGGAATGCTTCTGGGCATGACGTCTCAAACTGTGGCTCTTATAATCTTTCTTCCCCCTCTTCCACAAAATTGCCTGAGCTATGGTTGGTGAGTTGTAAGTCTACTTCAGTGATGGGCACTTAGGAGCCTCTGGATCTCTGCTCTGGTAGGTGTTGAGTATCCTCAGGGTCTGCCTCCTATACCCTGGCACTGATTATCAGGAACAGCTTGGATGCAGCACTTTTGCTCATCTCCCCCAATTCCTCTGTGGTTTCAGCTGTGGCTTGGCTGAAGTGTGAGGTGTAGTTTATCTCCTCAGGTCTCATTACCTTCTGAAAAAGAAGAAGATTCTCCAATGGAGAGTGAAGTCAGCCTAGTTTAAATGGGATAAGCATTATTAATTTAGAGAGAATTTGATGTTTGTGGTCCCTCTTTTAGCCAAAGAGCAGCGAGAGCTTGACACTGGAAAGCATAATCTTTGTCTACATAGGATTCTGATCTGATTTCCAATTCCAGATATGGGTTCATATACACTGAGTGGATCTCTGAGCCAATTAGAAAGCTATTGGTTACCTGCCAAGGCTGTGTGCCACTATTACACCGGTGTGTACATCCTGTCAGGGTGTTTGCTTCTGAGAAGCTTAGAGCTCTGATTGCTCAGACCGCTATTGGCCACTTTCCCCCCAGTAGCACATATAGCACTTTCCAGCACTAGACAATCTGTCTGGGGACAGCCTTTCTTCCAGATTTCAGCCAGGTAAGAGTTTAGTTTTCTATAAGCCTTTTTTGTGAGGGAGAGACAGACAGAGAGAGAATATAATGTGTATTTGTATGTGTGGGCACATGTTTATGTGTATAAATGTGAGCACATGTGTGCCATAGCATGTGTGTGGAGATTGGACAATGACTTCAGGTGGTGTTCTTTATCATCCACCATGTTTTGACGCAGTTGTCATTGCTGGCAGAAATCATCCAGCTAAGAGCAGCTTTTGGGGGAAAAGGATTTATTTTGGCTTACAGACTGGAGTGGAATCTCTACGATAGCAGTGGAAAATGATGGCATGAGCAGAGGGTGGACATCACCCTCTGGCCAACATAAGGTGGACAACAGGAACAGGAGTGTGCCAAACACTGGCATGGGGAAACTGGCTATAAAATCCATAAGCCCACCCCCAACAATACATCCCCTCCAGGAGGCTTTAATTTCCAATTGATATCAGCTGGGGAGACTAGCATTCAGAACATCTAAGTTTATGGGGGGACACCTGAATCAAATCACCATATTCCACCCCTGGCCCCCATAAACTGATAACCATACATGATATAAAACACAGTGCATTCAGTTCAACTTTAAATGTATCCATAGTTTTTATCAATCCCAATGATGTTCAAACATCCCCATAATCCAAGGTCTTTTAATTGAGCCATAATACCAAAAACTCCCCCCCAAAACCCCATAATGGCACAGAATAAACACTCATACTCCAAAAGATGGCAATGGGCATAGCAAAGAAATATTCAACCAATACAAGATTTAAAACAACCAGGACAAACATCAAAGTCTATAGCTCCAAGTCCAACAACTCTAGTCAGTGACATATCTCCAAGTCTGATCATTATAACCACCAACAAGTCTCTGGAGTTCCAATTCCACCCCTCCAGCTAGGCTACTCACAGTCTTGGAAAACTTCATTCAGGGCCGGCAGCGCTTCTTGGCAGCCGTCTCGTGATCCTGGCATCTCCACTGGGTCTCCACTGCAACCCATGGTTCATCCTCATGGCTCAATTGGGTCTCCATGCAGGCATCCAGCAAGCCTCTTCACACTGCCCAGGGACATTTCCAAAACAAAAGACCACGTTGCAAATTCAATGACCTTCTCTTATTTCTTATACTCCACAATGTGAGGTAGGATGCCAATTTGTTAATCCGGGGGTGGGGTGGGGGGGATAAAGCAGACTTCAAAGAACAGGACAGTCCTTTAGCACTCAGACCCCTTTAAGTATCTACATTCTTTCAGTTGTCCCAGTGCAGGTCAGCTGGCCCAATCTCAAAGGTTGTAATCTCTCAATTGTGTAGTAGACTGGGCAGCAGTTTTGGCCCAAACATTTCATTTCTGTGCTACATCACTCTGCTCTCACCAGTCCATTTCTACACAAAGCAACCGTGCACAAATTCTCAGTACACAGGCAAAACAGCAAACCTCTCACACAAACTGTTTCTAGCCCAGTCCAGGCAAAGCTCTTTCTCACCCTCACAAACCAAACCTCAGAGTCCATAGTTCTCACTGCATCCAGGTCTTTAAACTCTGACCAGAATAGTCCATCAAGCTGTACTTATAGCACTGCAAGGCATCTCTTAGGCCAAGGTTTCAAATCCTTCCACATTCCTCTTGAAAATCACCTCCAAAATGCCAAAGCCACACAGTCAGGTGTCTAGCAGCAATCCCACACCTCGGTACCATTATTACTGTTGCAGTCAGGTTTGCATTGCTGGAAGAAATCACCCAACCAAGAGAAGCTTTTGGGGAAAAAAGGGTTTATTTTGGCTTACAGACTCAAGGGGAAGCTCCATGTTGGCCAGGGAAGACAATGGCATGAGCAGAGGGTAGACAATCCTGGCCAACATAAGGTAGAGAACAGGACAGGAGACTGTGCCAAATACTGTCATGGGGACACTGGCTATAATACCCATAAGCCCGCCCCCAATAATACAACCTCTCCAGGAGGCATTAATTCCCAAATCTCCACCAGCTGGGAACCTAGCATTCAGAACACCTAAGTTTATGGTGGACCCATGGATCAAACCACCAGAACTACCATGTTGGTTCATGATCAAGTTTTGAATTAGATTTTAAAAAGTGATTTACAACTCATCTTAAGGATCATCCCAGAGAGTAATATGATCCGCTTTATACTTTCAAGATCCTTTGCTTATTCTTACCTCTGTGTATATGTTAAAATATTCCTGATGATGAGTTGATAGAGACTCCTAAAACACCTCTAAATCTTGTTCCTTCATCAAAAGGATATCACACCCAGAAATCTCAGTAGTACCACTGGTGTTTAGTGCAGGATTTCAGCTTTTATTTTCCTCATGTCTAGTGGAAATTGTCCAATGCCTCTCACCAGTGGTGGTCTGGAAGTAATCTACTCTACTCATGCACATTGTGTAATTCTGTTTCTCACCATTCCTAAGACAGTACTAACTTGGTGGTATTTCATTATTTGTGCTCTCCAAAATACTACAAGTAATAGGGCTCCTTTTACCATTAGACTTGTTATATTGCCTTCCTCTAATACCCAGAATTCATTGCACATTTGCAAACAACCCCACAGTCTATGGTAAAAGCCCCCCTTTATTATCTTTCAAAAGATGTTCATTTAAGTGAATTCCAGGTCAGCCTGGGCTAGAGTGAGACTTTACCTTGAACCCCCCCCCAAAAAAGATGCGCATTTACCTGTAATATAATCTAGAACCTAGAGTTCTCAAGTCACAATATCCTGCTAGGCATAGCTTTCACTCTCCTTTTTTTCTTCTGTCTCTCAGAGAAAAAGTGAGAAGTGAATATGTTTAGCAACCAAATACAGAACAACATTAAGAATCCAGTAAGAGCTATCTTTGGAATGTATGGAATTATGCTACTATATATTGCTTTGTTGCTAAAAATAAACTAATTTACCATTTAAATCTTAATTTTTCTCAGTGTTCAGACTATATGCTTTACTCTCACTTATTTAAATCTCATTTTTATTAGGGGGTTTCCTTCACTGTCATTTTTATTTGAAAAAATATTTTAAAACTTGAAACCTGTTGGAGAAATATGGATAATGTTTTATTTTTGTTGTTGGAAGTATAATAAAACTAAATAAGTAAGACTAACATTAGTTTCAACTTTACCTTGGAACATGTCCATGAAGTACAAAAGGCAGCTAGACTAATCTTTTTGACTTTCTCTCTGCAGCTCATATCAAAGACCTTTTGACACAAGTAAGTTACAGCTTGTGAATTCGTTGTAGCTTGCATCTATCTTGAAGCCATTGCATTTCTTAGAATGGAAAATTTTTTCCACACAATTTTAATCTTCTGTTTTTCCAGTTATTTCAGCCATTATTTTACTTCATTCAGATTCTTTATCTTTCAACCACATTATTTGGGAGGGTAAGGTATGGGTTGAATCAGCCTGATTGTCAATTCTGATTTGGGAGGAAGGTTCTTGAAACCCAGCAGGACTGCAACTCACTGCTCAGTGTTCCAAGAGCTAACACTGCCATGGCTCTCAATGTTTCCCCAACTGAACAAAGAATGTGGGACAGCTAATGTGTTTCAGCCATATTATTTGAGAGGAAATCTCCTAAGAGATTGGTAGACCTCCCCACAAGCTTACTTCTGCTATATTTGCATTTGTTTAAGTAAGATAAAGAAATAAAAGCAGAGAACTGCAGATTAACTTCCACATGCCTTTGCTGTAATGCAAACTAAAAAACTGGCAAATATTCTAGTGCAGAGCACCATTTTGGCAAAAGAATAAACATGGGCAAGTTAAGCAAGGGTTCCCTTTTAGGGCTCAAAATATTTCACCCTGTTAATCTACAGATGGCATCAACATGACAATCTTTTAAAATGAAAATGTCCCATAGTTAGAGTAAATGTATTGTCTTTCATGTTAAGTAGCATGTGAGTTGTAAGGCTTTTTTGTAGGGATTAATATGTTTTCTGTAATGGTCAAAATAACCACATTTCAGTTTTTGCATAACCTTTTTTTTGCAGAGTTTTAAAATTGTTTCATTTTTGTACTCAGTGAATATATTCAAGTTGGTACCATTGTTACAAGTGGGCCTACATCTATTAAACTCTCTCTAAAAAATAATGGTTATCACACTTATTTGGTACTAACTTTACTCCCCGTTGGAGAATCTGCTTCTCTTTTTCAGATAGACGCAGATCCTAAGAAGAAAACCACCCCATCATACCTCAAAAGGGCCCCAGCTGAAACTAAGAATAATTGGGGAAACATGCAAGAATGCTGTGTTTTTTTCCAGATTTTATAATGTTGAGTCCTTTGTCTTTTCATGTCCATGAAGAATTAGGCACATGAATGAAGTAAAGTGAGTAAGAGAAAGGAGACCTATTGACAAAAAAGTGAAGTGGCCTCAGAGTGGCATGGTAGACATACTTTGGACTTCATTTGGTGTTCAAAGAGAAAGAAAGGAGAAAAAAAGTTATGCTTTCTGATTTGTAACTCAAATAAGTGTACAAGGGGATGAAAAGATGGTATAATAGTTAAAGGGGCTTGCTTGCAAAGCCACCATGCCCAGTGAGTAGAGATTTTTTAACAAAATAATATCAATATAGCCAGTGGACTCTTAAAATTATTTGACAAATGAGAAAAAGCCTCATGATAAACCGTCTGTGTTATAAATTTGCCATCATTGTTAGTGTCTTCTTTCTACTAAGTATTACTTCATCTACTGCCTTTGAACTTGAGCTGATACTTTTCTCTGACTAGAAGGGTTGAAGCCACAGAGATACATTTTTCATTGATCTCATGTCTATAGGTCCCTTGGACATAGCATTTGAAAACATTAGAATTTCTCAATGTCTCACATGTAGCAAATTTCATAAAGCAGCTAGTGATCTTGAAAAGAGCTTTATAGGAACCATTTAAATAGAATGTATTTGTATGTTTCTCACTCTACTACCTAATTTTGCACTTAGCCAAGTTTTTCATGTTATTTTTCTCTGTTCAAAGTCTTTTAGAATGCATGTACATAGTTTTGTGCCTTCATAAGGCATGTACTTGTTTATTAGTATGTATGATAAATATAACAAGTATGTTTTTAGTCTGCAGCAAAGACAGGGAATATCTTTCAGAAATCACTTTCACATGTGTTTTTAAATTTTTTATTTTATTTAATTTTTTTTAACAGATGAACCAGAGAGAAGATAAAGTTACTTGCCCAAGGTCACCCAACCAGTTGAATGCAGACAGGTTTCAAAAACAAGTCTGTTAGTTTCCAAAAGCTATGCTTTTTCCACTACATCATGATGTCTACAGGAAGCTACTTGGAGTTCTTGGCAGGCTTTGGCTTTTTTTTTTTTTTTAAAACCTAAGCTCTTTTTAAGTAATTCACAGGAGAACTGAATTACATAGTATTTGATTCTTTTCTTATATTTTGGAAGGACATGTTTTCAAAAGGAGATATGGTAGATGCTTTTGTTTAAACAATCATAGTTCTATAACTAGGATATTTCCTAATAAGGCTAACTTCCAAAAATTATTTGCTTTCTTGGCAGCCTCCACACATTCTTTGTGAATGCAACTACATTTCCCATCTTCCTGGTTCAGCAAAGAATCAGATGCTAATAAAAAATTCTAAAAGGCGTGGCTTAGTAATATTCTTTTCAGAACTGAATGAACCAGACTTCCTGGCATCATAACTTCACATTTTGATAGAGCTGGCCTATAAGCTAAACATTCCTAAGTTGTCTTTTGTTGGAATGAAATTTTGTATAGCTCTGGCTGTGGATATGACTTGTGGTTAGAAGCCAATGTCAAAATCTTTATAAAAAAAAGAATTCTGTCAATTTTTTTTCCCAAAGAGCAATTGCTAAATAAACAAAATTCATCTACACTAATGTCAAAATCTAGTATACTGCTGGTTATGAGTGTGTTTTGGTAAGTGAGATATAATCCTTTCGATTGGGAGGTCCTTTCCATTTTGGCCAAACCAGAGAATATCATAGAAAACTTATTGCATGTTAAAAAGTTAAAATTTTTTGTAACATGTAAGACTCTTACACCTTTATACTGTTGTACAAAATATAACTAGTTCCTATAACATTATCGCTCAGATTTTGAGCCCCAGTGTTGGGGCTCAATGAGGGGGGATTGGTGGGGAAAGATCTCTAACCTCTGTCTTTGTGGTCCTCTTCTTAATTACTGGCAGTACTGTGCTTTTTAGGTATGATGTAGTTGAGGAGTTGGGGAACAGTGGGTGAGTAATAGTCATAATGCCATAGGCCTGTAGTTGTTAGTCACAGGCCTAAATGGATTACTGTTGAGGTGCCCACTGTCTTGGCCCACATGGGACCTTTGGCTCAGAAGCCTTTGGCTGCTTTCCCAGGACTATTGGGGCTCAGGAAACTTTGTTGCCTCTGTATACAGTCCTACCTGCCAAGAAGAACCTCACAGACATTGTTTCCTAAGGTCGTGATGATTCACTGCTCCAACTACTGGGAATGAAGCATAGGCCTTTGAATCTCTCCTACAGTCTCTTGCTGATGTGCTGATACATACCTATAATTCCAGTATTCAGAAGACAGTGGGAGGAGAATGAGTTTCAGTCAAATTAAGCCTATATAGTAGGATTCTGTCTTTAAAAAATTGTATTTATTTAAGATATACATACATACATATATATGTATATATATATGTATGTATATATATATATACATATATATGTATATATATACATATATATATATATATATATATATATATATAATATATATATATATGTAGAGAGAGAGAGACAGAGAGAGCATAAATAGGCCTGCTAGGACCTCTAAGCACTGCAAATGAACTCCAGATTCATGTGCCGCCTTGTGCATATGGGTTCTGGGAAATCAAACCTGGGTCCATTGGGTATGGAAGCAAGCGTCTTAACTACTAAGACATCTCTCCACATCTCTCCAGTCCAAGATCCTGTCTTAAACAAAAAACTTAACCCCTTGCCCTCCTCCCAGCCTCACCAAACACAGTTTATTCTTACTCAGCTTGGAGGAATCTGTTTCCAGTCTAAGGAATAGCCTTTGCGCTTTCAGAATTTTAACATTCTTCCTGCCACCTTTGTTGGCACATGCTTGGAATCAATCCCAGACAAGGTTGAGGCAGGAGAACTGCAAATTCTAGGACAGCCTTTGCTGCAGAGTGAGAATGTAAAAAAGTAAAAAATAAGTACGATAAAAATAAGTGAGGTTTTCTATTTCTGTATTGACTTAGACCTCTTACATGCATGAACTTGCGAGATAAGTCTGCTTTGTCCCCCCCTTTGGCAATGAGAACAGAGCCAGCTACTCACTTAGGATGGTAGAGGGTGAAGGTGGGGGAAGGGCAAAATCTACTGAGAATAAATACTTGAAACCTTAAAATATTATCCTTCTACCTTATCCAGTAGATGCAGTAAGTTGCCTTTCTATGACGTTTTCTCAGTACTAATGAATTTTGATTTGGGGCACACAAATAGCTTGGATAAGATGACTCTAGCAAACATCAATTTAACCCTATGAAAAGCTAATTATTTTTTAAAGAAAATGCTTAAAAGTTTCTGCATGAGATGAGTGGCCACAGGGCTGAAGAAAATGCTGCTCTCCTGAGAGTTTTAACTTCTCTTTGCCGTGATGGGTCAGCTTTTCTTGTCAACCATAGTAGCTGGGCTAGATTCTTAAAAAAATCTTTATTTACTCACTGATATATTTGTGTGGGGGAGGGTATACATGTGCCTTGGCCTGACACATGCATTGAGATCTGAGGATAACCTCGAGGTGTGTGTGGTTTTCTTCCACATTCTTTTAGGAAGGGTCTCTTGCCACTGCAAACCAACATCATTGTAGCTTGTGAACTTTGGTTTCTCCTGGCTTGGCTTCCCATTGTCATGGACATGTTACGTTTATAAATCCATGCACCACTTTGTGCCCAGCTTTATATAGGTTCTGGGGAGGATCTAACATGGGTCCACAGGCTTTATACACAAATCCTTTTAACCACTGAGCCATCTCCACAGCCCCTGTGGTGGACTCCTTTGGCTACTTTCACACTCTGTGCTCCCACTGACTTGTCCTGATGGGTCTAATATTTCACGGGTGAGCTATTCGTGTGGTTGACATCTGTAGTTCAATTAAGGGTCATGGTTATAAGCAGATGCAGGTGGCTGGGTGATAAAGCAGTTGCCTTTATTTGAGCTTCTATAGCACATTTGTGATTATGCATTTGAAATGCTTTTTTTGTTTTCCAAATGAGATTGCTTCTTGGTGCATTGGCCAGGTTGGCTTTGAACTCCTGGGCTGAAGGGGTCCTCCTATAGTCCCCAGATTCTTTGGAGGTTTTTGAGTCAGGGAGATTAAAGGGCATGCTTAGGTTCACACTGGACATGAAAGCCTTGATTCAGAGTTATCTGTGTAGCCTATACAAAGGGTACATTTTAAAAAATACATTTAAATATAGTGAAAAAGCCTAACTAGCTGCTTGTTACCACTAATTAAATGTTAGTACTGACTGATAAGGCAGCATCATACATGAATTATCAGCAGAGCTGATGTAGTGTAACTGCCTGAATTCATAAACTATCTCTGTCACATATAAACTGAATTCTTGGTCCATTTATTTTTTCTTCCAGTGGCTCAGTGCCCTGTTCTGTAAAATGTGGTAACAGTAATACCTACTTTTGGGGCTGTTGTGGTGTTTAAGTGAATTAATATATGTGAAGCACTTAATGTATGTTTGGCCTATAAAATAGCCTATATTATTTATCATTATGTTATTCAGTTATCATTATGTGTTATACAGCTATATTGGGAAGAATTGAATTCTTTTATTAAAGAAGAAGGGGAAATGAGCATTAGACTACTAGCAGAATTCATGACATATAGTGTTGTCCCAATATTGGAAAAATCCCTAAGATTAAAACACTAATAGCTAACCCTTTATTCTATTGCCCAGATAAAAGACAGAGAAATTATATTACCCAAAATTTACCCATATTTCTATTTTAGTGTGGGATTCTAGGTGTTTTAAATCTTATTTATAATTCTCTGCATCCTTCACATATAGTGCTTACTACTCTATAATCAACGAAGCAGCCATTTTCTTTTCTTTTTTTTTTTTTTTTTGGTTTTTCGAGGTAGGGTTTCACTCTAGCCCAGGCTGACCTGGAATTCACTACGGAGTCTCAGGGTGGCCTTGAACTCATGGTGATCCTCCTACCTCTGCCTCCCGAGTGCTGGGATTAAAGGCGTGCGCCACTACGCCCGGCGAAGCAGCCATTTTCAAACAGAAGTGTACAGACATTAAATTGCTTCTGTGGCTATAATAGCAAACTGATTAAAAAAACACATTTATTCATCAACAAAGGGCTTGAAAGACATCAGCATGCTTTTGGAAGTGCATCCTGGTGCAGCCAGTATGGAAATCAGTGTGGCAGTTTATCAGAAACTAAAAATACAACCACCATATGCCCCAGCTATACTACTACTCCTGGGCATATGCCCAAAGGACTCTATTTCCTACCACAGAAATACTGGCACATCCATGTTTATTGCTGCTCTATTCACAATATATAGGAAATGGAATCAACCTAGATATCCATCAACTGATGACTGGACAATGAAAATGTGCTACATATACATAATGGAATTTTATTCAGTTTAAAAAAAATAAAATTATTAAAATGCACAGAAAAATAGATGGAAGTGGAATATACTATATCAAGTGAGGTAACCCAGGGTCAGAAAAAGAAAAGCACATATTCTCACTCATCCAAAGATCCTAACTTTGAATTTTTATGCATGTACATTTATGTGGGATTGAACATGTACAAGGCCAGGAATATAGAGAGGGGCCCAACAGAGAGGGGAGAAAGTGACTTTAAGGGTGAGGAGGAGTAGAATACATGTGAGATAAAATGGAAGTGGGAATATTGTAGAGGGACATACTTAAGCAGGCAAGGGATCAGAAAGATAGGGACGGGTTTTTGGGGGAGGACCAACTAAAACTAAGGATGTGTGAAAAAATCATAAGGAAACATGATAATGTGTAAGCTAATTAAACAATAAAAGAGGAGTTTAAATGGGAGTGTCCTACATTAATGGATAAATCTATTCCCAGAAGCCATAAGTTACTTAAGTGAAAATCCAAGGGTCAAGGGTGTTACCTCCCAAATGAATGGTTGGTCAAAGCACTCCCACTGGAAAAAAATACTGACATATGTGTTGGATGCAAAACAGAACTAGATGCTAAGACCCCATTGTTAAAGGCTCTATGCCCTTTTCTATTGGGACATACAGAAGTCAAGCTGAAACTCTGCTGGAAGCTTCTTCCCTTCTAGCTAGCTTTCAATGTATTGGAGGGTGCTTTGCATGCTGCTGGGGGAGAACTGTCATCAGAGATTTTACTCATGGCTGGGTAGATGGCTCAGTGGATAAAGCTTTTGTCATAAAAACACGCAGACCAGAGTTCAGATCCCTAGAAGACATGTAAATGTTAGATGAGCATGGTGATCTATGTATAATCTCAGTGCTCAAGAGGCAAGGATAGGGGATCCTCAAGGCAAATTTGCTAGCTTGACTAGCCAAATCAGTTAGGTCTGGGCTCAAGTGAGAGACCCTACCCCAGCAAATAAAGTGGAGAGGGATTGAAGGAGACAACTGATGTCAACCTCTCAACAGCATGTGTACCATACACTCATACACTCACAACCATATGAATATGCATGCACACATGCACAACACACACACACACACACACACACACACACACACACACAGAGAGAGAGAGAGAGAGAGAGAGAGAGTTAGAGCGAGAGCGAGAGCGAGATGTCACTTAGCTGTGGTCCCTACATGCTATACTGTCAATGAACCAGGCAAAAAGTGACCACTCAGGCAATAGAAGCAAGTTAGTTATAGGAGTAACCAGCCACTTTCTGATTATAATTGAGGCCCACTCCACCAGAGGGAATTGAGGTCTAGTAAAACCAGTTCAAACGCCCATGGTTGGGGAGTACACAGGCCCTAGTGAGGACGATATTGCTGAAACTTTGCTAAATGAACATGTTTTCTCCATCAAATAGCCCTCTAAAAATTATTATACCCATAGATTATTACAGTCGTTTGGGTCACAGGAGTAGTGGGAATGTATAATAATCTATAAAAAGACCTAACTAGTTAAAGTGGTGACAATAAGGTACTTTAAATGCTCCCCCATGAATAGTACATCTATACCACCTCCTCCAAAGGCCAGGGAAGATGGAAAAGGAGGACAAAAAAGAATGTAAGAGGCAGAGGAAGGAGTGAGGTGGCATGTTGTCATTGGAGCCTGGCATTGCTGTAGCACCCTTGATTTCACAGCAGCTGTGATTACCAGCATAAGCCTTGCACAAGACTAGGCTTGTTAACATCTTATCATGGGCAGAGGAGAGGCCCATGAGTCCCACTCCTTATAGGCAGATAATGGTAGCTATGGAGAAGAGTCTCATGAAGTCCTACCCTGCTATGGGTTCTTATAGGCAGTTAATGACCACTGGAAGAAGAAGAAGTATTTTCCCCATTTATATAGCCACAGGAAAAGAGCCTGTATCAGTCATTTTCTGGTTGTGGTGAACAAATACCCGACCAGAGAAAGTTAAGGAAGAAAAGAATTTATTTTTTGCTTACCATTCCAAAGGATAGAGTCCATCATGGCAAGGAAAGAATGGCAGGAAAAGGAAGCTGGTTTTATTTTAAGACTAACCTATCTTTTTGAATAATCTCTACATGCAGATTTCTCACTAGGAATTAACAAATATTAGGGGTTTTGTTGTTTTTTAGTTACGGTCTTGCTGCGTAGACAATTCTAACTTCAAACTCATGATCCTCTTACCCCAGCTTTTCAAGTGCAGAATTACCACCAGCACCACCATAGCCAGCTAGATATTAGCCTTTTGCATGTTAGATTCTATTAATTCCCACAATGTAAAGACATGTGTTTCTTGTTACATTTGAGGAGAGGACGGCTTTAAAACTTCAGTGTTCCATATGATAGCTGCCAACCACAGTGGCCTTCTAAATTTAAATCATTAAAAATCAAATAGAATTTTACAAAAACGAAAAGGAAGTTGGTGAAAGGCAGGCAGGGAACACAGGCTGAACAGGAAATTGAGGCACCTACAAAATCTCAAGGCCTATCTTGGTGACCCACTTCCTATATCAAGCCTACACCTTATAAAGATTCCACACCCTTCTCAAATATCAGCACTAGCTAGGGGCCAAGTATTCAAACACATGAGCCTATTGGGGACATTTTAAATTCAAACCACAACAGTATCCTTGCTCTTGTAAATAATCCTCTCCCAAGATTCTATGGGCATCCTTCATGAAACTCATTGGATTATCAAACATAAAAATAATAAAAGACAGAAAGCTAGAAGAGGGACTAGTTGGGATGAGGAAGGTGAGAAACAGGAGTGGGGGGTAACAAGAGAGTAATGGGTGGATGAATATGATAAAATGCATTATATATATGAAAAAGTCATTATGAAATATTTTATGTGTAATTAACATATGCTAATGAAAGCTTTAAATGATAGAATACTTTTTATGTTTTGGTTTTTAAAAATATTTTATTTTATTTTTATTTATTTATTTGACAGAGAAAGAGGGAGAGAGAGAGAAAGGGCACGCCAGGGCCTCCAGCCACTGCAAACAAACTCCAGAGGCATGTGCCCCCTTGTGCATCTGGCTAACGTGGGTCCTAGGGAATCGAACCTGGATCCTTTGGCTTTGCAGGCAAATGCCTTAACCTCTAAGCCATCCCACCAGCCCTGTTTTGTATGTATATGTATATATATATATTTTTTGAGCTAGAGTTTCACTCTAGCTCAGGCTGACCTGGAATTCATTCTATAGTCCCAGGCTGGCCTCAAACAGCCTTATTCCTACGTCTGTCTCCCAAACGCTGGTGTTAAAGGCATGTGCCACTATATCCAACCATAATATCTTTTTGTGAATAATTGTCAAAAGTTTTCAAGTTACATGATGTCAGAAAAAATTAGTTTCAAAACACTGGGATCCCATTTATGAATTTTAAATATAGAGAGACCTGTACAAGACATAAATATGCTAAACTGTCTGTAACATTATGCCCCAAACTATTAACCATTAACATCTCTGAGGGAAGAAAGTATACTTGATCATTTCAAAAATTGACAGTTTTTATTTTGATTATTTTAGACCAAAACATATTAAATATATAGATATTAAAAATGAATAAATTCTAATTCTATTTAGTCCCATAAAGAGCTTTGGCTTTTAAGGTTCTGAACTTTCAGGTTTGAAACTTCCTTTTTTGGCTGGGATATTGCTCAGTGGTTACAGGCACTTGCTTGCTTGCAAAGCCTGCTGGCCTGGGTTTGATTCCCCAGTACCCACATAAAGCCAGGTGAATAAAGTGGCGCATGCATCTGGAGTCTGTTTACAGTGGCAGCAGGCCCTGACCCACCCATGTACTTACTCTCTCTTTGTTTTTATCTACCTGTCTCTCTCATGAATAAATGAATAAATAAATTCTATTTAAAAAAGATACCTTACATATCCAGCACGCATCTCGTGGACTAGACACTAGGATGGAAGGGGAGGGAGGGGAGGGCATCAAAGGGGTGGGAAAAACAAATCTAGACCCAAACGGCAGTGGTACCATAAGATTCTACTTACTAAAAGACAGACCAAATGGCTGATCCTTCACCAGGCCCTTACAGGGAACATCTGAACCACAAGACACTGGAGAGGGTAGGATCAAGACTAACCTTAATCTTCTACATCTTCCCTCCCTCCCTCTCTCTCTCTTCTCTCTAACTCTTGTATATTAGCTATTTTTTTCCTCATTTTCTTAGTGGGCACTGACCTGTAACTCCCAGTACCAGGATGGGGCTATCATCCACAATGAGCTTTTGATCAGAGAGGCCTACAAGGTTTCCTAAAAGACAGACAGATTTCTGTCAGAGTACTTGATGACACACCAAAGGCTAGTGGTAAGACCCTACTGCTGAAGACACCTTATGTGGTTGACATGCAAAATGGAATGGCATGGCTGGAAGTTGGAAGAGAGTCAGTCCCCAGATAGTCAGCACGTCTAGTGCCAGAAGGTGCTACATGGGCGACTGGGGGAAAATGACCAATATCTGTACAAGCAACTCATGGTCTAACATACTTAGCAGCAAATAACCTGTTGTGATGCCCACACAAGTGCAGTGGTGGCACACAGCCATGGTGGGGAACCAACTGCTCTCAATTTGGCTAACTGATGCCCTCAGTGGTATGGGACCCATAGCTGGAGCTGGGAAACAAGTCAGAACCAATCCAAACATAAGCCCATTCACCAATATCAAGCTACCATCAATCATGGGCTACAAGAGGGCCTACACCTATTAAATTCTCTATAAATAAGTAAGGGTTATCTCATTTGTCCTGGTGCTGACTTACTCTCCGTTGGAGAATCTGCTTCTCTTTTTCAGATAGATGTAGATCCTAAGGAAAGAGCCACCCCATCATACCTCAAAAGGGCCCCGGCTGCAACTAAGAAAAATTGGCGAAACAAGCAAGGGTGCTGTTTTCCTGATGAACCGGATACCAGCACAAGGGGGAAGGAGATCAACACAGAGAAAAATCAACTCCTACCAAATCAGAGAGCCAGAGCCTCAGAGGCCCCCAACACCTCATCACTGAAGCAGACCAAAAATGAACCCAACATGGCTCAGGGAAATTTTGCAGAGGAGGGGGCGGAAAGAATGTCAGAGCCACATGTTGGGTCATGATATGCAGAGACATTTATCTTACCCATAACTGTGGGCTAATGTAGAGAGCCGAGAGGTGACCGCCATTACTAGATGGCGCTGACATCCGGCCTTGGCCCTGGTGAACAAGTAGAATAGCGCATGTGCAAGTGGCAAAAGCGCGCCAAGTCACTGCCCAGCCCGGGCATATGAGCGTCATATGAGCGCGCAGCCAATCAGCAGAGTACACGCCACCTAGGGGCTATATAAGCGGCGCCATTTCGGGGGCGCTGGGTCTTCCTCTTTCATCTGTTCAATAAACGCTTGCTGCAGAAGGATCCTGGTGTCCGCGTGCGTTCTTGCTGGCGAGACGACTACGCGGGCTACAACTGGTGCCGAAACCCGGGACGCCGGGTGCCTGTCATCGCCGGCGCCGAGGAGACCCCCCATTCACGGGGAAGGATTCAGAACTGCAGGACTGAGGTAGGTTCTGAGAGGCATGTTTGGTCTTGACTTGTCTCATCTTTCATCCAAATTGGTAGGAGCAATTTTCGCTCTCCCTATTGTGATGGTGGCTCTCGTTCTCTTCTTTGTGAACATGGGAGCCTCACATTCGGAGCTACAAGACAGCATGTCAGAAACAGAACGGGATAAAAGTTTAGGGGCCCTTGAGGAAAAAGAAAAAGACGTCTCTAAGAAAAAAGGCCTTTCCGCGGACGCTAAGTCCACAGAAAGAAAAGACAAGGGAAAAGACGCCCTGGGAGAGAAACATGAGAGGGAAAAGAGAAGTCCAAAAAGGAGGCTTCTTTATCCGATAAAAGAATTGGAGGCTTTAGGAATTGATAGCTCAGAGTCTGAGGATCTTAGTCCCTCCGAGGAGGAAGAATTAGATGGCGAAGCGGCTCGCTATGGGGAGGAGAGATATTATTTTGATGAGCTACCGCAAAATCGAAAACAAAAGAAGATAGAAGATAAGAACCACGCGGCTTTTCAATCTGCCGCCCTTGTCATTCCCAGTGCTCCTCCGCCTTATGCCGGCAAGCATTGTTCAGATTCCTTCCTTTCAGAGGGGGACAGAAGGAGGTGCTTACAAGCCTTCCCGGTGTTTGAGGCTACGGATGGAGGCCGCGTTCATGCGCCGGTAGAGTATGCCCTCATTAAGGAACTTGCTGAATCAGTTAATAAGTATGGAGTAGATGCTAATTTTACAGTTATGCAGCTTGAGAGACTCGCCACTATGGCAATGACTCCAAATGATTGGCAAGTTACAGTAAAAGCTGCTCTTCCTAATATGGGACAATATTTAGAATGGAAAGCCCTTTGGCACGATGCTTCTCAAACTCAGGCAAGGGCTAATGCCAGTGCAGAAGATAATCAACGGCACTGGACCTTTGATTTACTAACAGGGCAAGGCCAATTTGTTCATAATCAAACAAACTATGACTGGGGAGCATATGGTCAGATCTCTGCCGCTGCTATTAAAGCATGGAAAGCCCTCTCAAAAAAGGGCGAGGCCGGGGGACACCTAACAAAGATTATTCAAGGCCCCCAGGAGTCATTCTCGGACTTTGTAGCCAGGATGACGGATGCAGCGGGCAGGATATTTGGGGACCCAGAACGAGTTAAGCCAATGATAGAACAACTAGTGTTTGAAAATGCCTCCCCAGAGTGTAAGACAGTCATTGCTCCTAGGAGAAGCAAAGGGCTGACAGACTGGATAAAGGTTTGCCGAGGACTCGGAGGCCCACTCACTAATGCTGGCCTTGCAGCGGCTATATTACAGGCTAAAAACCGCCAGAGTCTCGGAGGCAATAAAGCTTGTTATAACTGCGGCAAAGCGGGTCATTTAAAACAAGATTGTCGTGCTCCTGCACAAAAGAAAATTCCAGGACTATGCCCCAAGTGTAAGAAGGGCAATCACTGGACCAATGAGTGTCGCTCAGTTAGAGATATTCAGGGAAAACTTATTCAGCATGATACCCCTTCTGAAGAAAGAAATGAGAATGTTCCAAAAAACGGGTCTCAGGGCCCCAGGTCTCAGGGCCCCAAAAGATATGGGACACAAGTGGACAACAGGAGGGCATGTCTAGCTGTAGAGCAACAAGAGGTTCCGCAGGACTGGACCTCCGTTCCACCTCCCAATTCTTATTAATGCCACATATGGGAGTGCAACCAGTCCCGGTTGAATTTGAAGGTCCCCTCCCTAAAGGAAGTGTCGGCCTTATTTTAGGACGCTCCTCTCTTACCCTAAAGGGGCTTATGATTCATCCTGGAATAATGGATCAAGACTATACTGGAAAGCTTCAGGTTCTTTGCTCTTGCCCGCAAGGCATATTTTCAATTTCCCCTGGGGATAAGATTGCTCAATTAGTTCTCCTCCCCAGCTTGCACGACCATTTTCCTTCCACCCAAATGCCAAGAGGCACAAAGGGGCTTGGTTCTTCAGGAACTGACTGCGCTCATTTGGTAGTTGATCTTTCAACTAGGCCTACTTTACAACTACAGATAGAAGGGAAGAGCTTTTCTGGCATTTTGGACACTGGAGCTGATAAAAGTATCATTTCCTCCCAATGGTGGCCTAAGGCGTGGCCTGTTACACAATCGTCTCACTCTTTACAAGGGTTAGGATATGAGGCTAGCCCTGCAGTGAGTTCACGGTCACTGACTTGGCAAACACCAGAAGGTCAAACAGGAAGCTTTATACCCTATGTGCTCCCTCTCCCTGTTAATCTATGGGGAAGAGACATTTTACAGGAATTAGGACTAGCATTGACTAACGAATACTCTCAGCAAGCTCTAGATATTATGAAAAGGATGGGATATAAGGAAGAAAGAGGCCTTGGCAAAAAAGAGCAAGGGAGATTAAGCCCGATCCCACAAGAAGGTAATGCAGGGAAGCAAGGTCTGGGTTTTCATTAGCTGCCATTGAGGGTTCCATGCCCATATCCTGGCTCACAGAGGAAGCCATATGGGTTCCTCAATGGCCTCTTTCCTCTGAAAAGTTAGAAGCTGCTACGAGGCTGGTTAAAGAACAAGTACAGCTTGGTCATTTGGAGCCCTCTACCTCTCCTTGGAATACACCTATTTTTGTTATAAAAAAGAAATCTGGAAAATGGAGACTTCTCCATGATTTGAGGGCCATCAATGCACAGATGCGGCTATTTGGCTCCGTGCAACGAGGCCTGCCTTTGCTCTCTGCTTTGCCTAAACAATGGAAAATTATAATTATAGATATTAAGGATTGCTTCTTCTCCATTCCTTTATGCCCACAAGATAGACATAGATTTGCATTTACTCTACCTGCTGTTAATCATTTTGAGCCAGATAAAAGATATCAATGGAAAGTTTTGCCTCAAGGCATGGCCAATAGCCCCACTATATGTCAGTTATATGTGCAATTGGCCCTTGAACCAGTTAGAAAACAATTTCCCTCTCTGCTGTTAATCCATTATATGGATGATATTCTTATGTGCCATAAGGAATTAGTTGTTTTACAGACTGTATATCCTTTATTATTAAAAACCTTAAGACAATGGGGCCTGCATATTGCTTCCGAGAAGGTTCAAGTTTCAGAAGTAGGTTCCTTTTTAGGGACGGTTATTTACCCAGAAAAAATAGTTCCTCAAAAATTAGAGATCCGCAGAGATCATTTACGAACGTTAAATGATTTTCAGAAATTATTGGGTGATATAAATTGGTTGAGACCGTTTCTAAAAATTCCCTCTGCTGAATTGAAGCCATTGTTTGACATCCTGGAAGGAGATGCTCATATTTCTTCACCTAGAGCCTTAACACCAGCTGCAAGCCGTGCCCTAAAAGTGGTAGAAGAAGCTTTACAGGATGCTCAGTTGAAACGCATAGAGGAAGCCAAAACTTTCGACCTGTGCGTTTTTAAAACTAGGCATTTACCAACTGCCGTGCTGTGGCAAGATGGACCCTTATTGTGGGTTCATCCCAACGCTTCTCCTGCTAAGATTATTGATTGGTACCCAGATGCAATTGCTCTGCTTGCCCTTCGTGGATTAAAGGCAGCCATTACTCATTTTGGAAAAGAACCCAGGTCTTTAATTGTGCCTTATACAGCCCATCAAGTTCAGATATTAACTGCTACTTCTGATACTTGGGCGGTGTTAATCACCTCCTTTGGTGGTTTAATAGACAATCATTACCCTAGACACCCTATTTTACAATTTGCCTTAACCCAAGAGGTTGTGTTCCCACGCATTATATCTCGGGAGCCACTTCAAGATGGGCTGGTGGTCTATACAGATGGGTCAAAAACAGGAGTAGGGGCCTATGTGGTTAATGATAAGATTATATCTAAACAATATCATGAAACCTCACCTCAAGTTGTGGAATGTTTGGTAGTATTAGAAGTTTTGGAAAAATTCCCAGGTCCCCTGAATATTGTTTCGGATTCCTGTTATGTAGTAAATGCAACAAAAACTTTAGAGGCTGCTGGGTTGATTAAGGCATCTAGCAAGCTTGCAACAATTTTTCAAAAGATTCAGTTTGCCTTGATTAATAGGAGATCTCCTGTTTTCATTACGCATATCAGGGCTCATTCGGGCCTACCGGGGCCCATGTCCCGTGGAAATGACTTGGCAGATCGGGCCACGAAGTTTATCATGCTTGTTCTTTCATCAAAATTGGAGTTGGCTAAAAGTTTTCATAAAAGGTTTCATGTCACAGCTGAGACATTGCGTCGTCGGTTTGACATCACTAGAAAAGAGGCTAGAGATATAGTAACTCAATGTCAAAATTGCTGTCAATTTTTACCTGTGCCTCATGTAGGAATTAATCCCAGAGGAATTCGCCCATTACAAATTTGGCAGATGGATGTTACTCACGTCCCATCTTTTGGCAAATTACAATATTTACATGTTTCCATTGATACTTGTTCTGGAGTTATGTTTGCTTCCCCATTAACCGGGGAGAAAACAGCCCATGTTATTCAACACTGCCTCGAGGCGTGGAGTGCCTGGGGGAAGCCCAAAATTCTTAAAACTGACAATGGACCAGCTTATACTTCTCAAAAATTTGGACAGTTCTGTCACCAGATGGGAGTGACCCATTTGACAGGTCTCCCATATAATCCTCAAGGACAGGGTATTATAGAACGGGCTCATCGCACTCTAAAATCTTATTTAATAAAACAAAAAGGGGGAGTCGATGAGGCTCTGCCCTCAGTCCCACGAGTGACTATATCCATAGCACTCTTTACTCTTAATTTTTTAAATTTGGACAGTCAGGGCCATTCGGCGGCTGACCGTCATTGCTCAGAGCCTAACAGGCCACAGGAGATGGTTAAGTGGAAAGATGTTTTGACTGGTCAATGGAGAGGCCCGGATCCTATTTTAATAAGATCCAGGGGAGCTGTTTGTGTTTTTCCACAGGAAGAAGACAATCCATTCTGGCTACCAGAACGCCTAACACGTAGACTTGTGAGACCTGACGAATCATCGAGATCCTGTGCAGGAGCCGAAGAAGTGGACAAGATCCATTATGAAGACCCTACTCTACTAGAGTTGACCCCTCCCTAGCTGTGGGCCTGACATCCTGGATTTCTTCAGCCTTCTCTTTCTTTAAGGAATGGGTGGGAGTGGCGCTGTTTGGTGCAGCCCTATGTTGTGGCTTAGTGTTCCTGCTTTGGTTGTTCTGCAAGCTCAGAGCTCAATAGCAATGTGACAAGGCCGTTATTGCGCAAGCACTTGTGGCTATGGAACAGGGATCATCTCCTGAAATTTGGTTAATTAATTAGACTGAGACCCTCAGTCGATGCACCTCAAGGGTTTAGCCCATTGCACTGAGTCGATGGGAGATCTAAGTCTAATCAGCCCTTGCCTAAGTGGCTGCAGCACCAAAATATGAGATTGACAGCCCTTGCACCCCCAGGAACAATATTCCATTGCACAGGGATGGGTGTTAACTCCCCTTTTTGTCTCTCCCTTGGCCTTTGCACTCAGAGGACTTGTCACCATTGCACCTGATAAGGTGAGGGAGTGAGCTCTTGATCGCTTATTCCCCAAGGAAGGAATTTGCTTGATCGAGCATAGGGTTGTTTGGTGCTGCGCTGGCTGGGCTATGAGGCAGTTGTCATCTTATTAAAACAAACAGGGGGAGATGTAGAGAGCCGAGAGGTGACCGCCATTACTAGATGGCGCTGACATCCGGCCTTGGCCCTGGTGAACAAGTAGAATAGCGCATGTGCAAGTGGCAAAAGCGCGCCAAGTCACTGCCCAGCCCGGGCATATGAGCGTCATATGAGCGCGCAGCCAATCAGCAGAGTACACGCCACCTAGGGGCTATATAAGCGGCGCCATTTCGGGGGCGCTGGGTCTTCCTCTTTCATCTGTTCAATAAACGCTTGCTGCAGAAGGATCCTGGTGTCCGCGTGCGTTCTTGCTGGCGAGACGACTACGCGGGCTACAGGCTAACTCCACAATGCATGACCCGTATACCTCAACAAGGAGGGGCCAAGGGGAGGAGGTAGGTCACGGATAAGCCTAATAATGGTACCAAACTGACTGTATTTGCTGAATACAAAACTAACTAATAAAGAAAAAAAGAAAAGAAAAAAAAATAAAAAAAATAAAAAAAAACAAAATAAATGAATAAATAAAACAGAAATAGTGGCTTTTTTTTATTTTTGGTAGAGTGCTTGAAAATGTATTGAAATATGAAATGCTCTCCTCCACTTCAGAATTTTGCTTTTGAATAATTGCTTGATCCACCACACAAACAACACAGACAAAAGACAATCATCATTGACTAAAGAGATCAGTGATCCTAGAGTGAATGGTAGCAGATCAAAAGACTGGATTGCATTGAGAATGGTGACCCTAGCTTGAACACCAGGAAGCAAAAGTCGGATCTTATACCAGGTGGTCTTAAATATTACGCGAATATTTGCGCTAGCTCTTGACTCCTAACACATGTATTGTGGGTCTGCCAGTTGTTTGCATTCTGTCACATTTGCTTTCTTCACAGATTGTGACAAATGCTGTTTTGGAGCACAACAGATGTGTCCGTGTTCTCTTTTGACATCGAGAAAGCCCATGAGTACCCCTTATAAACAATTTCAGTCCTAATATACTTGGCATGGAAAAAGAACTGTTAACAAGAAACTTTGGTCCCAGAAAAATTTTCCCCATTTTTCTTGCTTAGGTATGCTGAAGATTTTTAAAAATGCAATAAATATTTATTCATTTATTTGAAAGAGAGAGAGAGAGAGAGGGTGGGGGGAGAATGGGTGCACCAGGGCCTCCAGCCACTGCAAACGAACTCCACGAGTCCCTGTGTATCTGGCTTACGTGGGTGCTGGGGAATCGAACTGAGGTCCTTGCACTTTGCAGGCATGTACCTTAACTGTTAAGCCATCCCTCCAGCCCTGCTTTTACTTTTTAAGATAACAAAATAGAACAGCCTCTACTCCCCACACTGCATATACATTTATGGGGATAGCTAAATTTGTACTATGATTTATATGGTTTGGTTAAATAAAAGTATGAACTGAGCCAGGTGTGGTAGTGTGTACCCTTAATCCCAGCACCTGAGAGGCAGAGGTAGGGGAATTGCTTTGAGTTCAAGTGAACTCCAGGTCAGCCTGGGCTAGAGTGAGACCCTACCTTGAAAAACTAAAACTAAAAAAAAAAAAAGTCTGACGAACCGTCCTTTTAAAATCCTTTTCCACACTCCAATTCTCAATGTGTAAGAATCAATGACTTGTCCACTTGCTTCTAACCTCCTAGAGAAAGAATAATATACTCCTGCATTCTCCCTATTATGTTAATTCACAGTCCATCTCTTTTCTGTTTTTGTTTTTCCTGGATACTTCAGAATCAGGTATGAAAATGAATAAATATATTTGCAAAGTTCTTGATGAGTCATTAGTCATAAGAAATGAAGTATGAATTGTCACAGCATTATGCATGTTGAATATTAAATTATGGGAAATGCTTGGAATGAAGTTTTTAAATGTTGGAATATCTGAAAATACATAATGAGGTATCTTGGGGTATCTAAATACCAAATTCATTTCTATTTCACATGTGATGCAAACGCATAGACTGAAGATAATTTTGCACAGTTATTTTTAGTATATTTTGATGATGACCTTTCATATGAAGTCAGGTGTAGATTTTTTACTTGTAATATCATGAAAGCACTTGCTAACTTTACATTTTGGAACATTTGGGATTTTGAATTTTGTATGTGTTAGAAATCCACACAATCAAATACCAAAATTTGCAAAAAAATATCTCCTAATGTTTTAATTAAGTTTGCTATTTTGTTTTGGGCCATGTTAACAGCTATCCTGGGCCAGTCACAACCTGTAGTCCACACATTGGACATGCCTGGATGTTGATGGTATTAGAATACTGCTGAAATGGCTTCCTTAGATGAATAGGAATAAAGAAACCAGGCAGCTAGAACGTGGCCACGAGGGAGGGAGAAGAAGGTAGGACTTAAGGAGAAGGTGTAATAGATATTTAAGTAGAGGGGCAGAATACTTACTGGATGTAGATTTGTCTAAGTGGATTCAGGGGAGGGGATGAAGTAGGGGAAGTTGTGATAGGAGGGTTAATTAAAACTTTTTATGAATAAGTCATATGGAAATTGATTTCTTCACATACACACAATACACACCCACACACACATAATTTTAAAGAGTGTTTGGGTAAAAGTACTCTGTGGGGTGGATAATCCTGTCCCAAGAAGCCATAGATTGTTATTAGAAAAATTTCAGTGCCAGGGGTGGGATGCCTCCCAGTGAGCTTAGCTC
This sequence comes from Dipus sagitta, assembly GCA_036346955.1. Lineage (NCBI taxonomy): Eukaryota > Metazoa > Chordata > Mammalia > Rodentia > Dipodidae > Dipus > Dipus sagitta. Next base: position 126,219,827 of record CM070776.1, read on the forward strand.
AGAGAGGTCCCTGATGTCCCAAGCAATGCAGGTTATTGCCAAGGCTCTTGGTTGCCCATCAGAACTAGATGGTAGGACCTTATTGCTGAGGATACCACATGTTTTGGCTGTCAGACATTGAGAAAATCAAGTTGGAGCACAGCTTGAAGCCTCCTCCCTGTTCATTGTCATAGTGCTGAAAAGTCCTGCTCTGCACAAAATGTCACCAGTAGTCTTAACTAGCCATGGACCCTGTAAGTTACCTGCTTGGCCAGCCTGGCACAATGTGCCAACTGGTGTAATGATTGCATATGTGTTATTAGGGAAGTTCACTGCTCTCTGATTAGATTTGAGTCTCGTTGTATGGGTGGGAATTCATGCCTGGTACTGAAAAGCTTGTCAACAGCATATGGTTGGGGAGCTCAAAAGCCCTGAAGGAAAGCTACTAGTTTTGTTTAACTTAATGTATATACTATGTTCTCCAAATTGCCCTCTAAATATTTATGTTCATGCTACTTTCACTTTTGGTTAGAGAAGCTTCTCTTCTCATATGACAGTGATTAGTAGGTAGACTCAAAACTCATCAAAGTATTGAAAAGTGACAGTGGAGTGTTCAGCACTGAGATATCTCTGTCACACCCGCCAAGGCTCAGGGACCATTGAAAAAGGCGTGGGGGAACCAATGTAAGAGCCAAAGGAAGGGGAGGAGTATTTTCCAATACTGTGTTCCAGACATAAAGTGGTCTGGCCATTTATGACCTCATAGTACCTGTCACTATCTATGCAAGACCAGCATAATATGTATGAAAAAGTGATGACATCATAATAGAGGAGGGATTTGCTGGAAAGAAGATGGGGTTCAGTGGAGGTGGCTAGGGTAAGGAGTGCAGAGGATGGTAGTACAAGATGATTATGATCAGAGGACATTGTGTATATATATGGAAGTTGTCAATGAAAAGTTAAAAGAAAAAATGGGCCGGGCGTGTGGCACATGCCTTTAATCCTAGCACTCAGGAGGCAGAGGTAGGAGGATCACCATGAGTTCAAGGCCACTCTGAGACTACGTAGTGAATTCCAGGTCAGGTCAGTGAAACCCTACCTCGAAAAACCAAAAAAAAAAAAAAAAAAGGGGGGGTGGGGAATAAGCAATCCATCTCCTGGACAGGACCCACTCACAACAGTGGATATGTCTTTTGTGACTTACTATTCTTCTAGGATGGCCTAAAAAAGTCAGTGGAGTCATTGGAGTGGAGCATAGCTGGCTCTTCTCCCATCACTGCTAATAGGTGATTAGACATTGTCCTTCATGCTAAGGTGTGGATCCAACTTACCTACTTTGAAGTCCTGTGGGCCTGCTTGAGTGACCACTATAGTTTGGAGTGTTGGAAATGCAGGGGTGCATGCCAAAGTGCATAGAAATGGCTACCAAGACTAACTTTGGCCTCCATTTTGCAATTGCTGAGAACAAGTCCACTGTTCGAGATCTGTGTGGAAAGGCCAGCTTTCCTATGTTGAAGAGAACTGGCTACCCTGTGTTATCTGTGTGAAGCTAGACCTCATGGAGAGAGGATACATTTGTGCATTTGAGAAAACTCTAGGAACCATGAATCTACAGGAGGGCCAGAAAGTTTTTACACATCCATTGAGAAACCTCAGGAGCTTCTTCTAGCCAATAGTCAACCCAGACTTTTTCTTCTCTTCAGTTCGCCTTCCCTCCATCCTCTACTGCTGCTGTGGCTTGGAAACTTTTAGAACTTCTTCCTGGGATACATCTTTCCACAACATCTACTGTTTTGAAAAAGCTACCGAGAATGGCCTTCAGCAGTCTAAGAAAGTGTTCTGTCAGTCGATAACATCCCCAGTCCATACCCCTACATTTTTCCTAGACTGGCCTCACATTTGCTGTGTAGCCCAGAATTGCTTTGACCTCCTGATCCATCTGCCTGTACCTCCTGAGGGCTGAAATTACAGGCATGTTCCACTAAGCCCAGTTTATGAGATTCCTATGCATGCTAGGCAACCATTCTAACCTACTGAGTTACACCCTCAAACCTCATTTTTTTTTAGACAAGGTGTAGCTCACTCTGACCTTGAACATGTGATCTTTCTGCCTCTGCCTTCCTCATCACTGGGATTACAAGCGTGTGTATCACCAGGCCAATGACAGCATTCATCTTTTGAGGTAAATGAAGTGCCTCTTTAGAACTTAGAGATAAAAGATGAGTCTGCTGGGTCAGTGTGGTATTGGCCATCAGAGTTTTGCTGTGGTTGGGTCCTCGCCCTGGACAGAGGCGGGTTGGTCCTTTCACAGTGTGGTATCAGCCAAGCAGATTCTGCCAGTCTTTTTCATCCAAAATGGAAAATCCTCTGCTTGTTTCAGTAGGGAGGTGTGTTTTCAGGCTTGAATGAAACACAAGTTAATCTATAAAGAGAGGCAACTAAAAAATTCCTTAGTGAATTTGGGTAAATTTGCTTCTCAACATTTTATGAAATGTATTTTTGTGTAACTTCTGAGTGAGTCATGGGTTCTCAAGGAAATATCTACCTGGGAGACCAATTGGCAACAGCATTCTGGAAATGCAAAACATAGTCACTAAATTTCCCAGCCCCCATGTCATTTGGGAGGACAGTTGCATAAGATGCTTATCAAGTTGCACACAGTTCTCCAGTCTGTACTAGTTTATTTTGTTGTTTTGCTTGTTTGAGTTAGGGTCTCACTCTGGCCCAGGCTGACCTGGAATTCACTCTGTAGTCTCAGGCTAGCCTCAAACTCACAGTAATCCTCCTACCTTAGCCTCCAGAGTGCTGGGATTAAAGGTGTATGCCACCACCGCCTATATTAGTTTTGAGTGGCCATTTCCTTTCTTTTCCCATGTTGATTTTGGACATTTTTTTAGAAATGACCATTTTCAGGCATTTGGACACAGGGAAAAACTCTTGCATCAGTTGCAGTATCAGTAATCGCAAATCAAGTTTTGGTTCTCCTTTTCTCCCCAAGGACCCAGGTGTTGAAAAGAGAATTGGCTCAAGCTAACTGGTCTTACCTATCTGATATACAATTGCTAATTTTAGATGAATAGTATGGCACTTGGTTATTATCTGATATGACTATATGCTATAGTGATGTGGTCAAAGAATTTTGATTTGTTCCACAGGCCCTTTTTTCATTCAATTCTATTTTATTTGCTTACAAAAATGCCTTACCAAAAAAAAAAATGCCTTGCAATTATGTTACTGCTATGTGGCACCACCACTTTAATCATTTTCTTGTCAACTTTAATTTCTGACTGTCATAAAAACAAAACACTACTGAATTAGTACCATTCCAAATTATTTTGCTCCTTAAGACAATGTAATGCCGTGCCTATAACTTTCCAGTGTGGTTACTAATGTAATTCAACTAACTGGCAATGATGCAGTCCATTGCTCAGCCATGCCAATTTCATCCGTTATATCAATCTTGTCTAAAGGATCATAATTTGAGCAACACCGTACTAGCAGACTGGCTTTCCAGAGTGTGTCTGGAAAGTGAAGATACGATGGAAAACAAAAATTGAAAGTAGGGAAAGTAGGGATCTCTAGATGCGTTTGCCACGTTTCCGCCGAGTTCTGTTTTTAGCATTTGACTGCGCAATCTCTTCAAGTGGAGATAAATGATTGCTTCCCACAAGGCCATCATCCTTTCCACTCATCCCAAGAACATTCATCATTGTTTCCAAAGTGTGTTTTCATTTATCCTGCGCTTTGTGAGGCATACACCCAAGGCTGGAAGTGAAATGTGTGTCAGAGACTAGGACGACCAAAATTAAATATTTGGCTTTGGTCACGGATCCTCCAATCTGTTTGAATGTTTTCATACTTCCCTCACATGCAAATCTGTCCCCTTTGTTTAAAACTCCCTTATGCACCTGGTTAATTCGTCAAAATTCTTTGAGAACCAAATCAAGTGTTTTTTCTTCCACAGTGTGCTTTTTTTTTTCTTTTACTTTCTCCCATAAGTAGTTAATGAGTTAATAACAACTCCCATTCTATAGTACTTTCTGTGAGTCATAAAATGTACTGTTTTGAAGTCATTAGCCTTCCTGGCTCTCTCTACACTATTACTTAATTCTCACACCTACACTATGAGATAGATATTGACTCACTTAACCAAAGGGGAAGCTGCAGCAGAAAGAGATGAAATAACTCGAGATTATTCAGCTAGTATATGACACTATCTAGATTAGAACACACGTTCTCAGACTCTGTTTCCTAAAGTGTGTTGCTGGGGCTTTAGCTCAGTAGTAGTGCCAAGTGCAAGCCCTAGTGTTTATTCTGCAGTGCTGAAAGATAAATAAACAAACACAAGCAAACAAAACAACAAAACCCTCTGTTGCTATGAGAGATGATTTTTTACTCTTGCATGGATATCTTTATACTTATAAGTTTTGATATATTCATTTGCTTGTGAAATCTATAGAGAATAAGAAGCAAGTAAATTCCTAGAATATTGCCCAATTTGCTTCCTGTTTTTATCTTGAAGGAATAAAGCATTACAAATAGTTGAAGATCACTTTGGGTCCCTCTTGGATATCAGTCCTTGGAGTTGTCCTCCTTGGTGGCATTATTGTAAATTTAATGTTTAATATTCCTCTTCAGAATTAAAATAATAATTCATTTATTAGATTAAGAGGGGGGAGGGATAGGGAAGGAGAGAGAGTAAGAGCATGAGCACGCCAGGGCCTCTAGCCACTGCACCATGTGCATCTATCTGGCTTACATGTGTACTGGGAAATCAAACCTTGGTCCTTAGGCTTCACAGACAATTGCCTTAACTGCTAAGCCATCTCTCCAGTCCTCCTCTTCAGAATTTTCATCTATTCTACACACATATTAATATACAATATTTTACTTTTTTCATTATTTATATAACTATCATACCACAGGGCATTTTGCAATTTGTTTCATTTCGTCAAGATTTTGCTATTAGTATTTATTTAACATACTTGGCCTTTGTTCATATATTTTAAATTATGAACACCATACAATTATGTCAGTATGTCCAGATTTATTTATATATTCTCTTTTTCATGACATATAAATGATATCCAATGTTTGATATTACAGATAATGCTACAATTAACATTTTTTGAGTCTTTTGGGGGCATGTGTGCTAAATTTTTTGTTACTTAAAATAATGATGTGTGTATATGTTTGTATGTGTATGTGTGTCATGGCTCAAGTGTGGAGATCTGAGGACAACCTCAGCGTGTTTGACTTCATCCTTCAATCTGCTTGAGGCAAGGCCTGCCTCTTTGTTATTTTGTTTTTGGTGCTATGCTTTGTGTGTGCCCATCTAAGTGGCCTGTGAGCCTTCAGATTCTCTGGCCTCTACCTCCAATGGCTGTAGGTGCCTTGGGATGACAGACCAATTCACCACTGTGTCAGGCTTTACATGGGCCTAGGGGGTTGAACTCAGTCCTGGAGGCTTGCAAGTAAACACCTTTAACCACTGAACCATCTCCCACCCTAGATATTTTTCAAGGTACAAACCAATAAGCAGAACTGCTATACCATATGTTATAGATTTTTTTTTTTACTTTATAAGGTATTAGCAAATTATTCCTGAGATTATATCAATTTTCACCCCTACAAGCAGATTATGAGATTTTTCTCTCAAAACCAACAGATTTCTATATTTTTCTAACCTTGTGAGTGTAAAATATTATTTCATGGTTGTAAATTACTTCTTCTGTCCCTCCCTCCCTTCCTCCCTCCCTTCTGTCTTTTCTCCCACTCTCCCTCCCTCCCTTCCCCTTTCTCTTTGACTTATCTGATTTTTTGAGGCAGAATCTCATGTAGCCCAGGTTAGCCTTGAGCTCACTATGCAGTTCAGGTAGGCTTTGAACATCTGGACTTCTTGCTGGCATGAGCCGCAATATCATGCCAGGCTTTCTTTTTATAGTTACTTTTATGATTGCCCTATTCTCATTATTTTGTTCTTATCTTCTTCATTCATTGGTTTCTGGTGAATAAGGTGGGGTCATGCATTTTTTCTTTACTTTGGGAAAGAAGACTATTGAAGTGTTACTCTGATTAGTATAGGGTAGGTCAGTATAGCAAATATGCTGAACCTGTGAATGCTCAAAATAGTAAAATTTTAACACTCACATATTTACATGATAGTTCTATGCTTAGGCGATAGAAGGGGCTCTATTTCATGCAGTACTCATGAAACTCAGGTGGTGCCCGTTTTATGGTCTCTTTACATGTGTCTTCCAAACTTTCTTTGCAAATCTATTTTCCTTGCTGGAGAAAAAAATATGGAGGTTTTCACACTGTGATAGAGTTAAATGTAGCAAATAAATTTCCTCTCATACTTTATTGGCTATTGCTCATTTACATGACAACTCACTGTATGTTCAGCTGGGAGGTGTAATGTAGGTGTCTCAAAGAATGTGAAAATAGATTTTGATGAACATTCAGATTTCTCTGCTATAGGTTTTATCATTATTTTTATTGCTATGGCATTTCAGTAGATTTTTTTGTTTATATTTGTTTATTTTATTTTAAACTTTATTGTCAATATCCTTACATATATACAATATACCATGATCATAGTTCCCTTCCACCTCCATCCCTTTTCTCCCTCTCATGTGACCCCTCCACTGAGTTCCTTCTTTCCAGCTAGTTGCTCTTTTATTTTTTAAATATTATTTATTTATTTTCAATTAGATAGAGAGAGAAAGAGAGAGGGTGGGAGAGCGAGGAAGAATGAGAATAAGAATATGGGTATGGCAGGGCCTCTAGCTACTTCAACCAAACTCCAGATGCATGTGCCACTTTGTGCATCTGGCTTTATGTGGGAACTGGGGGATCAAACTTGGGTCATTAGGCTCTGCCGTAAAGTGCCTAATCGCTGAGCCATCTCTTTAGCCCACTTCACTTTTTTTAAGGCAAGCCCAATAAACTGACCTGTTTTTTGATGTGAGAGAGTGAGGGAGAGAATGAGAGAGAGAGAGAGAGAGAATTGGCACACCAGGGCCTCCAGTCACTGCAATCGAACTCCAGACACATGCACCTCCTTGTGCACATGTGTGATCTTGCGCACTGTGTCAAAGTGTGTCTGACTTACGTGGGACTTGGAGAGTAGAACATGAGTCCTTAGGCTTTGCAGGAAAGCACCTTAACTGCTAAGCCATCTCTTCAGCCCCTCTTCCCTTTATTTATTTATTTTTTATTTTTTGTTTTTCGAGGTAGGGTCTCACTCTAGCCCAGGCTGACCTGGAATTCACTATGGAGTCTCAGGGTGGCCTCGAACTCACAGTAATCCTTCTACTTCTGCCTCCCAGGTGCTGGGATTAATGATGTGCACCACCATGCCCAGCTCTATACTCTTTTTTCAAAATTGATTATGAATTTTATTGTATGACCCTACAGGGTACTGGTCATATTCTCATCAGGTTCTATTATTATATCCTCTCTCCTGTACCCCCAATCCATTGGGGGCCCTCCTCAGGGGGTTATTGGTGTTCCCTATCAAGTCATGAATACATCAGTCAGACTCAGTGAGGAGCAGGAGTATATCTCAGGATAGTACTTCCTACCCTGTGGCTCTACAATCTTCCTTCCCCCTCTTTTGCAATATTTCCTGAGCCTTAGTGGGTATGTTATCAGTAGGTTTGAAAATCAAAATAAAATGTTCATTTCTATTGTTTTACGATCCAGTTGGCATCCTGTCAGGGATAGCCATCACTTGATCATCACTGATTCAACTGTAACCTGAGTTCTTTTTTCAACCTCTTTAGCTTCCTATCATGGAAGAATCTCTAACCACCTGCCGATTGACTTTCGAAATGGCATTAAACTACTTTCTCAGATAAAATTTCTCCCGCTGGGCAAAATAAAATTTATCATTATTTTCTGTTGTTCTAACAAATCCTAAAGCTACGTAATTGTAATGAAAAGAGGCTTTTTTAGCTCACAGCTTTGGAAACTGAAAGTCTAAGAACCTCATATGTTCTACTTATGCTGAATGTCTCACAGTGGATGGTATCATGATGATGAGAACATATGCAAGAGTGAGCGATTACACAATACATCAACAAGCTAGGAACTAAATCAAGCATTGGGTTTACTTTTTTTTAATAATAAATTGCATTTTTTAAGATATGTTCATATTTTGTATCCCAGGCTGGCCTTGAACCAGTAACAATACTTCTGACAGCCTCCTAAGGACTTGGTTATACGTGTGAACCACCATGCCTGGCTAACAATTGAGTCCCAGAAGAACAATCTTAATCACTACTGAGGGCTGTGTCCCTACTGATCTAATACTGCCCATACACTTCCACGCTAAGGGCCAAGGTTTCTTTACATGAAGGCTTTTTAATTTGAATTTATTTTGTTGATTGAGAATGGTTATGTATGAAATAAGTGTGATTTAATCATAATCCCCTCCCATTACCTTCCTTTGAGGGACAAATAGGATCCAAACCCTAACAGAAGTCAACAAGACAGAAACATAGTTTTAAATATTATTTTTAAAGCTTTTAATTTTGAAATAATTGTATATTGGCAGAAAGTTGAATTAAATATCCATGAAGGTCCTGTGTACCAGTTTTCTATGCAAAAATCTAGTTTCGAAACAAGAAACTGCTATCAACACAGTCCACACAGATTAATCAGATGTCACATTTCCACATCTTTTTTGTGCTCATATATAATCACATGTAATGTACAATCTTATGAAGTTTTATCACATGTAGATTTGCAAGTTAAGCATAGAGTGCAGATCCAGAATTGTTCCCATGTCCCCTTCATGGTACTCCTTTCCCCCTATCCCTAAACAATAGCTGTTGCAGTTACCTTCTCTTCCCTGGGACAAAGAACCCAAACAAATGCAGCTGATGGGAAGACTGTTTTTATTTTGGCTTGGTTTCAAGGGGAAGCTCCATGATGGCAGGTGAAAGGATGGTATAAGCAGAGCCTGGACATCACTTCTGTCACAATAGGTTGAAAACAGTAGCAAAAGAATGAGATGAACACTAGCAAAGGGGAACTGGTTATAGCACCTCTGAGCTTGCCTTCAACAACACATCTACTCCAGCAAGACTCCATCTCCCAAATTGCTATTAGCTGGGGATCAGGCTTTCAAAACTCATGAGTTTATGGGGGACATCTAATAGAAACCAGCATATTTTGCCCCTGGCTCCCATAAACTGATGACCATTCATGATGTAAAGTGCTATGCATTTAGTCAGTCAAGTTTACAAGTCTTGATAATCTTTGTTTTTCAAATTTTATTTTTTATTTATTTATTTAAGAGTGAAAGAGACGCAGAGAGAGAGAGAGAGAGAGAGAGAGAGAGAAGAAGAGAGAGAATGGGTACACCAGGGCCTCCAGCCACTGCAAACAAACTCCAGACGCATGCGCCCCCTTGTGCATCTGGCTTACGTGGGTCCTGGGGAATCGAACTGAGGTCCTTTGGCTTTGCAGGCAAACACCTTTACCACTAAGCCATCTCTCCAGCCCCAAGTTTTGATAATATTTATCAGTAAAATGCTGTTCAAACATTTCCATTGTCCAAGGTCTCCTGTTAGCCTGTAAAACCAAAATAATATAATGGCACAGAGTAAACATTCATACTGCAAAAGATGGCATTGAACATAGCAAGGAAAACTTGAAGCAATACAAATTTTAAAACAAATGGAAAAAAAAAAACAGTACCTGGGTTCGATTCTGCAGTACCCATGTAAAGGCAGATGCAGAAAGTGGAACATGCACCTGGAGTTCATTTGAAGTGACAGGAGGCCCTGGTGTGCCCATATTCACTTTCTCTGGATTATTCTATGTGGGTGCTATTTATGAATGAAGCTGCTATAAGTACTAATACATAGATTTTTGTGTGAAAATACTGTCATCTTTTTCTTGGAATTATGACTGTGTCCAATTGCTGTATTATTATCTATAAATATTTAAACTCAGATTTTTTTTTGTTTATTCGAAGTAGGGTCTCACTCTAGCCCAGGCTGACCTGGAATTCACTATGGAGTCTCAAGGTGGCCTCGAACTCATGGCAATCCTCCTAACTCTGCCTCCTGAGTGCTGGGATTAAAGGCGTGCGCCACCACGCCTGGCATAATTTTTAATTGCGTATAGTAACCATATAAACTTTATCCTTTAGTCAATGTAGAAAATCATATTGACATAGGTTTTTTTTTTATTTTTAAAGCAGACTAGAAAGGTAGACTACATCCATATTGAGTTATTGGATAAAGAATTTTTGCTTACTTTATAAACAATGTGGAACCATTAAAATTTAAATAGAAAATAATATTTTATCTGGATTAGTCGGGCCCAAACCACAGAATAGAGTGAAGTAGATAGCGGAGATACCTAGGTGAACATATAGCTACTTAACTCATAAGTGAAATAAGTTTAATCTAAGACAACTAGACATTCCTATTAATAACGAAGGTGTTCCTATTTTAATAACATTGCTGCCATTAAACTTGTTATATATGTCACCTTTAGCATTACTTAATTTTTCTTGACTTTAGTACCTCCCTTACAAAAGATGAATCATTTGGCTTGGATCTATAAAAATCCATTACTCCTTTCAAATTTTCATATTTTTAAACAATGAGAGAACAGTTGGGATTTTCTTTGGGAAAGGAAATCTGAAGATCTGATAGAAATCTTGATGACCTAGTCACTGATGCATTGGAGAGCACAAGATGAACTGTCAACAGACCCTGCAATCTCTAAAGCTAGGAGGCAGAAAAATCAGTGTGATCATTTCAGTGCATATGAAGGTCAGCAAGGTAAGCTCATTTGGGTGGATTAACTTGTTATGCTTAGTTTTGGATGTGTGGGATGAACTAGACAGCTGTGTTGTACAACTCCAAGTGGCTCTACTTCCCTGTCAATGTCCCCCTCCCCAAGGAGTTGTGTACTTACACAATCTGCACAGTGATATCCTATGTTTCACTGTGGACATAAATAGGGAAATGTCTTCAAAGCCTTTGCATATAAATCTGGTATTTAGGATGCCTAGAGAAATGTTGGTTTAGAGTTAAGTAGGAGTGAAGCATAAAGACCGTATACTTATAAAGTAATGTGTATAATGAAGAAACTCAAAGACTCAGATGTAATCAAATATATGATCCAGGCAATGTTGATGGCACATGCAAACTGTTCCAGTTACTGGGGAGGCTGAGTGTTTGAGCCCTGTCTCAAAAATATTTGATTTGGGTTTGGAGAGTTTGTTCAGTGGTTAAAGGCACTTGTTTGCAAAGCCTGACAGCCTGGGTTCTATTCCTTAGAACCCATGTAAAGCCAGATGCAAAGTGGCACGTGCATCGGAGTTCATTTGCAGCAGGCCCTGGTGTGCCCATTCTCTCTCTCTTTCTCTCTGTCTCTTTCCAATAAATAAATAAATAAATAAATAAATAAATAAATAAATAAATTTAAAAATATTTTGTTCAATTAGATTCTTCCAATACAACTGTATTAAACTATTACAAATGCTTGTTTTATAGTACTAGTCTATTCTCTGTCTCATTCTGTACATAATATTGAATAAAAGTCATTTATAGTGAATCTCTTAAAGCCTAATTATAAACGCTTTATTCCTTTATAAATCAGATTATTTTAAACTTAAGAATTATATATCTATAAGCCAAAAATGTGGTTGAAATGCGATAAAATAAACTTACTATCCAACAGATGCATTAAAAACTTTTACTTTTGTAGAAAGAGATGTAGATTATAAAATTGGGCAAAAACTCAGAGGTTCTTATCTCCATGAGATGAAATGAGGAACTCCTCCTAAATTGAATTTATTCTTGTCTATTTTCTCTGCACATTGCTGTCATGAATCTTCCTAGTTGATAGTTATTCTGTTTTCAAAAAGGTTTATCTCTGGGGAGGACGCCAGACTGAGACTGAGTTATGAGGCATAAAAGTGAAACTTACTATTTAGAGGACCACCTGGGTTATTTTTTGTTAATCCAAGTAATCTTTCTTGGTGTATGGTGTGCCTAAGTATCTCTGCAACATAAACAAAGCAGATATATCTGAGCCTACACACACACACACACAGACACACGTGTTGTGCTGATGATTGAGCTCAAGGTCTCACAATGCTAGGCATTTATGCTACCACTGACCTACATTACCAGCCTTGAAACGTTTATTTGCTATTCAAAGTTTCCACTCGAAATGTGATTTGCTTTGGAGAATTATTTACCCTTTGCTAAAGACTGTATGGTTGTTACCCTTAATTTTTTTCAAGGTTGGGTCTTGTGCTGTAGCCCAGACTGACTTGGAATTCACTGTGTAGTCTCAGGGTAGTCTCAAACTCATGGCAATCTTCGTACCTCTGCCTCCTGAGTGCTAGGATTAAAGACATGGTCCACCATACCAAGCTGCCCTTAAAATTTGTAAGTTGAAATCCTAACTCCAAGTAGGGTGTTATTAAGGGGGGTACTTTTGGAGATAATTAGCCCATGTGAGGTGTTTCATCCCTTCCACCATGTGAGGACCCTCTCTGTGGACCAGATAATGCAGCCTTGCTAAACACTAAATCTGCTGGTTCTGCTTGCACTTCTCAATTCACAGAACTGCGACAAATAAATTTCTGTTGTTTGAAGTCACCCGGGATGTGGAATCCTGCTATAAAAGCCCAGATGTACTAAGATACTCATCTATTCATTTCTTCATGAAATCTTTAAATGCTATGCTAGTGTGGGAAACACACACAAACACACAAATACTTTACACTATAAACACAATTCATTTCTGATCAAATTATATTACCCAGATTAATCACATTTAAATCAGTAGAATTACTTTTTTTGGTTTTTTCGAGGTAGGGTCTCACTCTGGCCCTGGCTGACTTAGAATTCACTATATAGTCTCAGGATGGCCTCAAACTCACCGCAATCCTCCTACCTCTGCCTCCTGAGTGCTGGGATTAAAGACGTGAGCCACCACACCCGGCTAGAATTGCTTTTGACAGGTTCCAAAATTTTAACCCTCTTTTAAAGAATAGCAAGTTACTACTATAGAGAAGATTTCAATGATTTCTACACTGAGATGTCATTTTTGCAGACAAGTCATATAAACTTCGATTCAGAAATAGTATAATACAGAGAAAATGTCTCTTTTGAAAGAGGGTCACATTCCTAAATTAGTTCAGTCATATTACTTATTCCTAATAGTTGTGTAGTTTTGTGATGTCAATTATTGGTTTCCCTCTTAAATAGATGTATGACCTAGGACAGTTGATTATTCTAAGGCTGTGATGATCTGATGTAATGGACATTATAATATCTACATCATAGACAATTAGTGAGGATGAAATAAATATTTATGGGAAGCAGATTATTCTGAGATAATCTTCTCAGTATTATTCTAGAGACTTCTCACTCATGTCAAGCACAGCTTTCTTCTTCCCTTTCTCTTTCCCTTCCTCCTTCCCTTCCTTCTGTTGTCAATAAAATATTTACTTATTTATGTTTATAAAAATCCACGTGACGGCACTATTCAGAAATTTAAAAGAAAATTACTTAGTTTTTCAGAGAGAGAGAGAGATACAGACAGACAGAATATGTACATCAAGCCTCTTGCTCCTGCAAATGAAATCCAGATGTATGTATCGCATTGTGCATCTTGCTTTATGTGGGTACTGAGGAATTGAATAGAGGCCATTAGGCTTTTCAATGAAGTGCCTTTAACTGCTGAGCCATCTCCCTAGCCCCAGAAAAAATTAACAAGATTATTTATAATTGTAATAAAGCTGAACTCTTGAAGCTTTTCACTAAAACATGTTGACTTACATTAATGCTTTACATACTCACATTTGTATTAAACGCACACACAAATAAAAATGGAAAAATTTTCCAATATGTGATTGCTGCTCCTTATTTTTCCACTTGTAGTCATATACTTAGGTACCTTTTGATCCTGTGCTTGGTTGAACCAGATGTCCCTCATACAATCATGTGTTTTGAATGCTCAGTCCCCAGCTGATGCAATTTGGGAGGTGGAGTCTTTCTGGTGGCGGTGTGTTGTTGGAGGTGGGCTTTGGGATATTATATCTAGCTCCTCCTTGCAAGAGCTGGATTTACTCTCTTGTTGCTGTTTTCCACGTGCTGTGGCGAGGTGATGTCCAGCCTCTGCTCATGTCATGCTTTCCCCTGCTATCAGGAAGTTTCCCCTTGAACGTGTTAGCCAAAATAAATTCTGTCCTCCCATGAGCTGCTTTTGGCTGAGTGTTTGTTCCAGCAATATGAAGGTAACTACAACAGACCCCATGCTAAAAGATATCTGATATTTAGGTTTTGGATTGATGGCTCAGTGGGTAAAAGCACTTCTTTTGGAAGCATGCAAGCTTATGAGGGCCTAAGATTTCCTGAGTGTAATTCCCCTAGCACCCATGTAAACAGCTTAGTATAGCCATGAATGTTTTTAACTCTAGACCTGTCACAAGTAGAGACTAGAGAATTTCTGGGGCTCATGGAAAGAAAAGGCAAGCTCCAAAATCAGTGAGAGACTCTGTCTAAAGGTAACACATGGATGAGCAATGTAGGGGGAAACCCACATTTCTCCTGTGGCCTCTAAATGCACATATAGGTGTGAATGCATCTGCAATGCACACATGCATACACTACATACACACTACACCATACATACCCCCCCTACACACACTCAGAACTACCAATAATTGGAAAACGAAGAAAAAAGCCCCCCCTTTTTTAGAATGTAATATTTCCCATCATCTTGGACTCAAACACATTTTCCACCAGAGGCATGCACGCTGGATATCTTTTTGTATAATTGTTACACGTTTGGCATGGATAGCACACAGGTGAGCATCTGCAAAGAGACCAACCAGATTGGCTTCACTTGCCTCCTGCAAAGCACCAATAGCTGTGTTCTGAAATAGCAGTTCTTTTTGAAATTCTGAGGAATTTCTCCACCAGATGCATGAGGGGGATTTTGAGAATCAGAAATTCAATGCACTTCTTACAGTATCTATTTCATGGAGTTCCATAGTACCCAGCCTATAATAATAAGGTTTCTTTACCCCTCCAGTAGAGGGTGAAGTCTTGCCAGGAGTTTTGTAGCCAATTTACTTTTCTTGATACTTTACTACAGATGGATTTTCTCTCAGCCTTCTTTTAGGATCCATGGTATGGATACAGGACCACTTACCTATCCCCTTCTCCTTCAGCTAGAGCTCAACAAGCTAGAGGCAGTGTTCACCTTAAACAGTAGTGTTTGTGAATACAATTTGAGTACAGCTTTCTTGAGATAAGATAGAAGTCTGGAAATGGGAGAAGTTGTGTGTGATAACTCATGACTGCTGAAAGTTATTGGGAAAGATGACGGCTAACAGCCAGCCAGCCACCCACACAACTAAGTATGAATCAATTCTTTGTACTTCAGCAAATGAAGAAACCTAGCTGTATTCTGTATTTATTTCCAAAAGAAAATTTCAAAGACAAGTGTTACTAATGTAGACAGGTACTGTCTTCATCTTGTTTATTGTATTGTAATGAAGTCCTTGCCTGACTTCTAATGACTCACTGGGTCATCAATTCCTCCTGTTTGCTTTATAATGATAGTGTATGGGGAGTGTTTCTTCTACCATTGCTTTCCTCATTTACGGAACCTAACATAATAAAATGGGAAATACTCCAACTTGGATATGAATGTGATATTAATAATGTGATCCTAAACCAACCTGACTATGGCTTATTTACCCATGCAGTGGTACTCCTGTATGCCAGTTCAGGTCTCAAGCACTGAGCACACTTGCTAGACTGCACTTCAAAAGAGTTATCTGAGGGCAGAGTATGTAGCTTAGTTGGTATTTTGCTTTCCTAGCATGCATGAAGCCCTCAGTTCAATCCCTAGCTCCACTTAAACCGGCCATGGTAACACTTGCGTATAATCCCAGCACTTGGGAAATAAAGGCAGAAAGATTAGAAATTCAAAGGCATTGTCAGGTACAAAGTAAGTTCCAGGCCAGTTTGAGATACATGAGACCTTTTCTCAAAGAGTTACAAGGATTTATTCATTCCTCTCATTCAGCTTGAACTGCACCATTGTCTTCTGGGCACATGGGCATAGAGAACAAGAGAATGACAAGGACTGAAGGGAAAAGAGAAGGAAAGAGAGAAAGCTAAGCTACGGGGGAGCAGGATAGATAAGTAGAGTGAAGGAAAAGGGATTATATAAGTGTGGACAAATGGGAGTCTTACACTGTAAAAAACCTCAATCACTATTATCACCAGAAGATAGTGTGTAATCTATAATCTACTGGGGGTAAAGGATGTACTCTAAGATCCTGTGAAAGCTTTAGTTCCTTTCAGTAGAAAACATTTACACATACATAGGCTATTTTACATCTCATTATAGACATAGGGCATCTGTGATATGACAGATGTTCATGACAGATATTATAACCTTCATAAGGTGTAGCCATTAATGCCAGGTTTAGTCTATAATAATTATCTCCCATTACAGAATTCAATCATATCATCTGCAAGTTGTGTCACACTGACTTGATTTTCATTTTGTGTACTTGTGTGTATGTGTTCATATGTGGGAGAGCTTATCTGTTGCACACATATGAACACCAGAGGACAACTTCAGATGTTGTGCCCATAAATACCATCTATCTCCTTTGAGACAGGGTCTCGCTCTGGCCTGAATCTCATCAATTAGGTTAGACTGGCTGGCTACTGAGCTCCATGGGTCCTTCTATATTTCTCTCTCCCACACTGCCGGGATTACGGACATGTGCCACCACACGTGACATTTCTTATGCGGGTTTGGTCATCAAGCTCAGGTTCTCATGCTTGAACAAGCCATCTCCCAAGCCCCTTGTACTCATTTTATTTTTTAAAAATTGAATATCTTGTAGTTTGTGGATTTCTTCCTTTCTTTCCTTCCTTCCTTTCTTTCTCTCCTTTCCTTCCTTTCTTCCTTTCCTTCTTTCTTTTTTGAGGAAGGGTCTCACTATGTAGTCCATGCTGGCTGTGAACTTGTCACAAGTCTCCTGTCTTAGCCTCCCAAGTTCTGGGATTACAGGATTGTGCTGCCATGCTCAGCTACAGTTGGTGAATTTCCAAGTGTTCTTCTTGTGACTTCTGTTGTTAATCACTGAATGCGGTCATCTGTTATCCAGGCCTCAACTCTTTTCCTTAGGAGTTGCTAACCTTTTTATCTTCCCCATTGGGAAACTCCTAATAGTTACAAAACATCTATCCAGAAACATTCACATACATGTATATCATCTCCTCTTTGTCCCTGACCTTCAAGCACTTATGGGCCACTGAAAGTTGCATTGTGTGTGCAAGATTATATAGCTCTGCCTTGGAAAAGATTAGTTCTTCATGCATTAAAGGTAGTTATGCATTTGGCCTTTTCCCTTGGTTTTAAAATCCATTTCAATTTTAATAGAAACAAAATTTGAAGTTTTTAAGAGCTATACAACCCAGTCTCATATTTTCCTGGCTTCTGGCTTCACTATAGAAAGCCTAATCATATCCATAGTACTAAACATGTTGGCTTAGACTATCTGCAGAACCCAGTGTGCTACCTTTGACTATCCCACAGCCTTTATGACACTGAGGGAGCAGCCAGGTGTAGGCCTTGCTCCATTGTGCTTAGCTGGGGAATAAGTCAGCTTGTTCTATCCAGGAAGGAGCTTGGTGTCTTTCCATTAAAAATAATCTCCCTCCTCTGGGTTAACAAGAACTTTTAACTACTATAAGTCCCATGTTTTAGATTTTGATTCCTAATCCCTAATTCTTCCTTAAGATGGAAACAGAAAAGGAATGACCAGTTGGCACGAGCATCCTTGAGTGAGTTCTCATTAATCTCTAACGTAATGTCTTCCTGGTGCTCCCCTCCCCCTTTGTACACAGCTAGCATCGAGTATGAAGTCCTGAGCTTGAGAAATAGGCTTATTCTGTTAGCCCACCTAAGCCCAGGGTTGTTCACGACCCTGCTGCTTATCCTCCTCACACTGTCTGCCTGCCTTTCTTGTTCATTGAATCTCAGCTACAACCTCCATCTATTTCCTGAGTTTGGCTATCTTTATCTCTGCACTAGGGTGACTTTATTGCTCATAGCAGCTGTCCTGTAGCATGTCACCTGGCTCTTAACATCCAGATGTTTTCCATATCCTCCTCTCAGTGCATGGGAAATGTTTGAATCCATCAATACCAGGTAGGAGGTAAGGGAGATATGGCTCTCTGCTTAGGTATACCTTGCTCTCTCACATCGATTTATTGCTAGTGAGAGGATTCTCAGGAAGGTGGTGCCCCAAAGGCTCAGATGACAAACTGGACTCTTTTTGTTTCAGTTTTATTGAGGTAGGGTCTCAGTCTAGCCCAGGTTGATCTGGAACTCACTCTGTAGTACCAGGATGACATTGAACTCACAGTGATCCTCCTACCCCTGCCTCCCAAGTGCTAGGATTAAAGGCATGTGCCACTATGCCTGTTTAAATTGGACATCACTGTATCCTGTCTTCACTCTCCCCACTAAACACTTGAAAATGTCCTTGAAGGTCTACTCTTTTGTCAGTGAGATGGGGGAATTGTTCATACTGGTGTCTGGCCTCTTCCTCTTTCTTTCTGTTTTCTTACTCTTCTTTCTCCCTGTCACCTCTCTAAGTACTCCATTTCTGTCTGTGGATAGTGTCTCCTTCACCTGCACTGTATCTTCAGTTCTTTCTGTCTATATGAAGCTGGAGAATACTAGTTGACCAGGCTTGGCCCCTCATCTTTTGTTGTAGTTAATTTCCACACCATAAAATGTTTTCATTTTTCATTTTTAAAGTTGTATTTGCAAGCATAAAGAGATAGGGAGAGGAGAGAGGGGGAGATAGGTGCTCCAGGGGCTCCAGCTCCTTCAAAAGAACTCCAGATGCATGCACCACTTTGTGCATCTGTCTTTGTGTGGATAGTGAGGCATCAAACCAGGTTGCTAGGCTTTGCAAGCAAGTGCCTTAATCACTGAGTCATCTCTCCACCCCAAATTCACTCATTTTAAATGTATAATGCAATTACTTTTTCTGTAATTTTTTGTGTGTATTTGTGTATGAATACAGGCACATGTGTGCATGACAAATGAGTGGAGGTCAAAGGGCAACTTTGCAGGATTCCTCATTGTGTATTTTTTCCACTGTTCTTTGCTGTGCTTGCCATAGCTTCTTGGAAATTCTCCTGTGATTCCATCTTGTCATCAGTGTCAGCATACTAGTATTACAGATGCCTACCATGGCTTCCAGCTTTTTGCATGGGGTCTGGGATCAATCTCAGGTGCTCCAGGTTGATTACTGAATTCATTATTCAATCTAGCCATCTCCTCAGTCCCAATTCAATGACTTATAAAATACAATTCCATACTTTTCTAACCATCACCACATATCCAGGCATACAACATTCTCATTGCTTGGCTTCCACCCCCAGGTCCCCACTAATTTGCTTTCTATCACTTTGTATTTGCCTATTCTGGACATTTCACATCAATAGAAATGTATTGTGTATGCTGGTCTGTGTCCGATTGCTTTAGTGTGCATGTTCTTAAGGTTCATCCAAATTGTTGCCTGCACCAGCCTTTAATTTCTTAAGACTGAATAACATCCTATTGTATAGACAGACCACATTTTGTTCATCCATTCAACTGTTGGTGGAAATTTAGATTGTTTCACCTATGAATTCACCTATGAATAGTGCTGCTTTGTGTATTTGTATACAAGTTTCTGTTTGAGTAGTATTTAAAATTCTTATGGGTTTATATCTAGGAGTGGAATTGCTGAGTCATATGGCTATTCTATATTTAACTTTTTTTTGGTTTTTCGAGGTAGGGGCTCACTCTAGCCCAGGCTGGTATGGAATTCATTATATAATCTCAGGGTGGCCTCAAACTCACGGCAATCCTCCTACCTCTGCCTCCAGAGTGCTGGGATTAAAGGCGTGTGCCACCACACCCGGCTTTAACATTTTTTCTTTAAGAACCACCAAACTACTTTCCATAATAGCTGCACTATTTTACATTTTTACTGGCAGAATATAATGGTTCTAACTTCCAACCCTTGTTATCCTCTATCTTTTTGATTATGGATGTTCTAGTGGCTGTGACATAAAAGACTTATAAAAGGAATTTGGAAACCTCTGGTGTCAAGATTGCTATTTCTTAGATGAATTAAACCATGCAATTTGCCTGTGTTTGTTGGGTACGGGATCATATCAGATAAACCTTTTATGTGTTGGGGGTATGGCTCTGTGGGTAGAGTGCTTGCCCATCCCTGCATAAACGGGGCATGGTGGTACATTTCTATGAGTCAAGCTTACTGGAGCTAGATGGAAGGGGAAGAGTATCTGCAGTTTAAGGTCATCCCTGACTACAAGAGGCCCTGTCTCAAAAATAAACAGCAAAAAAGTAAACCTTGTCAGAGTCCAGTATCCTTCCTGAAAATCCCCTATATTTTCTTCCATTAGTTTTACATCTTATTTTTTAGTTTTTAGTTAATTTTGGGTTGATATTTAAAAGTAATGAGAGATAAGGGTCTAGTTTTGTTTTCTTGTATGCATATATCCTACTTCCCATCCTCATTTATTACAGAGGTTATGATATCACCATTGATAATCTTGACTCCTTTGTTCAAAATCAGTTGACTGTAGTGTGTGAGGTTATTTCCTTTGTCAGTGACTCTGTTTTATATCAACTCTATGTTATTTTAGTTATGAAGCTTTGTAGTATATTTGGAATTGAGGTTGTCTGGTATCTCTGGCTTTGTTCTTTTTTGCTCATGATTGTTTTTGGCTATTTGTGACCTTTTGTGAATTTTATGTTCTATTTCTGTATAAAATGACATTGGAATTTTCGTAGGGAAGGGCCATAAAAACACCCAGATAATGAAAGCAAAACCAGATAAATGGGGTTCTGGAGAGATGGCTCAGCAGTTAAAGATGTACCCCAGTAAAGCCTGCCATGCCAGGTTCAATTCCTACTATACACATAAAGCCAGATGCAAAGTGGCACATGCATCTTGGAGTTCATTTGCAGGAATAAGAGACTATGGCACACCCATATACATGCACACACATGTGCAGTGGTCAGTGGTACCATGTTACAGATAGGAAAAGGAAATAAATTTTGGTTTTCTATTGTATTGTAGGGGGAATATAGTTAGCAACCATGAAGTAATAGATAGGAGATTTTTAGAGTTATCATATTGTTTTTTATAAGGGTTTCACTCATTGACAGTTTCTGAATCCGCCTTCTCCACACTGTTATAAGCACGTTTAATATTTTTATTAGCATAAAAATTATCAAGTTACATTCCACTGATTTCCAAACAAATTTTGTTTTTTCCTCCTTCTCCCCCACTCCCCCCTGCCCAAGTGCCCATCCTCCAGCATGGTCTTCTTTCTGCTTTCATGGTACATGTTTCCTTTTGTGCTGCCCCCTTTCTCATCACCTTTTGTCCCCCTTTCATGGTCTCCTATATTGATTTCTACACTATACCTACTCTTATACCCCCTTGTTTACATACATACAAATATGAGAAGTTAGGAGCCGCATATTAGAGAGGATATGTGATTTTTATCTTTCTGGGCCTGTGTTGCCTCACTTAACATAATTTTTATACAGTTCCATCCACATCCATTTTCCTGCAAATTTTATGACTTCATATTTTTTTATAGCTGAGTAAAACTTCATTATATATATGTACCACATTTTTATTATTCAGTCATGTGATGGACATCCAAGTTGATGCTATTTCCTAGATATTGTGAATAACGCCACAGTGATATTGATATATTGATATTGATATTGGATAATGAGTTCTTTGAGTATATTCCTAGGAGTGATATATAGTCAGGTCATATGGTAGTTAAATATTTAGTTTTTTGAATCTTCACAGTCATTTCCATAGTGGAGCCTCCTAAATATAGAATCCTGTGGTTTACAAATAATGATAATTTCATTTCGTTCTTTCATATTCTCATCACTTTTTTACACTTCTCTTGTCTTATTGCTAAGTTGTCTAGCATTACATTAAATCAAGGTGGAAATAGTGGATGCCTTTGTCTCATTCCAGATTTTAGAGGAAATATTTTTAGTTTTTCCCCATTTAGTATGATGTTGGCTTCAAGTTTCCCACATAAAGCCTTTATTATTTTGAAGTTGTTCTGTTAGGTATCACAGATATGAGAAGTCCAGCACAGATGCTTGATTCCACTGGCCTCATTCAATGCCAAATTCATAATGTTAGCAGCAGGTTTATACCTGAGACAGGCAACACTAGCAATGGGTCTCATCCAAAGAATAACTATCAGACTAGGGCTTGAGATATTGTGGAAAATAATCATGGAATGCAGTTATAAAAGATTCTGGTTATATGTGAATAAATAAGAGTTATTTGATATTCATGAAATCAGAGCTTTCTCCTCAAGCCATGGTGGGGTATATGTAAAAAGTGCCCTGAAAGTGCAGGTGGAACTTGGCACTTTCAATGGCCTATGAGTGCACACCCTTCCTGTCTTTGTAGGCCCCATGACTTTCTTGTTTCTCAAACATCCTAAGCCTATTCCCACTTCAGGGTTTGTTATCCACCGACTCTTTCAACCTCCCACTCTTCTTTGGGATACTTCATGCCTTCTTCTCTCTAGATCTTTCCTCAAATATTACCATCTCAGTGTTGTGTCCCCTAACCACCCTATTTCAAAGAGCCCCTAAGGCTCTCCATGCCATGTTCTTTTCTTTTTTTTCTATGTAAATTTTTATTCAGTAATGTTACAAAACAGCTGATATTTCAAGATTATCTATTCACATAGAAAAAAATGTGAACAAGCTTAGCTGACTTGCACCTAATTGTTCTTCAATTACTTTTAAATACATATATAACCCATAATTATCAGACTGTTGGAAGCAATATGTCATTATTTTGCTCAAACATATTTCCAAGTACAGCTTCTTTTCCTTTTAAAATAATTACATAAGTTATTCATTACTTTATTTTCTCTCAAGATTTTAATGAATTTTAAATTATTGATTATTATTTATTTTGAAATTTTCTAACCTAAGAAGTAATCCATTTAGTTTTATCACTTAGATTTCTTATTTAAAGCAATTGATAGGTTGGCTGTAAGATTCCATGATAGTTTCTCTTTTTTTCTCTCTCTTTTCCTTTTTTTCTTTATTAGTTAGTTTTGTATTCAGCAAATACAGTCAGTTTGGTACCATTATTAGGCTCATCCGTGACCTACCCCCTCCCCTTAGCCCCTCCTTGTTGAGGTATACGGGTCATGCATTGTGGAGTTAGCCCACAGTTATGGGTAAGATAAATGTCTCTGCATATCATGACCCAACATGTGGCTCTGACATTCTTTCCGCCCCCTCTTCCACAAAATTTCCCTGAGCCATGTTGGGTTCATTTTTGGTCTGCTTCAGTGATGAGGTGTTGGGGGCCTCTGGGACTCCTGCTCTCTGATTTGGTAGGAGTTGATTTTTCTCTGTGTTGATCTCCTTCCCCCTTGTGCTGGTATCTGGTTCATCAGGAAAACAGTGCCCTTGCTTGTTCTGTTTGTATTATCTTCTTCATGTCATTTTCCCTCATCTAACATATTGTCTAGTGCCAGCTCCACATGAACAAATTTTTGACTTTTATTTGTGTTCATCTGTATCCTTAGTGCTTAACACAGCACCTAACACAGTGTAATATTTTAAAACAATAAACAAAGGGCTGGGGATGCAACTCAGTTAGCAGGATGCTTGGCTAGCCTGCATTATGGCGTAGGTTCAAGCCCAGGAATGCATAGATTGAATATGTTCGTCCATACCTACCATTCTGATACCTGGGAGGTGAAAGTAAGTGAATCAGAAGTTCAAGGTCATTTTCATCTACATAGTGAGGTTGGGGCCAGGCTGATATACATGAGGCATTAACCCGTAAAAGAAGAAATGATTTTATTTGAGCTTAGTGCAGTGAATGAGCAGGAACAATGGTTAAGAAAACTAGCCTAAAGAGGGTGGGGAAAGGAGATGAATGTGGAGCAAGGAAATGAAGCAAATCTTCCTGAGCACTTTCCTCTATGTGTTTCCTGTACGTCCAGTGATAACGCTACAGATCAGTGGAAATTTAGAAGGAACAAGTTGAGTCCCTCTCATGCCAAGCCAGTGCAGGATGTCTGGTCCATGTTTCAAGGTCATTTTTACTTTGATTTACTCTCAAAGTAAATGTAGCAGATTAGCAGCTCAAGGATGCAATGAGATAATCCCAGTTAACCCTGGCTAACTTAGTTTCCCAAGGCCTCCCTTGTATCTCTGAGAGCCATGCCCTAAGTTCTGAAGTGTTGGCATCCTGCACAGAGGGAAATGTTTACCAAGTTTTGCTGATGAGATCTTTGGACTTGCTAAATTTTAATATTTTGACATTTTCATACATATCTAGTTACATTTTGATTATAAGCACCCCATATTACCCTCCCTTCTCCTCCCCGTCTCAATATACTTCTCTTTTTTGTTTGTATGTAGTGTTTCACTCTGGCCCAGACTGACCTGGGATTCAGTATGAAGTCTCAGGCTGGCCTTAAACTCACTATGATCCTCCTACCTCTGCCTCCTGAGTGCTGGGATTAAAGGTATACACCACCAAGCCCAGCCCTCAGTATACTTGTTTTCATCCCTCATCAGTGGCTATGCCATGGAAGAGAATGACTAGCACCCCTCTCAAGCAACCTGTAACTTTCATCATCTCATTAGGAAAGGGAGTAGCTTCCCAAGCCCCTCCCCCATCTATAACAGAATGTTCACTGGCCCCATCATTTGAATGTCTTGTGTAGGTAATAACATCTGGAGAGAGCTCATGAGTGCAATGCCCTTGGCCAGTTTGGATGATTTGCTATATTTTATATCCTTTCAGCTCCATATTCAGCACCCCCAAACAACTGTTACTACTGAAGAAGGCAGCTCTGTTAGTTTTCCTATCAATATAGCAAGTACTGGAGATAATCAATTTACAAAGAAAAGTGTTTATTTTGGTTTTTGGTTTGCAGGTTCCAGTTCATGACTGGGTATCCTATTGCTCATAGGCATGCAGTGGGAAGAGTGGCGGCATACTATGACGGGAGCAGGTGCTAGAAGAAAAACAAAACAAAACACTATTCACTTCATGGTTAGGGAGCAAAACACAAAAAGAAGAAAGGACTGGCTCCCACAGTCCCCTTCCCAAGCACTCCCCTAATGACCTTAAGACCTCTCACTAGTCTCTAGTTGTTTTCTTCATTATTTATTATTTTGGGTGTGTGTATTGGTACACTAGGGTCTCTTGTCACTGCAACAGAACTTGTTCTACTTTTTGTGTCCTGTTTAAATTGATAGCTTGTGGAATTGAACCTGGGTCAGCAGGATTTGCAGTCATGTGCGTTTAACTGCTGAACCATCTTCCTAACTTCCACTTCTGTGTGAGTGTGTGTGTGTGCATGTTCTGGTGTGTGAGTGAAGGCATGCACATACCGTGTGTGTGTGTGGAGGTCAGAGGACAAATTTGGGTGTTGGTTCTCTCCCTTTTCTTTGTAATCTAAATTATAGTAGCAATGAATGAATGAATCATTGATTTAGGAACTAATTTCATCCACATTTAATTTATGCATAGATAATTTAAAAATCTTTATGTGCCAGTACACCGAGGTAACCTTTTGTGGTAGTTTGAATGTATTCTCCCATAGAGCTAGGTGTTTTATATGTTTTTAAGACAGAGGGTGAGAGAGAGAGGGAGAGAGACAGAGAGAGAGAGACAGAGAGAGAGAGAGAGAGAATTGGCACACCAAGGCCTCTAACCACTCCAATCAAACTCCAGATGTGTGTGCCACCTTATGCACATGCATGACGCTAGTGCACCTGCGTCACCTTGTGTGTCTGGTGTATGTGGGCTCTGGGGAGTCAAACCTGAGTCCTTTGGCTATGCAGGCAAGTGTCTGAACCCCTAAGCCATTTCTCCAGCCCAGACTCAGGTGTTTTATTAATGGGGGTGGATCTTGGGATCCAGCCCTAAGGTGTGTTTGGGGATGGATTTGATTTCTGGCTCAGAAGTATGCAGAGCATGCTGAGCTCTAAGGAGGAGAGGGGCATCCCTGCTGTTTGCTGCTTGTTTCGTGTGTGTGCTGGTGCTGGTGTTCCCTTGCACCCCTGGATCTGTAAGCTTCAGATAAACCCATTCCTTTCATACACTGTGTCTGGTTTGGATGTTAATCTCAGCAACAACAAATTATCTATAACGCCTTTGCCTTTCTGTGACTTAAACTGCAGGGGTTAGAAGTTTTCCGTTTTGGTATTCAGCATGGTAACTGTTGTGAAGGACTGGAAGGACCAAGCACACCTGCTACCATTGATGTGACTAGAGCTGGAAAGAAAAACAGAATAAAGACAGGTAGTTTTTTTTTTTTTATCCAGCCATTTGTGTCTTTGAAGGTAAACATTAGGAACATTTTTGTAGAGACATCAAGGACACTATAGGAGGAACTCTGTCCTGGCTAACCTTAAAATAGGTCCATGATTTAAATTCTAAGCTTTGGGATATCAGAAGCTACCTAGAGAGAGTAGGCTCAGGCAAGCTGCCCATCAACCACCATATCATTTAGCTGCTGCCAGACATCACTCTTCTGGAGTTTGTCAAGGCCTTTTACCCTGAGATAAAAAGGCAGATGGTGATCTCCTGATGTGGTCTGTGATCACCTTGCATAGCCTCCTTAAAAACAAGATCACCAAGAGGGACAACAAGAGGAAGGAATGGCGGAAGTAAGAACAGAGCAAGAAAGAGAGATGATAAGAAGATGAGGAGTAATGTCAAGAAATAGAAGAAAAATTCAAATGTGCTCTGTGTATGTGCATGTGTGTAATTGTGTGTATGCGTGTTCGCATGTTTGTGCTGATATTTGTATGTGCATGTGTTCATGTGGAGGCCAGAGTTTGACAGTGAGTCTTCCTCAATTGCACCCCACCTTATTTACTGAGCCATGGTATCTCTCTTGAACTCAGAGCTTGCTGATTCACATAGTTTAGGAAGTCAGCTTTCCAAGGGGATCTGCTCTCTCCATCTCTGGAGTGCTAAAATGATAGTAGTTTGCCACAATCACCTAGGCACTTCAATGGCCTCCTTCTTTCATGACAATGCTTTATCCACTGAGCCACCTTCCTAGTCTCATGTGTAGCTTTTGAATTTGTTAATTAAAAACAAACTAAATCAGTATGTCATACTAGAGGACTCTTTTCCATTTCAAGTGCTTCCTAAAAAGTTGTTCTGGTGAGAGCTTGCTGCCTTTGGACAGGCAGGTTTTAAGCTAAAGAAAGCACAGGATTAAGCAGGAGCCCAAACTTGGTAAAAAACAACACAAACCTGTAAGTGGCTCATGTGAGATATGAGGACGAGAAGCTGAAAAAACAAACTAGTCAGAGTTACTGGCTGCTGCTTTCAGAGGAAGATAATGTTCATGGTAATAAAGACATCAGAAAATTATAGACTCATCTGGACATTAGGGCAAGTAGAGGATGGATTAGAAATGTTCTGGTGTTAGTCCCCTGTTCAGTCCATGGCTCCTTTTACAGTGTTAAGCCCACCAGAGGGACTTTTAGCATGACACTCAGGAATTAGTTAAGAGGGAAGCTTGCCACCAGAGAAGGGAAGGCTGGATATGGTCAATATCGAATTATTGGATGCTTTCCAGTTTTAAGCACAGGAAAGCAGAAGGTAGCAATTGGGGTGAGCTTCCAGCCCACCAGTGCATGGAATGACATAGTCTTATAAAGCATCATAAAAGAGCCATGTTATGTTTTAAGCCATACAATGGTATAAGAGAAAAATATACAATCCATAACAGACTTTCTTGGTCATGCAAAAACAGAGTGAAGGGTGAAGTGTCAAAAGCCAAATCACAATTCCAATAGTGAAAGGTCAGCACCTGAAGGGATGATTCACATGCTAGAAAAATAGTATATAAACTATTTGAAATATGCTAGATAGCCATAGAAGAGTCCTGGCTTGATAGACATTTGTAAATGTAGTCTATGGACTTATGTTGCATTTGCTCTTAAAATTTCTTAATATGAGGCTGTATCATAGAGCTGGGAGTGGAGCTCAATGGTAGAGTGGGGTTAGCATGCATGCAGCCCTGTATTGGTTTCCCAGCATCTCAATAAATATTTCGTGTCATAAAGGGAAAGGCCACCTGTTCTCTAGTCAGAGGTCTGAGCAGTGAACTAGAAATCACAGGAAGGGTTTGGAGTCACTGAACTCAAGGCAGTGTCAATGTTGGAATGTGAAACAGATGGTGCTATTAACATTATCTTTGGTTACTTTCATATATTCCTATGAGTTAGTGCTGAAGTGGAACATGAGGGGGGCTTGGGTGTATCTACATATCGGGGTAGGGAAGACACTGTCCCTTGGATGAATTTCATATGTAGGAACCAGCTCCAAATCAGTTAGACACAATGTACTGAAGTACAGAGAAACATGGTTAATTGGCAATCAACAAATAATGAAAGCAGTTTTTAGAACCAACATTGTGTTCAACAAGAACATGGTTTCTGGAAAGAACATTGGCCTGGGGATCCAAGCCAATTCGAAGTTGGCTACCCCATGCACAGCAGAACACCAAAATATAATGACTCTTCAAAGCCTAAATGGCCATGACAAGATCAAAATGAAGGGAAACACATTTTTCCAAAATCCAGCATACTCCAAATGACAGTCTTTACACAATTCCTGTACCCAGATCCTCATGGTTTCATGTGATGCTATGGATGAAGTTTTTGTTTCCACTTTACTAAGAATCTCACATGATGGAATTTCTTGTGAAATCCTCTATCATTTTCTCCTATGGTGCTGAGGACCAAACATGGGGCCTTGCATAGGCTAGGAAAATAATCTACACTAAACTATACTCCCAGCTTTGCTACCCTTTATTATCAAGTTTCCCTGGCCTACTGCCTCTTTCTCATCACCATTTCAACTGACTCCAGTTACTCTCACCTTTTATTCTTTTTTTTTTTTTTTTTTTTTTGGTCCTGCAGATGGAACACAAGAGACTTATACATGATAGGCACTAAGATACACCACCAGCTTTGGTTTATGCTATCTTAATAAAATCTTCCACTATTTTATATGCCCCATCCCTATCATTACAATGTTCAGCATGGGAGAAAATATGAGCTAAGATAAACCTACGGTTAATGAGGTTATATTTAAACTTTGAAATCCCAAATCTGAATGGAAGAAGAAAAATGCTTATTAGCCAAGCTGAAGACTAACTTATTTTAGTCCCAGTCACTAAGCAAAGACCAAAGAGCCTTATGTATGACTTTAAACCAATGAAAGTAATGTCATACTTAGAAGTGGAGCTGATTGGATTAGCATTATCCTGTGGTACCTGTGCATATCCCTATGATTGTTTTATGACTCAAGATAGATTTTCTTTACCATGCAATTAAGAATTGGGTGGTTTGTGGGAATAATGTGTAAGAGGCCTATTTCACCATATAATAAACACCTTCACTGAAGAGTTAATATGCTTTACACTGAGGTTACATTTGTACAGCAAAAAGTTCTGGTGGGCTGGAGGATGGCTTAGCAGTTAAAGCATTTGCCTGCAAAGCCAAAGGACCCAGGTTCAGTTCTCCAGGATCCATGTTAGCCAGATGCACAAAGGGGTGCACGTATCTGGAGTTTGTTTGCAGTGCCAGGAGGCCCTGGCACGCCCATTCTCTCTCTCCCTCTTTCTCTGTCAA
Source organism: Dipus sagitta (assembly GCA_036346955.1). Taxonomy (NCBI): domain Eukaryota; kingdom Metazoa; phylum Chordata; class Mammalia; order Rodentia; family Dipodidae; genus Dipus; species Dipus sagitta. Next base: position 126,249,605 of record CM070776.1, read on the forward strand.
ATAAATAAACAAAAATGTTTTGATGTAGTCTTCAAAATATCAATAGGTTGATTAGCTGAATAAACATAACTAAAGTAATAATAATGCCAATCTGATGGGAGCATATAGGCATGTGCTGATTGTGAATAATAACAAGTATGTTGTTATTAATTATTGATAATTATTGTAAATCTATAGTTCTACTTAGAAATCAAAAGCTTAGGACCACTTGCAAAATCTCTGTCTACATATCTATGTTTAAATAATGTCTAGATTGCCTAAAAATCTCTCTAGATATTTGATTTGGGGGGGGGGGAGTGCAGTGAACTTTATTTGATGACTGAAAAGGGCTCGTTAGCCCTCTCCATTTCTTCCTGGGTTCTCTTGGATGGAAACTGAGGAGGGGATGCTGAGTATGTTGGGGGATGAGTTGGGCCATGGTTTCCCCAGCAGCCGAGGCCTCTCCTGGGGCCTCTATTCTTCTCACGTTCTTGCTGGAGTGGGTGATCAGAGCTCTTACTTATTGGAGGCTATGTGGACCATGAGGTCCACCACCCTGTTGCTACAGCCAAATTTGTTGTCATACCAGGAAATGAGCTTGATAAAGTGGTCCTTGAGGGCAATGCCAGCCCCAGCATCAAAGGCAGAAAAGTGGGTGTCACTGTTAAAGTTACAGGAGACAACCCGGTCCTCTGTGTAGCCCAGGATGCCCTTACGTGGCCATCTGACACCTGCTTCACCACCTTCTTGATGTCATCACATTTGGCAGCTTTCTCCAGGCGGCAGGTCAGATCCACCACAGACTCATTGGGGTGGGCACATGGAAGGCCATGCCAGTGAGCTTCCTGCTCAGCTCTGGGATGACCTTGCCCACAGCCTTGGCAGCACCAGTGGATGCAGAGATGATGTTCTGGGCAGCCCCTTGGCCATCATGCCAGAATTTACCAGAGGGACCATCTATGGTCTTTTGGGTGTCAGTGATGGCATGGATTGTGGTCATAAGTGTGAAATCTTCATGGATTACCTTGACCAGGGGGACTAAGCAGGTGTAGGATGTCTTGTTGACAATCTTGAGTGAGTTGTCATACTTCTCGTGGTTCATGCCTATTACAAACATGGGGGCATCAGCAGAAGAAACAGAGATGATGACCCTCTTGGCTCCATCCTTCAAGTGGGCCCCAGCCTTCTCCATGGTAATGAAAACACCAGTAGACTCCACAACATACTGGGCACCAGCATCACCCCATTTGATGTTGGCGGGGTCTCACTCCTAGAAGATGGAGATGGCCTTCCCATTGATAACAAGCTGCCCATTCTCAGCTGTGACCGTGCAGTGGAACTTGCTGTGGTTGGAATCATACTGGAAGATGTAGACCATGAAGTTCAGTTTAATGAAGGGGTCATTATGGCAACAATATCCACTTTGCCAGAGTTGAAGGTAGCCCTGGTAACCAGGCAACCAATTTGGCCAAATCTGTTCACTTAGACCTTAACCATCATGTCTGGGGACACAACTGGCACTTTGGAGAGACAGCTTAGCAGTTAAGGTGCTTGCCTGCAAAGCCCAAAGACCCAGGTTTGATTCCTCAGGACCCTCATAAGCCAGATGCACAAGGTATCACATACATCTGGAGTTCATTTGCAGTGACTGAATGTCCTGGAGTGCCCACTTTCTCTCTCTCTCTCCACTCTCTCTGCCATTTTCCCTCTCAAATAAATATGTAAATAAAAATAAAATATTTAAAGAATACATTTTTTACATACATAAAGAGGGACTAGATGAAAGTGGAGGGGGTATGCAATAAGGGGAAATGAGGGTGGTGGTAGGGTATATTGTATATATGTATGGATATTGTTCACTAAAATGCTAAAAATTGAGAAATGAAAATGGAGGTGTAACTACTGATAGCAGTGAATTGGAAGAATTATTAGGACATATTTCAAAAAGTTATATTCCACAAAATTGGAAAACTTGGAATTAAATGGATTATTCTTTGAAATACATCCCCTACTAAAACTCAACCCAGAACAAATAAATTACCTGAAGAAAACTATCACATCTATTGAAATTGAAAAAGTAATTAAAGCCTCCTAACAAACAACCATCCGGGTCCAGATGGATTCACTTCAGAATTCTGCCAAACTTTTATTGAAGAACTGAAACCACCTCTTTTCAAGCTATTTCACACAACTAAAAAAGAGGGAACGCTTCCAAACTCCTTCTATGATGCCAGCATTACTCTAATACCCAAACCAGACAGAGACACAAAAGAAAAGAAAATTGTAGACCAACATCTCTGATGAACTTAGACACAAAACTCCTCAGTAAGATTCTCACAAACTGAATCAAAGAACACAACAAGAGTATCATCCACCTGGGCCAAGAAGATTTAATCCCAGGGACACAGGGATGTTTCAACATATAGAAATTGATAAACATAATACACTGCATAAATAAACTTAAAACACAAGGATCACGTGATCATTTCAATTGATGGATGCAGAAAATGCCTTCAACAAATACAACACCCTTTCATTATCAAAACACTGAAGAGACTAGAGTTTAAAGGACCATATCTCAACATAATGAGGGCCATATATAAAGTGCCTAAGACCCACATCATGCTTAATGAGGACAACTCAAAGAATTCCCACTAAGGTCTGGGACAAGACCAGGGTGCCCATTCTCACCACTGCTTTTCAACATAGTACTAGAAGTCTTAGCTCAAGCATTAAGACAAAAGAAAGGTGAAAAAAGCATACGAATTTGAAAGGAAATACTCAAACTAGCTCTATTTGCAGATTACATGATTCTAAACATATGTGTCCCTAAAACCTACCCCAAAAAATCTTTTGAGGGTGATAGATTCGTTCAGCAGAGTGGTAGGTTACTGCAAAAATGCACAAAAATCAGTAGCCTTCTTATATGCCCAAAAGAAACATATGTAGAAAGAGATAAGTGATGCTGTTCCATTTTCAATAGCCCCAAAATTAAATATCTGGGAATATTACTAACAAAAGAAGTAAAAGACCTAAATACAAAGAAAACATTAAAACCCTGAAGAGGGCTGGAGAGATAGCTTAGCAGTTAAGGTGCTGGCCTGTGAAGCCTAAGCACTCATGTTTGACTCTCCTGGTCCCATGTAAGCCAGATGCACAAAATGATGCAATTGTGCAAGCTTTCACATGCACACAAGGGGCTCATGCATCTGATATTCAATGGCAGTGTCTGGAGATCCTGGCACACCAATTCTCTCTCTCTCTCTCTCTCTATCTCATACAAACACACACACACACACACACACACACACACACATAAAATGGCTAGCCTGGTTTTTTTTGCCTCAAAAATTTTTTTTAATAATACCCTGAAGAAAGAAATTGATGAGGACATGAGAAGATGAAAAGACTTCCCATGAGCATGGATTAGAAGAATTAATATTGTAAAAATGGCCATTCTACCAAGAGTAATATACAGATTCAACACAATCCCAGTGATATTCTTCACAGAATTAGAAAAAAATAGTCTCAGAATTCATATGGAAGAACAGAAGGCCTCAGATCACCAAAACTATCTTCAACAACCAAAATAATTCTGGTGACATCACCATACCTGATTTCAAGACATACTACAAAGCCACAGTAATAAAGGCAGCAAAGTACTGGCACAAAGACAGACACATAGATCAACAGTACAGAATAAGACCCAGGTCTAAGTTCTTGTAACTACAGCTACCTCATCATTGACATTGGGGCCTAAAACACACACTGGAGAAAAGACAGCATCTCAACAAATGGTGATTTTATAACAGCCTGTAGAAGAATGAACCTAGGCCTGCTTCTCTCACCCAGCATAAAGGATAACTCCAAATGGACAAGGAATCTCAATTTAAGACTTGAAATATAAACCACCTAGAAGAAAAAATAGGGTAAACGCTCCACAGTATAGGTGCAGGGAAAGCATTCCTGAATACAACCCCAATAGCCCAGGGAATTAGATAATCTCTCAGCCACTAGAACCACTTAAAACTAAATGTCTAATACACAGAAAAACACCCCATTAACAGAGTCAACAGCAATATACAGAAATGGAGAAAATCATTACCAGCCCCACATCTTATAGAGGACTAATATCGAGAATCCACAAAGAACTCAAAAAGCTAAGCAAGAAATAACCAAACAATCCAATCAAAAAAGAATCTGGTAGAGAAATGAACAGAGAATTCTCATAGGAAGAAATATACAAAAGGTCAATTCACACTTAGAGATGTCCAGCATCTTTAATCATCATAGAAATCAAAATGAGATTCCATCTCACTTTAGTATGGATGATACTCATCAAAAAATCAAATGACAGGGCCAAGTGTGGTGGCACACACCTTTAATCTCAGCACTTGGGGGGCAGAGGTAGGAGTATTGCCGTGAGTTCAAGGCCAGCCTGAGACTATAGTGAATTCCAGGTCAGCCTGGGCTAGAGTGAAACCCTACCTCAAAAACAAATAAACGAAAAAAAAAAAAAAAAGACAACAAATCCTGGTGAGGCTATGGGGAAAGAGGAACCTTTATCCACTGCTAGTGAGAGTGAAAACCTGTACAACCAGTATAGAAATTATTATGGAGGTTCCTGAAAAAGATGAAAATAGATCTCCCATCAGACACAGCTATTCCTTTCTTGGTCATATACCCTAAAGACTCTCCACTGTACTATAGAGATACTTGTTTAGCCATATTTGTTGCTGCTCTATTCAAAATAGCTAGGACTTGGAATCCATCAGCTGATGAATGGGTAATTAAGATGTGGCCTCAGAGGCCCCCAACACCTCATCACTGAAGCAGACCAAAAATGAACCCAACATGGCTCAGGGAAATTTTGCGGAAGAGGGGGCAGAAAGAATGTCAGAGTCACATGTTGGGTCATGATATGCAGAGACATTTAGCTTACCCATAACTGTGGGCTAACTCCACAATGCATGACCCGTATACCTCAACAAGGAGGGGCCAAGGGGAGGGGGTAGGTCACGGATGAGCCTAATAATGGTACCAAACTGACTGTATTTGCTGAATACAGAACTGACTAATAAAGAAAAAAGAATAAATAAATAAATAAATAAATTGCTAAAAAAAAGATGTGGTACATATACACAATGCAATTCTACTCAGCAGTAAGGAAAAAATGAAACAATCAAATTTTTTGGGAAAAAATCATCTGAAGCGATTTTACACAGGCTCAGAAAGACAAATTCCACATATTCTCTCTCATATGTGGTCCCTAAATTGGACCACAGGGGATAAGTTTAAATGGTAGTATCCACGAGGAATATGGATACAGAACTTGGATAGTGATACAGGAGAAGAGGAAATAGGGAAGTGGAAGTGGAGGAGATATGTGACAGGCTAGGTGAAGGAAAGAATATAGGGATGGGAGGGTCTTGGAGGGGTAAGAGGTAAGGAGAGTGAGAATGGACAATCATGACAAACTTAAGACAAGATACAAAAAAGCCATAGAAACTTTCCTCTTAGACAGAAATCTACAAAACATAATCACCAATAATTGGAGAGGGGGAGACGGTCTGGACAGAAATACCCTATAGAAGTTTGAACAAAAGTAGTCTTAAAACCATGGGATATGGCTGGTAAATTCCAACCCCAGAAATGGGTTTACTCCCCTCAGTGAGCTGTTGGTCAGAAAGACATAAAAGGTCCTGACAAAAAAATGTTTGCCATTTCTAAAGCACTTGGTTACCTGCCTGAACTAAAAAGGTTAGACCCTAACAATCTTTCAACCCCTTTTTCTGCAAAATTCCCTGAGCTATTCTGGGAGCATTTTAAGTCTACTTCAGTGATGGGCTCCTAGGAGCTTCTGGATCTCTGGGTTGGTAGGTGTTGTGTGTCCTCAGTATCTTTCTCTTTCACCCTTGTGCTGATATCAGATTCACTAAGAAATTAGCACTCTTGGTCATTTTTCCAATTCCTCTGTGTTTTCAGCTGGGGCTGGGGTGGGGTGCAGTGGGTCATTTATCTCCTCAGGTCCAGCTCCAGTCTGAAAAAGAGAAGCAGATTCTCCAATGGAGAGTCAAGTCAGCACCAGTTAAATGAAATAACCATTATTAATTTAGAGAGAATTTAAAGGGTGCACACCCTCTTATAGCCCAAGATTAGTGGAAGCTTGACAATGGAAAGCAGAATCATTATCTGGATATGATTTTGACTTGTTTCCCAGTTCCAGATATGGTTTCCTTTCCACTGAGTGAATCTGTTAGCCAATCCAAGAGCAGTTGGTTACCCACTATGGCTGTGTGCCACTACTGCACTTGTGTGAGCATCACGTCAGATTGTTTGCTTCTGACTCACTTAGACTTTCAGTTGCTTGGACAGACGTTGGCCACTTTCCCCTGGTAGCTCATGTAGCATTTTCCAGCACTAGATGATCTAATTGTTTGGGGACTGGCTCTCTTCCAAATTCCAACCAGGTGTCTCCATGGTCCGTGCCTGAAAGTGTAAGTTGTCTTCAGCAGTAGGGTCTTACCATTAACCTCTGGTGGGGCATCAAGTGTTCTGACAGAGTCTGTCTTGTTTGTTTTGGGAGATCTAGTAGGTCTCTCTGATTAACAGCTCATTGTGGATGTAAACCAAATCCTGGTAAAGGGAATTATAGGCCAAAGCCAAGGGAAGAGAAAAAAGAAAAAGACAGAGAAGAAAGAGAAACAGGAGAAATTTAAGGTTAGGTTTCGTTCCACCCTCTCCAGGTCCTTTCGATTCAGGTGCTCCCCCTAAGATCCTATTGAGGGTTCCGCCTTTTAGTCTAACTTCCAGGATATAGGATTCTATGGTACCAGTTCAATTTTGTGTTCCTCCCCATGATTTTCTTTCTCCCAAGACCTACCCTCCGTATTGTCTAAGTCTCAAGATTATTCAGTTATGTCACCAACTCGGGCTGGTCCAGGTTAGGAAATGCTAAGTGAGACCATGTGATGATTGTCTTTCTGTGACTGTGTGAGTTCACTTAAAATGATCTGTTCTAAGTTCGACCATTTCTTTTCTACAAATTTCAATGTGTCATTTTTTTTCTTGCTGATGAGTAGAATTCCGTTGTGTAGATATACCACATCTTGGTTATCCATTCATCCAATGATGGGCACCTGGGTTGATTCCAGTTTTTATTTATTGTGAATTGAGCAGCCATAAACATGGTTGACCAAATATCTCTGACTGCGACTGCTGCCCCCATAATGCATGACCCACAATCCCCATGGGGTTGACTTGCATCCCCAATGAAGAAGGCCTCTTCAGAAAAGGGGCAGGGAGGAAGGAAAGGATGGTACCAAATATGTCAATACTTAATTAAAAAAAGTAAGACCCTACTGCAGAAGTCATCACAGGTGTCACAGCAGGCCATCAAGCCACCACTCTAGAACTGAAAGGGTAGCTAGCTCCCTCCTAGCTTGACCTTATGGTACTAGAAATTCTATTGGAACTTCTGGTTACCAACTGCTTAAATGAGCAAGCTACAAACCCACCAGGCTAGGCATAAACACCTGTACAATAATGGCCCACAGCCTATGTGGGTAACCAACTGCTCTATGATTGGACATGAGACCCACTCAGGCGGAGAGGACTCATACCTGGTATTGGGAACTAATTTGATATCCCATGGTCAGGAAACTTAGAGACTCCAGGAAAAAGCTCCCACTGCTGTCTGAATTTCAAGAGTGAGAATACATACCAAAAGTTCTCTAGCTATGCATATCCCCCTTAATCCAAGCTGCACTCACTCTCGGATGGAGAATCTGTTCTATTTTACTGATGGCAGAGAATACTAAGTAGATCTAAGATCCACCAACACAGCAAGGAAAGATAGCTGACTGCCTACCACAAGATGTTCCACATCTAACACATCACCCAGGGCCCAGGAGACACTCCAGAAGAAACACAAATGGGGCTGTCACTGCTAGCTCCATAACCAGTACCAGAAAGATGGTGACAGAAAACATGGTCAGTCAAAACCCATTGTTCAAAGCAGAAACTCAGAAGCCACAGAAAACAACACTAAATCAGGCTGCTAATAGGTCCACTGTGGCTTAGTCAACATTGAGCAAGAGGGTTTGGAAAGATTGTAAGAGCCACAGGGTGGGTAGATATATCCTGAGGCCGAGTACCCCACATATTAAGAGGCCTTCATGACCCCATAGTGAATACCAACAACACCACAGTGGAGGGGCCTCAGGGAAAGGGAAGGCAAGCGGGAAGGGCATGAGGGGATCTGGAGTTTTATCCATTCATAAAATAAAATTTAAAAATTATAAAAATTTCCCCCAGGTTGTCTTCTGACCTTCTCATGTACACAGTGGCATGGATGTATGTGTGCACACACACAAATAATAATTAATAACATACTAAAGCCATGCAAGTGAATCACTTCATATGTTTCATAAAATCTGGAATAGTCTTGATTAATTAAGAATGAACCATAACCATGAAAAATGAGCTCTGTGATTTAAAAGTAAAAATTTGCAAAGACCAAAACAAAATTGTTTTTGTGTGGTGGAACAAGTACTGAGGGTTTTACTTAGCAAGTTTTACTTCAGAGTGTCAAGTAGCCATTGTTAGTGGAAGAAATTCAGTTCCAGTACTTGTGCTTCTTATTTTCTTTTTGAATTTTCAAAAATAATTTTAGTTATGAAAGAGAGAGAAAGAGAGAGAGGGAGGAAGGGAGAGAGTGCAAATGAGCATACCAGGGCCTCTTACTGCTGCAAATGAACTCCAGGCATACGCATCCCTTTGGGCATCTGGTTTTATTTGGGTACTGAGGAGTCAAGCCTGGGCCAGCAGGCTTCAAAAGCAAGTCCATTATTCTCTGAGCCATCTCTTCAGCCCTCACTGCTGCTTGTTTAAGAATAGATGAGACAAAGAAATTGTTCTATCTTGTTATCTAGTTATAATAAAAGACTTTCATGTTCTAGTGTTTAGTTTAGTGGTAAAACCCTTTCCTAGCATGTGTGAAGCCCTTAGTTTGATTCCAGGCACCACAAAAAACCACTAAAATTATGAGTTATTCAGCCGGTTTCTGGATGGCGATTAGTTTCATGTTTCTTTTCCTGCATGCTTTTCTGTTCAGAACTACTCATTAGCTCAGTGAGGCTTAGTATGATTCTTCAGATCTTCAACGTCTGGAATTTGAGTTACCATAGGAGGATTATTCTGGAAGGCAGAGTTGAGCCAGGAAGATGGGGAAGTGATTCACAGCATGTTAGTCAGGATCGTCTAGAGGAACAGACCTGGTAGAATTAATATATTTTATAAAATCTGTTTATTATGGGCTGGAGAGATGGCTTAGCTGTTGGGGTACTTGCCTGTGAAGCCAAAAGACCCAGGCTCAATTCCCCAGGTCCCACGTAAGCCATATGCATAAGGTGGCACATGCGTCTGGAGTTTGTTTGCAGTGGCTGAAGGCCCTGGCATGCCCATTCTCTCTCTATCTGCCTCTCTCTCTCTCACACACAAATAAAATAAAAAGTTTAAAAAAACAAAGAAGATGCTTATTATTGTTTATTATTATTATATTGGCTTACAGGATATGGGCTGCGTAGTTTAACAATGACTGTCTGTGGGTTGGAGAGGCTGAGAACCTGGTAGCTGCTCAGTCTACAAGGCTGGATCCTCAGAAGTTCCAATCTGACACTGAAGGCTTGAGGATTCCTGGAAAGCCACTGGTCTTCAGTCCACATTGTGTGGCTGATGAAGCTGGTTCTGATGTTGGTGAATGATGGTAGCAAAGGGTAGATGCACTCACCAAGTGCATCCAGGCAAAAGACTCTGCCTTTTCCTTGAACCACTTTTAAAAATAATTCTTTATTCATTTATGAGAGAGAGAGAGAGAGAGAGAGAGAGAGAATGTGCAAGTATGGGTGTGGCAGGGCCTGTTGCCACTACAAATGAACTCCAGATGCATGCACTCCTTTGTGCTCTGGCTTTAAGCCGGTAATGGGGAATTGAACTTTGACAGTCACACTTTGCAAGCAAGCCCTTTTAACAACTTATCAATCTCCCCAGCCTTCTTAAACCTCTATCTATATAGTCTGCCACCTGAAGGGTTACCTACTCTTTCTCCCTTAATTAATGGAGTTTGTTTGCAGTGGCTGGAGGCTGTGGCATGACAATTCTCTCTCTCTCTCTCCCTCTCTGCATCTTTCTCTTTCTGAAATAAACAAACAAATAAAACATTAAAAAAAGAAATTGCCTGTCTCATTCAGGAAGCCATCTGTAAAACATGTTTCATACACTGCAGTCCTGCACCATGAGCACTTTGGATTGGGAGTCAAAGAAAGTCTAATTCTAAAGGAACTAGATGTCAAGCATACTTGAAAGCATATTTATAAAAAGGGGAGTGCAACCCAAGTGGGTTTTAGTAATAACAACCATATCAGACTGCTACTACCAGAACAAAGTGTCAGAATAAAACAGGACATCAGACAGATGGACTTTTATGGAAAATAGATAATGTGTAGTGCTTCTTATCCCTGGCTGTAGTCTGAGTTTTACCAGAGCTTGGAGCAGGTCTAATCCTCCCTGGAGGATTTTGTGGCCCTGTTTGTGGTATTGGAGGCCTCCTGGGCAGAATTAAGCACATCATTGCTCACTGAGTAAATCATCATCTGTTCAGGTTTGGTATAGTATTTACAAAATTCTTGCCTGCTGCCTATTTTTATATGGCTTATGAGCTAAAGAAATGCTTTCTTTGTGTTGAAATCACTCTTAAAAATGAGGATAATAAGATATTAGGTGTTGAAATTTTATTAATGTTAGATTTCAAAGTTTCTAAAATAAAGACTTCTAGGAACATATCTATGATTATTTACATTTTGGCAATTGAGGCTTTAATACTACAATGACAGAGGTGAGCACATTTGACAGTTATTATATGGACCACAAAATTTAAAATATGTATATCTGGACTTTAGAAAAAAATTCTAACTTTGATTTAGTATATATAAATTCTATTGATATACAGAAAAATTGTAGCACAATATTCAGGACTTGGTTATGATCGATACTTTAACGAATTGCCTACAACTCCAGTAGAAATAGATGTCAGCAATCAGTGAGTCTGGTATTTTTGTAGCTGCATATTTTTTTAAATTATTTATTTATTTGAGAGCAACAGAGAGAGAAAGAGGCAAATAGAGAGAGAGGGAGAATGGTTGCGCCAGGGCCTCCAGCCACTGCAAACGAACTCCAGATGCATGTGCCCACTTGTGCATCTGGCTAACGTGGGTCCTGGGGAATTGAGCCTCAAACCGGGGTCCTTAGGCTTTACAGGCAAGTGCTTAATCACTAAGCCATCTCTCCAGCCCGTAACTGCATATTAATAGTTCTAGTGAGCCAAATCCTGTGTAAAATCAAGAGACTATTGGATATTTTTTTCTGATTGTGATTGAGATCTATTTCTGGGGTCTGCTCCTTGAACTCCCTCATCTCCGACTCCTTGGGATTGAACTATTTCTTTTCATCTTAATTTATCTCTTAGAGGAAAGGAGAAAGAATGGGTACATTGTCACTACCTGCTGTTGCAGTCACACTCCAGACACATGTACCACTTTGTGCATCTGGTTTCATATGGATACCAGGGTATAGATCCCTCGCCATCAGGCTTTGTAAGCAAGTGACTTTAATTGCTGAACCATCTCTTCTGTCTTAAAAGGAAACTTTTGTTGCTGTTTTTTTAAGGCAGGGTCTCATTCTAGTCCATGCTGACCTGAAACTCACTCTGTAGCCACAGGCTAGCTTTGATCCTCCTGCTTCAGCTTCCCAAGCTCTGTGTTTTGGATTAACCTTTTTGCTTGGTTTTCTAATTAGGATTATAATTTACATCCTGAGGAAAGGCCTAAACCTGAGTTTCTATCTGAGTGGCTATGATGTTGTTTATCTAAACAACAAAAAAAAATCTTTTCTCCATAGTAAATAGTAGAATCCTTAGGGAATATACAAAAAAGTAGTATAGCTGGGACTGGTGGTAGATCTATTTTCAGCTTTGAGAGGAGTCTCCATGCTGATTTCCATGGTGGCTGGATATGTTTGCACTCCAACCAACAGTGGATAAGTGTTCCTCATTCTGCATTTGTATTCATTAATTTTTTGATGATTGCCATTATGACTAGAGTGAAACTGAATCTCAAAGTTGTGGTAATTTCATTTTCTTGATGGCTAAATACATTGAACATCTATTTAGATATTTATGTGCCATTTGTATTTCTTCCTTTGAGAACTCTCTGTTCAATCACCAGCTCCATTTTTGAGGCTGGTGTTTGATTTTTTTATTAACTATATACTTTGGACACATCATGTGTTGATACCATCGTTTCCCTCCTCCTTGTTCCCATTCTGCTAAGGCCCTCCTCAATGGGATTTCTGGTGTTTGATTTTGTTATTGTTTAGTCTTTTTTAGTTCTTTGTAGATTCTAGACATTAAACCTCTTGTCAGATGGTTCCACAGTGCTGGGATGAACATCCAAACAAGCACAGTTTATTGGAGGAAGGATTTATTTCAAACTTAAAGACCAAGGGTGGAGTTCAATGAATGGCAGAAGAAGCAGCTTCCACATATCTAAACAGAGGAGACAACAAAGCATCCAACAAAACTCAAATGCAGCAATCACATACTGGCAGGGAGCCGGACCCCCAGAGCTCAAACCTCTCTTGTGACAAGGTTTTATTTTATGGGGTTTCAAATGCAAACCACATACCTGACATTCTGTTTGTTTTAATAAAGAATTGAGGAAACAAACTGAGAAGGATGATTTTTGGTAAACTATTACATTTATTCTATTTCAAGGGAAGTTAGATGGGGAAAGGAAGAATTAAGAGTGGAAACATCCACATGGTCTAAGGAACCAAGTAAAATTCCATGGGCCCAGGGAAAAACAAAAATATCCTTTCCCACCCATACAACAGCTAAGCTGCCAGGGTGGGAAGGACAAAACCTTACAGGTGGCAAAAAATCTCAGATGCTAGGAGATGAACAGCCCAGGAGCTAGAAAAGTGAAAAAGCCAAAATCCTTTGTGAGCACCTATCCTTTTTATTTTGGGTCTGGAACTGAATTCAGAAGAAACCAGCACATCTGGGTGAAGGGTCCAGAAGGGGCTGGTCTTGAATTACATGCAAAACTGAGTAATTTCAGCTCTGTGATGCTACAGGATATAGCAGGGTGAATGTGTTTTGCATGTTGCCACAGTTGTAAGCAGCCAGAATTCAGTTCAAGGTTTTTCTTATGAGCCTTTTTCTATTTATCTAATTTCCCTTTCACTCTCTGGCCTGGAAATTACTCCCAAACACTTGACTAGACCCCAGGATCCACCCTGAATGACACCTCTTCCAGCAAGGGTGCTGGACACCTAACTTTCAGGTTTATTTTATTATTTTTGTTGTTGTTGTTTTGTTTTCTGAGGTAGGGTCTTGCTCTAGCTCAGGCTGATCTGGAGTTCACTATGTAGTCTCGGGTTGGCCTCAAACTCACAGCGATCCTCCTACCTCTGTTTCCCAAGTGCTGGGATTAAAGGCATGTGCCACCACACATGGCTTCAAGTTTAATTTTAACATCTGAGTCAATGGTGGACATACATTTAAACTACCTAATTCTGTGCCTGGTCCCCATCAACTCATACCCAGCTCATATTGCAAATTGCATTCAGTCCAACTTCTAAGGTCCCCATAAGCTTTACCAATTTTAAGAATGATTCAAAGTCCTGGGCCTTATCTGAGATTCAAGACTGTCTCTTAACTGTGAGTCCTGTAAAATTAAAACAAGCTTCAAAGCTCCAAAATATAATGGTCCAAAGTAATCTTTTCCATTGCTCTAAGGCATAACAAGGAGAGAGTGGACCAATGCAAAAGCTATAACCAACAGGTAAATATCAAATATCTGTAGTGTATGTCAAACATCCATAAACAGTGATGACTGTCTCTGGATTTTTAATTTACATCCCTCCATCTGGGCTGAGAAGACAGGAAAAACTTCCATTTGAGCCAACAGCTTTCCACAATAGCTGTACAAGTCCTCGTATATTCAAAACATGATTGGGTCTCCATTGTAAACTATGGTCCATCTTACAATGGCCTCTTTGGTCTATCAGGGATATCACACACCCTGCTTCCCATGCAGAATTTCAGGAGCAGGTCCTGGAACCATGTGCAGTCCATGGCCCACTTCCATGCATTTTCATGCTTCCAAAATCCCTCCCAGGTGTGCATTGACACAGCAATTTGTTAATTTAGGGAGGAAATAAATCTTGACTTTGAAAAGCAAGCTTCTTCCTTTCAGTCATCTTCTTTCAAAAGAGTTTGTATTTCTACCATTTGGTCTTTCCTCATGGAATCACCTCAGTAATCTTTCCATTGTTTCAATGTAAAGTATTTGGGCCATCCTCCATGATATAGTCTGATTGACAACAGCAGCTTCAATAACCCAAAACCTGTCTCTATACCACTAACTTAAAACTTGTTTGAAGTTTTCAACTTTAAATCTTACATATTCAGTTCTTTTTTTGAGGTAGGATCTCACTGTAGTTCAAGGCTGACCTTGATTTCACTATGTAGTCTTTGTGTGGCCTTGAACTCATGGTGATCCTCTTATCTCTGCCTCCTGAGTTCTGGGATTAAAGGCATGTTCCACCACGCCTGGCATGTTTCAGTTCTTTATCTTCCTCCAAGCACATCAGTCCAGAACCCATAGCTGGAACTGGAAAACAAGTCAGAACCATATCTAAAAAATGAGCCCACTCTTCAGTATCAAGCTCCCACCAATCATGTACTACAAGAGGGCTTGCATGTATTAAATTCTCTCTATAATAATAATGGTTATCTCATTTATCTGGTGATAACTTCACTCTGTTGGAGAATCTGCTTCTCTTTTTCAGATGGACACAGAATCTGAGGAGAGAATAAGCCCATCACACCTCACCAGGGCCCCAGCTGAAACCATAGAGTAATTGTGGAAATGTGCAAGAGAGCCACTTTCTTGTTGAACCTGGTACCAGCACAAGGGTGAAGGAGATAGGCACAGAGAACACTCAACTCCTACCAAACCAGATATCCAGAGACACAGAGGCTCCCAAGACCTCATCACTGAAGTTGACCTAAAATGAACCCAACATGGCTCAGGAAAATTCTTGGAAGTGGGGGAGAAAGTTTGTTAGAGCCATAAGTTGGGACATTATGCACATAGACATTGCCTCTTCCCCATAACTGATGGCCACCCCCACAATGCATGACCTACAATCCCCAACCAAGAGGGGTCCTTCAGAGAGGGGAGGACAGGGAGGAGGCTAACAATGGTACCAAGATGGCTGTTTACACACTGAGTATGTACATAACTAATCAAGAAAAAATAATGGGAATACATGTATATGAGAATTGTAAATAATAAAGTTAAAACAAACAAAAATAAATCCCTCTCCACAAAAAAAACCCTTTTAAATTCAACCTTGATTAAACTCTTAGGGCTTGTGCAGAAGAATGCAGCTATCCCTTATGCCAATAGCCCAGTTCCAAGAAAGTTTTCTGCTGTCTTTCCTTCCCTTCTGAAAGTTCATATTCTTAACATAATTCTCTCTGTACTTAACAATTTCAAACTCTCATTATAATAGTCCATACAATTGAGCTCACCACACTGTGAGGCTTCTGCAGTAACAAGTAATAACTCCATATACATTCCTTCTCCAGCACATAAGCTCCAAAAGATGAAAATTCACATGGTCAGATTCATCTCAGTAACAACTCTTTGGTACCAAATTTCTGTAGTGGACAGTTCCATGATGCTGGGATAACATTTAATCAGGCATAGATTATGGGAGGAAGGGATTTATTTCAAGCTTATAAATTCAGTGTACATGCTCAAGCTTATAGTTCCATTAATGGCAGAAGACGTTGCTTCTATACATCCAAACAGGGAGAAACAACAAAACATCCAGCAAAACCCAAAAGCAACAAGCACAAACCAGCAGCAAGCAGAGCGCATATTTCTCTATAAATCTTTGCAATGGAATTTAGACCTTCCCCCAAACATAGTTTTGGACTGGACCCCAGGATCCACCTTCAGTGACATCTTCTCCAGCTGGAGACCCAAGTTCCAAGTTTAATTTGAACATGAGTCAATGGGGGACATACATTTAAATTTCCAAAGATGTATAGCTGGTGAAATTTTTCTCTCATTCTGTAGATCCTCTACTGACTCTGCTGGTGGTTTGCTTATCTGTTTAATAGCTTTTGAGTTTCATGAAATCCCAGTGGTTGAGTATTTATCTAATTCCCTGGGATACTCGGGTCTTATTCAGAATGTCTTTCCTTATGCCTATATCTTGAAGTGTTATCCCTGTTTTTTCTTCTAGTTGTCTTAGTGCTTCAGATCTTATATGGAGAACTTTGATCCATTTGGAGACACTTGCTCAATCATATTCATTGCTGCTCTATTCACAGTTCATAGGACTGGAATCATCCCCTATGCCCGTCAATAGTTAAATGGATAATGAAGATGTAGCACATATACACAAAGGAATTCTCAGCAGTAATGAAAAACAAAATTGTGACATTTTCAGGAAAATTGATGGTCTTGGAAAAATCATACTAAGTGAGGTCACACAGGATCAGAAAAACAAATGCCACTTGTTCTCTCTCATATGTGGTTCCTAATCTGGAACACATTGAGTTTATTGTAAGCAGTAGTAAGCATCAAGAGTATTGACATGGAACTACAAAGAAGCTAGGAAAAGGGGGAGATATGGAGGGAGGGAAGGAGGGGCTACTCAAAAAGGAAGTTGAGGGATAGAAAAAATGCAGAAAGATAAAAAGAATACAAGGATTTGAAGGGCTTACAGAGGGTAGGGAGAAGAGAGGGTAGGGGAGAATTACACAAAAGGAATGACAACATGGTTCAGTACCATAAAAATCTTTGTCCTGGATAGCATTCTACAAGATATAACCCTTAATAATGAGACAGGGAAAATGGTCCAGAAAGAAGTACCCTGTAGAAAATTGAGAAAGCTTATCTCTATAACCATGGGATCTGGCTGTTAATTGCAGGGCCAGAACTAGGTTATCTTCCACAGTATGCTGTTGGTCAGTGAGACCTATGAGATTCATAAAACAATGCAGGTCATTGCCAAAACACTTTGTTGCCAGCCAGATCTGAAATGTAAGACCCTATCGCTGATGACACTACAGCCTGTGGTCACAGGACATTGACAGACCATGCTGGAACTGAGAGAGAAATCCTTTCTATCCCAGCTAGGCCTCATAGTGCTGGAAAGTGCTATGGGAGCAGTTGGGAGATAATGGTCACCAACAAAATGAATAAGCAAGAGATCTTGCATGCTACAAACCCGACCATTTGGGCAAGAAGTACACACCTGTTCAGTAGTGGCACACAGCCTAGGCAGGTAACCAACTGTTCTCTGATTGGACATGAGACCTTCTCAGTGGGAGAGAACTCATAATTGGTACTGGGAACCAAGTCAGAATCCCATGATTCACAGACTCTAGAGAGTATCTCCACTGCTCTTTGGCTAAGAAGTGTCAGTATACACTCAAAACCTCTCTCTCAAATAGCTATGCTTATCCCCTTTAGTCCAAACTGCAATCACTCTTAATTGCTGACCCCGTTTTATTTCATAGGTGGTAGAGAATACTGGGAAGATCAAGGTCCAACAATACAACATAAAAGATAGTTGAGGGCTTTAGAGATGGTTTAGTAGTTAATGTGTTTGCCTGTGAAGCCTAAGGACTCAGGTTCAATACTCCAGTACCCACATAAGCCAGATGCACAAGGTGGCACATGCGTCTGGAGTTCGTTTGCAGTGGCTAGAGGCCCTGGTGCACCCATTCCCCCTCTTTCTCAAATAAATGTATAAATTGATAAAAGATAGTTGACTGCCAACCATGAGATGGCTCACATCTACCACAGGGTCCAGGTGACAGAGAAGCAGTGACATAAGTGATGCTTTCACTAGTAACCTGACAACCAGCTCCAGGGAAATGGCAATAGACACTGTGGTATTTCAAAGTTATCGAAGTAGAACTCCAGTGCTTATAGAGAACTCAACACTAAATCAGACTTCTAACTTGCATGTCAAGGCTCAATGAACATTATGGGAGAAGGGGCAGAAAGATTGTAAGAGCCATAGGGTGGGTAGTATTAGCCTGAGGCGTGCCCCCACACAGAGACTAACTGACCTTCAAGCAGTGAATACCATAACCCCAACTGAGGAGGGCCTTCTGTAGAATGGGGGCAGAGGAGAGGGGATATGAGAATACAACCTTTAAAGAAATTTAATGAAAAAGAAACATTTTGCCTCTAATCACTTCCTGTAGTTGGATCTTTCTCTGCATAGCTTTCTCTCTCTCTCTCTCTCTCTCTCTGTATTTTGTTTTTGGTTTTTCAAGGTAGAGTCTCACTCTAGCCCAGGCTGACCTGGAATTCACTATGGAGTCTCAGGGTGGCCTCGAACTCATGGCGATCCTCCTACCTCTGCCTCCCGAGTGCTGGGATTAAAGACATGTGCCACCACGCCCGGCAGCTTTCTCTTTTAGCTGGCACTTTGCTTTAATACAAAAATGACCATTTGAGTTCAGATCATGTCTTGAAATGTTTAATTTTGGGTTTTGGGATAAAGGAATGGATGCTCAGTGGGCAAAGGCACTTGCTAACAAAGCCTTACTGCCTAGGTTCACCTCCCTAGCATCCATGTAAAGCCAGGTACACAAAGTGGCATATGTATCTGGAATTCATTTACAGTGGCAAGAGGCCCTGGTGCATCCATTTCCTTTCTGTCATTCATAGTTTTTCTCCATGTATATAAATTAAAAAGTACTTTTTAATTTGGTTTTCAAAAATTTTCAAAATATTGTTCAGAGTATCATTATTTTACAGTATTTTAGATTAAATGGAGGATTTATATTGTTGGATTTATTGTTGCTTCCAGATAACAAATGTTCTCACGTGACATATTTTGTTTCTTAACTTTTGTCCATGTAGTTAAAAAAATAATTTCTATTAACCACCTGAATTGAGAACAACTTCAAACTGCACTTATGGTTCTTTCTAGAGTATCATTTTCTCCACTCCAATGCCTGATCCCATAGCAAGTTTCTGACACTGAGCTTCAAAGAACATTTAGGAAACCTTACTTATAATTTTCCTCCTTTACTACAAGCATGAGAGAGCTGAAAGGAAGCTTCCAGTATACTGTATTTTACGATGCACATGAGAGCAATTACAAATTCACTTAAATCCTATATCAGGTTCTGAAAGTTTCTATGATGTGGGAAGGGAAGAAAAGTGCTAGTCAAAGATACTTCAGTCTGCATTTTGTAGATTTACAGGGATGAATGGTCTGTGGTAACTGCCATCGCCAAAAGTCCATTCATAAAGAGAAGCACTGTCTATAAAAGTTCTTTCCAATAATAGCTAGAGTGACATGAAAAAGCTCAACCAATCTTACTTTTCAGCAGACATTCTTGAATTACTGAAATATGAATTGAGGACATTTTAACATTTGCTTGCATTTTCTTTTCTTTTTTGCTGTTTTCATCCTTTAGTTATGTGACAAGCTCTATACTAACAAAGTGCTAAGTTTTATAAGTTTAAACCCAAGTAAATGCAGGAAAAGTGTGGCTTAAGAGTGACAATTTATGTCCCAAGTTATATGTTCAACTTACCAAAATGAGGAGAAATATATTATCGAAGGATCAAAAAATACTTAATATATAGGCATTTGAAATTAATGCTGTTATCATTGTGACTTATATGCAGAGAGAAGTTTTTTAGCTTTTTATTTTGCCAGGTTCAAATTCTTGGTCTTCTATTCCATTACTGAGTATTTTGCAGTGCTTAGAACCATAATCTTTTATCACTGATGTAGTTTATGAATAGGGGCAGCTGCAGAATTTCTCTGCTAAACTCATCAAGGCCAGGAGTGATGACTTGTTCATGCAATATCAAATGCCTACCAGTGCATTTCCTGGCACATAAGGATATAGTCAGTGAATATTGGCATATATTTCCTGTATAAATATAGTCATTTATATATAAAGATTATATTTCAGGTACTTACACTGAATTAAACCCTATTTTTATTTCATTTAATTTTCACATGTTAGGGTTTTTAGGAAATAAGAAAATAAACAGTTTTCATATATGAATAGGACTTCCTCAGCTATTATCAATAGATGTCAGTTTTATTTGAAAAGAAATTAGGATGCTGTAACAACATTTTCACCATATTAGGTAGCTCATAGTATAGTAACTCCATCCATGTTAAATCTATATGAAACTCATACTATATTTATCTAGCACTTCTCTAAATTGATATTATATGATTAATCCATTATCTAATCATGATCAAATGTCAATCCAGTTTGCTCTATTATTTTCATTTTATCTTATTTTATTATTTTGAAACAAGGGCTCATGTATTCCAGGAATGCTTCAGGCTCACTATGGAGCTGAGGATGGCCTTGAACTCCTGATTCTCCTATCACTCTAATGCTAGGGTTATAGGTTTCTACCACCACACCCAGTTATTGTGGTATTGGGGCATTAACCCATGGCTTCATGCATGCTAGACAAGCACTTTACCAACTGAGCTACCTGTTCACTATTTTTGTCTACTATTTTTATAATAAGTTAACCAGTATCATCTGGAATTTCTGTTTCAAAGAATAGTTTCCATAATAATAATTATTATTCAATATTCAATAAATCCCAATACTAGAGTTTGGGCCAGGGAAGTTAGTTTTTATCTTTTGGATGAAAATTCAGAGAGCTTTAGTTTCTAAAATCACATACAATAAAGAGATTTTTATTTATACTTCTAGAACATACTGTACATTTACAATTCCTAGTCTTTTGTGAAATCAAAACCACAACCTGATGCTCGATTTAAAAGCCCCAATGACAGCTGAGTGAAAGTCATGCAAGAAAATTGTGAGTTCTTACTTCATCACATTTCCAACACTATATCATGCTGAATTTTAATTTTCTCACTAAACTGTGGAAGGAAGAAAAATCTCAACAAGTTTTCTATTCATGCAGTCATAATAACAATTCTCTGAACCATTTGTAACTAATAGAGTGTTAGTTGGTTGTCTATATTCAACAGTTCTCAGAGAGGAACAAAAGAAACTTTATCTGAAATTTGAAAGTAGCTGTAGAAAGAATGATTTATCACATACTCAAATGTCCAAAATGCAACAATGAAGTTGAGGACTTCTTTGAGAGTAATTACTGCCTCTACTTATAAGGAGACATTTGCAGTTTCATTTCATGGAGACAGTGCAAGGTCTCTGTCATTCACTTCAGTGCTGCGCTGCTTAAACATTAGTTGTGGATAATACTCACCTAGGTAGTTGCTATAATGTAGATTCTAGGTTCCCACCCCTTGAAAGTCTGACGTGGAAATAGTATTTAAAATTGGGAACTTGCTCTGTCCCCTGAAGGTGCTTTATAAAAGTTTCTTTTTTTCAATTTCAATATAGTTCACATGTAATTCCAGTTTACCCATTAAAATATACAATACTAAGGTGAGGGTATTTCAGCTGTAGAGTTGTTGTTGAGCATACTCAAGGCCCTGGGTTCTATCTCCAGCTCTGAAAACTAAAACTAAAGCTAAATAAATAAATGTCAAAGTTTTAAAGCATATTTACAGAGTGTTCAATTATTATTATAATCTAAGTTTGAATATTTATCTCACCCTTGAGAGAATATCCACACTATTTGCCATTTACTCTTCATCTGCCTTAACACCCTTCCTCACCAAACCTCCACACTCATAGGCATAGAACATTAATCTACTAATCTGCTTTCTTTCTTTGTGTATTTGCCTATTCTGGGCATTTGACATAACTGAGATCACACAATATGGGACATTTTTCCTTTGGCTTCTTTCAATTATCAAGTTTAATCTATATTTTAGGAGTATTATTACTTCATTCCTTTTTAGAGACAAATAATATGCCATCATATGGATGTACCACAGTTTGCTTCTCCATTCATCAGCTGATGAACACTTGGGTTGTTTCTACTTTTTCTTTATTTTAATGATATCATGAACATGTGTGTTCAAGTTTCTAATTGGGCATTATTTCTAAGTACACTATAAAATTTTTTTGTGAAGTAAAGTTTTTTTTTTTTTATGAAGAGGATGTTTCTAGTCAAATGCTCTGGTAATTAGCTGTTGGTGCAATGGACCAGTGTGAGACAGTCAATGTTAAAAGCTTTTAGCTCTTTGATCACAGAGTGATTAGTATTCTGTGGCAGGCAGTTGGCAAAGACAAAATCAAAGACCAAAGAAGGAATGCAAGTTTTCTTTAACATTAGAATATAGAAATGAGTTCCTGTAAGACGCAAACCAGACTTCCTTATAATATCTGATCTCATCTGTCTTCTGACATGGTCAGTAGCGCTGTTTGTTATAGTGAGTTCAAAGCAATGGTTAGAAAATTAAAATGAGGTTGATTGTGTTAGAAAAATATCAGAAATACTTAAAAGGAAAATGAATCTTTAGAACAAGAAATGAACCTAAAATAGAACCAAGAGAAGAACAGAAATTTTGTGTTGATTTTTTTTCTTTCTTGCACACCATGAGAATACTATGCAATTCACAGAAGCCTAAACTGCATGGTGCCTTTTGTTGGGCTCTTCCCTTCAGCAATCCCTTGTGTCATGTGTGGAGCTTATGCACACCTGTTTGTGTCTAGCCTTGCCTAGTTATTTAATCTTGTCAACAATTCCTCAAATGGTTGGTGGCCTAAATCTATGATATATGAGACCAAATATCATTCACACCGATTTCATTTCTAGAATGATTTAATCAATAGAGACTTAGGCTTTAGTTTTTCTATAATTAAAATATGATGGCAATGAATGTGATTTATTGTAAGTTTTCTCAACCATGTTTTGTAAGTAATGAGAAAAACCAACCATTTTTAATTGACTTTCTCTCAAGTTTTTTAATGCATTATAAGATTGGTAGTTAGAATAACTGCAAATAAATTTATTTAGTTGTCACAAAAGATTGACTTTTTAAAACTTTTTACACTATCAGACTATTCTTAGCTTATCTGTTATACTTGATTATATAGTTCTTCCATAGGTGAAAGTAGGATATTAGGATATTTTTCCTACCTAAGATGCTAATGATAGGAAAGAAAGTAGATACGTTGGTTCACTAATCTAATAGTGAAGAGCAACACTATAGCAAATGAGGTTAATAAATAGTACTTTCACCGAAGAACCAACACTCTTGCTGAGAAAAGCAAGACATATGCATGAAATAATTTAAAAATGCCATAATATATTATAGTATCTCTGGCAGAAGAAGTCAGACATAGGAGAGATAAACATGGGCTGAAATAAAGATGACATCATGGATAAAGTGAGACTTAATCTGAGTCTGAGTGGGGCTGGGGTGATCAGAATAAATCCTGAATATTTCTGGCATGGGCAACAGTATAAATACAGGCTGAGCTGAGGGATTGAGTATAATGTGTAGCAAAGGCCACATGCTTAGTACCTAATGAGAAACCTGACTATATATGTTGAACAGAGAACAGTCTGGTTTTGGAAGTTAGGCAGACATCCAGAATCTGTTTCTATTGAATCTGGGAGTGTCTCACCGCATCTGGGTGTGTCTAGCTGGATTTTGTTCAAAGACAGCTGCCTGCCTGACTAATAAATGAGTGCAGACCAACCATGGGGATATAAAGGACAGGGTGGATAAGGGGCTTGCAGATGTAGCAACGTCAATTCAAGGAATACTTGCCAAGGGACTCTCATATACATTTCGGGCACTGGACTTCATGCTTCAGGTGTTGTAAGGAAGATCAAGACAGATTTTCAGACCTCATGGAACTTACAGTCCACACATGCACTGTTAGCAAACTAGAAAGAAACAATATTTCAATTACAAAGTACAAATAAGGTACAGAATGAATAGTGATTATATCTTGATAGCAAAAGGAGTGATGTCTTTGCTTTTTTTGTTGTTGTTCTTATTTTGGGAAAGTTTTTCATGTAGTCCAGGCTGGCCTTGAACTTGCTATGTAGACTTGAATTCCTGATCCCCCTACTTTTGTTTTCTAAGTCCTGGGATTAAAGGTGTATGTCACCATTCCCAGCACAAATGACATTTTAACCTGTTTTCAAAATATATTGGGCTTCTTTGAGAAGAGATATCATTTATCCTATGATGGCCTTTAACTCATTTTATAGCTGGGGATAACCTTGAACTTTTGATCATTCTGTCTCTACCTATCAAATGATGGCATTACAGGCATGCATCATCATGCCTGGTTTAATATTTTGTTTTGATAGTAGTAGGGGAGAGGATTTGATTAAGTAATGAGATGGAATGAGGTAGCATGTGTTTTAGGAAGGGCAAGAAGCTCAGCAAACTAGGTAAACGGGATGAACAGTATAGGGTTTTTAGCAAAGTTAAAAATGTTGGGTAGAGCTGATGGAAAGTTAATAGTAGGAAAGTGGAGTATGGACTCAGTAGATAATTTGTAGCCAGTGTAATATCTTGAGTGGAGAATGGATTGATTTTCTCATATTTATTGAGTCTAGTGTGTTAACAGCCCTTGTTTACCATGCATCATGTACAAGGGAATAGTCTACAGTAGTATCCAAAACAGATCTGAAGCAGATGGATACTGAGGTCAGGAAAGGCAACTAGGAAGAAATCTGTTCTAGCAATCTATGGGTAAAGAAACGAGGGCACCAAAATAGAAGAGGAAAAAAGAAAGGGATCAACACATGAGACACATTTCAAACAAAGCATCACCCTTTAACATTGTATTTGGGGTGAAGGAGCTAAAGTTGACTCATATATAGGGTACTTGTGATTAAATGACTTTTGGGCACAATTTGGCAAATAATGAAGCTGTCCTGAAAGAAAGAAAGACATAGGAATGGTCACATGTTATGATCTGTATTTATAGTTGATTTGAGGTTTCTGGGGCTTAACATTCATTGCATTGCCCACATTATGTTATGAATCTGGGAGACATTTGAAGTCATGAGGTTAAATAAATGTCTAGAGAATGAGAGACGGAAGGAAACAAACATTTCTAAATATCTTCTTTTTAGAAAGAGCAAGAGTGAGAGAGAGAGAGAGAGAGAGAGAGAGAGATAATTGGCATGCCAGGGCCTCAGCCACTGCAATCAAACTCCAGAAGCTTGAGCCACCTAGTGCGCATGTGCAACCTTGTTCTTGCCTCACCTTTGTGCATGTGGCTTACTTGGGATCTGGAGAGAGATCAAACATGGGTCCTTAGGCTTTGCAGGCAAATGCTATAACTGTTAATCCATCCCTCCAACCCCTGAAAATCTTTTAAAAATGTTTTATTTATTTATTCATCTTCAAGGAGAGAGGCAGAGAGAGAAACAGAGAGGGAATGGGCACACCATGGTGTCTAGCCAAAGCAAACAAACTCCAGATGCACATTTCACTTCGTACAACTTGCTTTACGTGGGTTCTAGGGAATTGAATCCAGGTCATTAGGCTTTGCAGGCAAATGTCTTAACTGCTGAGCCATCTCTCCAGCCCTATTTCCGAATATTTCTAATGTTCTGTTTAGACACCGAGTTTGGCGAGAAAGTACACGATGATGAAGAACAGTCTTCACAGAAAATTTTAACTTAAGGGGCAAAAGAAGGTATGCAAAAGAATAAGAATTTATAAAAAAGAAACAAAGTAGAAAAAGTTGCATACCGTGCTGCCCCTGAATACAAAAATTTGAGTGTTTATGAAGATTCAAAATGAAAATAAAGTGGGTGTGGTGGTACATGCTTGTAACCCTAGCCCTTTGGAGGTAGAAGCAGAAAGATCAAATGTTCAAGGCTAGCCAGGTCCCACGTAAGCCAGAAGCACAAGAGGACACAAGCATACAAGATTGTACATGTGCACAAGTTGACATAAGCGTCTGGAGTTTGATTACAGTGGCTGGAGGCCCTGGCATGTCAGTTCTCTCTCTCTTGCACATACATTAAAAAAGGCCACTCTGTTGGGTTTGCAAAAAAAAGAAAAGTACAAATGAGTTAAAGCTTTACATTTTGGCAGGGATCTTTTGTGACATGTAGTTCAGTTTTATTCCACATTTTTTTCATGTCTGTGTGCATGCATATGTGATGTGTATATGTGTTTGTGGGTACATATGCACATGCATGTGAAGGCATTGGTTGTCTTCTTCAATCTCTTTAAACCTTATTCTTTGAGAAAAGGTCTTTCACTGAACCTAGAGCCCACAGATTTGGCTGAATTAGCTAGCTAGTGAGTCTCAGTGATTTGATGTCTCCCCAGTACTGGGATTACAGGCATATGCCCTCATTTCCAGCATTTATGTAGATGCTGGGGATCCAAACTCAGGTCCACATGCATAAGCAGTAAGCACTTTACCCACCAAACCATTTCCCCAACCCCTCCACCAGTATTTTTTGAACACTTAATGTGTTGAAACCGAAGGGCTTTAAACACCTTGGAATTCACAACCTAGCAGAGGAGACAGACAAGAAAATTATCAAGTACAAGGTCAACTGATTAAAAATAACATAATATACAGCACATAAGCAGGGCTTTTCAGAGGAAGTGATGTTTAAAATGAGACTCACAGGCTGAGTTGAGATTAGCTAAATGACTAGCAAATGGGGGTGATTGAAATAAGAAAGACCCTGCGTAGCAATCCATGGAGAAAATGCACACAGTTGAAACAAACAGTAATCTCAGTGAGTGATTTTGCAGAAATATCTATCAGTAAGTAAGCAGGAGTCTGCTAATGACCAACCCTACAGGAAAATTTACCCATGCATTTGTAATTCAACCCAAACTGGCATTAAAGGCTGCTGAGGACTTTAAGTAGGAGAGTGATCTGATCAGGGTTGTGCTTTCAAAACTTCCCCTGAAAGCTTGTGGACAGGAGGAGCAAAGCAAGGCCGGTTGATGAGTTCTGTTGGTTTCTGAAAAGATTAAAGAGGAGTTGGGTAGACTCAAGAAATATGTAGGAGGGAACATGGACAGTTCTTGCTAATTAGTTGGCAGTGGGAGGCTTGAGGAGAGAGAACAGTCAATGACATTAAGATTGTTTGCTTTTGCAATATATACTGATCTAGGAAACATTGTTCATGGAATAGTTATTTAAATGTTTCTCTCCCATCCTCCCTTCCTTCCTCCTTCCCCTTCTTCCTTCCTTCTTTCCTCCCTCTCTTCCTCCCTCCTTCCCTCTCTCTCTCTCTCTCTTTCTCTTTTTGGTAGTTTCACTGTATATTCCATTCTGGCAACAAACTTAGGGTGATCCTTCTGACTTATCCTGCGTATTGGTATTATAGGCACGTGACACTATGTCAGTAGTTTGAGAATATAACATAGTGAGTTCAGTTCTGAACATGTTGAATTTGAGGTACCATCTAGACATCGTAATTGTAATAATTTATATTCATTGTCAACACAGCAGGAGCTAGAATCATCTGTGAGCAATTGTCTAGGTTAACTTCTGGCCATGCTCTTGAGGGATTATCTTGATTAGGATAATTGGGGTGGAAAGACACACCTTAACTGTGGGTGGCACCTTCCCATAGACTGGAGTTCTGATCCGTTTAAAAAGAAGCCAGCTGGCATTCATGGCTCTCCGCTTCCTCACTGTGGACTGAATGTGACCAGGTCCCTCAAGATCCTGCCCATATGATTTCCCCAACATTATGGACTGTAACCTGGAACTTATAAATGGAAATAATCTCTTCTTCCCTTAAATTGATTTTGTTTTTGGTTTTTCGAGGTAGGGTTTCACTCTAGCCCAGGCTGACCTTGAATTCACTATGTAGTCTCAAGGTGGCCTCAGAGTCATGGCGATCCTCCTACCTCCGCCTCTCGAGTGCTGGGATTAAAGGCTTGTGCCACCACGCCTGGCTAGGAAACCTTACTTTTTATCTATTACTTCTTATAATTATCACAACAATCCATCAAGGGAGGCACAGTGATCTCACATATACAGATAATGAAATGGAGAAATTTCTCAAGATCATAATATTCCAAAAAATAAAAACAGATTTTAAACCCATCTGTGTGATTCAAAAATTTTAGGCAGTATTTATTACTACTTTGCATCAAAGACACTAATTAAATTTCTTACATCTCTTCAAAATCCATATATCACCTACAAATAAATTTTCTAAAGATACCGTTGTTAGTGTTACCATCCACATTTCTTCTATCCAAGTACCAATGGTTCATCACTCTATGCTTTGGTTGCAGAACATAACAAAACAGAATTATCTTATAAAAACCAAAGATGAGTCAGGCATATCAGATATGTTGTGTATCTAGTTCCTACTAGTTGAAACATTCCCTACTAGTGGGAGGGGAGGAGACTAATATGATCCAGGAAGCTACTAAACTTAGAAGTCTCAAGAAGCCAAGGAAACCTAGGAGGGTGAGGAAATTCTGAAAGTTACAAGATTCACAATGCCCCTCCCCAAGATTATAAAAGCATCAAGCAAGTGCTGGCAAGGGGAGACTGTGCATTGGCTGGAGTTGCCTGCATGATGAGCAAGAAGCACCAGGGATGTACCTTTGCAGTGATTCACTTGCTTTTATGTCACCCATGCTCCTGCAAGCAACCCTCATCTGTATTCCTTTAAGCAATACGAATATGCCAAAGTAGATGGGTTGAATCATTTCTATGATCTGTAGGTGGTGTTCTGTCTGGAGTGAATAGAAGTTTGTTCATGTCTCACCAGGAAAAGCCAACCTGCCATATTTTTGTCGGCTGTGATACCTTTCACTTGAAAAAAAATGTGTTCATGTGATGGCCAGTTGCACATCTAAATTCAGGTTCTATTCGATATCCACATGATGAATTACACTATTGTTTGGCTTTGGATCACAATTAGACTTCTGTGCTGATACCATTTATTGTGAAAATAATCCACATGCCTCTTGACAATCACTGAGCTGGAGCCCAACTACTAGCTAAGGTACTGATCCACATCAAGATGTCTATAGGGGGTCTAATTCCCCAGTATCAATATAGAGCCAGATGCACAAAGTGGCACAAGTGCCTGGAGTTCATTTGCAGTGGCTAGAGGCTCAGATGTTCCCATTCTCTCTGCTTTCAAATAAATAAAAAATATTATTAATATTTTAATTATTTATTTGAGAGAGAAAGATAGAGTGAGCATGGGGCTCCAGGGCCTCCTACCATTGCAAACAAACTCCAGATGCATATGCCACTTTTGTGCATCTGGCTTTATGGAGAATAGAACCCAGATTGCAAGCAAGCACCTTTACTGGCTGAACCACTTTGTGCAAACCAATACAGATTCTTTTAAAATAGAAGTCTTTACTGAATTTGGAATTTTGGTGATTGCTTTTTATTTGTTTTGTTTCACTTTTGCTAATTTTAAATCATAGAACCATGAGCTTTTCCTTTGTAGGAATCTGTTACATAAACCAATGTTAGTTATGTTCAATTACCCCTACCTATACGTTTGCAGACTTCTGCCAAAAGCCTTCCCTGAATGTTGAACATTTTCCCAATTTTTGTACTTCAGAATGTGAATATACAAATGATTATGTGGTTCTATCTGTTTCTTCTTTGTCTTTTGGGTGATCTACTCATCCTGGTTATTTCGGCACTATCTTGATTTTCAACTGAAATCTCAGGGCCTGGGGAAATGGTTCCATGCTTAAAGGCATTTACTTGCAAATATTGCCGATCAGTTTCAATTGCACAGCCACCCACATAAAGTCAGATGCAAAAAGTGCCTCATGTATTTAGCATTAATTTGCAGTGGCAAGAGACCCTGGTCTACACACACACACACACACACACGCGCGCGCGCGCGGGGGGGGGTAAATAAATTAAAAAAAAATAAGGTACTAGGTCCTGAAAATTTAAAGCAAAAGAAAACTGAAATGCTCTATCTTGGGAATCATCTAAGTCCCAGAAATCATGGATATTGGTGTTCTTAAATGTACCCCAAACCTAACAAATAGTTGCTAGACCATAAAATATTCCTAGCTGAGGTCCTACCATAAGATTTAATATCAGGATTCAGCTTAGCAAGTATTGCTATCATTTTTGGCTCTCATCTATTTTCACAAGAATATAAATTTAAACCCAGGAAATCCATCAAACCTTTATGTTACATCCACAGTGTTTCATGGGTGGGATCCCTCATAGGATGCTATTTGTCAATGAGTAAAGAACATCACACTATGACACAGTGGTTCTCTCTCTTGGCACTTACATATTAAAATCACTTGAGTAGCTTTGCCTGCTCCATCTGAAGGAGTAGGGTTTCCAGTGAGCAGTAGAACACTTGCCTAGGATGCACAAGATCCTGAGTAGCATCCCCAGCACCAGTTTAAAATGAACGTTCAGACTGCCCATGTTACACACAATATCAATTAAATTAAGAATCCCTTGAAGGTGGGGCAAAGGTGTAAGTGTCTTTAACATGCTTCCATAGACTACAATATGAAGACAAGGCTGGCAATCACAGCAAGCAATGGCCTGAATGTTTGTGTCCCCACCCCCCTCCCAAATTCATACATTGAATCCTAATCAGCTTTGTGCTGGTGTTAGGATCCTACAGGAGGTGATTAGGTCATGAGAGTAGAGCCCTCGTGAATAGGATTAGTGTCCTTATTAAAGAGACCCTAGAATGCCACTTCCACCAAGAGAGAACATGATGAAACAGCACCATCTATGAATCAGACTAAATAACTTCACTAGACACCAAATCTGCCTACACCTTTGATTAGACTTCCTTTACTCCAAATCTGTGAGAAATAAATTTATGCTGCCTATATGCCACTTAGCCTGTGGCATTTTGGTATAGTTGCATGAATCGACTAAGGTAACTGGAATTCTGCCCTTTTCTGCATTGTGACTATACATGGAGTTCTGTGGGATGGAGCTACTAACAGCCTAGGTTGTATGACTGAGAGATCCTTAGAAGGTTTCCATTGTATTTCTCCACCATATATTATACTCTCCAAAACTGCATTACTGAAGACTCACAAGATTCCTCAGGAGACATAGTAAAAGGTGGAAGGAACATAAAATAGTGCCTTATGTTCTTGAAATATTTTCTATCTTTAAGGGGGCCTAATTCAACTGTTGAATTATAGTTATGCCTGTTCCATAAGATTAAGGACTAAACAATGAAGAACATTTTCTTGCCTGCAATTTGTTTTTGTTTCTGTTTGGAGACCGAGTCTCACTATGTAGTCCAGGCTAGCTTCAGATATTTGACCTTCTTACCTTGAATGGCTAGGATTATAGGTTTGCAACACTATATCCAGCTAGCAAGAATCTTATAATAATGGTGTCATAATATTGCATTACCATGGGCAGGCCTAATGCCTAAAGCAAATGTGCTTTATGGTGGGCAGTTTTAAAGTAAGGCTTCAAGGAACCTGTTTAGTTGTGGTTGGAAGTGCCAAGAGAAACAGAACGAGTACTATGTAAGAAGACAAGGGGAGAGTGAGCAAAAACCTCCCTACCTCCCAAGGGTGATTATAGGTCAGACTTGGATATGAAGTTAGACCTTTCAGAAGTACAATCTAAAAGCTGCATCTGCTTTTCAGGAAGCCTTTGTATGGTCAGTTCTCTTCAGGTAGCTTACTTGAGCATATATAGCTAAATTTGGATGTGACCCAAAATCTACCTTTTCAGAAACATTAGAGTGGAACTGGACCAGGAAAAGGATTGCTTCAAAAACTTCATCCCTGGAAACAAAACAGCATATTGCCTTACCCAGATCATAACATATGGCAAGAAGTAAAATCTCCGACTCTCTGCTTCACAGTTTCCATAAGGTCTGAATAGTGATTGAAGCCAGGGATTCTGCTTGGCACCCTACAGATGATACCACAGAGATGATGCTTCTGACTCACTGAGCCATCCCAAATTATCTCCCCCAGCAGGTGTCAAATGACTCTAAAGGTCTGCTATGAGAAAAATGTTCCTTCCAGTATTGAAAGCTAGTTACTTCTAAATATGTTATTTTCAAATATTTTTAATTTTATTTAATTTACTGATTTGCAAGCAGAGAGATATAGAGGGAAGAGAGACAGAGAGAATGGGCACACCAAGGCCTCTAGCCACTGCAAAAGAACTCCAGATTCATGTAGCACTTTGTGCATTTGGCTTTAAGTGGGTACTGGGGAATCTAACCTGGGTCCTTTGGATTTGCAGGCAAGTGCCTTAACCACTAAGCCATCTCTTCAGGCCTAAATATGTTCTTTTAATGTGTGTGCTTGTATGTATATTGGCATACATATGCCATGGTGCACATATAGGGGTCCAAGGACAACCTTAGGATGTTTTACTTCCACCTTGTTTGTAGACATGGTGTTTCTGTTTCTTATGTGCTTGTGTGTGTTTTTTTAGTTAGTCTACAGGCTTCCAGATTCTGCTGGCTTTGCTTCCCATTGTCTTTGACAGGATGAGATCACAGGCTAGTACACCATTTTGTGTCTGGCTTTATATTGGTGTTGATTTATCAAACTTGGGTCAGCAGGCTTGCAAGGAAACACCTTCAATTGCTGAGCTACTTCTCCCATTCTCAATATTTTATTATTATTATTAACTGAGATCGGTAACACCTTAAGCTAGGAATTCTTTTTTTTTTTTAAGAAGCTGGAGCACCAGGTCTGCATTCCAGAGGTCAGGATATCAGGATGCAGCCCTGAATTGTTCGGAGTGTCAGCTTTTTTATTTTTATTTATTTAACAGAGAAAGAGGGAGGGAGAGAGAGAGAGAATGGGCATGCCAGGGCCTCCAGCCACTGCGAACAAACTCCAGATGCGTGCGCCCCCTTGTGCATCTGGCTTATGTGGATCCTGGAGAGTCAGACTGGGATCCTTTGGCTTTGCAGGCAAACGCCTTAACAGATAAGCCACCTCTCCAGCCCCTAAACTAGGAATTCTTGCTGGGACAAAATATCTGACCAGAAGTAGCTTATGGAAGGAAAGGGTTTATTTCTGACTTTTCATTTGGAGGGGAATTTTCATTATGACAGGGAAAGCATGGCAAGAGCAGACAGTTGAACTTCACATTTTCACTCAGCAGGGAAGAAGTGAGAGTGAGCTCAGTAATGCTGAGGAACACACCTCTTCCAGCAGTGCTTCACTTACTTCCCAAAGGCTTTGCCAGCTGGGGGTTAAGTATGAGGCTTAAACACAAACACATGAAGCTATGGGGGAGCATTTCACATTCAAACCACCACAACTACCCAAAAAATAATACCTTGGTTTCATGTCTTAAATCTCAAAGATTGTTTCTGCCTTATTTTACTGTTTTCTACTTTTTTGACATTCTCATTCTCTTTCTCTCTCTCTCTCTCTCTCTCTCTCTCTTTCTCTCTCTCTCTCTCTCCCTCCTGGCTTAAACCTTTTCAACTATGAACGTGTCAGTGATTACTTGACAGCCAGCCAAGAACAAGTTGTTGATTGAGGAGGAAGAACAGATATCATGAAAGAAAATCTGTGTTTACCTGGCCCAGGGAGATGCTATAACTCACCAGAGCAGAAACCCAGAGGTTGCAGAGAGCTCAACACTAAAGTAGAATTATAACACACCCAGCAAGGCTCTGGGAACAATGTGGATGAGGGTTGGCAAGACTGTAAGAGCCGATGTGGGAAGGAGTATCCTGAAGCACTGTCCCCCTCTGCAGAGACTGGAGTGCATTCATAACCACACTATGAGTACCAACAACCCTACTGAGGAGGACCCTCAGTGGAATGGGGATGGGGAAGAAGGGATTTCAGAGGAAAACACAAAGGGAATGAGACCAACACATGATTTGTTCAGTAAAGTTCATACTTAATAAAAAAATAAATACATTACAAAGAAGAAAAACTGTCTAGGGGAAGAAGTAAGTAATATAGCCTTGAACTATTGATTCTTATGATATTTTTAGGTGCCTTTATTTTTTTATTTGTTGAGAGGTAGAGAGAGAGAGACAATTGGCATATCAGGGCCTCTTGCCACTACAGATGAATTCCAAACACATGCTCCACTTTGTGCATCTGGATCTAAATGAGTACTGGAGAATCAAATCCAGGCTAGCAGCGTTTGCAAGCAAACATCTTTGGCTACTGAGCCATCTCTCCAACTCACCACTGATTTTTTCTAATGGAAGGGACAGGTTAGGAGTCTCAGGTTACAAGATATAGATAAAGATCCATCAGGCAAGAACAAGGTCTTTGAATTGAATTTCTAGTTTATGGAGTGGGGTACTGTATAAGGTAACTGGAAGTGTATTATGTAGTAGCGCTGAGGTGTATCTCTACTCAGAAATAATTAAACCTTTGTAATACTATTCATTCAACTGCTATGAGATTAAAGAAACACTCTATTTTTATCATCTCTGAACGATAAAGCTCAAAATCACTAAAATAACTTAAAGCAGAAAAAGTAATTTTTCTTAAAATTATAAAACATAAGCTGGAAGCACATAAAGAATTGTTTGAGCATTTTGATAGATTTGGAGCTATATAAGACATAATTCAGGAAGATTTAAAAATGAAGGGATTGGGCTGGGGAAATGTTTCAGTTAGTAAAGCGCTTGCCTCCCAAGCATGATGACACAAGTTCTATCCCAAGCACCCTCGTAAAAAGGCTGAGCATGATGGCATGCATCTGTGATCTGAGCACTGGTAGGCAGAGAGAAGACAACCTCTGGAACTTGCTGGCCAGCTTTTCTTGCCTACTAGGTGAGCTCCTGATCAAAGCAAGACACATTCTCAAAAAGAAGCAATGGCATTCCTGAGGGTAACACTGGAGGTTGTCATCTGACCTCTGCAGGCTCATATGTGCGCGCGCACGCACGCGCGCGCACACACACACACACACACACACACGAAAATATGGTGCTTGAAACCTTTAACCTTTCTGGTAATCTTACTCATAATTTTTAGAACTAGTAAGCCAGGGAACAGGGTGTTTTCAAATTATTGACGAAGCAAACATGATAACTTTAGAATATTGGCAGTTTTAAGAATGTGCGGTAATAAGTACAGATTAGAACTAAACAGTCTGGGTGCTAGAACAAGACATGGGGGAAAGATCAACTACATATCTAACCCAAAAATAATTCATTTGGTTTCATTGGTTTTTATCAGGAATGTTGGTTAGCAAGGCTGCTGAGAGCGAGGATTTAAAGAAAAAATGTGCTGTCTATGGAGAGCAAAATGCTGAGTGAGTTTGATTCAAAATTCACCACAGGCCAGGAAAAAATTTTGCAAATCTCTGACCCCTATTGCACACGCATGGCTTCAGCTGTGTGTAAGCCTCTCATTCTCCAGCAGCCTTTGATTCTAAAAGAGCAGGGCCATTTTCTCAGCCTACACTTCTCATTAAGTTTCAAACGCTTCCTTAGGATTTGAAACTGCCTTTCTCTTTCCCCATGTCTACTAATGCCAGCCTGTCCTGACAGTGCTGA
This sequence comes from Dipus sagitta, assembly GCA_036346955.1. Taxonomy (NCBI): domain Eukaryota; kingdom Metazoa; phylum Chordata; class Mammalia; order Rodentia; family Dipodidae; genus Dipus; species Dipus sagitta. Next base: position 126,285,076 of record CM070776.1, read on the forward strand.
AAAGAGCTGCTCTTTTGTGCTCAGACAGGATGTTCCTTTGATATATCTTGCTGGGATAGCCCAGGACTCTTGGTGTCGCATACCAAATGTGAATTGCTTCTACTCAGAGGGAATTAAATGTTGTATGTAAAAACTGTATGGTGTTTTGAGCATTCACTCAAGAAGAATGTCATGATTTTGTAGTGTGTGCAAAGATAATGAAGTAAACCCTGGAAAGGGAACTGGGGTTCATGCCAAGGGGGAGCTGAAGCTCAATTGATAGAGTGATTGCCTAGCAAGCATGAGCCCTGGATTCTATCCTCTGCAACATAGGTGAACTCTGACCTGTAGTCCCAGCACTCCGGAAGTGGACACTGGAGGATCAGAAGTCCAAAGGCATCCTCACCTACATAGAGCACTCCAGGCCAGCCTGGGCTATATGAGATCCTGTTCCAAGCAAGCAAGCAAGCAAGCAAATTAAAAAAAACAACAATTAACAATAATAAATGGTTATAAGTTGTAATACCTTCATTTAAAAATTGTACCACATTTAACTTAAAACAGGGGTAGTCATGAGTCCTGGGGGTGTAACTTCTGCTGCTGTCTGGCTAAATGTATATAGTATACTTATCAAACTGCCCAGTAAGCACTTCTCTTAATGTTCATACCCATATATTAACACTACTCTCACTTTTGGTAGAGAGTCTTCTCTTTTCAGATGGCAGTGACCTTGGGATGACCCAGAAGGTATCACGGTGCTGGAAAGAAGTGACAGAAGTGCTCAGTACTGCAATATCTCTATCACACCTTCCAAGGCTCAGGGTCTGTTGCGGGAGAGGTGGCGGAAAGAATGTAAGAGTCAAAGGAAGGGTAGGACTCCTTACAATGTGCTCCCCCCAGACACAAAATGGCCTGGATATCCATGACCTCACAGTGCCTGATACTACCTACACAAGACCATCATAATAGGAGGAAAAGATCATGACATCAAAATAAAAGAGTGACTCATTGAGATGCAGAGAATGGACTTTCAAAGGGGAAAGTGGGGGGGGGAGGTTATTACCATGGGCTATTTTTTATAATCATGGAAGTTGTTATTAAAAAAATTAAAAAAACACATTGTATTTATAAAAAAATTGTACCACATTTACACAATGGAATTCTATTCAGCAGTAAGGGAAAAAAATGATATAATGAAATTTGGAGAAAAATGGACAGACTTGGAACAGATCACACTCAGCGAACTCACACAATCACAGAAAGACAAACACCACATGATCTCACTTATCTGTGGTTCCTAAGCTGGACCTGCTCAAGTTGCTGACATACCTGACAGGCAGCTCAAGGCTCAGACAATAGGGCTGGAAGGGTTTTGGGGAAGGGGAAGGGAAGTGGGGGGAAATAAGTACAAAACTAAATCCAAAATGAACTGGTACCATAGAAACATTTATCCTTGGAGAAAGACTAAAAGATATAACCCTCTACAGGAGTAAGGGGGGAGCACCTGAAAAGAAGGGCCCTGGAAAGGGTGGGATGAAGCCTAAGCTTATTTTTTTTCCTCTGGCATGTAACTCCCAGTACCATAAATTGGTTGCTACCCACATTGAGCTGTTGATTGGAGAGACCTATGAGTTTCCCAAATCAAGACAGGCTTCTGTCAAAGCACTTGGTTACCTGCCTGAGGCAAAAAGTAAAACCCTATTGCAGAAGACACCATATGCTGCCAACACACAGTAAGGAGAGACCTGGCTGGCATCTGAAAGAGAGCCTGTCCCCAGATAGCCCATCTAGTGCTGGAAAGTGCTACATGAGCTACTGGGGGAAAGTAGCCAACAACAGACTGAACAACCAGAGGTTTAAGCTACTCAGGAGCAAACACCCTGGCAGGATGTACACACCAGTGCAACAGTGGCACACAGCCTTGGTGGGTAACCAATATCTTGCTGATTGGTTGAGAGACCCGCTCAATGTAAAGGAACACTATCTGAATTGAGAACCAGATCAGAATCCTATGGAGACAAAGATTATTCTCTCCTGTGTCAAACTCTCACTGGCCTTTGGCTAAAAGAGGGGCTACATACACAAATTCTCCCTAAATTAATAATGCTTATCTCACTTAAACTAGGCTGACTTCACTCTCCATTGGAGAATCTGTTCTTCTTTTTCAGAAGGCAGTGAGACCTGAGGAGAAAAACTACGCTTCGCTCTTCAGCCAAGCCACAGCTGAAACCACAGAGGAACTGGGGAGATGAGCATGAGTGCTGCTTCCATGCTGTTCCTGATAATCAGTGCCAAGGTGAAGGAAGCAGACCCTGAGGATACTCAACACCTACCAACGCAGAGATCCAGAGGCTCCTAAGAGCTCATCACTGAAGTAGACTTAAAACTTTTAAGTTTTAAGAAATACACCCACCATGGCTCAGGCAATTTTGCGGAAGAGGGGGCATAAAGATTGTGAGAGCCACAGGTTGAGGCATCATGCCCAGAGGCACTCCCCCCCCCAAAAAAAACCTGATGGCTTCTCCCACAATGCATAACCCACAACCCAGTAGGGAATCCATGCAACCCCACTGAGGAGGGTCCCCAGTGGAATGGGGGCAGGGACAAGAGGGTACCAATGCATGATGTAGCCATATGAAATATATTGTTAATAATAATAAAAAGAAAAGAAAAGTTGTACCAAAAATTATTAAACTCTGTAACAATCATTGTATTAATGGCGTGTGTGGCCTACAAAATTTAAACTTTATAACAGCATTGTACATTCACTTTTGTAATAGGAAACAGATTCAGAGAAGTTAAGTCCAAAGTTACACAGCTAATAATGGGATTTTTGGTTTAAGCCTGATTTATTCCAACTCCAAACACAAAATATGTATTCTCTATAGTCTAATGCCTTGAAGGACATGGAGTCTGGTAAGGGAAAGAAATATATTGAATGACCTCTGGTAAAAGGCAAACATGGTAAATTCAACAAATGATATGAGCCAACTGTGATCAGAGTACAGATTAGAGAGTAATTTCTAAGGTGGCTTCACGAAAAAAGGAAAACTGAAATTGGGCTTTAAATGAAAATGAGAATTTCATGGATGGAGAGGAGGTGAAGGGGAGTTCAAGTAAATGAGTTAGGTCATAAACTGACATGTTCAGTGTAACTAGCATTACATACGTCAGTGAATAGTGGTCACAATGAAAAGCTGTGATGATTATCACTTCCTGGCCATGTACTTTTATATCAAGTCAGAGCATTCCCTTTGATATAACTCATGGAAAGTAAATAGTAGCTTTTGTGCAGGCAAGTGATGTGGTCACATCTGTGATTTGGAATGAGCATGGTGACCCTTTGGAATAATGAAATAGGAATCAAATTGATTAGAGTCCAAAAGCCACTTGTGTGACTAGTGATCATGAGGGATGGGCTAGAGATGGCACTGGAGTAGTTCTGTGGGAGTTAGAAAAGAAACTGTGAACGATATACAATTTCATAGCTGCTAATGATAGGAATTGGAAATAGAGTGAGAGAACTGAAAAGGTTATAGACATTTCTAACCTCATTGAGTAGGTAGATTGTTGTGCTGTGACCAAGACATTGGGCTCAGGAAAAATGAAATGTGAAGGGGTAGCCCATGAATTGTGTGAGTACTACAGAACAGTAGGCAGCTATGTGCAGCTTTGAAACTTAAATAAAAGGTAAGACTATAAATTTAAGAGTCATCTGGATGAGACTACCCAGGTAGAGTAGCAAGGAAGAGAACAATTTCTATTTCAGGCAATAATGTAGGTTTGTGGAGGAATCTTTTGCAACAAAGAATGCCTAGAAAGCTGGATACAATGTTCCAAATGTTGTTTTTAAACTGGAGCTGAGCTTTCTTAAGTAAGGGAAACTGAAGAAGCCATGCAATATTGCTTGGATTTCTGGAAGCACTCAAGGCAGACTTTTTCTTGGAAGTATCTGCTCCCTGGTAGGCTGCAGATGGTATTAAAGGACTGTGTAGTAAGACCAAAACAGATCAGCCTGTGACTCAAGCAAGGCAGCCAGGCTCACTAGAGACCTTGTCATAAAGCCTAAATCCTCTAATGGTCACTACCTTAATATGTGGCCTAGAAAATATCTCATCTTTATGTAGAATACTTGTCTGCCTAGGAAGTAGCAGAGTGTGACGAGATATTGTTTCCCCTATGAATCCCGTGTATGTGTGTGTGCATGTGTGTGTGTGTGTGTGTGTACATGTGTGTGCACATATTCGTATAGGAGGAGGCCAGAGGTTGTCATCAAATGTCTTCCTCATCCGCTCTCCATCATAGTTTTTTGAGATGATCAGTATTTCTCACTCAGCCTATAGCTCACAGATTTGCACAGAGTAGTTAGCCTGCAAATCTCAGGGATCCTCTGTTTCCACCTTCCCTACTGCTAGGATTTTAGGCTCACACACCACCAAGCCCAGAGAATTCCTAGCCAGAAGTCCAAGCCAAGCACTTTTAATAGCAAGTTGCTATCTCTGGACTTCAAACTACCTAGCTGAAAAGTTTGTTCATGGTAATTGTTGGTTAACACCGAGGTGCGTTATAGTAACAAATGCAAATTTTCTCTGTAACAATTTTAAATTAATCACAAATAATTCTCATAGGTAAAATTCCAAAAGCATGAACATACAATGCAAAAAATTTCCCAGTTTCATGAAGAAACAAGATATTATGAGTGGAAATCTGCAGACATTGGATATGAAATAAGTATGTTTGATATGATGAAAAATAAAATGAGACAGAATTTAAAGATATTAAAAGATAAGAAACTGAAAACTGAACAGGGCGATTGGTGCGGGAAGATACAAATGGAACTTTGAGAATTGTAAAACAAACCATTGTTTGTTAAATTTTCAGCATAGACTGCTAAAACACATATGTTAACAGAAAATAGAAAAGAATTTAGAATTTGGAAAACAGGTCAGATGATATTGCCACATAAGATGTGTTAAGATAAACATGTAAACAAATCTGATACATATTAAGGCACATAGAGGATGATGTAAGAATGTTTAGAAAATATCTAACATTGAGATTTTAGAAGCCAAGACTAGAAATAGTGTGGATGGTTTTTTTTGCATGTTGTTTTTTTTCATTTTCTTTTATTTTCTATTGCTACTGATTGGTTGAGCTGAATAGTTTTGCTTATTGATAGCCAAACTATGGATTTTATACAAAACCAGATTACAATATTCTTGTATCTGGAAAAATCTGATATGGACAAAAAGCAGAGTATGAATATTTAAGGCACATGAAGCTACAGAGAGTAAAGTATGAAGAAAAGATCTGCTAACTGAATTCAAAATAAACAAGAAATCTATATTATATAGTAGCATCTTTGATTTAATTATGAAGACATGAAAAACTTTAAAATTTTTAAAGTTCATCAGAATCAGGATACATACATTGGTTTCTCGAGGTAGGGTTTCGCTCTAGCTCAGGCTGACCTGGAATTCACTATATAGTTTCAGGGTGGCCTTGAATTCACTGCGGTCCTCCTACCTCTGCTTCCCAAGTGCTGGGATTAAAGGCATGTGCCACCACGCCTGGCTCTTTTTTATATATTTTTAGTATATTTATATATTTTATATATTAGGAGGAGATTTAGCACTTCTAAAATTTTTGTTAGATATGGAAATATTTAATATGTAAACAACACATGTTGGTGCCATCCCTTCCCTCCTCTCTGTCCCTTATCTTCAAAGGTCTTCCTTGTTAGGGATGCAGGTCAACCCCATGGGGATTGTGGCTCATGCAGTATAGGGGTAGAAGCAATGGCTCTGTGCAAAATGTCCCAACTTGTGGCTCTAACAATCTTTATGCCCTTTCTTCAGCAAAATTCCCTGAGCCATGCTGGGAGCCTTTTAAGTCTACTTCAGTGATGGGCACTTAGGAGCCTCTTGATCTCTGGTTTGGTAGGTGTTGAGTGTCCTCAGTGTCTATCTCCTTCACCCTTGTGCAGATATCAGATTCACTAAGAAAGCAGCACTCTTGGTCATTTTTCCAATTCCTCTGTGGTTTTTATCTGAGGCCGGGCTGCAGTGTGCTGGTTCATTTATCTCCTCAGGTCCAGCTCCCATCTGAAAAAGAGAAGCAGATTCTCCAACAGAGAGTGAAGTCAGCACCAGTTAAATGGGATAACCATTATTAATTTAGAGAGAATTTAATGGTTGCACACCCTCTTATAGCCCAGGATTAGTGGAGGCTTGACAATGAATGGAAAGCAGAATCATTATCAGGATATGATTCTGACTTGTTTCCCAGTTCCAGATATGGTTTCCTTTCTACTGGGCAGATCTGTTAGCCAATTCAAGAGCAATTGGTTACCCACCATGGCTGCCACTACTGCACTTGTGTGAGCATCACGTCAGATTGTTCGCTTCTGAGTCACTTAGACTTTCAGTTGCTTGGACAGACGTTGGCCACTTTCCCCTGGTAGCTCATGTAGCATCTTCCAGCACTAGATGGTCTAATTGTCTGGGGACTGGTTCTCTTCCAGATTCTAACCAGGTCTCTCCATGGTCTGTGCCCAAAAGTTTATGGTGTCTTCAGCAGTAGGGTCTTACCATTAACCTCTGGTGGGGAATCAAGTGTTCTGACAGAAGTCTGTCTTGTTTGTTTTGGGAGATCTAGTAGGTCTCTGTGATCAACAGCTCATTGTGGATGTAAAACAAATCCTGGTAAAGGGAAGTATAGGCCAAGGTCAATGGAAGAGAAAAAAGAAAAGACAGAGAAGAAAGAGAAACAGGAGAAATTTAAAGCTAGGTTTCGTTTCACCCTCTCCAGCACCTTTCAACTCAGGTGCTCCCCCTAAGGTCCTTTTGAGGGTTCTATACTTTAGTCTAACTTCTAGGATATAGGATTTTATAGTACCAGTTCAATTTCGGTTCAATTTTGTGTCAGTCCCACACTTTCCCTTCCCCCACGCCCTATCCTCCCTATTGTCCAAGCTTCAATATGCCATTCAGGTAACTCAGCAACCTGGGCTGATCCAGGTTAGGAACCACAGATAAGTGAGACCATGCAATTGTTGTCTTTCTGTGATTGTGTGAGTTCACTTAGAATGATCTGTTCCAAATTCAACCATTTTTCTACAAATTCCATTCTATCATTTTTTTCTTACTGCTTAGTAGAATTCCGTAGTGTAGATCTTGGTTATCCATTCATCCAATGATGGGTAGCTGGGTTGATTCCAGTTTTAGCTATTATGAATTGAGGAGCTATAAACATAGTTGAGCAAATATTTCTGAACTGAGATGTGGAGCTTTTAGGGTAAATGCCCAGTAAGGGAATAACAAGGTCTGTTTGTAACTCTATATTCATCCTTTTCATGACTTTCCATAGTTGTTGTACCAGCTTACATTCCCACCAACATTGAATGAGGGTTCCTATTTCTCCACATCCTCACCAACATTTATTTTCATTTGATTTTTTAATGTTTGCTATCCTTACTGGGGTAAGGTGGAATCTCACAGTTGTTTTAATTTGCATTTCTCTAATGGTTAGGAATGTTGAACATTTTCTTAAGTGTGTGTTAGCCATTTGTAATTCTTCATCTGAGAACTCCCTATTTAGTTCTCTGCCCCACTTTGGGAGTGGGCTGTTTGATTTTTTTATTATTTAGCTTTTTGAGTTCTTTGCAGATTCTAGATACTAGGCTTCTGTCAGTGGCATAGCTGGGGAAGATTTGCTCCCATTCAGTGGGTAATCTATTGGCTCTGCTTATGGTATGTTTGTCTGTGCATAAGCTCTCTAGCTTTCTAGATCCCATTGGCTGCGTGCTTGTGTAATTTCCTGTGCTACTGGAGTTTGTGTCAGGAAATCTTTCCCTAGTCCTATATAGTGGAGAGTGCCTCCTATTTTTAACGTTTTTTTTTTCTGAGGATATGCTTGATATCTGAGGCCTTCTGGCATTCCATATGAATTTTGAGATAATTTTTTTTCAATCTCTGTGAGAAGAATGGTGCTGATATTTTTTATTGGTATTGTGTTAAATCTGTATATTGCTTTTGGTAGAATTGCCATTTTCACAATATTAATTCTACCTATCCAGGAGAATGGGAGGTCTTTTCATCTTCTCAAGTCCTCTCAACTTCTTTCTTGAGTTTTTATTAATGTTTTCATTATATAGGTCTTTCACATCCTTGGCTAGTGTTATTCCAAGGTATTTAACTTTTTATTCCTATTAAAAATGGGACAGCCTCACTGATTTCTTTCTCTGTATATTTGTCCTTTTCATATAAAAAAAGCTACTGATTTTTATGTGTATGTTTTTGAGGCAGGATCTCACTATGTAACCTTGCTTAGTCTGGAATCCACTCTGTAGCCCAAGCTGACATCAAACTCATGGTTATCCTCCTCCTCTAGCCTCCCAAGAACTGGATTTGCAAATGTGAGCTATCACATCTGCATTTGTTTTTGAGGCAGGATCTCGCTAGATAACAGTGGCTTGTCTGGAACTCACTATGTAGCCCAGGTTGGCCTTGAACTTGTGGTGATCCTACTTCCTCTGCCTCATGGGATCATAAGCATGTGGCATAACACTCATTTTAGGAATAATATTAAAAACCAATGTGCCTAGAGAGTTTAAGGATTTAATCTAAATGAAAAGGAAAACAAAACGAACAATACTGGGCTGGAGAGATGGCTTAGCAGTTAAGGCATTTGCCTGCAATCCTGCACATGGCGGCACATGTTTCTGGAGTTCGTTTGCTGTGGCTAGAGGTCCTGGTGTGCCCATTCTCTCTCTCTCTCTCTCTCTCTCTCTCTCTCTGTGTGTGTGTTAAATTTATTAATTAACTAAATAAGTTAAAATTATTTTTAAAAAGAGTAATGCTTTGAAGAATACCAGCACACAGGGAAGAGAACTCAGGAAAAACAAACAAAAACCCCATAAATTGAAAAATGCTTATTAGGAAAGAGAAATAAGAGCTAAGACAGCCTAGAGGCATGGAAGCAAAGAGGAAATATGCTTTAAAAAGTCTCTGATCATTGTGTTTCCCTGCTGGGGATGAAACCCAGAGCTTCAATTATGTTAGGCAAGTGCTTCGCCACAGAGCTACAACCCCACCCACCCTGGTCAGTAATTTTAAGTATTGCAAACAAGTCAAGTAAAAGGCAATCTGTCAGGATTCATTTATCGACAGTCTTCCATGTGCTAGGCATAGTACTAAGTAGACACAAATACAACCTGTATATGATCTTCATACTCAAAATTACAGCAGACAGAGGGAAGCTGTTACTGTTTGGATAAATGGATATGTCGTGTCCATCAAATTGCCCTTTAAATATGTAAATGCCCATAGCTTAGTGCTGCTCTTACCATTGGTGCTTTGTTTTTGCAGATGTTGGTGACTACTGGGGAGATTCAAAACTCATCCAGGTGCTGAGAAGTGACAGTTGAGTGCTCAATGCTAAGTGAGACTCTCTATGATACCTTCCAAGGCTCAGGTAGCATTGCAGAAGAGGTAGCAGAAGAATGTAATAGCCAAAAGATGGGGCGGAATGTTTTGTTTGGAATGCTGTGCATAATTTTATTGTTTAAATTAATTAAAGAATATATCACTTGAAGGTACATTGAATTTATTTTTTGCTTGCATTCAACCCATCTTAATCCTCCCAAAACTACTTGTCATTGGTCAACTTTGTATGTGTGTATGTGTGTGTGTGCATGTGCATATGTGCACATTTATTTGTGTTTATCAAAAGAAGTCATATTGCAATGGCTTTATTTGTGTTTATAAAAAAGAACTTTTCCAAATTCGATTTAATTTAATAAAGATTTGTTAAATGTTTTCTATATGTGTCTCAACTGCTTATTGCAAAAAATACAAGAACATACAAAAGAAATATAGGTGCAATGATATCTATCACACAAGGCAGAATATTACATGTAAGTTTCACAAGACAGATTCAGGTGAGTACAGTACAGATTGTCACAAGAGCGAAGAAGCACATTGAGATTGGGAGGGAATAAAGTAAGATTCTGTAACGTAGTTTCATTTGAATCAGATCTCTTATTATAGACATGCTTTGGTGCCCAGAGACTGAGGGGAAAGCTAGTGGGGAGAAAGGGAAGCATTCTATGCATGAGTAGCTAAGGAGGACTGAACAGACTTTGTTGAAATGGATCCATTCAGAATTGCATGAGCCTGTGAGTAAAAGAAATTTGATTACAGTGGGTGAAATACATGAGGGCTTATTTGTCTCAGGCAATGAGAAGTCCAAAGGTAGGCGGTTGCTGGTGTTGGGTTTAGTAGCTCAAAAATGCCAGGGCTGTTTGTCATTCTCTTGACCTTTCCCTCGTGGTTGCAAGATGTCTATTGGAACTTTAAGAATCACATTCAAATACCAGGCAGTGGGTAGTAGAGTGATTCAAAAGGCAATATAGGATTTCTGAGAAGCCCCACCCATGACTTTTGCTTGGATCTCCCTGTCCACCTCTTTGAAAGAAAGAATAGACAACACACACATATGTTTTTTTTTTTTTTTTTTTTTTTTGAGGTAGGGTTTCACTCTATGTCCTGAAATTTACTATGTAGTCTCAGGATGGCCTCGAACTCACAGTGATCCTCGTACCTCTGCCTCCCAAGTGCTGGGATTAAAGGCATGTGCCACCACTCCCAACAACACACATATTTTTAGCTGAGCACATTATTAAAAGAAAGGCAGTGTGGAACAGATATTGGATGGGCAACAGCCTTTGCAATGATGCACATGTCGTTTCTTTGAGCCTTAAGAGTGGCCGTACAATTTCTTAGTGTATGAGCCAATCAATTTGAAAGGGATTACATATTCTTGTGCCTGGCATCATTTTGACTTGTCTATAGCTTTCCATTTACTCTTATGCAGTGAAATCTATTATCAGGGTAAACAGGTGTTATGGGCACACAGAAGACTAAGACCTTCAGTCACTCAGGGAAAACGTCCCAAAGCAGGGCTGCCTGCCTCAGCTAAATGCAGAGGAGGGATGGGGACACAATGGCAAGTGAAAAGTAGCTTTTACAAAGGCCCCAGAATAAGAAAGAGATTGAAGTTTCTGTGAATTACAAGCATTTCACGCTGGCTGATACAGAGTGCAGAAAAACGGTTATGAAAAGAAAAGGAAATGGGATGGCACTCATCTTTAATCCCAGCACTTGGAGGCTGAGGTAAAAGGATTGCTGTGAGATCAAGGCCAGTCTGGATTACATTGAGAGTTCTAGGTCAACATGAGCTAGACAGAGATCCTGCTTCAAAAACTGGTGGGGGTATAGAAATATAGATAGGATTCAAGTTAAGAAGACTTTTAAAATGTAGTAAAAGGTATGAACTGCACCACTGTTTAACATTTTTTTAAAGCAGACAAAAATTTTTTTTTAGCTTTTAAATTTAAACCAAAGGTAAGAGGAAGCTTTGTTTAGCTTATTTTAGAGGGTCAAATCAATGTGAGGGGGTGTTAGCTGCCTTCACCCTCCCCTCCCCAGGCAGAGAGGGCAAATGTACCTGAAAACCTACAAGCTAGTCATGTAACCAGGATCCCAACCAAGAGATCAAATTTAGACAGGTACAGCACATTCAAAGAGAGTACACAGACAGTCTCATTATGTAGCCTAGGCCAGCCTATAAACTTGCTATGTCACCCAGACTAACCTTGAACTTGATATTCTCCTGATTCTGCCTCCATAGTCCTGGGATTACAGGCATGTGCTCTTATTATGCCTGGCTCAATTTCTTGCTACATCTCTGTTGTCTTTCTTGCTACAGTTTTTAAAGTTTATTTGTTTATTTATTTATGAGGGAAAGTGTGTGTGTGTGTGTGTGTGTGTGTTTTGTACTAGGGCCTCTAACCACTGCAAACGAACTGCAGATGCGTGTGCTACCATGTACATCTGGCTTACATGGATTCTGAGGAGTAGGACCTAGGTCCTTAGGCTTTGTAGGCAAGAGCCTTAACCACTAAACCATCTATCCAGGCTTTGCAAGAAAGAGCCTTGACTATTAAGCCATCTATCCAGCCCTAAAATATTTTTATTTATTTATTTAAAGATGTTCATTTTTTTATTAATTCAAAACTTTGTTGTATGGGCAAACCATGTGCTGGTACCATTCACCTCCTCTCCACCCCCAATGCATTGAGGTTCTCCCAGTGGGGTTATTCACCATGGGGTTACTGGTTATGAGTTATGAGTTATGAGAGTAGTAGTCAGTCATTGCGGGGTTAGGTGCTCTCTATCTTTTCTTTGAGACAGGTTCCTCATCAGCCAAGAGCTCACCACGTAGTGTAGACTGGCTGGCCAATATGTTTCAGGGATCTTGCCTCCCCGGAGCTGGCATTTCAAATGTGCCACCACTCCTGGTTTTCATTTTTAATGTTTTATTTATATATTTATTTAGTTGAGAGAGTGAGAGAGGGAAAGAGGCAGGCACACCCACACAAACACACACAAACACACACACACAGAGAGAGAGAGAGAGAGAGAGAGATGCTAAGCCATCTCTCCAGCTCCTGGTTTTCATTTTTTAATATGTTCAAAGAAGATCATGCTCTCAAAGCAAGTACTTTATTAGTGAGCTATCTCACTAATCCACTATTATGTGTTTTTTGTTCATTTTTCTTTCTTTATTTGAGAACGACAGACAGAGAGAGAGGGAGAGAGAGAGAGAGAATGGGTGCACCAGGGTCTTCAGCCACTGCAAAGGAAATCCAGAAGCGTGCACTCCCTTGTGGATCTGGCTAACATGGGTCTTGGGGAATTGAGCCTTGAACCAGGGTCCTTAGGCTTCACAGGCAAGCGCTTAACTGCTAAGCCGTCTCTCCAGCCCTATTATGTGTTTTTAAAGTATATTTTCTTAACCACTGTCCAATAGCACTTTTTTTTGAGAACTAATCCCACTGTATTGTGACAGACTGTTTACTCGTCCATTCACGGGCCACTCACTCTCAATCCTAAACAATGGGGCCATGGACTGATATCTAACTGGCATTTCGGACATGTTTCTGGAATAAACGAATGAATAGGAGAGTGAATAAACCAAAGAAACCTTATCAGTCAAGTTGTAGCCATCCCAGATCAGCCCATATTCTACAGTTCATGCAGGTCTAAGGGACTCTGATTCAGGGAATCCAGATGTCTCCTAACCATGAACACCATAGCTTTGAATAGGCTGTGGAGTGTGAATATGATCAAAGTACATGTTATACACATATGAAATGTCATAATGAAATGCATCGTTTTCTATCATTATTATATGATAATTAGAAAAGGGGGAAAACATCTTGTAGAACAATACTTTTCATTTATCCCAATCTCTGAGTTGCTTGATGATCCAACAAAAAAATTGAATAGCAGAAGTTTTAGAAATATGAAAGACAACATGTTTTCTGCTGAACAAGGAAGAAACCCAAACAATGGGAATTCTAAGATATGTTTCTTCTTGGAGAATTGGGGGTTGCAGCATGGGCAAGTGTGCTCATATTGCCTTGAGGCAGCTACAGTGTCCCGAGACTCCAAAAGGAAATGACAACAGCTTTGGACAAGAATAGAAGGGCAGATAAACATCTTATTGAGAAATAGGTAAATTGGCTGGGCCCAGAAAGTCTGTAATGCCTGAGAGTGAGTCAAGGTCCTTTCTGCCAGCCCCTTTCCCCTTATAATTGAACTCAGTGGGTTCTTGTTTGTATACTTACTCTGGTTGTCATGTGGAGCATGCGGTTGATATTGAACCTAAATATGAAAGGCTTCTTTGTTATGTAATTTCCCCCCTTTCATAGGCTTAAATGGCCTTCAGAAGCAGGGAGGGCCTAGAAGCCAAACAGGTTGGCTTTTATGTATCTCTCAAAGTTCTGAAAACAATATTGAAACCGCTGGAACACACTGCGTTTTTTAAAGCTACCTTTCTACTTACATGTCATTCCTGTAGCACTCTAAACAAACAATACTGGAGACAGGGAAGATGGCTAAGTGGGTAAAGTGCTTGCCATGCAAGCATGAAGACCTATGTTTGGATCATCAACACACACATAAATCCAGTCATGGTGGTGCATTCCTGTAATCCCAGAATTTGGGCGGTAGGGATAGGAGGATTCCTAAGGCTTACTGACTGTATCAGACAGCTTCAGGTTCGCTGAGATGAACTTCCAGACCAGACACAGTTATGGAGGAAGGGATATTTATTGAAGCCTACAGATCCAGGGGAAGTTCCGTAATGGCAGAAGAAACTGGCCTGCCTTCACAGGCCCAAGCAGAGAGAGAGAGAAGCACAAGCCTAAAGCCAAAAGCCACAGCACACTTCAGGAACTCCAGCTAGGCACACTTTGCATATCTTTAGATTGAAATCTGAAACCCACCACCACACCTTAAGATCCACCCAGTGACACTGCCTCCAGCCACTACAAACAATAAAGAAATGAATATATTGGGGGCCATCTATTCAAACTACCACACTGACTAACTAGGCTATGTGAGGTGAGCTCTAGGTTCAGCAAGAGACGCTCTCTCCAAAAGTAAGGTAATGAAGCAATTGAGGAAGATCCCTGCTATCAAACTCTGGCCTGCATACACACACACACACACACAAGCACGCATGCACGCACGCACATGTACACACACATATGAACATGTCTACACAGCATATCTACACATGTTAACGTTTTTTAAATAAAAATAAACAATACTGAGACAAAACATTGAGATACTTATGAGATACAGAAATAAAAATATTACATAGACCCCACTTGGACCGCACTCCCCATTCTGTAAATGGGTATGAAGTTGCAGTAAAGGACTTGGAAGCTAAGGACATGGCTTCTGAGTCTGATGGCTGTATGTTTATAATGACAGTTTTGTTTTGTTCTAGACAAGAAACATTGTACAAGCCACTTAATCTTGCCAAGCCTCAGTCTATCTAAATGTTTCAACAGATTATTGAAGAAGTTATGCCAAGTTTCTGTTAAATTACTGGCATGTAGTAAGCCATGAGCATTTGGTAAATAATTGTAAAGAGAAAGTCAGTTTGTGTGTGTACGTGTGTGTTTGTGTTGATGCATGTTCCTATCAGTGTTGGCATGTGTGTATGTGTATGTATGCACACACATGTAGAGGCCAGAGGTCAATGTCAGGTGCCTTTCTCAGTTATCCACCACATTATTTATTGAGACAGTGTGTCTCATTGAATCTGAAGTACACCAAATAATCTAGATCAGCTAGCCAGTGAGCCCCAGATGGCCTCCTATCTCTGCCTCCCCAGTGCTAGAATTACAGGCCATCATGTGTGGAATGTTGCTTGAGTTTGGGGGATCAAACTCAGGTCCTTATGCTTGTGAGACTCTCCAGTCCTATGCAATAGATAAGAGAAGGACAAGGCAGAATCAAATAGGAAAGAAGCATCTGATACTATGTTGGTTCTCAAGGGTGCTTTAAAGTCTCAGCACTACAGAACAAAACTTTATTCTTAGGGCAAATTTTTAGGATAAATTTTTAGATTCTTCGCTTGTGTGACTATCACAGTTCCTCTTTCCCAGCCATGCTTCCCACATGGAAAATAATAGTAAGCATCATCATTTGTACTACAAAATTATTTGACTTTTGTGAGAACCCAAAGTTAGCAATGTCTCCCAATTTTCTCCCCTGTCTGCACTATTTCTTCAGGCTTCCAGGGGAAGGAAAACTTGAGATGTATCAAGAAAAGTACCAGCTTGGGATGGAGAGATGGCTTAGAAGCTGGGGCACATGCCTGCAAATCCTAAGGATTCAGGTTCAATACTCCAGGTCCCACATAAGCCAGATGTACAAAGTGGTGCATGCGTGTGGAGTTCATTTGCAGTGGCTAGAGCCCCTGACATGCCCATTCTCTCTCTCTCTCTCTCTCTCTCTCTCTCTCTCTGTGTCTAATAAATAAATAAATAAATAAAATAAATCTAAAAAAAAAAAGGAACAGATTTAGAATAGGTCTAGTCAGGGTCCCATAGACTGTAATTAGTTTTTTCAAACCTACTTAGTAAAACCGATTAACCCAATAGGAGACATAGAAAGTCTCTTATACTCAGAGCTGTTCATAGAATATAAAGTCAGTGGAACTTTTACAGCCCAGTGAGTTAGAATGTAATGGCTTTTTGCACCAAGAGGGGCACTGGGGATCTTTTTTCATCAATCTTTTAACAGATAAGGTAAGAGGAATTGACTTACTTAAGTTTATACTGTGCTTGAATAAATAAATCATTGCTCATCTAAACCATATCATCCTGAAAATAAAGACGAAAAAAGTATTTACAATGTCCATATTCCCTCCTCCTCTTCAAGTAAGCTCTGGGTTTCCCATCGTTCACACATTCTCCTCTGCACTTCCCCACAGTATTCTCTCATCCAGTTTCCAGTCTCTTCCTAATAGTCCTTATACCAACCTTTCAGCTTTTTCTTGCACCAGAAGTTTGCTGAGGCTGACCTAAAAAGGAAGAGTTGACCAGCTACAATAGGAAAACCAAATCCAGTTCCTGCTTGGTTTTGCATGCATGCAATTTAGGAAGGATTGCTTCCCACTCCCTCCTCTTCCTCCTCCTCTTTGCCCAAAGTCTCACACAGGCCAGGCTACCCTTAAACTCACTGTGCAGCCAAGAATGACTTTGAACTTCTGGTCATCCTGCCTCCACCTCCTTACTGCTGGGATTATAGATGTACAGCACCATGCTTAGTTTATGTGGTGCTGGGAATCAAACCCATGTTTTCATGCATGCTGGCCAAGCACTGTACCGAATGAGCCACATCCCCAACTGTAGCAGTTTTTGAGTCAGATGCACCTCCATTCATAATTTTCTTTTGTTGCTTGTGCTTTAGTGTCTTATCCAAGAAATTATCATTAACTCCACTGACATGAAGATATTTTCAGTTCTTCTGCCCAGAATGTTTTTATGTAGTTTTTGCATGTATGTATATATACATAGTGTACGTGTGGGGGCGCACACATGTGCATATAGGTGTGCATGCATATATGTGCATGTCTGTGTGCACATGAGTATAGAGTCCAGAAGTTGACATCAGGTACCTTCTTCAGCCAGTTTTCATCTTTAAAAAATATTTATTTTTAGCTTTTTTATTGGCAGTTTTCATCCACATATTATATTTTGATTATAATCCTCTGCTGTTACCTCCTCTTGCGCCCTCCTCTACCCACTTCCAATGAATCCCTTCTTTTCTCCAACTAGCCCATCTTGTACTTTGATGTCATTTTTTATTGACAACTTCTATAGTTATAGACAACAAAGCATGGTATTTCCCTCCCCTCCCCAACTTTCCCAATTATAACTCTGTTCTCCATCATATCTCCTCTCTCTCTCCATTAGTCTCTCTTTTAATTTGATGTCATCTTTTTTCCTATTATGAGGGTCTTGTGTAGGTATTGAGAGGCATTGTGAGGTCTTAGATATCAAGGCCAAGTTCTGTCCAGACACTTGTATGTAAGGAGTGGTACCCTTCCTTTGGCTCTTACACTCTTTCCGTCACCTCTTTTGCAATGGACCCTGAGCCTTGGAGGGTGTGAGATGTTTCAGTGCTGGACACTCCTCCGTCCCTTCTTGTCAACACTATGTTGCCTTTTGGATCAACCCAGTGCTCATCACCATCTGAAAAGAGAAGCTTCTCTAACCAGAAGTGAGAGTAGCATTAATATATGAATGTGAACATTACGTGTAGTGCTTTCAGGGCAATTTGGTGAGAGTAATATATGCATTTATCCTGACAAGAGCAGGCTTTATACCCCTAAGACTCATGACCTCCCCTGCTATAGGCTTTTGATTAGGTTTTCAGTATCAGGCACATATTCCCTCCCATAGAGTGGGCCTTCAGTCCAATTAAAGAGCAGTTGGTTTCCCCCAGAGCAGACATGCCACTATTGCACTCATTCAGTCATTTGGCCTGTCTGGCCAAACTTGAGGCTTCCAGTATCCATTGTTTTCACAGCTGATGACTTCTGTCTCCCATAAGGCTGCATACTGTGCAGTTTTTTCCATCTTTCAGTTGGCTGGGCTATAGGGAGAAGGTTTTCTGCTCAGAACCAGCTTGATTTGTCAGTGACTCTGCCGCTCAGGCATGTGAAGTCTTCAGCAATAGGGTCTTACCATCTCTTTCTCATGGGAAACCAAGGGCCTTGGCAATAGCCTGTAATGTTCTGGAGGCAACAAAGACATCCCTAGCCAACAACTTACTGTAAGGTAAGTTCGTGGCACTGAAAATTTTCTAGTAACAATCTATGGCTGTTGCTTGTGCCATTATTCAAGAAAGTAGATTTTCATATGTCTTATTCAGAATATCTTTAATTTTGATTGACCCTCCTCCTCCTTCGCACTTTTTTTTCTGCTTTTTTTTCGTTTTTATTTTTTATTTATTTATTTTTTTTACAGTCTGTTTGGTACCATTATTAGGCTCATCCATGACCTACCCCTCCCCTTAGCCCCTCCTTGTTGAGGCATACGGGTCATGCATTGTGGAGTTAGCCCACAGTTATGGGTAAGCTAAATGTCTCTGCATATCATGACCCAACCTGTGGCTCTGACATTCTTTCCGCCCCCTCTTCCGCAAAATTTCCCTGGGCCATGTTGGGTCTGCTTCAGTGATGAGGTGTTGGGGGGCTCTGAGGCTCTGGCTCTCTGATTTGGTAGGAGTTGCTTTTTCTCTGTGCTGATCTCCTTCCCCCTTGTCCTTCGCACTTTTTTATACAATTTCTTCCCCTGACCTCGCTTAGGCCTTTCCCTTCCCTGTAATCCGCTCTTCTATTTACATATATACAATACCATCCCCTTAAGACCTTCCCTCTCCTCCCTCCCTTATAGCCTTTTTATAGCTTATGGGCCTCTGCTACTGATTTTTGGTTCCATTTAGTATTATGTTGGCTGTAGGTTTGTCATAAATACCTTTTATTATGTTGAGATATTTCCCTTTGATTCCCAGTTTCTGTAATACTTTTCCCAGAAATTTGTTCCCAAAATGAAAACACAACAACCAATGAGACCCTGATCAAAAAAAAAAAAAAATAGGTGACCTAGAAGCAAACTATAAAAGAACCAACAATTGTATCAATGAAATTGAACAGAATCATCTCCAAGAGGGTTCAGCTTCTGACAGTAGGCTTAACTTGATTGAAGAAAATGTTAGAACCCTCCAAAGAGATATGAATAAAGTGAAGGTAATTCAGGAAGTGGAAGATCTCAACAACTGCTTGATTAAGCTTAATGAATACTTGATCCAATGCAAGAATGAACTACAGAAATCATCAAAAAAAATCTAGAACTCAAATTGAAATTGTACCTCAAAAAAGTGACGGACATGATGCAAAATAACACAACAGAAAACAAAAATCAAATAGAAATTATTAAAAAAATCTCTAGAACCCCTCACCAACAGAGTTACTAATGTGTAAGATAGAACCTCTGACCTAGAAGATAAGACGGAAGAAATTGATCAGGAAGCCAAAAACTTTGCCAAGTCCAATAAATCAGGTGGCACACCCTAAAACGACCAAACATCTGGATCATGGGTATACCAGAAAAAGAATAAATCCAAGCCAGAAGCATAGAGACCATATTCAACAAAATTATTGAATAAAAATTTGTAAATCTCTTAAAAGAGAAGCCATCCAGATACAAGAATCCCACAGAACACCAAACAGACTGGACCAAAGAAGAAACTCTCCAAGACACATCATAGTTAATACTCTTAACAACAAAAACAAAGAGAGTGTTAAAAGCAGCAAGAGAGGATCAATTCAAAACATGCAAAGGCAATTCCAGTAGAATTACATCACATTTCTCAATGGACACCCTGAAAGCCAGAAGGGCCTGGAATGGAACACTTGAAAATCTGAAAAACTATGGCTTCCAATCCAAGCTACTCTACCCAACAAAAGTATCCCTCATAATTGATGGTAAGAGAAAAACTTTCCATGAAAAAAGTCAACTCTATGATGATATGAACAGAAAGCCAAACCCACAGAAAATACTTGAGGGAATATTCCACAAAGAACAAATAACCAATCTCAAGAGTCAACAAGAAGATTATAATAACCAAAATAAACCAGGCTCAAAACAGTACATAACACAAAAAAGCACCGAACCCCATATAACATCTCAGCATGGCAGGGATTAATTCAAACCTCACAGTAATAACCTTAAATATAAATGATCTTAACTCACCCATCAAAAGATATCCAATAGGATATCAGGTGGGTCAAAAAAACTGGACCCTTCTATCTGCTGTCTCCAAGAAACCCACCTCACCACTCAAGATAGACTCCTCTTCAGGGTGAAAGGGTGGAAAACGATATTCCAAGCAAATAGAAATAAAAAAGCGGGTTTTGCCATATTAATATCTGATAAAATAGACTTCAAACCAAAAGTAATCAAAAAGGACAAAGGTGGCCACTTCTTACTCATCATGGGAATGATCCAACATGAAAGCATCACAATCATAAATATATACGCACCAAACACAGGGGCACCACAGTTTATAAAACAAAATGTACTTAACAACAAAACAGAAATAAATACCAATATCATCATAATCAGAGACTTCAATACTCCACTATCATCAATAGACAGATCATCCAAGCAGAAAATCAACAGAGAAATAATAGAGCTCAACAACATTATAGATCAATTAGACCTAACAGATATCTACAGAACTTTTCACATTCTTCTCAGCAGCCCACAGAACCTTCTCCAAAATTGACCATATATTAGGCCATAAAGCATGCCTTCATAAAGTCATGAAAATTGAAATAATTTCCTGCATCATGTCAGATCACAATGCTTTAAAGTTAGAAATTAACAAGAGACACATCAAGAAGTCCACCAGCTCCTGGAGACTAAACAACACACTTTTAAACAATGAATGGGTCATTGAAGAAATCAAACAAGAAGTTGTAAAATTCCTAGAGCTGAATGATATGGAAAACACAACCTACCAAAACATATGGGACTCAATGAAAGCAGTTGTGGTGGTTTGATTCACATGTCCCCCATAAACTTAGGTGTTCTAAATGCTAGGTTCCCAGATGATGGAGATTTGGGAATTAATGCCTCCTCAGTAGGGTGTACTGTTGGGGGTGGCCTTATGGGTATTATAGCCAGTTTCCCCATGCCAGTGTTTGGCACACTCTCATGTTGCTATTGTCCACCTTATGTTGGCCAAGGGGTGATGTCCACCCTCTACTCCTGCCATTATTTTCCCTGCCATTATTTTCCCTGCCATCATGGAATTTCCACATTGAGCCTGTAAGCCAAAATAAACCTAGTTTTTCCAAAAGATGCTCTTGGTTGGGTGATTTCTACCAGCAATACGAACTTGACTGCAACAGTAAAGGGGTGCCAAGGAATGGGATTGCTGCTAGACACCTGACTGTGTGGTTTTGGCCTTTTGGAGGTGATTTACAAGAGGAATGTGGGAGGATTTGAAACCTTGGCCTAAAAGATGCCTTGCTGTGCTGTAAGTACAGCTTGATGGACTATTCTGGTCAGAGTTGAAAGACCTATATGCAGTAAGAACTATGGACTGTGAGGTTTTGCTTATGAGGGTGAGAAAGAGCTTTGCCTGGACTGGGCTAGCAGTTTGTGTGAGAAGCTTGCTGTTATGCCCGTGTCCCGAGAAGTTGCACAGGGTTGCTTTGCATAGAAATGAACTGGTGTGAGCAGAGGGATATGACACAGAAAAAAATGAAATCTTTAGGTGAACTGATGCCTGTTCAGGTGCAATTGAGAGATTACCTTTGATATTGGGACAGCTGACCTGCACTGGGGCAACAGGAAGAATATACACTCTTTTGAAGAGGCCTGAGCTCTCAAAGAGTGTCATGTTCTTCAAAGCCTGCTTTATTTACAAATTGGCACCCCACCTAGTATTATGGAGTATAAGATATGCAGGAAAGGGAGGGTCATTGAGTTTTCAACACGGTCTTGTGTTTTGGAAATGGCCATGGGCAGTGTGAAGCAGGTTTGCTGGATGCCTGCATGGAGACCCCATGAGGACACGAGGATGAACCGTAGATTGCAGTGGAGACCCACTAGAGATGCTTGGACCACTAGATGGCTGCCAAGGAGAGCTGCAGGTCCCAGATGAAGTTTTCCAGGACTGTGAGTAGCCTAGCTGAAGGGGCGGAACTGGAACTCCAGAGACTTGTTGCTGGTTAGAGTTATCGGACTTGGACACATGTCACTGGCTAGAGTTGTTGGACTTGGAGCTACACAATTTTGTGTTTGCCCTATTTAAATCATGTATTGCTTGAGTATTTATTTGCTATACCCAATGCCAGCTTTTGCCGTGTGAATGCTTATTCTATACCATTATGGGGTTTTGAGGGTTTTTTTTTTTTTTTTTGGTATTATGGCTCAGTTAAAAGATCTTGTACTGGGGCTGGAGAGATGCCTTTGTGGTTAAAGCACTTGCCTGCAAAGCCAAAGGATCCCAGTTTGATTCTCCAGGACCCATGTAAGCCAGATACACAAGGGGGCACACATGCCTGGAGTTCATTTGCAGTGACTAGATGCCCTGGCATGCCCATCCTCTCTCTCTTTCATAAATAAATAAATAAAATATATATTTAAAAAGGCCTTGGACTATGGGGATGTATGAACATCATTGGAACTGATAAAAACTATGGGGACTTTCAAAGTTGGACTGAAATGCATTGCATTTTGTATCATGTATGTTTATCAATTTATGGGGGCCAGGGGCAGAATATGGTGGTTTGATTCAGGTGTCCCCCATAAACTTAGGTGTTCTGAATGCTAGGTTCCCAGCTGATGGAGATTTGGGAGTGTATTGTTGGGGTGGGCTTATAGGTATTATAGACAGTTTCTCCATGCCAGTGTTTGGCACACTCTCCTGTTGCTATTGTCTACCTTATGTGGGCCAGTGTGTGATGTCCCCCTCTGCCCATGTCATCGATTTTGTCTGCCATCATGGAGCTTCCCCCTTGAGCCTGTAAGCCAAAACAAACCTCTTTTCCCACAAGCTACTCTTGGTTGGGTGATTTCTACCAGCAATGAAAACCTGACTGTAACATTAGTCCTAAGAGGAAAATTCATAACCCTAAATGCCTTCATTACAAACACAGAGATATCTCAAATCAATAACCTGACTGTCCACCTAAAAGTGCTGGAAAAACAAGAAGAATCCAACCCAAAGAGCTACAGACAGAAAGAGAAAAAATCAAGATTTGAACAGACCTTGTTATTCCCTTCCTGGGCATTTACCCTAAAAGCTCCGCATCTCAGTTCAGAGATATTTGTTCAACCATGTTTATAACTGCTCAATTCGTAATTGTTAAAAGGGGAATCAACCCGGGTGCCCATCATTGGATGAATGGATAACCAAGATGTGGTATATCTACACTATGGAATTCTACTCAGCGATGAGAAAAAAAAAAAAAGATACAATACAATTTGTAGAAAAATGGTTGAATTTGGAACAGACCATTCCAAGTAAATTCACTTAATCACAGAAAGACAACTATCACATGATCTCACTCATTTGTGGTTCCTAACCTGGATCAGCCCAGGTTGCTGACATACCTAAATGGAATCTTGAGGCTTGGACAATAGGGAGGGTATGGCTTGGGGGAAGGGAAAGTGTGGGGTGGACACAAAACTGAACCCAAATTGAACTGGTACCATAGAATCCTGTATCCTGGAAGTCAAACTAAAAGCAAGGATCATTAGAGCCACAAGTTGGGACATTTTGCACAGAGACATTGCCTCTCCCCCCACCATAATGCATGATCCACAATCCCCATGGGGTTGACCTACATCCCCAAAGTGGAAGGCCTCTTTCGAAAAGGAGAAGGAAGAAGGGAAAAGATGGTAGCAACATGTATTGTTTAAATACTAAATATGTCCATATCTAATAAAAAAGTTTTATTTTGTTTCATGGTTTCAATTGGTTCAATTAATGATAATTTGGCCCCATTAACTTGAGCAAGAAATCATGGCAGTGGAAGGCCATGGTGGAGGAGCCAATTCATTTCATTGTGGAGAAAGAAAGGAAGAGACCAAGGACCTGCTATAACATTGAGAGACTTGACTCTAGTGTCTTACTTCCTCCAGCTAAGTGCTATCTTCCAATGTCTTCACCAGTTTTCAATACAGTACTGCCAATCTGTGTGTGGTCATACACACCTTTTATCCCAGCACTCAGGAGGCAAAGGTAATAAGATCACTTCGAGTTCAAAGCCAGTCTGAGACTACATGGTGAATTCCATGTTAGCCAGGGCTAGAGCAAGACCCTATTTTGAATAAAATTAACAAAGAAACTAGTACCGCCAGCTGAGGAGTGATTTTGTAACACATGAGCTTATGTGGGACACCCTAACAATAACTGATAGCTAAGCACTTTAACTATGCAATGACACTGCAATGAGTGTGTTAGAAGAATAAATATATATTTTCAGACTAAACACTCTTCACAGTATTCCTAACTCATTGTAAAGCAGAGATCAAAAACAAAAAATTTGAAATGGAATATTTAATCACAGCAGAATTTCTTCACAAAGCAAAAAACTACCAAGAACTTATCACTAATGTAAATTACCAATGGCTCATTTATTAACCAAGCAAAGAAATCTATATCATTATGGATAATTAATTAATGCTTGCTGATTACAATGGGTACAGTAGTATGCCTAGAATAAATAAATTTGCTTAATGTTAGGTGGCCCTGGCACACCCATTCTTGCCCTCTCACTTATAAATAAATACATGCTAAAAATAAAATAGATATATGGAATAAAACAAAAATGTATAGAATGGAAAACATGTTTTTGGATAAATTATGAAGGTTGTAGGAATGTAGGTCAATAAGTATGTGGTTATTTTTTAAAACATTTTATTGACAACTTCCATATGTATAGACAATAAACTATGATTATTTCCTCCCACCACATCCATTGTTCCACTCTCAAACCCTCCCTCTATTGAATCTCTTTTTTCCAGACTTTCTTTTATTTTGATGGTAATAAATTTCCCTTTAATATGAAGGTCTTGTGTAGGTAGCATCAAGCACTATTAGATCATGAATATTAAGGCTACTTTTTGTGTGTCTGGAAGACAACATTGTAAGCTGACATGTGACAGTCGATTGTTCTGCACTGAGACAACTCTATCATATCCTCCAAACTCAGTGTCCACTGAGGAAAAGTTGGTGGAAAGAATATAAGCATGTACTTCGCAGACAGTATTAGCACCTATCATGTGTTTTGGACCAGTCAGGTTGGTGTTGGACTTCATGTGCTCTTACAAATTTAGACAATAATGGTTTGTGGATTTTCATCAAAAGTAGATACTGAATATCTGTCTTTCCATTTGAAACTGAAGTTCAATGGCTTAACAATGGTGAAGTTCTAATGTCCTCATTGTTGCCTCTTGGAACACAAGACCATAAATACTTACTTTCTGGTCATTTACAGAATAGATTTACCAGCCCCTACTATAGACATTTGTGTGATAGCCATGTGGGTCTTGCTGGAAAACATTTGTCCCTTCCAATGAAAACCTAACGCCTGTAACATTGGTTAGGATCTTCAAACCTATTCTCCTTTGACACTCCCTACTTGCTCTTGGCACTAATGTCTGTGTTCCTTCTGATGGGCACAACTACTGCCCAATTGCTTTATGTTCTTATTCTGTGTGTCATAAGAACCTATCTATTACCACTGAAGGACATTCATTTGAGTAGTACTTCTAGGGAGGCAACTCTTGTGAGGCTATAACTGGGGTTCAGGGATCCCCAGTAGAGGAATGGTGCTCATGCTTCTTGTCATACACCCAGAGATCTTGCTACTATCTTCTGCTACTATCATATTTTGATTCCTGAATTGAGTTACATGATGTAAAGGATCCCCATAAAGATATCACCCAGTGATGAACTGGGATAGATAACTGTCCATTGAGCTATTAAATGTGTAGCCTCCAGTTACCTCAGTCTGTGTTTGTAAGAGCAGCAATTTTGAAATTACAGATGTGCTGAGTTACTAAATACTCTTTGAGGGAGTATAAACTTACTAATTCAGCAATATCTAATTCAGTAACTATGCTCCTCTAAAACCACTCTGGTGAAAGCGATTTTTAGTGGACCTAGACAGGGCACATAATTTGCTTTTATAAGCTTTAATGGGTTGAAATGACTTACATGTTGACTGCATGTGTGGCAAATTGCTTTCTATTTATTCTGCTTCTATATTACTTATATGTCTTTAATATTTGTGATCCTAGCTTTAAAAAATCCCACAAAATGAATATCAAAACAAAGACAATGCCTCGAAGTAATTGGTGACTGAGAAATGAGTGTAGATTGTCTTGATGGTGTATATTACTGTTGTTTTCTTCTAAAAATGACTACAGAATTTCAATATATTTTTCTAGTTTTGTAAAACATAGGCTCAGTGATACAGAGTATATGGTTTGATACTCTCATAGACGGTTTCTTTTTATTGTTTATAGTAGCCATAAAACTAAGCCTTAATGGATCTGTCATTTTCTGATTACTCAAGCCATTTGAAAAATAAGCCTCACTCCCCAGCCCAACCTCCACAACCCTTCCCAAGGGAACACCTGTTTCATTACATGGTGTTTAATTTTAGTATTCTTCATATTAACTCCCCCTTTCTTAATTATAAATGACCCATCGACATCCACATTTGCTTCTAGATAAAGTTGAGTTTATCTTCCAGAAAATTTAAGCAAAGCCAAATACTCATTGTGATTGCTGTCCTGTCATCGCCAGGGTGTTAGCACCCTCTCATATCTGCCTATACAGTGTTTTTAGTGGGAAACCTCCAAATTGGAAAGTAACGAATGATATTTTGTTCAAAGGTTTGTCTTGTTTACATGTTATCAGGGCTGTGCTTTTATACTGAAACCACAGATGTGTTTTGCTAATAAAATTGTTCTTCCTTTATGGAAAACAATCAAATACATCAATATTTTATAATGTTTTCAAAGAACACCACAACTTCCAGGTATGCCAGCAGCTGATAGAAAACACTGGCAATGGACTAACTCATTCTTGACAGTATATTAACATAGATCTCCTGATGAGCTTTATAAAATATCAATCTCTAAGGTTTATCCAACAACAATTATATAAGAATTTCTAGAATTAGGGATCAGGAAATGGCTCAGTAGGTAAAGTGGTTGCCTTGCAATCATGAGGGCCTGAGCTCATATCCTTAACATCTATGGAAAATGTGTTTGGCATGGACCTGTGATCCCAGCTCTGGGGAGGCAGGTCCCTGAGGTTCACTGGTTGGCCTATCTAGTCTAATTAGGTGAGTTCCGGCTTTAATGAGAGACAAAAAATAAGGTGGAGAGTGACTGAGGAAGACACCAGAAATGTACCTCCAATATCTGCATAAATGTGCAGACATGTTCACTCCCTATAAACACACATACAAACACATCTACACACATGCATACCACACACATATGCACATGCAAAAAACCCATAAAGATAAAAAATTAAAAACTAAGTATTCCTAGATTTGGAAACTGGTATTCATATCTTTAGATCTCCCTAGGTAATTTCAGTGGGTAGCTGTGGTTGAAAACATTGGACCAAACAAACACACAGAGAACAACATGAATAATGAAGTGTGAAATTCCATGATCATGGACTGTAAGGTGAATGCTGATAAGAAAATGCCTTGATTAGTAGAGGAGGGAAGAACTGGAAAGGGAGTTGGACCTTGATAACTGGAAAGCTAAGAAGGAAGGGGAAATGGGACAATATGAGAGAGAGGGGCACAAAACATCTTGGAGAAGAAAAAATGGAAAACTGAAATTTTTAATATGGTATGAGAAGCAAAACTGATGGTGAAGGAAGACATTATATTGTAAAGCCAATTCAATTCCTGATTTCCTTCCACCTACCATATCCAGGCCCTAGCATCTCCACACAGTGACTGTCAAACCTCAACATGAACGACTAATGAGACACATGCTTTCTTTATTTTAAAATTTGACATATAAAACTATAGATTTACTGTGTACATCATATTTGAAGAATATGGAGAGTACAGAATGTCTAATTTCAGCTAATTAACATATGCATCACCTCACTTAATTTTTTTGTAGTGAGAGCACTTAAAAGATAATCTCAGTACTTTTAAAGTATACAATATGTTATTTCAAAGTATACTTATGTTGCATAATAGCAACTTTTGAACTCATCTTTCATGTCGAAGACATTTTATATCCTTCGTTCACCAGATAACCAATCCTCTAATTTCCAGCATCAGATAGTCACAATGCCTTTAGTGTGAGTTCATGAAATATTAGACTTTCTATGTCTGTCTTATTACAGTTATCATAATATTCTCTAGGTCCATGCATTTTAATAACATACTTCTACCTAGAAACAAATAGACCAAGCTGAGCAAAATACAAGAACTATCTAGTAATTTGAAAAAAAAACTTTTAAGTAACTATTATGAAATAATTTAGTTCTGGCCATTGATACAACTCAAAAATTGCTTTTCAAGCTCAAGATATTTTAACTGCTGAGCTATCTCTACAACCAAGACATATGCCAGTTCTTTAAATGGAAGGCATATTAGAATGATGCAATAGCACCTTATGACTTGATTGCAAGCTGTGAGGGCCCTGGAATTAAGCAATGGGAAACAAAAGGGTGGTAAGCAGTCAATGCTCATATAAACACACTTTTAAATAGGTTATTTATTTATTTATTTATTTATGAGGGGAGAAAGAGAGATAGGAAGATGTAGATATAGAGAGAGAATGAGCATGCCAGGCCCTCCAGCAGCTGCAAATGAATTCCAGATACATGTACCACCTTGTACATCTGGCTTACATGGGTACTGGGGAATCAAACTTGGGTCCTTAGCTTTGCAGGCAAGCACCATAACTGCTAATCCATGTCTCCATCCCCTAAGCACACTTCTGAATGTTTTGAATATACAATCTTACTTGCTCTTCATGAGAACCTAATACTATTAGTATCCTTATTATAAAGATAAGTTCTCTGGGGGTAGAGATAGGTTAAGCTCAGAGATGAAGTTTACTATAAAGTAGTTGGAGCTAGAATTCAAACACAGCTAGTCTGGCTCCAGAGAGGATCACCATTTAGACATTTTGCCTT
Organism: Dipus sagitta; assembly: GCA_036346955.1. Taxonomy (NCBI): domain Eukaryota; kingdom Metazoa; phylum Chordata; class Mammalia; order Rodentia; family Dipodidae; genus Dipus; species Dipus sagitta. The sequence goes on from CM070776.1 coordinate 126,314,196, forward strand.
TATGATTTTTTAAAAATTACTTACTAAGGGCTGGTTCTCAGGGTTCAAGTGCTGAATTCAAGGATTGAGATCCTCGTTTCAGTTTTCTAGGTTGTATTAATTCTGTTCAGTCTATCCCCAGGAAATACCATGAACTGAGTAGCTTTAAAACAACAGGATATGCAGAGACATTTATCTTACCCATAACTGTGGGCTAACTCCACAACGCATGACCCGTATACCTCAACAAGGAGGGGCCAAGGGGAGGGGGTAGGTCACGGATGAGCCTAATAATGGTACCAAAGTGACTGTATTTGCTGAATACAATACTAACTAGTAAAGAAAAAAATAAAAAAAGAATATAAAAATCAAAAAACAACAGGAGTTTATTCCTCAGTTCTGGAAGCTGGGACTTCAAGGTCAAGATACTTAAGATTCAGTGTCTGATGAATGGGCCCATTTACCTTTTATGAAATGACACCTAGTATTGTGTCTGGAATCTCTTTTATAAGAACACTAATCCTAATCATTGGAGTTGTGTTCTCATTGTCAGTCATCTCTCAAAGGCCTTAATACTGAGTACCATCACTTTATATCAACAAGTGCTTCCCATCCTCTATTTAATCAAACACTACTTTAGGCACATCTGTGAAAGTATTTTGTAGATTTAACTAATGTTGCTAACCTTAAAATAGGCATGACAAGTTGTGATGGCACAAGCCTTTTGTCCCAGCACCCAGGAAGCTGAGATGATCATCATGAGTTCAAGGCCAGCGTGAGACTTTATTGTGAATTCCAGGTCAGCCTGAGCTAGAACAAGACCATACTTTGAAAAAAAAAATAGACAGGGAATGCAATTACATTAACTCTCAAAAGCAGAAGAGAAACACAGGGCAGTTGAGAGATGCAACACTACTAACATCCCCTTGAATCATTGAGACTGCAGAGACACCCAACAAAAGGAGAGGAGAGATGATGCAGAAAGGTAGGTGAGAAAGATCCAAAGTCTGAGGGCTGTACTCGTCAGTACTCACTTTGAAGAAGGAGGAAGAGCACATTCTCGAAATCTCTGGAAGATGACAGCTCTCAGCTAACATCTAGCCAATAAAATGGTGCCTCTGTCCTATGTGAAAATGGAATAGAATTCTTCCCATACACTGAATGACCTTGGAAAGAGATTCATCTCCAAGTCCTCCAAAAGAATGGCTTCATTAGGACCTTCTTAGACTATCCACAGAGAACTAAGTGACCCATGCTGTGCATGGACTTCTGATCAATGAAGTCACTACTTTTGTTAATATTTATGGAAGCTATAGAAAACTAACACATTGCCTATTTTTTCTGCTTTTCAAATTTTTCATTTGCAAAATGAGGTCAATAACACATTCATAAAGTCCTTGTTGAGATTAGATAATGCACATACCATCACCTGACACGTGGTAAGTTGTTGACAAATGGCAGATAATATTGCCTCCTAGTGCTTCTGCTACTATCTTAACCTGATAACTCCCCAATTGATATGTGTGCTCAGCTGTTTCATTTGACATCTGTTTCTCAAAACCCTAAAGGGATTTTATTGGAACTGTAGGTGAGAGTCTGGGCAACAGAAAATTACTTGGCTTAAGAGTGTACCGAACCTGCTTGTGAAATAATCTGTAGGAAAAGTATTGGCAATGATACCTAGTTAGAGATTCATAGTGATTATCTTTGAGAGGTAGGACTTTTAGTTTTTTTTTTTTCATTAAAAAATATTTTGAGGAGGGGGATGGCTCAGTGGGTAAGAGAGCTTGCTGATCTAGCATTAAGTTCTGAGTTTGGTCTGGAGAGTTGGCTTAGTGGTTAAGGCACTTGCTGGCTGTGGTGGTTTGATTGAGGTGCCCCCCATAAACTTCAGTGTTTTGAATGCTAGGTTCCCAGCTGATGGAGATTTGGGAATTAATGCCTCCTGGAAGGAGTGTGATGTTGGGGGCAAGCTTATGGGTGTTATAGCCATTTTCCCCTTGCCAGTGTTTGGCACACTCTCCTGTTGCTATTATCCACCTTATGTGGGCCAGGGGGTGATGTTCACCCTCTGCTCATGCCATTGTTTTCTCCTGCCATTATGGAGTTTCCTCTCAAGTCTGTAAGCCAAAATAAACCTTTTTCCCCACAAGCTGTTCTTGGTCAGGTAATTTTTGCCAGCAATGCGAATCTGACTGCAACACCAGCAAAGTCAAAGGACCTGGATTCAATTCCTCAATACCCACATGAAGCCAAATGCACAAGGTGGTACATGCATCTGGAGTTCATTTGCAGTGGCTATAGACCCTAGCATGCCCATTCTCTCTCTCTCTCTCATATAAACAAATAACATTTAAATAAAAAGAAATGAGTTTGATCCTCAGCACCCATGCTTATTGACACTCATGCTTATAACCACAGTGCTAATGGGAGCCTAAACAGGAGGATCGCTGGAGTTCCTTGGTCAGCCAGTCAAACCAAAAAAAATGGAAAGCTCTTGGTTCAGTGAGAGACTCTGTCTTAAGGAAATGAGGTGAAAGAGTGATAGAGAAGGATACATTACATCTTCTCCCAACCTCTTTATGTGTGCTTACAGAACAGGCACATCTGTACACATGTGTATACACCACATGCATATGCTTACATGCCACACATACTACACACAGAGAGACACATTAAAATCTTACAGATTTTCATTAGAACACATATTCATTTAATTTATTCATTTATTTGAGAGACAGAAAGAGAGAGAGAGAATGGGCACAAGAGGGCTGCTAGCCACTGCAAATAAACTCCAGACATGTGTGCCAACTTGTACATCTGGCTGTATGTGGGTACTGGGGAATTGAATTTAGGTCCTTGAGCTTTGCAGGCAAGCACCTTAACTGCTAAGCCATCTCTCCACTTCCCAAGATCACATATTTGTTCATCATAATAACCCTTGGTGTTGGGAATTTAGCTCTGTGGAAGAATAGTTTCCTAGCTAGAATAAGGACCCGAGGTCAGTCCTCAACACTGGGAAAAAAGAATAAAACATTTTTTGATTTAAAAGTACTATATGGGGCTTGGGAGATGGCTTAGCGGTTAAGTGCTTGCCTGTGAAGCCTAAGGACGTTCGAGGCTCAATTCCCCAGGACCCACGTTAGCCAGATGCACAAGGGGGCGCACGCATCTGGAGTTCGTTTACAGAGGCTGGAAGCTATGGCACTCCCATTGTCTCTGTCTCTTTCTCTCTGCCTCCTTCTCTCTGTCGCTCTTAAATAAATAAATATACAAACAAATAAAAGTACTATATGTATTAGAAAAACTCCTATTCAGGATGCCAATAGACTGGAACTTTCATTGATTCCTGTCACATTTTTAGTACATGTTTAAACACACATGCAATCAATATCAGAAATAATTTTTGGATGAGCAAAAGTGACAGTGAAAATTTTATTAAATTAATATCTTAATGAAGAGTGGTGCTAGGTAGTGCATTTGACCTACTGCTAGATACTGAAAGAGTAAAATGCCAACAGCATAAAGTGACTCACTACAAACTTCAGAATTCCAGCCTCAACTACCTTGGGATGTCTCCAGACTGTTTTTTTTTTTTTTTCCTCAGAAGTCATCTTAGTCCATTTGAACTGCTATAACAGAGGACAATAAACTGAATTCTGAAAGATATAAAATCTAAGATCGAAGTTTGTTTCTTCATAATAGCTGGTACCTTCTTGCTATGTCCTTACATGTTAGAAGGGAAAGGGGTTTCTTTTTTAATTAAATTTTATTTTTTAACAGATTATCTCTTATGAGGACTAATGGTTTCCCAAAAGTTTCACATTCAAATACTTTCATATAGAAGATTTTATTTGAAGACAATGATTCAAGGATGACATAATCATTCAGTCTGCAGCAGAAGCTGACACTTGTTCTTTCTAGGCTCTTCCCATGTAGCTCTTGAAGCGGTCTTCTTTCAGTCTGAAGTCCCCAAAAGCCTGTAAAATTGTTGTTAAGTCCCCTGAATTACAGGGTTAATCTTGAGAATTTAAAAGTGCTGCAATGTTAAGGCCTAGTAAATTCCAGATCCCAAGAACCATTGTCTTTGTCAGAACTGCCACTGAATGATCTAAATTGAGGTCCTGACCTACGGAATGCTCTGAACTCAGGGTGGCCAATTTATATCTTCTCTCTTGGTTGAGGAGGAGCCTGAGGCATTGTTTTCTGTGAATTGGTAGGAATAATAGCCTTATTGCTTACTTCAGAAGCTTACTTGTGTTTAACTGATGAAAAAGCTCCCTAAGCTCCTTCTCACTGAGAACCCTCTAAGGCTGAGCAAGATAGAAAAGCTTCCTGCCTTAGGTGTTTACTATCTTTGAAAGAAAGTTGCATTAAATCAATGTATCTAGGTAACAAGTGGCATTTAGTTTCTTCTGATGCTTCAAGAGATCAGGGCCCATGTCTATTAATTTCACTACCCTATCTCAGTGCCCAGAACAGTGCATGATTCAGTGTAGATTATCAAAAATCATGTCAAATATAAACTTAATAAAATAAGTACATAAGTACTTATTTATTTGAAGTTTTGATAAGTGCTCTTCTCATGTGTATGTTTGTGTGGTATGTGTACTATGTCTGTGTGTACAGATATATGGCCTCACATGCACAAGTGTGCAGAAGACAGAGGTAGAAAACATTTGGTGTCTTCCTCTATTTCTCTTCCACCTTATTTCCTTGAGACAGGGTGTCATACTGAATTTCCAGTAGCTACCTTCAGCCCCCCAACACCTATTTAATTTTCTAATTTCCTCTATGTCTGTCTCAGGTATACATGGCTGGAAGATACATAAGGAACAGAAGAGAAGCCAAGCATGGTGGGACACTCCTACAATCTCAGCACCAAGGATGCAGTAGGCAGGAGGATATTGAGTCTAGAAATAGAAAAGAAAGCAATAAATGCTTTCAGCTTAGTGTTATAACTCAGTAGCCCTAGTGGTATAATTCAGTAGTCCTTGTGGTTTAACTCAGTAGCCCTAGTGGTATAATTCAATATTCATAGTGGTATAACTCAGTAGGTCTAGTGTTATAACTCAGAAGTCCTAGTGGTATCACTTAATAGTGTGCTTGCCTGACACTGCAAAAATAAATAAGTAATAGTACTTTCAATAAATTTCTAAATTCCTAGGAGTTCTTAAAATACTGTATCTTCATCACTAAAATAACTGGCCATTTCACAGCTAAAACCTAAGTACTTTATAGAAGCGACTGGCCTCTACATAACAGACTTTTTATCTAAAAAGAGGAACAAATTTAATTTGTAAATTAATTCATTTAAATTGTGTCCGTGTTGCAATAGCTTGACTGGCTGGCTGAATCACGTATGTTTAAGAGTTTCTGATTTTAATCTAGAATACTAAATATGGACTTGGCCAGGATAAACTGGAAATGCCAGAGTGTCAGACAAGGGCCTCTGAAGGGGACATAGTGTGTGGCCTATTTAGTTTGGTGACCAAAACTTGAGGCAGAGTGATACCATGCCTATGCGTGTGTTTACTGACTTCCCACTCTGAGATTTTCTTCGATCTCCCACAAAGAAATAGCCTTCTGTGAGTCAGACCCCACACTAATATGCAACTTGAGTATATTACCTTTATTTAATGTGCAGGCACTCCTGTACACACAGAGTACAATGCCCACAGCTAACGCAAAGAAAGATATCATATTGATACCCACTTTTTTTCTCTAAACAATCACCAAGCACCATATTCACTGGGACAGTTCTTACCAATAAAAGCATCCCTGATTAGCCCTTCCTTTCCCTAAAAATCCAATGGCCAATGATTTCGTTTTTATTTAATCTGCTTTCTGGCTTTACAAAACCTGAAATTTCAGGATGAATATTATTTTTTAAGTAATTTGCTTTCCTCTCTTTGTAAGTCTCCTTTGCTTACCTAGGAAAAGCTTTCATCTTTGCTAATTGTTTTGCATATGCCACTTTCTGATTGTGCAGACTGCTTTTTATTATTGTGAAAGCCAAGTTAAAATTGAAATTTCCCAGGGAATTAAATGTGGCTCTTCATTTAGACTTTATAAAATTCAAATTGCCGGTCAAAGGCTTTTCAACAGTAAAATGGAGACAATGTTATTATTTTATTATTTATTTCTTCAACCCAGTTTTCAGAAACTCTTCTTGTCCTCTCTGCAGTTTTAAGGATGCACCTTCCCTTCCTTTCTGTTTTCCCTTGCTTAGGTTTATTGACATTAATTACACCTTTGCACATTGAATTATTGAATTCCTGGTCCTCTCTCTTTCTCTCTCTCTTGCATCTCTGTTTGCCCCTCTCTTAGCTCTCCAAGGTAAGCTGACTAAGAAGTTGAGTTCCAAGAAGAGGAGCAACACATGGAAGTGAACTGCTGAACCTTTGCCTCGTTCACCCTTGATTTATATGTTTAAAACGAGTCTCTGGATTTTTTAAAAAGCAGATCTGGAAATGCTGTTGAGGATAAGCTTTGGCATTAATACACGCTTCTAAGGCGGCGTTTGCGATGACTTCACCCCTGTGAAATGTAGCTCTTAGGATAGCACTCACACATGCCTTAGGTCGCCTGAAGGAAGCGTCTTCTGATATTCAATAAACAATACGAGCTTTCTCCATACTCCCGTCTCCAGACACTTCTCGGTCAGCAGCACACTGTTTACAAAAATGAGTTTCAAGAAGGCCTGAGTAGCTGGATTGTTGAAAAGAAAAAGACAATGTGTGTGTGTGTGTGTGTGTGTAGTTTCATTTTTTTTAATTTTTATTTTAGGAACACGAACTAGCAGACCAGACAGCTGTGTGGGAGCCACACAGTTGCTCCTTGAATTCTGCAGTGTGATCAGAGGGTGTGAAGGTTAATTTGCCAGTTGTTATAAAGCAGACCAAGCAATCCTGGGGTCCAGTTTGGCTAACTTACTTTGCCATGTCTTTCTGGTATTCTAAGTGTCAAGCAATTCTGCCAAGTAGTGAGAAGAGTAAGCAAATTAAAATGTAGTCATCATTATGTACAAATCTTATTAAATCAGGCATAAAGAAATCCATTTTGTATGAGTTTCTTCACATGCTATTAGGAGGAAGCACAAGCCTCCCAGGCAACCACAATTACATTTAAAAAAAATCAGAAATAGTGACATAACCTCCCAGGGAAGCTATTGGCAGTTAATAGTTGCTGGGGGTTGGACATCATGTCCTTCAGTGGTGTAACCATTGGCAAGGGGTTTTGTGGGAGGAAGAGGAGGTAAGAGAGGGTAATTGGCAGGAACATGCATAAAACACATTATATGGATGTATAACATTATTAAAATTAAAAAATAAATGATATGGCACTGTTAATCATAATAAATTCTCCTATCTCTGCTTCCCCAGTGCTGGGATTCCAGACACACAGTGCTCTAGCCAGACTTCATGTAGGTGCTAGGGACTTGAGCTCAGGTTCTCATGCTTGCACGTTACCATGCCCATTACCCACTGAGGCATCTTCCCAGCACTGAGTCCGTCACATTTCCAATTTTGTTTAATATTATTCTTGTGTTCACATTTAGTGGGGAATTGAATTTTTCAAAACAATTCAGACAGTGTTATAAAAAAAGTCACAGTGCGGCTGGAGAGATGGTTTAACAGTTAAGGTGTTTGCCTGCAAAGCCAAAGGACCCTGGTTTGACTCTTCAGGACCCACGTAAGCCAGATACACAAGGGGGTGCATGCATCTGGAGTTCCTTTGCAGTGGCTGGAGGCCCTGGCATGCTCATTCTCTCTCTCTCCCCCCTTCCCTGCCTCCTTCTCTCTCTCAAATAAAGACATATAAAAAAGATATTCTAAAAAAGGCACAATGAAATCAATTACTTTATATGCTAAATTTAAAAAGTAATTTAAATAGTAAAAATAAAATAAAGTAAAAAAAATAGAAAATCCTCTATTCAGAATCCTCAACATAAAAAGATCAAATTAAGTGTAAGGTTCAGGAATTACAACAAATCTTAATCAACATGTCATTTTATATATACTAATTTTCCTTGAGTGTCGAAGAACAAGTACATTATCAATACCAAGGTATTTAAGACCAAGGAGAAATGAACAAGTTACAGATAGTTTATAGTTATTGCAAAACTGTGAGCCTGCTTTTCAGCCTTTGTAACTATCAATAATGAAAGATTCCTAGGTCCACCTACCTGGGCCTGATGGTGTCAGCTTGTCATCCCAGCTACTTTAGAGGTTGAGACAAGAGGATCACAAATTTCATGCCCTCCATAAGGAACTTCTTGCAACTCTATCTCAAGAGTCAAAAGTAAAGGTGGGCATGGTGGCACATGCCTTTAATCCCAGCACTCAGGAGGCAGAGGTATGAGAATCACTGAGAGTTCAAGACAACCCTAAGACTACATAGTGAATTGCAGGTCAGTCTGGGCTAGAGTGAGACCCTACCATGATAAACAAATTGTAAAGAAAGTAAAAATACAGCCGGGCATGGTGGTGCATGCATTTAATCCCAGCACTTGCGAGGCAGAGGTAGGAGGATCACCATGAATTCGAGGCCATCCTGAGACTACATAGTAAATTCCAGGTCAGCCTGAACTAGAGCAAGACCCTACCTCAAAAAGAAAGAAAGAAAGAAAGAAAGAAGGAAAGAAAGAAAGAAGGAAGGAAGGAAAGAAAGAAAGAATAATGCAAGCAAGCAAGCAAAGTAAAACTAGATTTAGGAATATAGCTCAATGGTAGAGCTCTTGTGTAGCACACATAAGGCCTCGTACCACCCAAGGAAGAAAAAATGAGAAAAGATTCCTAGGTCTTAGTCCTGCTTTTTCCATCATTTCACCACAGAAGCTCTCATAAATTCTGTGTCTCAACTTTCTTTCTCGCTAAGTCAGGAAATTGTCTGGCCTACCTTGCAGGATTATTGTGCCAATCAAATGCAATGAAAAAGGAGAGAGCACTTAGTTAAGTATAAATGTGAACCGAAAGGGTAGGTCATTTGTCGCTTACAAATAATGCTGGTTATTTCTCTTTTTTTGTGGTATTCTTACCTTTTATTTTCTATTTTACCACAGTACAGCCCAGCTTATGAAGATGCTGTATTCAAAAGAAGGAAGAAGGGGCCGGGCGTGGTGGCGCACGCCTTTAATCCCAGCACTCGGGAGGCAGAGGTAGGAGGATCGCCGTGAGTTCGAGGCCACCCTGAGACTACAAAGCAAAGTCCAGGTCAGCCTGAGCTAGAGTGAGACCCTACCTCGAAAAACAAAAAAAAAAAAAAAAAAAAAAAAAAAAAAAAGAAGGAAGAAGGAAACTTTCCTTTGAGGAAAAAAATATTCTAAGACAAAAACTTTACTCTATTTTATGGATTAGTGGATTTTGAGTAGCCAGACCCCCCAAAAAAATGCATTGAAGGTCCTTATTCTTTGGATCAGAGTGAAGTTGCTTTGTTTTGAGACAGGGTCTCATATGGCTGGTTTCCAACTTGTGAATGTAGCTGAGGCTGGTTTTGAGCTACTGCTCCTCTTGCCTGCACCTTCCATGTGCCCCCATTCCCAGCCAGAATAGGATTATAATAGCTCTTGAACTCCTGTCCAGTATCATAGACACTTTTTCCCTTTAAACTTATCACCTGTTCCATATGCACCACCAATAAAATGACCAAGATGTTTCAAAGCTCAGAGAAGCATTACTGTTGCTGTTGATGGAAATGAAAACACCTTTTTGGTGAAGCAGTAGAATTAACAAACATTTCTGTCTCTGCTCCAATGCAGGCTTACGTTGAGAAGGATTTCACGAGGGTGTCAGAAGAAGATTATGAAACATATGTTCTCACTAGCCAGACAGCTGGGGATAAATTTTCTAAGGTGACTGTCTTCATTTGAGGCCAACAGGATAAAACAACCAAGTGGTAAAGAGTTACACAGGGCTGGGTTCCAGTTTCTGCCACTGACTAGGTGTCATGACCTAAGGCCAACATTCTAAAGCCCCTATAACCCTAGTTTCCTCATCTGTAAAATGGAGGATAACATTAGCCCCAAAAGGATGCCTTGGCAACAAGATAATTCCCATGGATAACTTTGTGTTGCACCAGACACATAGAAAGTGTTCAAATAACCTTAACTGTTAGTGCTTCTTAGCATTATCATTAGAATCACTGCTATCATGCAGTTAGGAGGCTGTCAGCATAAAATTTGGGCTCCTAATTCCATAATTCAGAATTAAGATGTTATTAAAAGCAAGTTTTGTCTTCATCATAACTTAGCACACTCTTCTTTTTATAGTCCTTTGGAAGTGTTCCATCTCGAACCCTCACAAATCATCATTTTTTTGCTAACACTCAATTTTACTTATTTGTGTGACATGAAATAATCTACCATGGCTGGCCACTGCCTAGAGTCGACTAGTACGGGGCTGGATTAGATGACCTTTGGGCTTCCTTTCCTCCCTGAAAATCTATGATCCTATGAGTCAGGGGTGGGAGACTGTGAAGGGTTATTTAGTGATGAGTGACAGTTCTGTCCGAAAAGAACAAAGAACTTACTCAGTGTGCCAGAAGCCAAGTTCAAAATCACTGGATCATGAATTATAGCTCTACTACCCTCTGGCAAGACAGGAAAGGAATCTCATAGACAAATTGCATTGGGAGAGAGATAATGGATTAAAGGCTCCCGTATTCATGACTTGAAACCAGCCAATACATAATACCATCACAAGTGCCAAAGGCTGCCCCTGCTTATTTGATTAAAATAAAAAGGTAAAGAAAAGCAAGAAAACGAGATGTTAGCCGAAAGAATATTTCAGAATCTTTCCCCTTTTCTGGCAATAACTATGATGAGCTCAAGAGACAATCAAATCTGCAAATCTGTAAGCTTGCGGTTTATGAAAAAACAAAACACAATGATGGAATTTAAATGCTACCCTGCCTTATCCTTTTTACCATCAACTGGGGGTTGCCCAGCAGGAGAAATGAGATCATTTCCCTCGGAGTGGCAAGCCGAGCTTGCCCACATTCATTCTTCTTCCCACATGGTGCTTCAGCAAGCATCAACACGTCAGCCAGCAGCTTCTGAAATGTGCCAGATCCATGGAGACAGGGCGCTGTCAACTACTGCAGTAGAGAAGTCTCCATCTCTGTGATGGACTCAAAGCAGCCACGGTTTCCTCTTGTTTGCTGGCGGAATCGTGGGAGGACTTTGGTTTTACAGCCTGGCCCACTGCTTGACTAATCTTTGAAATGATGGAGCCCACTTGCAAGCCTCCCTGATACACTTGAAAGAGTTTGTTTATTCCTTTGCATTCTTTTTATGTATGCTTAAAAATTATTTATTTGTTTACTTATTTTGAGAGAGAATGACAGAGAGAGGGAGAGAGAGAGAGAGAGTCAGATAGAGAGAGATAAGGTGTCACAGGGCCTCCAACCACCAGAAACAAATTCCAGACATGCGCGCCACCTTATGCACCTGGCTTATGTGGGTGCTGGGGAATTGAACCTTGGTCCTTAGGCATTGCAGGAAAGCATCTGTTAACTGCTAAGCAATCTCTCAAGCCCATGTATGCTTTTTCTTTTGTTCTTTTTTCTCTTTATTTCCTCTTTTTCTTTTCTGTTGAGATAAAGTCTCATGTAGCCCAGGCTGGCTTTGAACTTGAAATGTAGTCAAGGATGACCTTGAATTTCTAATCCTTATGTCTCTACCTCCCTATTGCTGGGATTATATGCATGCCCCACCAGACATAGTTTCTATAGTGCCTGGGCTTAAACCCAGACTTCAAGTATACTAGACAAGCATTCTACCAGTTGAGCTACAACCCCAGCTCCCAGCACCCCTTTTCTTGATTATGTTTCCTAGACAGTTGTAAGCCTGTAGACGCTAGTGATCTTGGGAAAGGAGAGGGGAAGTTTTCCATCACTCAAAAAACCACTAGCAGGGGGAGTGGCTCAGTGAGAAAGCACTTGCCTAGCATATCCCAGTCCCTGAGTTCTATCCTCACCACCAAGCCAAAGCAAACAAAAACAAAAATACTAAACCATGCTAAAACATACCAAAATGCTACGGTAACATTTTCAGCTTGTCAGTTAACTCTTTCATTTTTAAATATTGATTTATTTAAGTGAGAGGGAAAGAGAGAGGGAGAGAATAGGCACGCCAGGGCCTCTAGCCACTACAAATAAATCCCAGATGCATGCACCACCTCGTGCATCTGGAGAATCAAACCTGGGTCCTTTGACTTTGCAGGCAAGTACCTTAACCACTAAACAACCTTTCCAGCCCTTTAAAAAATTTAAAAATATTTTATTTATTTGAGAGAGAGAGAGAGAGAGAGAGAGAGAGGACTCTCTTTTAAAAATGAAATACATTGTATTGTTTGGCATATTACATGAATAATGTAAGAGTACATTTTCACTGTGAAACTTCACATCCTGAATTATGTATACTGCACTGTGAATCTCCTTTTACTATCATCCCTGCATCCCAATCTTATTTTCCTCCCTGGTTGGTACCACTATTTTTAGCTCTTCTACCTTCTAGACCATTTCATATTTACCTTGGCTATATATATATATATAGATATATATATATATAATTTTATTAGTTTTTATATATGCATGTTGTTATGGGTGTACTTCATGGGTGCACATGTGCATAGGAGTGCATGTGCATGTGTGTGTCTGTGCATGTTGAAGCCAGAGGACAACTTTGGGTGTTATTCTTCAAGCACTATCTATTTCTTTTAGAAAAGGGATCTCTTGCTGGCCTGGAACTTGCCAAGCAGGCTAGACAAGCTGTCGAGGAAGCTCCTGGGATATGCCTGTTTCTCCTCACCAGTACTGACATTACAAGTATATGCTACCTCGATTGAGGTTCTGGGGATCAGAATCAGGTTCTCATGCTTGCAAGACATCTCCCTGGTATGTTTGGTTGTTTGTTGGTTGTTTTTTTGTTTGTTTCTTTTGTTTTGTTTGACATAAGGTCTTTCTCCAGCCCAGGCTGACCTGGAATTAGTTTCAGCCTGGCCTCAAACTCACAGTGAACCTCCTACCTCAGCCTCCCAAGTGCTGGGATTCAAAGCTTATGCCACCATGCCTGGCAGGTTTTTTTTTCTGTTTTCTTTTTTCTTTTTTTTTTTTTGAGACAGGGTCTCACTATGTAGCCCAGGATAGCCTGGAACTTAAAATCCCCTGGTCTCTGCTTCTCAATTTATGTACCATCACATCTGCTGGTTCTTTGCATATGAACTATATTCAACAGACATAACTGTTGGCTTTCCCCACTAGAAATCAATTTAGTGCAGCTACTCTTACCCAGTTCCATCAGTAAATCCCCCAACTGAGTTCTGAACAAGGCAAATGAATGGTTGAACTCATCGGCATGTGTTTGAATATCTATGACAAGCTGTATACAATGATTATTAAAGACTATTATTTCTAGATTATGCATTAACCCTACTAGCTCGTCCTTTTCCCCTGTACCATACACGAAGCTGCCCTTTGCTTTTTACACTTGAATGTGAATGGAGAATCTGGGAACCGGTGTGTAGTGTTGAGCCAGTATCCAGGGGCAGTGGTCTATCTAGGTAGGTTGGACACATAAATTTTTGATATGTAATGGCTAATTCAGGAAAGGGGTACAGTACATGACCACTATGACCCATTTGTTTGTTGTTTGTGGAGGATTGGGGCTGGAACCTGAGGCTTTGCACATGGTAGGCAAACACTCTACCACAGAACCACACCTCTACCTTTGCCTTCATCATAGTATTAAGAGGAAGGTACTGTGATCTAAATGTGTCACCCCAAATCCATGTGTTGAAAACTTAACCTCCAACATAACAGTATTGGGATGTGGGGTCTTTTGGGAGATGTTTAAGTCACATGGCTCCAGACTCATCAACAGATTAATACCTTTACAACAGGGCTTCATAGAGGGAAACTGGTCCACTTTCTATCTCGTCTGTTCCCTCCACCTCTTACAATTCCTGTACCTTCCCCTCAGTGTAGCAACAGGCCATGATCTTGGAAATGGAGACTAGGCTCACTCCAGACACCAGACATGCCAGCATCTTGATCTTGGACTTCTCAGCCTTGTAACTAGCAAATAAATTCCTAGGGTTTGTTGCTATTGTTTGCTTTTTTTTTTTTTTTTTTTTTTTTTTTTTTTTTTGGTTTTTCAAGGTAGGGTCTCACTCTAGCCCAGTCTGACCTGGAATTCTCATGGTGACTTTGAACTCATGGTGATCCTCCTACCTCTGCCTCCCAAGTGCTGGGATTCTTTAATCCCATGTTGGCACCACACCAGGCCTTTTCTGAGTTTTAAAAAAATTATTTATTGAGAGAGAGAGATAAAAGAGAGATAGGAAGGGGGAGAGATAGATATATATATATATATAGAGAGAGAGAGAGAGAACATGAGTGTATCAGGGCCTCCAGTCGCTGCAAATGAACTCCAGACACATACTTTACCTTGTCCATCTGATGTGTGTGGGTACTGGGGTATTGGACAGGGGCCCTTGTCTTTGCCAGCAAAGTGCCTTAATCACTAAGCCATCTCTCCAGCCCCATTTTGATTTTTTAATTGTATTTATTTATTTACTTATGAGAGAGCAAGAGAGAGGCAGATAGAGAGAGAGAGAGGGAGAGAGAATGAGTGCACCAGGTCCTCTAGCTACTGCAAATGAACTCCAGATACATGGGCCACCTTGTACACCTGGCTTATGTGGGTCCTGGGGAAACAAACCTGGGTCCTTTGGCTTTGCAGGCAAACGCCTTACCTGCTAAGCCATGGGCATACCAGGGCCACATGACACTGCAAATGAACTCTAGGCACATGTGCTACTTTGCCATGTCATACATCTGGCTTTATATGGATCCTGAGGAATCAAACCTGGGCCACTGGCTTTGCAACAAGAGCATTTAGCTACTGAGCCATCTCCTCAACACGTGTTTTTTTTTCTTAAAGTGTCCAGCCTGTAGTATTTTGTTATAGTCATAAAAATTAAAAAGTAGTCAAGTGGAGGGAAATAAAAATATTAAACATGTAAGAAGTCGGGAAGTAGGCACCACCAAAGGAACAGGAAGGGACGGCACAAAATAGGAGCATAGCCAGAGGCTCCCTAGTCTCAAATCCTTCAAAGCATCACAGAAAGCCAGCCTGACCTGGGAGAAAAACCCTGTTCAGCTTATCATTTCACCATATAAAGTCTTACATTGACAACTTGTCCAACTATGCTCCCCTTCTGGATGATAAGCTTGTATCTTTTAGAGTTGTGTTGACAAAAGAACAACAACAACAATAACAACACACCAACACCATTCTTCAAAAGCCTGCCCCTCCCAGGAAGCCAAAGAAAACAAACCACCACCACTATCACCACGACAAAACCCTTAGCTACTCTCAACAGCTACTTTCCAAAACTTAGGGCTCTCAATGAGATTTATTTTATTTACTCACTTCCCCCCCCCCTCCAGTTTGGCCAGTGCCCAACCTAGCCAATTTTCCCCATGAAAAGCTTTCTCTAGCGAGGCTTCTTCTGCATCCTCCTTGCCATTGCTCTCATCCTGTCCATATGATCCCTGCCCAGCCCTCCTCACAGGCCTCCCAGTCTGTATTCGCACCGCTTTCAAATTCAGCTCTACTTACTTTCATCAAAGGCAGCTTCTTCTTTCAACTTCCCTTTCCTTATGTTGTTTGCCAGCTCAAAATCCTCCAGAGAGTCCCTATTGACTGTCGTATTTAATCGGTCTTGTCAAGTGGAAGAGGTGTCAGCTTCTTCTCAATGGCAGCACTAGAGCCAGTCAGCAAAGTTCTAGGGAGGGTTCTTTCAGCTGATCAAAGGAAATTCCTCTAAACAGCTTGCTTAAGCGCTGAGCTTCCTGCCCCTGGGGAGATGCATAATCAGAAGCTGGGAACTACCTGTCAAGGGTGTAGTAAAGAGGATTCAGACTTTTAGGATGTAGTAACCCACCATTGACCTCAAAGATGATTGCCAACCATTTTTGACACTGGCTCCATGCCAGGTAGTCTCCTTGTTGTTTTCATATGTTACCTCATTTATTCTCATATCCACTCTGGGGTACACACCATGTGTCTCCTCATTTGCAGCTGGCTTGTGCTTTAATGATATACTTTAGAGACTCTGCAGTAAGGCTATGGTTCCCATTGTGGCTCTATAATTTACCAGACAAGTGTTTTTGAACAATTTTTGAACCTATTTTGAACCTGTTTTGATCTCATTCTCCTCATCCTTATAATGGAGGGAATCATAGTGTACTCACTTCATTGGGACAGTGCAATGGTTAGTTTGTGAGATACCCTGTTACTAGCCGTAAAGTTCTACTTGGCACACAGTAAGTACTGAATAGTCACTGAAGCTCTACTTGGCACACAGTAAATACTTGGTGGTCACTATTACTGTTGTGTTCATTGGATTATATATATTTTGAGAGAAGTGGTTACATTTGTTCTTCTATATCCCTTATCTTAGGCAGACTAAAGTGGCCATCCAGTAAGCCTTCCTTCAAAGTGTAAGACATCTTGTTTTAACCCTGTCGGAGAATCGCCATGGACCATCGTTCTCAATCAGCCCTGTCTGATCTTCCCCATCCACCTTTTTTCCTTTTGTGAACTCCACATCTGTTGATCTCTCTAAAACAGAGGTAGCTGACTGTGGTCTTTTCTGAATTTTTTAAAAATATTTTATTTATTTGGGAGAGAGAGAGAGAGAGAGAGAGAAAGAGAGAGAGAGAGAGAGGGAGAGGGAGAATTGGTGCATCAGATCCTCTTGGCATTGCAAATGAACTGCAGAAACATGCACCACTTTGTGCGTCTGGCTTTATGTAGATACTAGGGAATGCGACTAGGAGCCAGCAGAATTTGCAAGCAAGCACCTTTAACTGCTGGGCTGTCTCTCCAGCCCGCTTTCCTTTGTTGTCTCATTCAGGTAGGGTTTTACCATAGCCCAGGCTGACCTGGAACCCACTCTGTAGCCCCAGACGAACTTCAATCTTGTGGCATCTTCCTTTCTCAGCCTCCCAAATGCTGGGATTAAAGGCATGCACCACCAAGCCTGGCTTCGAATATGGTGAGTCTAAGGGATAAGGATGCTTGTACTTTCTAATCCCTAATCCCACTTACTAGGTAATGAAACATCTTCCTGGAAAACCTCATGAAATTGTGGTCCATACTTCTGACACACTGTGTGCCTCCCTTCTATACTGAATGTCACAGTTTCTACATCCCAGAGCATTTCTTTACCACAGCTCATTGTTTGCTTTATTTGAGAAAGTTGCTTGAAATCACCTGACACAAAGCTCTCATCCCTGTCGTATTCTCATCTTGGCTTGTAGGCTCTCCATGAGGAGTGAGGAGGGGGAGACTTTCCTTTGCAGCGTATGTAAATTAGTAGCTGCCCTACAGAGCTTGCTTCTGAAGCCAGGTGCCGCCACTTAGCTTGATGTTTCATGATGTGTGAGCCAGCACATTATGAGTTGTTTGAATTGATTTCCTCCAAGCAGCTGAGCTGCAGCTTTTGTTCTATTGATGTTCGTCTCAATTCCCGAAAGTGTGTGGCTTCTAGGCAGAAAAAAAAAAAAAAAAAAAAACCTCGTGTGTCTTAAAGAAATGTCATTAACTCACAGAGCCTAGTCTATCATTAGAAGGCTTGCCTTTTTTTAATCCAATGGAACTACACTTGTATTACCAGTTGTTGATTCTTTCTCCATCTCCTTTGTACATTATATGCCATGGCATTATCCAACAACACCAGATTTTAGTGAGCTTCAAAACTAGGGATTTAGTTTTCCATTGAATCCCACAGATGTTATGAGCACGTTATGAGCACTTACTCAGTGAAACCCTTCTGGATATTGTGGCCCCGCTCTCAGAGAGCCTTCAACATTTCTGGGGATTCAAGACAAACATCTAGGAAACAATAGGTGTGTGTGTGTGTGTGTGTGTGTGTGTATGTATGTATGTATGTATGTATATATATATATTTATATATATATATTTACATATATTTGACATTGAACATAAGTGCATGGCTCCAAATTAATGATGGTAACTGGGGCTCTGCACTGTGCTAGTGACTGAAGGAGGCAGACTGAGCAGGCTCTCTCTATGTCTCTAAATGCATGCTGAAACGGAGTCTCTCTTTTGTTAGTGCTGTTCACCTGCTTGTAGTTCATTACACACACTGCCGCCACCACCAACAACCACCACCACCAACTATCTAACATTGACAAGTTTGAACTTTTCTCAACTGGAGTGCTATGATTTAGGATTGGGCTTTGGGATAGAAGGGGAAGTAAGATAGCCTCTTGTGTCTCGTTTTTTTTTTTTTTTTCTTCATTGCCTAGGTTTTATTCCCCCATGGGCAGGGCAGGCAAGCTTTACTTCAGTGCATCAAGTCTTAGCAGTCACTGACATGGCAACTACACAGGCAATAGAAAAGGATGACTGCTCTTCTGCATACATATTTGATGGTGCATCAACAGGAGGTGCATCACTCACAAGTATTCCTCCTACTCCCTACTCAACAGTCTTGTCTGTTTGAAGCTGAAAAGACAGACTAGAAATTGCTTGTGTGCGTGTTTACTCAACTGTGTGCCATTTTCAGGAAAGTGGGTATCTGGTGGCAACTATTTTAGGAGACTGGCCAAATACTGAAAGCAAATGACATCACTGACAGTGAGCCTAGTAGCTTTCTGGATTTCTTTTCTCACCTTTATTTTTTACTTTATGTATTTGTTTATGGGTGCTGAGTATCCACTGTTCTCTCGTGCTCAGCCAGTCAGTGCTCTACCACTGAGCTATACCTCCAGCTTCTTTTCTAACATTTTTAAACAGGCTACTTCCTCTCCTACTCAAAGTAATAGAATTGTCAGAAGGCAAACCTCTACCTCTCAGGACACAGATGCAGTTGGAAGGATAAATCCCTTGATTTAGGGAGTGCTAGCCAAACCACATCTGTCCATCTTAGGTGCATTGGACAGCTGTGCAATTGTGTTATACCTTGTCAATCCACCCTACCCTACAATACAGAGCAATACAGATGTTAGACTCAGTGCATCCTGGCAATTGAAGTGTTATTGGGTCTTCTGGCCAAACGCCATTCAGTGCCGTATCAATGCCAAATTCTCATCAGACAATGAGTCTATGGGGACATAAGGAAGAAATATTAATGAAGATAGGAATGTGTCAGCCAACACGGCTTGGAAGAGGAAGCTTTCAAGCACTGTTAGGATTTGGCTGGATAGAAGTGGTGGACAGGGCAGTCAAAATCTGCAGGAACAGGTCAATGTGTTTGGTGATGTAACAATGCATATTACAGAGATTTGGGGCTGCTGTCTTTGTTGATGTTGAAGTCAAGCCAAGGAAATTCAAGACATGTGTTTTCCACAGCTGCAAGTTGACTTATTACTATTAAATACTATGCAGACAGAAGTGACAGTGTGTGGGATAAAGACAGTAATACTTTGGGTGTCTGCTTAAATCTGAGGTAACTGCACCCAGAACAGAGGCTCCTGGTACAAAAGCAGGAGGTAGAGAGCATTCATTCATCCACTAACTGTGGACTTATTTTCATAGTCTATCTGTTTGCAGCAAGTTCCACTTTATAATTTGCCAGAAGGTACAATATGTGCCATCAGATGACCTGGCATGGCTACAGACTTGTAGAATATAGCTTTGGAAAAGATTCCTTTTGCCTGTTATCTTCAGGCCTGAAAAACTATCAGTAATTGTCTTCTTTGTTAAAAATATTTTTGTTGGGGCTAGAGAGAGATGACTAAGCGATTAAGGCATTTTCTTGCCAAGCCAAAGGATCCCTGTTTGATTCTACAGGACCCATGTAAGCCAGATGCACAAGAGGGCGCAAGCATCTGGAGTTCATTTGCAGTGTCTGGGAGACACTGGTGCACCCATTCTCTCCCTCTCTCACCCTCCCTCTCTCAAATAAATAAATTAATTAAACGTTTAAAAAATATGTTTGTTGAAGATCCTGTGGCTTTTTTGGAAAACATTTTTCAGCTTCAACATTTTCTCCCCTTTTAAATCTATTGGGGTTAATAACAATAATTATAATAATTAATAAGTTGTATCATGCCAGTAAAAAACATGCATCCCAAATGAAAAGTAAGGAATATACATCTAAAGCCAGCTATGTTCTCAGTAACTGGTTTCATATTTAGCACTTGTGCCTCATAAAAAAGAAGGAAAATTCAGTGATACTTTCTCTAGGAACTTGTCAGGTTAAATGAGGTCCAGGCTAACAATGAAATGTTTACTGCTGTCATGAGATGCAGAAGATTTGATTTCTATTCTAAGCATTGATATTGGATAGCACTTTGTCTGTGCCTCAGTTCACTTGCCTATAAAATGATTTGTTTATTTCTAATGATCTTTCCAGCTCTACATTTTTTGGGTTCTACTTTATTATTGTGCTAAATTAAGCTGATGTCATAAAGTAGATCAAATATAATTGTTACATGGCAAAATGATCTTTCAATATATAAATTATATGCCTGGTTGACTTTTTGTTTTCCTGTTAGAGAAATCATGCATAAAAGAAATTATGCTTTACCATGATCCTATATCCTACAACTAAAATTGTATTCCTGGAACTTGGTTCTGTAGAGTGACATTCCCAGACTGGGGGGAAAAAAAGGAGGCTCCAAAAAGCACCTTGGTTTCTAGCCCAGTTGCGTAGAAATCCCAGACATAGTGATTTCCCTTGAGAAATGTCAATAATAATTAAAGACACAGATGATGGACAATTCTCTCCCTTTCCTCTTATCTGTAAAACCGTCCTTATCAGTCCCCTGCATTTTACCAGTAGACCTGGATGCCCTAACTGCAAGCGACACTTAGCAACTTCTACTCCTTTCCCAATAAAGCCAAAGGAGGAAAAAAATACAACAGAAGAAAGGAGAGGACAGTAACTGCAAATTTTTACCTTGAGTCCTCAGAACTAGGCAGAAGACATGAAGAGCCATGCATTTTAGAGCATGTTTTTAGCTGTACTTTCAACTGCCTCACTAGACAGGGAGGCTTAAAATATTTTGAAGGAGCAATTCTACTAGTGCCTTTTACATTTATCCCCTACATTATAAATTATGCTATGGAAAAATGTGGTATTGGAGCTGTACTATAATGAGGTCTAATTGCACCATCTGGATAGTAAATGACTTGCTCAAGGTCAAGGAAGGTATGATATGTCCTAAGAGAAGCCAGAAATAGAACCGAGGTCCTGCTGACTTTCAGTTTAGTTTAGCATCCAATAAACCACATTTCTATTTCCTCTGCACATTTTAGCTACAGTGGTTGGCCACGGGCATAGATATTAGACAGCCTGCAAACCGAAGCAACCATCAAGTGGTCAGAAGCAGTAAAGTGGGCTCCATGGGGGGAAAAATCATATATGGCATAGTCAGTAACAAGACCATGAAATTCACTTTAGCAGTGGAGGTAGTTAGTCCACTTTTATTTACCCTTCATCAAGAATTTTTTTCCCAATAGAGGGCAAGATTTTTTTGTTATTTCAGTCAAAAGCATATTTGAATGAACAAAAAATCATGTTGTCTTTATATTTGTGCCTGCAGTTGAGGTAATGGAGTGTGGAGCCAGTTTGCAAATGTTTTGAATGGCAGCATCTCCTTGGAATTATTTTTGTTGGGAACTCAAATGAACATTCTTTTAAAATAGTCGCATTGTCGTAATTGGCAAACCTCTGAGACATATCTTGGGAGGGAAACAACATGTACTTGGGGAGGGGTACAAAATTTATAGGCTTTTAATCTGAATTATCTGTTTCATCTGCCATATTTTCATATGCAAAACTCTCTACAGATGGAAAGGGAAGATGTTATAATCTTTAATTGTGGAAAGTATGTATTATTGTTAGACCTCAGGTGAACATTACATTTTTATGGACATCTTCTATGTGCCCATACCTTATCATCTGTTCACTTAAATTGTCTCATTATTTTTATCATGATAGTTGACTATTTTTGGTTGTCTTTAAAATCTTTTGGAAGAAGTAATGATTTTATTTTTCTGTCCTGGATAATATCAAAGCTCATGGTTGTGGTTCAGGCCTCAGATTTATTTAAGGAAGCCAGCATTCAAAACCCCTAAAATGGCCACATGACTCCTGATCAACTTGCAAGGTTTAAATACTTAATTTCACTAACTAGACTTGAACTTCATCTTGTAATGACACATGTGCCCTGTCTTTCTGCTACAGGGAAGGGATGGGATGAGGTTCACTTCTTATAGACAGTGTATATGAGCAGAAAGACAACTTCCCTGAAAAGTATTCAGTTCTAAAGTGTTCGTTCTTTCAAATGCCTTAGGGTTTTTCCCATTCTTACAAAATACCATAAATTCCTCAGAAGCATAGTTTTCCTCTAACCCCTGGAAATATGACTTCCTGAGATCCCAGGGGTGATTGTCTGGGTCAGGTTAAGTCAACCTAGAGGCCAGATGCTGCTGTGAGTTTTCCTATTCCTGTGGAGCCCTAGGAAGAGACCCTGACTACCTCCATTTAAATTAAAGTAATGGGGACACATAAAACTAGAATTATTTCATTTGGAAGTTAAATTGAAAGTGTTGTATTTTTCCACATTAATTTTCCTTACCCAGAGTACATGGAATCAAAGAGGGACATGATGTCCCTACAATAGTTCTAGTGTGTCAGAGACTATTAGACAGTTGTCTGTTCATTTCTCAGAGAAAATGGTATGACCATAGTTCCTATCAACTCAGAAAACAATCAATCCTCAATAATACATATGGTTACCTTCCCTGAATGTGAATCCAATGGATGACCTTCTTTCATTCCATTTTATTTTATTTATTTATTTATTTATTTTGGTTTTTCGAGGTAGGGTCTCACTCTAGCACAGGCTGACCTGGAATTCACTGTGGAGTCTCAGGGTGGCCTCGAACTCACAGCAATCCTCCTACCTCTGCCTCCCGAGTGCTGGTATTAAAGGCGTGCGCCACCACACCCGACAACAAGTCCAAATTATAACAATTTTCATTCCTCCATATTCCTACTCCCCCCTTTTCTTCCATTTCTACCCATGATTGGGTCTGGATTTCTTCCTTTGGCATTCCAACTCACCACGATTATTAATATTAACAAGTGGATATTAGACAGTTGTATGGTCCAAGCACTGTTTGTCACTCATTCAAAAACACGTATTAAGCTTTTTTGAAGGTCCTCATCTTTAGATAGGGAATGAACAGGATTGGAGAGCTGAGCCTGGCTCCAGTTTCCTGGGGTGTGTGTGGTGGGGGTGGCTATAGCCATCACAAAGGGAACACAAAGAAGGGCTGGTCATCAGTTTGGGTCTTGAACTTGGGGATGGGAAAGTGGTGATCATGGCAAGGGGGAATTCTTGACAATACACCAATATGCCAGCACATCAATAAATGTAGGGTACTCCAGATTTTTGTCTTACGAATATAGAGAATTAAATTCAATAGACCAGAGGGTAAGGTTTAGAGATAATTCATTAGATTAAGAGAAGGAAAGAAGAGGAAGTGCAGAGAGCTCCTGCCATGTGGAGGGCAGTAGGGAGTAGAGAGCCCATGTAGGAGTAGAGACACGGCTGGGCTAAGACAAAGTGAGGCTTACCAGAACCTGGAAGTTCACGAGTGATGAACAGCTAGCCAAGAGAGACCGCCCACCTGGAAAACTACTTATAACCTTATTGTTGTGGCCCTTACCTTCAGGCTCAAGTGAGTCAGAGTGAGGGCTGATTGGTCTGGGCTAGGGGCTGGCTCACGAACAGGCCACAACGTAGCCAAGTTATGGGGCTGAACTTGACCAACCACAATGCTAGGATCAGGTTTAACGTCTAGGAATGGGGGGGACTCCTTCCCAGGAGATGCTCGGGTTGTTTATGGCTAAACAGATCTAGGGAACTCCTTTAGTGAAAAGATAAGAAGATGAGAGATTATTTTCTGACCTGTAATAAAATGGAGTTTTCAAGGGCAGACTTAAGGACATTTTGCTTTTTATATTCAGGGTCCAGTCACCCTAAACTACCCAACAAACCTACCTGGACTCCCTCTCAGGGAACAGCAAAAATCAAGCTGTGAGGATGGCCCATGTGACTGGGTTGTGCTGGAAGTCCATCCAGTCCCTCCCCAGTTATGAGGCAACGACACTTGGCTCAGTCTCCTGTCAAGCCCCAATCTGGCCCAGTGAAGAGGATGGGTGGCTTATAGCCCCTATCAGTGGCCCAGAGGTTGTTGATGGTTGATCCTCTGGAAGAAGCTTTTCCTGATCACAGTGGCACGAGAGGGCACTGCCTTGATGATTCTTCAGAGGAAATCTGCAAAGAGTCCCCAGGTGTTCAATTCAGCCCTAATTGCCAGCAGCAGCTGCTGGGCAGAGTCAGCATTCAAGGGCTTCAGACTCACTTGCCACTATATCTTCACTACGTGGAAGAGGAGAGTCATGGTGGCAGCAACCGTTGTGAGATGCCACCAGCCACAAAGATGACACCCATGGGCATATGGTCCTTTGGCCTGAGACAGTCTCATAGCTGAACCAGTAAAGAGCTGAAAAGGGCACATTTCAAAGGATGATGGGGTCACAGTCTACCCAGAGTGAGCTCCAGACCCTCTGAATTACCACAAGTGGCTTGCTGTTGGTGTGGCATTACTCAGCCCTCTGCTTGTTCCACCCCAGCCACAAGGGTCTGATCACTGTCACAATGCCCATGTGTCATAATGCAGCAGCTTGGCTCAGTGATCACCATGGTTGCTGGGAGGCTCTTCCACAAGGTCTTGGTGCCCTTGTGCCTCACAGTTTTTCACAAAGACATCTATGGTGCCAATGAATTGGGTTGAATCTGAAACCTGGTGCAGCAGAGGGTACCATTAGGACACAGATACAGCAGCTCCGTCAGAGTATAGGAGACAATCCCATTTTGCGGAGATGCTCCAGAATCTGTAGGGAGCTGTTAGCTTGCTGGCTACTGAGGAGGGCCACTGAGACTGCAGACAAACTTTTAGCATGTCCAGCCATGTCAAGAAGAGGGAGGCAACCAAAGCCCAGCCCCTCCCGGATCCCGATCAGCCATACTGGAGCTTTTATTCTGGCTTTAAGCCAGTGCTTACACTTTCCTGGGGTCCTCGTGGACCCATAGCAGCTCCTGGGTGGGTAGAGGGACCAGGCGATCAGGCCTCCGACAGAGGCTGGCCTTGAAATTGCTTTATAGTTCCTTGTATCTTCACAGCAGCCTGGTATAGCTTGTTATACAATTATCCTCACTTTACAGTTGAGGAAACTGAATTATAGGAAAGTTCAGCAATAGGCCCAATGTCACATAGCAAAGAAGCAACAATGGAGATTTTAAGTCCAGGTCTGATTTTAAAGACAGAACTCTCAATTATCACAGTGTTTCTATTCTCTTACCTCGTGTGATGCCATAATTTTCACTATTCAATTTTATACCAAACTGTTTTAAAATCATCTTCTGTATCCTTAAGTCTTATCTCCCTAGCAACATTTTAATCAGGATGAGGAGAGGTGCCACTGCGGTTACTTTCTAACTTCTGCTCACTCTTCAGGAGAGTTAGATATACAGAGACACCTAGTATCATGTGCTTGATGTTTCTCTTCAGACACCTTTCAAGCAATCAACTGATTTTAAAGGCTCTTGGTTTCTTTATCTAACTTGTTCAGGGATGTTGGATCTTTCTGCAAACTAGTCTCTTTCTCTTGTGATTATGGCCCAAGAGTCAAATGAAAAGTCCTATTTTTCTCTTTGGTATGGGGATGATGCTAATGAAGAAGACATTTTAATAAATCATTGCAATATCTCCATTAAGGGAAAAAAAGACTTTTCATGAAAATTTAACTAAAAATCTTAAAATGTATAAATTCAAGGGAGCTGTTCAATTAGTTCATATTTTGTCTATACCTCTTCTGTGACTCTTTTGCCTATATACTTTGTATTAACCACGGAGCCATCTTTCTAGCCCCCTATACTTTGTATTTCAGTTATCTTGGTTCAGATCCTTTTTTTTTTTTCCTTTGAGATAGGGTCTCATGTAGGTCCTCCTGTCTCCACCCTCCAGATCCTGAGACTACCGATATGCACCACCATGCCTGGCTCTTTTGGACACAAATCTTCATCCAGACTTACAAACTCATCGAGGACAAACTTCATATCTAGGTTCCACTCAAGACATTTTTCTGTTCCACTGAGTAACGTGCATCATGCTTGTCCTGCATTCAGCAACCACCAAATGTTTAAGAAATGAATGAAACAAATCCACCATAAGCAGATGTGGAAATAAATTCACAACAAATATTTATACAACTCTACAATCATACTGCTAGTTCTTGATAAAAACCAAGTCTAGGACCCTGCTATTCTAATTGTCTTGTCAGTGACTCTCTTCGTGAGTTGTTTTCCAATTTATTAACAGTGGATATGGACTTTCTGAGGGAGCACTATCCATCATCATATGACTTCAGTTGAATCTTCTGTTGACTTCTTATGGATCCACTGGGAATACAGAAATTGTGAGTACCAGTACAAAGAGCAAACACAGAGCACAAAGTAAAGGGAGAATTATTTGTTCTTAGTGTTCTTGGCTCAAATGAGTTGTATATTTAGTAGCAATGAGACTGAAGCCTATATTGAGAGGAATGTTAAATCATAACAGTACAGGTGACTGGGACATGTATTTAAGAACTAAATCAGACTCTGCCAAAGATTGACTTAGCTATTTGTGAATGTGTGTATGGGGATAAAGTGATAGAGAGTATGACTCATCATTATGGAAATGCAAAGATTAAATTAAATAAGTAGTAACAGAAGCCTTTAGCAAATGCAGAAATGTCTGCTGTGGACTTGATCCGGTGATATCAAATGAAAATATTAAATTATAGAAAGTGATCCTCAGTAAGAAACATTAAGTAAAAGCCAGGTATGGTAGTTCCTACCTGTATTCCTCAGATGGGAGGCTTAGGCAGGAAGATCACAAGCTTGAATCCAACCTGAACTACATAGTGAGACAGTGAAGGAGAGCAGGGAGTGAGAAAGTGAATATGAATTTAGAGACTTGAAATAATCCATGATGTGAGGTGATAAGGATGCAGAGTGAAGTGACAAAGTGGGCCATATGTTTATATATACATATGTATATATATATATATATATATATATATATATATATATATATATATATAGAGAGAGAGAGAGAGAGAGAGAGAGAGAGAAGACTTCAGAGAGATTGCAAAGTTAGGACCTACAGTCCTTGATAACTAAGTGGGTGTAGAAAGAAGCATGCTAAAATTTACCCAAGAAAGAGAAGTTCTTTATGACTGAGTATAGTATCTTTTTTACCCTGACTGTTTAAATCTGCCAGATTTTCATGTGTTTTGTTTGTTTGTTTGTTTATTTGTTTTATTTTTGAGATGGAGTCTTCTTTAGTCAGTCCAGGCTGACCTGAAGCTCACCCTGTAAATGAGTCTGGCCTTGAACTCCTGGTACTCCTGCCTCCACCTCATGAGTTCTTCGGTTACATGAGTGTGCCAGCATGCCCTGTTTCATGTGGTGCTGGGATTGAATTAAGGATTTTAAGGATGCTAGGCAACCATTCTACCCATTGAGCTACATCTTCTGCCCTAAAGCCAGATACTTTCATTGTGAGAGGATATGACTCAATCCCCTAGTTCACTGACTCTGGATAAATAGTTCTTTCCTATTCAGCTTGCCGCCAAAAGGCAAGCCCATTAATTTATATTAATTTTAAACTTCTACCCAGACCTTCTATAAACCTTGGCTTTAGTTCATTTAAAGTGTACATCTGTCCAAGAATTAGGGGTTTGAGTCTGGTAGAAAAAAATGCTGAAAGCCGTTTTATTTGGTGGCTGTCTCCTTGTAAGGTGTAAACTCATCAGAATGAACACATATTTCATGATGGTCTTCTGTTTAAGTGCTTAATGGAACCATGTCTATATACAAGCTAGTCAAAGTTCAAGTGCACTGGGATTAGAAAGGGAAGCCTTGGGGTGTCTTGGTGGCTGCAAAATGCATGAAGAGAAAATCTTCCAAGTTCAGTGTGTTCTGCAAGGGACTATCCGATTCCAGGGTAAAATGTAGGCGCTGCATGTGCGCATGAAGAACGGTAGCCAAAGGCTCTCCTGCAACCACATCTCACTCCGACCTCACAGGCCTTGGGTCCAGGCCAGAGAGACGCTCATCAGGGAGAAAATGATCTGATCTGTGGACAGTCTGCACAACGTAACTAAACCTGTTGAAAGAAAAAAGCAGGAATGAACAGATCTTTCTTACCTCACTTGCGGGTAGATTGCCAGTTACTGAAAGATTTCTTTGTGCAAGTGTGTTCTTTAGATGCACATGTGCATATAATCAAAGACACAAACCTTCAGTCTGTAACACTGACACACTGCTCTGAGCCTCTCACATGTTTCAAAGTGCTAACTGCTGTAATTGGCACCAGACAGTTATGATTATAAGTATTTTATATTGTCAGTGTTTCTTTTGCACTTTAACCTGGGCTATTGCTGGCACTCTGACACCTTACTGGCTGGCTGCCAATCACATGAACAGAAAATGTACTCATGAAGAAACCATGGAATGGTTTGGGGCACTGCAGCAGATTTGCCTGTGAGCCTGAGTGACAGAACAGACAGCAGGGAGCAAAGTTACTGGTAGGTGGGCTGACACAGGCTGAAATGAAATGCCACATTCCCTATGAGACATGATGTATTCCAGAAGCTTCTAGGAGGTTCTAGGAACAGTGTTGGCTCTCTTCCTGTCTCTCATCATCCCTTCTCAAAGAGTCTCTCCTCTTGCTTTCTGTCATCAACCCTCACTCCTTACCAATATTCATTTGTCTCTCTTCTGTCACTTTCTGTCTCTCACTGGCCTCCATTCCTTTTCTATTTTTCACACACCCTGCCCCCTATAGGTCTCCAGGCGCCTAATATGCTTCCCATAAATCTACCACCTTTACAGCTCTGCCGAAGTCCTCAGATATTACTCATGAGCAAATTTTGAGAAGCCAGTCCTTGGACATCACTTCTACAACCAAATATATACTGTGGTAGTTTAAATAGATGGCCCCCAATGTGTTTAATGTTTCATTACAGTTTGTAATTTAGATCGCCAGCCACATGAGTGGAGGATTTGTCATTGGGAGGTGGATTTTAGGGTCCAGCCGTAAGGTGTGGTGGGGGAGTTAAAATTCCAGTCTAAAGATATATAAACTTCTTAGGTCTGCCTGTAGTTCCTGAAGTGTGCTATGTGGTGTGGCGCACACACTCTCTCTCTCCCTGTGCCTGGACCTATAATAACAGACCAGCTTCTTCTGCCATTATAAATGGACCTGTAAGCTTCAATAAATCTTACCACGCCATGTTGTGCAGTTGATTAAGGTCTATGTGCCCATAGGCCTTCATGATACTCTTGGAAGATCATAGTTCCCTAGCATTTTCTATTATTATCATTTATCATTAACGGAGTGTGCTTGAGATGAACAGATTAAAGGGGAAACTGTAACTTTGCACCACTCTTTTGAAACTATCATATACTATTAACCAACATTGTCCAGATTTCAATTCAATTCTACTGAAAAAAATTTAAGATGGCAGAAAAAACTACTTAGGAGTATATGTCCTATGATGATGCTGCCAAGAGAATACCTGACCCCCCTATCTCAACAGGAATCATCTTTCCCCTTATTTATATGTAAATATAAATGTAGTACTGATTATTGAACTCAGGGCCTCCAGCATGCTAGTGTCTCTCCATCCCTTCCTCCCACTTCCTCTCCCTCCCTTCCTCCCTTCCTTCTTCCTTCTCGTGGGGAATTCATCTTTCATTCTGGGAAAGAAATTTAGTGGACTGCCCAATAATGGCATCCATAGCTCTTACAGGCTGGTTGTGCAAGCTCACTGAGTCAGAAACAAAAATCCCCTGAAAAGACTGATTCCAGGTCCCTGCCATCCTGTATGGATTGTAACCCAGGAAAACAGTAATTAAGAACAACGCTATTGGGCTGGAGAGATGGCTTAGCAGTTAAGGTGTTTGCCTACAAAGCCAAAGGATCCCAGTTCAATTCTCCAGGACCTATGTAAGCCAGATGCACAAGGGGGCGCATGCGTCTGGAGTTTGTTTGCAGTGGCTTGAGGCCCTGGCATACCCATTCAATCTCTCTCTCTCAAATAAGTAAATAAATAAATAAATATATTTAATAAAAAGAGCAACACTATTGCTGCTTACTAGATGTCAGCTACATACATTATTCATCTAAATCCTCACAACAATCCTAGGAAATTGCAGTATTGTCTCATTGTACAGATGAGAAAAATTAGGTGTGGAAAAGCTAAATCATTTGTCCCAGGTTACACAGCTAATAATTGGCAGCAAGTGAGTTTAAACCTAAGGCAGATTGGCTCCAGAGTATACCAACCGAACTTCTTCTTTTTTTTTTTTTTTAATTTTATTTTTATTTATTTGAGAGCGACAGAGAGAAGGAGGGGGAGAGAGAGAGAGAGAGAATGGGCGCGCCAGAGCTTCCAGCCTCTGTAAACGAACTCCAGATGCATGCGCCCCCTTGTGCATCTGGCCAACGTGGGTCCTGGGGAATCGAGCCTCGAACCAGGGTCCTTAGGCTTCACAGGCAAACGTTTAACCGCTAAGCCATCTCTCCAGCCCTAACCGAACTTCTTAAATGGGCTCAAATCCGTTTGTCTTATTTACTTAGATCCATCGCTGTGCTATGATTGAAAATTCTCTTTCTATGGTTATTGGCCCCCTGTCTTGGACCAATTCTCATAAAATAATTATCTTCAAGACTCCCTTTGATGTTTATTTAACTATAACTTCTCATGTAAAAATGACATAGAAGGAGAGAGTTCCGAAGCCAAGGTCCTTTACCTTCAGCCCACTCTGCTCCACCCTGTCATCTCATGAGCCTCTTAAAAACAGTCCTGTTATTTTTCTTCTTTTCTTACATGGACTCAAAAATAAACAGTTTATCTCCAGAGATTGAGGCAAATGGATATACTACCAAATGTCCGTTACTGAGTCCATTACCTTGCATTTGTGAAATTCTCCCTAGCAGATTATCATCCACCTGAACATAGGAGCCCCAGTATTATATGAATCGGTGCACAGAGGAAGTAATGAGATAATGCACCTGTCTCTACCACAAATTTCCCACGTGGCTTTGGATGGATCAGTTCATCTCACAGGACCTTGGTGTTCTCATTTATGTATATATATAATGTTTCTCTGTTCTCTCAAAATCACATATGAATGTGTGTGAAAGTTCTTCCGAGTCTTATAAACACATAGATCCCCATCATCATCATTATTTCTGTCACCATTTTGGGTGGAGTCCGGAAGAACAGACTGGAAAAGCAATGCTGTTGGCAAGGGCTGAAGGGAGAAGAATCCATTCTTTCTTTTGCGCCTCAGGATCCAGACAATGGATTACAGTATTTGGGAATTTCCAGGTTCTTGCTAAGACCCAGCCTCCTGCACCTCCCACCTCCATGCTTTCACTGTTCAGTGTTAACAGTGAAGAAGGTTCCTGTCTTCCCCGGTGTTAGTGTAATTGAAAAACCACAGGTCAGCCCTAGGTTCTGATAAGTGCTTAATATGGCATTCTTAGCCTGTACAACATCATACCATTTCCTTACCAGGGTTAAATATAATTAAATAACTCATTTGAGTATACTGGCAGTGATAAACAAGAGGTGGTTTTTGTACTTACTCGTAGTTCAATGTAGGGCAGGTACATGCTGCGAACAGTTATGTGAACGGACGTAAAAATATTACATGTTTCTTATAAAGTCTGAGTTAATTCATGGTGCTGCAACAAAATACCATAGACTAGGTAACTGATCAACATTTTTTCCTGTGCTGGGAATTCAACCTAGTGTCTTATACATGCCAGGCAAGTGCTCTGCCACTGAGCTATATTGCCAGTCCCTGGTGAAGTGATAAATGATAGAAATGTATTTCTCACAGTTCCAGAGGCTGAGAAGTCCAAGATCATAGCACAACAGCTCCCATTTCTGGTGGTAGTTGCCCTTAGCTTTTCAACAGGTTCCTTGTTTCTGTAGCCAGACAGGTGGAAGGGGCATAGAAGCTCCGTCAGGTCTCTTTTATAAGGCTGCCAGTGACCTCATCTCCTCCCAAAGGCCCCACCTTTTAATGCTACTACTTTAGGGATTACATTTCAACACATGAAATTGAGGGGTAAGTGACACATTTTCAAACCATAGCCAAATGCAAACATTTATATCTGATATAAATGGGATCCATTTATTTTTGAAGGAGCATTACACCACATATGCCCCTTTCATTACCCTTCACTCTCCAAAGATTTGGTTGAAGGATTTCATCAAGGATATCAACACCTCTGTGATTCAAATGGAGCCTAGAATTTTGTCCAAACATCTGCTTTGCAATTACTAAATGTCTAGGTCATCCCTGCCTCTTAGAAAAGAGAGTTGGCCCATTCTTGTCTCTTCTCTGAGTGTTCCATCCCAGTGGCTTTCTTCTCCACCATTTTGACTTTTCAACTAGGAAACACGTTTCATCCACTTGAGCTTACAGATAAACACAATACTTAAGGTAACCCAGCATTCACACAGTAACTCCATCCAAGGCAAGGAAATATTGTATGGGAAAGCACAAAGAGAAGGGATTCGAGAGAGAGGAGACAAAATGAAGCTTTGAGGAGCAGTTCAGCCAGGCCAGCCTCTTGGAAGACAGCCAGTGTTGGGTAAGTAGCAGCATCGCTGTGTTTCACAGTGGCTCTGGAATGCAGTTCCATACAGTCCAGCTTCCATCTCGTTAGAGGCCTAGCGTTTGATGATTCAGCTGCTTCCTGGCTGCCAGGAGAGATTTGGCCAACTGTTTGAAAAACACTGTCTGCCCCCGACCGCACTGGTTTTTATTCTCTGCTTGTTGTCAGGGGCCTCTTCTGAAATGGAACACCTCAAGAAATCAGACTCAAACTCTGAGAAGTTTGGGATGGTGTCGTCTGCCTTCTTTCAAAGGCAATTAAACCCAAATAGGGATTGTTTTCAGCGAAGTGCATTTCTAGTGATGGTGAAAGCCGACAGTGTGTTATCAGGAAATGATCTCTCATTATATCTCCCTCAGATCAAATGAAAAACATGGTGTGCTAGGATGCTCCTCAGACATTAAAGGCACAGCTGAGATTTGCCATCCCTGAGCTCCCCATAGATCAGCTTGTTCAAAGATGCAGATTAAAGGGTAATGGAGACATGCATTTGGAGAAGGGATTGAGCAAGAGCCTCAGCTGTAAACTGGATTCTTGAACTCCAACACTGGCTTCTGAGAAGGCCCTGAGAGCTGCAGGCACACTGTTTTCATAACAACAAAAGAAATGGACCCTGAAAGTAGGCCTCCTTGTGCAGAAATGAACATAGGGCCCTATTTCACACAGCTTGGCAGTTACTAGGATATTCTTTGGAGTCTGATCAGACTGCCTGAATTTGTAGCTCAACACCACCACTTATTAATTATGTGAAATCCAGCAACTTTCATGGTCAATCATAGTACCTCCTTGGAGTTGGGATATATACATCATTTGGTATAATTTCTGCCTGGCATGCATAATGTCCTGGGTCCCATCCATAGCACTGCATCAAATGGTGTGGTGCCACACACTTGTAATCCCAGCACTTGGGGAGCGGGTGGAGACAGGAGGAGGATGAAAGGTTTAGGGTCATCCTTGTTGGCATAGTTTGAGACCAGCCTGGGATACATGAGACCCTGTCTCTAAAAAATGGGTACTACTTAAAAAACATAGTACTTTTTATGGGTCTATGAAATTTAAAAGACAAACGAGTTGATATATGCAGTTCAAATGGTACCTAGCATATGATAATTCAGTAATAATATATCTTGAAGGTATTCTAGTTAACATTTCTTATGTATCATGTGACAGACTAGGACACACTTTTTTTTGAGGTAGGGTCCAGCCAAAGCTGACCTGTAATTCACTCGGTAGTCTCAGGGTGGCCTTGAACTCATGGCAATCTTCCTACCTCTGCCTCCCAAGTGCTGGGATTAAAGGCATGTGCCACCACACCTGGCTAGAACACACTATTTTTAAAAAATATTTCTAATGTATTTTTTTATTTATTTGAGAGAGAGAGAGAGGAAGAGGCAGACAGAAAGAGAGAATGGGCGCGCCAGGGCCTCCAGCCACTGCAAACGAACTCCAGATGCGTGCGCCCCCTTGTGCATCTGGCTAACGTGGATCCTGAGGAATAGAACCAGAGTCCTTAGGTTTCACAGGCAAATACCTTAACCACTAAGCAATTTCACCAATCCGAACACACTATTTTTTGATGTTGTTGCTGTTTTTGCAGGAAGGACTCACTCTAGTTCAGGCTGATCTGGAATTCACTCTGCAGTGCAAGCTGTGCTTGAACTCATAGCAATCCTTCTACCTTGGCCTCCTGAGTGCTGCGATTAAAGATGTGTGCCACCATGCCCATTTTATGATATTTTCTTTCCCAGCGCTGAGCACAGAATTGGGTCCTTGTACTTTCTATGCGAGTGCTCTTTCACTGAGCTAAATCCCCAACCCTTGAGTATACCATCTTTAGTAAGACATCTTTGGGTTTGGATCCCATATCTACCACTATTTCACTTCTCAGTTTCAAGTCTCAGTTTCCCAATCTGTAAAATGGAAAATAATTGTAGCCTCTTCAGAGGTCTGTTGTGAAGATTAATACATTGTGTGCTAGCTGGGTATGGTGTGCATGCTTGTCATCCCGTACTTGGGGCTAGGGGGTTGAGGCAGGATGAATGCAAGTTCGAGGCTTGTCTGGGCAACTTACTGAGGCCTTATCTCAAAGTAAAATGAAAAGAAAGGGTTGAGGATATAGCACAGTTTACAGAATTTGCCTAGCGTGCACAAGGCCCTGAGTTCAATCCCTAATACCACAAAAAGATGTGATAAATGATTGAAAATGATTAGTGCCAGCCAGACACTGAGTATACTTGAAATGTACTAAAGCAGAAATCCAGAAGCTGCTGAGAGCTCAACATTAAAGTAGACTTAAAGCACACCCACCAAGGCTTGGGGAATTTGTGAAAGGAGGGGAGATTGTAAGAACCACATGGTGGGAGGAACTATCCAGAAGCATTGCCCCCAACACACACACAAAATGACTGACTGCTGCTCTCACAACTCATAACCCACAGCCCCATGGAGAATGCCAGCCACCCCACTGAGGAGGGCCCTCAGTGGGATGGGGGCAGGGAGGACAGAAATGATGGTACCAACACATGTTGTGTCCATACAAAGATTCTACTTAATAAAAAATAAAATGAAATGAAATAAAATGATTAGTGCAATAGCTGTTCCATAGTAAATGTGCAACAGATGATAAATAAAAATATAATATACCCAAGACTCTGTGATTCTAGAAACCCAAGTTTTCTTACTGGTCATGACTCTATTTTCTTTTTTCTCTTTTTCTATTTATTCTTTGGCAATTCTGTGTGTCTGTATTGTATTTTGATTATATACACTTCCATTATCCTCTCATCCTCCTCCCATTCCTGCTGAATCCCTTATTTTCCCATCACTTACCAGTGATGGCTACATTACTAACCAGAATAACTCCCCCTCTCCTAGCAACCATTAACTACCTTTAGCTCTTCAGGGAGGGGAGTGGTCACCTAAGCCCCTCTCCTGTTTAGAACAGAATGGTTTTTAATTAATTAATTAATTTATTTATTTTTTTAAACTTTTTTTTGTTTATTTATTTATTTGAGAGCGACAGAGAGAAGGAGGCAGAGAGAGAGAGAGAGAGAGAGAGAGAGAGAGAGAGAGAGAATGGGCGCGCCAGAGCTTCCAGCCTCTGTAAACGAACTCCAGATGCGTGCGCCCCCTTGTGCATCTGGCTAACGTGGGTCCTGGGGAATTGAGCCTCGAACCGGGGTCCTTAGGCCTCACAGGCAAGCGCTTAACCGCTAAGCCATCTCTCCAGCCCAGAACAGAATGGTTTTGACCTCACCATGTGCAGGTCTTGTGCAGGTATCCACTGCTGCTGTAAATTCATGAGTGCAATGCTTTGTCATGTTCAGAAGGTAGCACTTCACAACACTCATCCCTATCTTCTAGCTCTTTTGTTCTTTCTGTCTCCTCTTCTGTGATGTTCCCTGAGCCCTGGATGGGGGGGGGGGAGCAGGTGTGTTACAGGTGTCTTATATAGGACTTAACATTTACCATTCACTGATTTTCAGCTACCCAGGAGGTTGAGACAGGAAAATGGCTTGAGGCCATGAATCTGAGAACCGCCCAGGTAACAGTGAGAATGTGCTTGAAAGCGAAACAAACAAAACACACTCGTCTGTTGCCTGGCTTCAAGTGTGAGCTTGTCTTTCCAGAGAAGATAGTCTAACCCTGTTGAGAAGAAAAGTCAGTCCATAATGCAAGTCTGTAGTTCCATGGGAGGTTCAGGCAAGATTGGAGGATTAAAGACAGCCAAGCCAGCATAGCAATTTCCAGGCCAGCCTAAGCTACCTGTTGAGACCCCGTGTCAAGAAGCACAGGAGGAGGGAGAAGGAGAAGTAACCTCCAAGCCATCTGGTTGTCGTGGCTCTGTAATGCTGAGCCACTGTGGAGCCTGTGCCTCACCTGGAAAACATCATGAGCACAATGTCTGCTTTCTGCTCCACTGCCCTCTGAGAACACGTGGACTATCTCACATGAACCGTTGTTCTTCAAGCAATATACAGACTGAGTTTGAAGAGGCAGCTTTGCTTCTAGCTCCACTCTAGGGCATCGCCAGAAACTAGATCCTAGTTGACAGATTCTTAAAGTGATTTAGTGCATCACTGGAGAACTTGTCTCCATTGTGTCCTAACCTAACCTTAAAATCCTGAACATGTGAAGGAACACCCTTGCCTATGGCTGAGGATCTATAAAGAACTTTAAATGAATGCTCTGTTTTCTCCTTACTGATTTCTAGAGCACGTGTGTGTGTGTTGTTTGCATATGAGCATGGGTGCATTTGAATAGGTGTATGTGAAAGCCAGAGGCATATGTTGGGTGTCCTCCTGTTTTCTACATTATTTATTGATATTTTTCTTGCATGTTCATGTGTATAGTATGTGTGGTGTGGTATATGTGGTGATGTGAACATGTGTGATTGTGCAATGTACATGCTCCATGCACATGCATGTGAAGGCTAGAGGAGAGCTTCAAGTCCTTCCTCCATTGCTCATCTGCTTTTTTTTGCGCATAAAATGTTCTGAGCCATTTCTCCAAGTTCTTCAAGTTATCTTTTGAGATAGGGTCTCTCACTGAAACTAGAGCTCATCAATTTGGCTAGAATAGCTAGCCAGTAAGCTGCTTGTTTCCGTCTTCCTAGTGCTGGGGATTACAAGTGCATGCCACCATGCACAGCTTTTTAAATGTGGGTACTGGGGATCTGAACTTGGGTCTTTATGCTTGCATGGCAAGTACTTTACCCACTGAGCAATCTCCCTAGCTCCTGCTTCATATATAACAGCTTCATGCTGGAGGTACAGCTCAGTGGTAGTGTGTCTGCCTAGTGTAAAGCTCTAGGTTTGATCACTAACACCACAATCAATCAATTAATCAGGGCAGCTTTAAGATTTCCTGATGTCTGATTAACTTCACCCTTCTCATTGCCTTAAGTAACTTGTTCCCACCTTTTTATGTTAGTGTCACCTGTTCTCAGAAGATAGGCAATTAACTTCCATTGAAATCTTTGTCTTGTACCCTATAGACACTCATTAGCTAACTACTCTTTTATTTTCTTTCAGGAAGAAAATAATAAGTGCAAGAGTAATTTTCTATCACTCTGTAGAATGGCAAAATACTATTAAATGGATTCTAGGTTCTATTTTTTTTGCAGTGCTAAGTATTTCATTCTCAGTATTTTAATAGCAGTAAGTAATACTTTCATAGTTACTGTAAACAGCAGCCAATTGGACTGTAATTCTTAGTTGTTATTTACTGGAAACAATAGGATACCCAACAGACTACCAGACTACTCTGGCAGAGAAATTCTCTCTCTCTCTCTCTCCTTCTCTCTCCCTCTCTCTCTCTCTCTCTGAGTTTGTATATGTATTCATGCACATGTGTGTGGGTGCATATACACAAATGTGCACGTGCACAAGTGATGTCATTCTTCAAGGATGCTGCCCAACTCTTGTTTGAGAGAGGTCTCTCACTGGCTTGGAGCTGACAAATTAAGATAGACTGGTTAGCCAGTGATCTGCCCATCTCTGCCACACGAGCACTGGGAATGGAAGCACGTACCACCAGGGCCAGCATTTCACATAGGTACTGAGGATCTAACTTGGTCCCTAGTGCTTGTGAGGCAAGCACTTTACCACACTAGCCCTTGGCAGAACATTTCTATGAGTCAATTTTTTGAAACCCATTCTGGGGTGCCAAGTAAAGCTTGCTAGAATGTGGTGGAAACAGCATAAGCAAGTCATGTTAGTGAAGTCATAACTAGCAGCAAGTCACATGTGGACAGAAACTTCTCAGAGGGTTAGACTTCATTCACATGGAGTAGAAGAGGAAGAGAATCTCAAAGGTAATGTGCCTCCTCTCTCAGCTCCATGGATCCAAAATCCTGAAAGGCAAATTGCCCAAGGATGATTCAGCCCCAGAATAGCTTATTCCATTTCAAATCTGAACTGTACCAAAACCCAAGCTTGAACTGCCTATTTTCTGCCCAAACTATTTTAGGAGATCTGGTCAGAGAGAAGACTTGCAGTTACATTTTCTATTGTAGTATATCTGAATGACACAAAATCAGAACGAAGGAGCTAAGATAACTATGAGAAATCTTTTTAGCTCCCTAATGGGGCAATGTGAATATTTCTGGCCAGACCTGTGCCCACTGATCTGAAGTCAGAACATTTCTGTGGGAAGTGTTGGAGGCATTTAATATGAACAGCACCTAACAACCATATTTACTGCTTTCTATGGTGACAATGTTGATTTTAGATGTACAGTCTACAGAACATATAACAAAGCCCTTATTTTTTCTCACTGTGATTCATCAAAATTTTCTGACTCAGAAAAAATAAATAAATTGAGGAAGGAGGAAAGTAGTGCTGTGGTTGGAAGCTAGAGCTTCAGCTCATGCTTAGCATTGTTCTACTTTGGAGCTGCAGTCCCGAGACTGTAAATTCTCCTTCAAAAGTTAAATGCCCCTGGGTTTTGTATGCCCCAACCAGGAGAAGGCTGACCTTCACCCCTTCTAATCCTTCTACAATGCCTGAAAAAAACCCTGTTATAGCCAAGCAGAGAGGAAATCCCTTTGTGAACTGAACGCCTGTGGATATTTGAGAATAAGCAAAGATGAAAGCAATAGTTGGGACCTCTGAGGGAATAACAGCTTTGGGAAGGAGAGTGGGCAGGCTGGGATCCACATAGAGCAGGATACCAGTGCCACAGTGGGAGGAGGAGCCAGAAGACCCTGAAGTTCACAGGCCAGATTCATTTCCAGGGGCATGAGACCCAGTCTCAAGAAAGGTTGAAGCACAGACACCTGAAGTCACCCTCTGACCTCTACGTGAGTGCTGTGGCATGCATGTGCACACACTCATGCACGCACACACATGCACGTGCCCACGCGCATGCAGGCATGCAAGCATCCACACATGTGCACATGTGTAAGTCAATCAATCAGTCAGAAAAGCAGAATTGGGAGGTATGCAATGAGTTTGTCTTTGAGTCTGGATAAGTTCCAATTAGCCATCTATGACTCCAGGAGTGTGTAGCACCCTGTGTTTTCTTAACATTTGCAGATGCAAACAGTGCAGACCCCATTACCAATATTGTTTCCAGAAAGAAGTGCAATCACTTGTACTCCATCACAACTTCTCAACAGATGTAACTTACTCTCTCAGGGTTTCTTAGGGTCAAGATCATGAATGCATTGCTACTATCATGGAAATGTGAGTTTCAAATCATTAGAGTATAAAATGTATTCTAATGAAATGACAAGGCTTTAATACAGCATTATTGAATAAGGAATACCAATAACAGTATGAAATCAGAAAGACAAACATAATTTGTGTAAATGAATGGGGGGAGGAGCTTGATTTCCCTGCTTAAAGAGCCTGATGTGATGAAAAAAGTACTCAGTGAGTAGGAGGGAAAGAGATATCAATATAATCCATTACCTATCTATTATGCTTTCATGTCGTTTAATTTCATTGCCACATGAAGGCTAATATTTGCTCATGCAGCAATTAGACAATAGTATGGTCCAAGAAATTGTTTTCAGTGGTACTGCTCTGATTGGCCAGTACCTAGGATCTGACTAAATATGTGGAATGTCATTTCAAATTACATTAAGCATGCAAAATAGGAATTAAGCCTACAAAGGAGTTGCTTTCATTTATATGTCACAGAAAGGCTGAGAGAATATATAGCCAGTGATATCAAATATAGAATGGCATAACACCTTTTTCCATTTTTGCTAGTTCTTGTTTGTTCATTTTGCTTTGCTTTTGTTTTTCATGGCTAGGGATTAAACCTAGGGTCTCATAAGTGCTAATTCAGAACTCTACCACACAGTGTTTAAAAGCACTTGCTAGGCAAGTCTAACAATTAGAATTCAGATCCCCAGAACCCATGCAAAGCCATACATGCATTTGTGTCCATAACACGTCTACATTAATGTGAGGCAAAGTCGGAATCTTACAGCTGACAGACCAGCTAGTCTGGTATCTAGAATGACAAATAGCAAGAAAGGTCCTATCTTAAAGTGGAAAGCGAGGATCAACACCCTAAGATTGTCCTCTGACCACACACATACACATATCTCATACATAGACATACACATCCCCGCCAGAAGAACTGTACCACTGAGCTACATTCTCTAACCACTCAAAATGCTTTTTAAACTATATTTTCATTTCAAAAAACATTGTTATGCCTGGCATGGTGGCACATGCCTTTAATCCCAGCACTCAGTAGGCTGAGATAGAAGGATTTCCATGAATGCATGGCCAGCATGGGGTACAGAGTGAGTTTAAGATTGGCCTAGGCTAGACTGAGACCCTGTTGCAAACACACAAAAATACATTATTATATTCAATATTATAATAGTTACAAAATTCCTTTAATACTATAGACTTTTAACATGGAAATAGGTCTAATATTTGATATGTACTTCAGTGATTGGAAAATATGTTTTTTAATAAAGCCCTATTCCAATAGAAACCTTACAAAAAAGAACAATAAAAAAAGATGGAGCTGGACAGATGGCTTAGTGGTTAATTTGCAGTGGCTGGGGACCCTGTTGATCCCATTCTCTCTGTCTCGTTTCTCTCTCTCTCTCTCTCTGCTTGTAAATAAATAAATAAACTTTAAGAAGCAAAGATGGATTCAGATACTCTTATTGAAACAAAATGGGGGTGACTAATTCTGTGCTGATCCTGCTGGTGATTGAAACCAAGGCCTCTCCCTTGCTAGGTAAGCACGCTACCACTGAACCACACCTCTAGCCCCGATTCTGCTCTTACTCTCATAGAATCCCCTGGGAATCCCTGATAAAAACCCTTGGTTCCCATAGAAACACAGTTTGAAAATCACTTATGTAATTCATACCCTCATGCCCAGATGGTCCTAGAGATGGAAGTAGGTTTGCCTGGTGCTTTTCACTTCATAGAAGGGGAGGTAGAATTAGAAACATACAACATACAAACAATATGGCACTATATTGTTTTTACATGATGGGAATTTCATTTGAGGCAGAGACAAGAATAGTACATTGGACAGAACATATCTGCAACAGGGTAAATGTACTTTTTCAATAATCTGGATTCAGGTACTTTGATATGAGGGGTACAAGCTGCTACATTCTCATTTCCGAAACTGTGCCCTTTATGTGTTAAAAGTATATGCCATGGTGTCTTTCACATAGTAGACATGAAATATATGTCTATTGTCTTCTGCTCTTACTGGAAACAGGAAATATTTGGAAAACTATAAGTCAGGGAGGTAAAGAAATAGTAGAAAGGTAACCAAACTCTTGGCCCTAAAATCAGAACAGATGGAGAGGCAAACATGGAGTTACAATTCCAATTCTTAATCAGCTTCCTAACTTCTCACTCTCCTTAGTGTCCCTCTTCCCCCTTGAAAATCATCCAGTTGGATCTTCAAGTGAATGCACTGTGCTTGGCTACCTTCCCACCACAGGACTAGATCCAAACCTACACCCACACAGGCCATGTGTCTGCTCCCTTCTGTATCTCATTAAAGGCCATGCTGACCGTCCAAACAGAATCGGAAAATTATGTTTGGGAAGAAGACCGTA
Source organism: Dipus sagitta (assembly GCA_036346955.1). Lineage (NCBI taxonomy): Eukaryota > Metazoa > Chordata > Mammalia > Rodentia > Dipodidae > Dipus > Dipus sagitta. The sequence goes on from CM070776.1 coordinate 126,356,534, forward strand.
GGCCTTGATATACTTGGCTAGGGCAGAATTTGCCTGTCTGCAGAAGTTCACTCTGATGAAAGAGGGAATTCTGCTTCCTATCCTCTCAGGATAGAGCCTGGATTAAAGTTGCATTTGCATTGCACTTGATACTCTCCAAAGAACTTTTGCAGATGCTATCACATGTGATCCTTAGGAGAAACTTCTACGGATGTGGAGCCAGTTCATTCAACAAGTATCTGATATATCCTCCCATGTGCCAGGCTTTGCGCTCTACCTTAGCATCTAAATGATGTTTACTCCTCATCCTCCCAGGGCAACACAGATGTCTTTTTGCTTTCACATTCAAGCTCCCTCCCATCCTGGTTGCATTTTTCATAGCACCTATCATGGGACAATTAAGTTACAGATTTATTTATTGTCTGAATTCTCTGTTTGCATTGTAAGCTTTCAGAGAGTGAAGACCTTGTCACAGTCCCCACAGTGAGGAAAATTTCACAGTCTACTAGAGGGAAAGAGATCAATACACCCTGAGACATAATAAACTAGTTTCCATGCCATGACAAAAGTCTTTTTAGAGTAGGGACCTAAATACAGGGGGAACAAATTCTCTTGCTATGTGTCAGGAAAAGCCTCCCTGTGAGGGTTATAATCCTAGCTGATTCAGGAAAGATTATATGAGTGCAATAACCCTCAAAGAGAATGCCACATAGACAAGAGCATGGAGAACCCAAACAGCCTACCACATTCTAGCCACTCTACATGCATTGGTAGTTTCTATAGCATGTAACAGTGAAGGATGTGACTATGTGAGATGAACTTAAAGAGACAAGAGTCAATCTGGGTGTAGTAGGCAACTCTAACCTGCAACCCCAGAACTTGAGAAGCTGAGGCAGGAGGACCACCAAGAAGTTGAGGGCAGTCTGGGAACATAGTGAGTTCCATGTCAGTCTGAGTTACAGTGTGATATACGGTTTCAAAAAGAACAAAAGTAGGGGCTGGAATGATAGCTCAGTGGTTGAAGATGCTTGCTTCCAAAGCCTGATGGCCTGGTTTCCAACCCCCAGTACCTACATTAAGCCAGATCTCCAGTTATTTATTTATTTGTTTGTTTTCAAGGGGAGCGAGAGAGAGAGAGAGAGAGAGAGAGAGAGAGAGAGAGAGAGAGATTGGCCAGAACCTCTGCAAATAAACTCCAGATGTATACATCACTTTGTGCATCTGGTTTTTACGTGTGTACTGGGGAACTGAAGCAGGGTCGTTAGGCTCTTCAAGCAAGCACCTTAACTGCTGAGCCATCTCTCCAGTCCTCTCTTTCACTTAATAAAAAAATAAATATAGAAAATATGAAAAGAAGAATAACAAAACAAGAAAGAACAACCCAGTTACTAAGAGGACCTTAAATGAATTTGAACTTCATTCCTTTCAAAATAATGACCAGTAGCAATGGTTGACAATTTCCATCCACAATTACAGTAGTTACTACTCATTGACAACTGATAACTTTGAGCAGAGTACTTTGTATGAGTTTTTTTGTTAACACATTTATTACAGGAAAATTTACATTCATGTAAAACCAGGAAGAATTACATTATTGACTTGTAGATAGCCATTTTGTATACAGCTTTGTCAATTATCAACTCATACCAATTAATCTCTTGTCTTAGTTCATTTTTTCTTACTTCTTTTTAGTCCTAGGAATCTTATCTAAGGCCTCATACATGCTAGGCAAGCATTGCACCCCTGAACCACACCACCAACTGTATTTTCTGTTGCTAATTAACAAAATAACATAGACTGGGCACGTTATAAGGAAAAACTAGTTTGCAAGCTCATGATTTGATCTAAGGTTCAAGATTTATATCTGATGAATACCTTCTATTTACTTTTTAAAAAATTTTTGTCACACACTGGGGATCAAAACAAGGGCCATGTGCATCCTGGGCAAATGCTCTACCCTGAGATATACACCCAATCTCTTTTGTAAATATAGATTCTTTTTGAGACAAGGCCTTACTAATTTGCTCCATGTGGCATTGAACTTACTATGTAGCCAAGGCCAACCCTGAAATCGTTATCCTCCTGCCTCAGCCTCCCACATATTGGGGATTATAGGCCTGTGTCCCCAGGCCAGGCTGTGATGACCTTACTAACAGAGAGACAAGGAAGCACATGATGAGGACAGTTTATATGGGACCTAACAGAACTGGCTTTAATAGTAGATGCACTAGCCCACTAATAGATTAATCACATGAATGAATCAATCTATTCATGTGGGAGAGCCCTGAGCACCTCTTAAAGGGCCTACCTGGTCCCACCTCTTCATATCATAAAAGAGAGATCAAATTTCAACATGTATTGGAGGGAGGCATATTCATAATCATAGCATCTGGTTATCTATTGCATTAAGAAAAAGTTTCTTCCCCAGGTTGGGTACAATACTTGTCACGTAAGAGTGAGGATCGAAATTTAGATCCCCAAGACCCACGTAAATGCCAAGTGTGGGGATGTGTGCCTGTAATCACAGTGCTAAGGAGGCAAAGGCAAAAGGACTCCCAGGTGTTAGTGTGAACTAAAGTTCCTAGAAAAAAGAAAGTCTGCATCTGCTGTGCCTACTTCCATCAAAGCTGAATGGATTGATTAAACTCCTGTTATCAAACAGGGATGAAGTGTTGAAAGATCAGAGTCAGATTACCCTGAGCTACCGTTAGCTCCTTAATAGCCATTGATTGACCTTCTGTGTGTCTGACCTAACATCACTGTGAATATCAGTTGATTAGGTGCGACCTTTTTGGAATGTACCAGCAGACCATCAGCTTCCACCAACCCAAGGGTTAAGAATGTCATCAGATAGAATCTGAAGTTCATGGTGGAGATGTCCCCTACTTTGCTGTGACCCACCTACCTGATGGTCAGTCAATGTATTTGAAAATTGCCTTGATTTATGACTTCCTGCTGTAACTATAAAACCTTCATGAAATTATTAACATGTTGGAACATAGAATTGTGGTAACCTAAACCTGTGTTCCTGGGCCATCCTCACTCATATTGGTTTCAGAATAAACTATCTATTATCCCCTTTGAGGTGAAAGCTGTGTCATTTGTGTCAACATTAGCTAGACTGCTGAAATCTGTGAGCTCTGGGCTCAGTGGGAAACTGTCTCAATAAGTATGGTAGACAGCAATAGAGGGAGACACCCAACATCAACCTTTAGCATCTGCATTCACACATACACACACACACACACACACACAAACACACAACACAAGCAAAACAAACTAACAAAAGAAAGAAAAATTACCTTTCCAAATTTAGCAACATTAGACAAACGTTTTATCATAGCCCATAATTTGGGGAACCAGGACCTAGGCAGGAGTAACTTAGACAATTCTGATCATTGTAACACCAACTATAGCTACTCAATTGTACTCAGCTAATAAATGAATTTTTCAAGAGGCCCAGACAGCTTAATTCTTTCAGCTGGTGGCTTGATGAAAACATGATGCCTGACTCAGTAGCATCTCCAGCAGTGGTCTCCACATAGGATTCTTTTGGTCTTCTCTGTGGACTAGTGGTCCAGAACACTAGGTTGAAGCTTCATGACCTTTTCTGACCTTGTCTCAGAAGTCACACAGTATCACTTTTGCTGTTCTGGTTGTGAGTTATCCCCCATCCTTAGGCTTACAAAAATTCAAAGGGAGCAGATTTAGATCGAAGTTTTTAGGGTTCAGATAGCAAAATCATCCTGTTGAAAATCATGTAGAAAGGGAAATTTTATTTAATTTAATTTATTTATTTATTTATTTATTTTTTTGGTTTTTCGAGGTAGGGTCTCACTCTAGCCCATGCTGACCTGGAATTCACTATGGAGTCTCAGGGTGGCCTCGAACTCACGGCGATCCTCCTACCTCTGCCTCCCAAGTGCTGGGATTAAAGGCGTGCGCCACCACGCCCGGCTCGGAAATTTTATTTAACTTTATCTAGCAAACATAATCAGCTACACTAATCATTTCATGTGTATGCATGCATATTGTATGTGCATGCATATATGTGTTTCTTATGTGTAGAGGCCCACATGTTTGTGTGCACATGCAGGTGGAGGCCAAAGTTGACATTAAGTATCTCCTTCTTCCTCTATCTTTTATTTATTGAGACTAAGCCTCTCACTGATTCCAGATCACCAATTCAGCTAGTCTAGCTAGCCAATTTGCTTCAAGGATCCACTTGTTTCTGCCTCTCAAGTACTGCAATTATAGGTACACTATGGCACAATACATTTATGTAGGCACAGGAGCTCCAAACTGAGCCACCTCTCCAGCCCTGTCCACATTAGCCTTATTTCATGCACGCCTCCATCTATATCTCCCCACCTACTTGGCCTGTTCAGAACCACATCCCGCATATTACTTTCTCATCTGCACAACTTTCTGCACATATCCACACATTTAGTCATCACTCCATCCCTATGATGTTTCTATAATCATTTTAGGAATGAAGAAACTCAAGTCAAGAGATGTTTGCATCACCTGTCAAAGGTCACAAAACCAGCTGGATATGGTGGTGTATGGCTGAAATCCCAGCATCCAGGAAGTGGAGGCAGGAAAATCAGAAGTTCTAGGCCAGCCTCAGCTACAAAGTGAATTTGAGATCCTGTCTCAAAAAAAAAAAAAAAATCAAAACTTGTAAGTGGTTCAGGCAGAAGTTGAACCTAATATGTTTTATTCTACAGTCTATGCCTTTTCCATATTGCAGTTTTATACTCAGGAGCCCCTGAAAGCTTATAAATTGTGAAGTAATTTAATCTTTGCCTATTGAAAAGACCTTTTTAGTTGTGATGTAGAAGGTAGTTTGAAACGGGCCAGAATGGAGACAGACAAGCCAACTAAAAGGCTGTAATCAGTCTAGGTCAGTCCTTCTCAAATTTTAGTGTGCACACGAATCACCTAAAGATCTTGTTAAAATGCAGATTCTGATTTGGTAGGTCTGGAGTGAAGCCCGCAATTCTGTTTCCAACAAGCTGCAACTTGGCTAAAGGCCACATTTTGAATAGCAAGGGCCTAGACCAAGGATAATGAAAGCCTGAACCAGGGAGGTGATGTTGGGGAAAATGGGTAGCTGAGTAAAGAAGACAGAAGAATTGTTTGTTAAGACACTATGCTATTCCTATTTTCCAATGGATTCATAGGCAGAGTTAAAGGAGCACAGATATTCTCTACCTCGTTAGCAACTGCAATGGCTAATTGTGGCAACTTGGGGGACAATGTGCTGTACCATTCCATGGTCTGGGTACCCAGACCCAACAAAATGGGGAGGAGAAGAAAGCCATCGAGGGCAGGCATCCTTTCTCTGTTTCTTCGACTGCCAAGGACTCAAGAAGTTTCCCCACCACACACTTTGACTGCCCTGTCCTGTTCTAGCACATGGGGCCAATGATCATGTCCTGAACCTTTTAAAACCATGACCTGGAACAAATCCTTCCTCCCTTGCATTGTTTATGTCTTTTTTTTTTTTTGCCACAGAGACGTAAAAGAAAGTAACTAACACAACCACTAAGCTAGGATTAGAACCCAACCCTGTTGATTTCTCACCACCATATTTGCCATTGAGAGGAAGTCACAAACCAAGCCACAAAGTATGGATGGCTGAGTAAAATCAAACAATAAAGAGAATCAAAGAAGTGCTGAGGAGAGGGCTCAGTGGATAAAGTGCTTGCTGCACAAGCCCTGCGACTTGAGTTAGGATTGTCATGTGAAAATCCAGGTATGGGGCTCAGTGATTAAAGGCGCTTGCTTGCAAAACCTGCTATCTGTGGTTCAACTCCTTGTGGGCCAGACTCATTTGCAAGAGACCCTGTTTCAAAGAAGGTGGGGCTCTGACCATACATATGCCAACATACACACACACACACACACACACGCACACACACACACAAATAAAAAAACAAATTTAGGGGCTGTGGAGATGGCTTAGTGGTTAAGTCTAAGGACCTCAGTTCAAGGCTCGATTCCCCAGTACCCGCGTAAGCCAGATACACAAGGTGGTACATGCATCTGGAGTTCGTTTGCAGTGGCTGGAGGCCCTCATGTGCCCATTCTCTCTCTCTGCCTCTTTCTCTCTCTCTCTCTCTCTGTCTGTCTCTCTCAAATAAATAAATAAAACATTTGAAAAACAAATTTAAAAATGCAGGCATGAGACATGGTAGTATGCACTTGTAATCCCACCAGTTGGACTGACTGAGACAGGACAATCTCTAGGACTTTCTGGCTAAATAGTCTAGCTGAAGTGGTGAGCACTAGGTTCTGTGAGGAACTCTCTCAAAAATGAGGTGGAGAGTGACCAAGATAGGCACACGGGGTCAACCTCTAGCCTCCACATACGCACATGTACACCACGTCCACCAGTGCATACAGACATGCTGGCACACCTCATACATACGCATACATGGAAGGAAAGCAGGACGATTACAAAGCTGGTTGAGCCAAGCATTACAAGTAGATGAGGAAGCACCTTAAAGAAGCTTGTCCTCATCCTCGAGCTCTCCTTTTTCTTTTCTTCCTTTATGTCTTTCCTCAGCACTTTACACTGGATGTGCTTTCATAAATCTTTAAAGCAATGCATCATGGGATATGCTTTCATCTAGGTGTGGGGGGTCTTGAAAACCAAAACCCCAAAGGAAGAACATATATGCTCTTGAAAAGCTTTATTCTAGATTTTTCATAAATAATATATTTTATTTATAATACCTTTACATGTACTTGTAGTACATTAAGTATATAATTATGTATATAACATTTTACTTAATATGTGATTTATTCTTTGGTTGATTGCAGGCATATTTACTGAGAACACAACACTATAGACAAGTATATATTGACATTATAAAGCAACGACAAACATCAAGTCACACAGGACTGAAGGTAGGAGACATAGGTCTGGTTTCTCCTTAGTCACATCACTAGCTAGCTAGCTCTATATAATCATGGATAAGTTGCTTAGCTTCGTAGCTCAGATTTCTTTCTCTCTCTCTCTAAAAAAGAAAAAGAAAGAAAAAGAAAAAGAAAAAAGAAAACCAGCTCAACTTTATTACTTTTCAACATTCAAATTCTGTGACTATTGATATTCCTCTAGGGTTAAATGAATTTTAAAAGGGAACAAATATTTAATGTCCCCCAGTTATGTGGCAGAGGAAACTGGCTTTGGGAAACATTAGCTGGAGTTGTGGGGATGGAAGAACTTTTTAGAGATCTCTAAGTCACTCTTTTCATGCAGCTGACACAACATCTCCATAAAGGCTGGCCTTGATGACAACCACCAAGTGTATTTCTGAGAAATGAAAGATTATGCCACCATCCCTCTTTAGTAGTGGCCTTTCACGATTAGTTGCTACATAGCCTGAAACTCCTCTGTCTCCATGAAACTAGGAAAAGGCTCAAGGGATAAAATGCTTTCCACCTTCCAACAAATGTCCTTTTCTCTGAAGTATTCAAACACTTCACAGCTTGTTTCACTCAGAATTCTGTTAATGAGGGTTGCTGAGTTTTGGAAGTGGAATGCTGCCATCTGCTGGCTGACAAGGCCGTAGCCCTCAGGAGCAGGACAGTCAGCACAGTAAAAACAAACCCACACTGCTAAAGGCACTTATAGGTATCTACCAGAAAACAGCGTATGTACTTTACCAGCTTATTATTTTACTCATAAATGTATTTATACTCTTATAAGTAAGATATAATTTCAGAAATTTGTAAAATATGGAAAAGTACTAATTTCCTTATAACTCTCAAATTCTAATACGTGCAGGTGCATTTTCTTTCCATCTTTTTCTGTTTTCCTTGTTCTAGTTGACTTATTTCTTTGTTTTGAATCAGGGTCTTGCTAGGTAGTCCAGGTTGGCTTTGAATTCTCAATCCTCCTGCTTCAACTTCAGAGTGGCAGGATCACAGGGGAATGTCACCGCTCTCAGCACACAAGCCTTTATTTAGTTACTTAGACTGTCTCTTTTTTAAAAAAAAAAACATTATTATTGATTTCTTTGAGAGAGAGAGAGAAAAAAGAGGAAGATGAGAGAGAGAGAAAGAGAGAGAGAGGGAATTGGAGGACCAGGGCCTCTTGCCACTGCAAAGGAGCTCCAGACACATGTGCCACTGCCACCTCCAGCATCTGGCTTAAGTGGGTACTGAGGAACCAAATCCGGGTCCTTGGGCTTCACAGCCAAGCAGCTTAACTGCTAAGCCATCTCTCCAGACCCTAGAGACAGTGCCTCTTGTATTTCAGAGTGGCTTCGAAGTAGTTATGCAGCCAAGGATGACCTTAAGCTCATGATCTTCCTGCTTCCACCTCCCCAGAGCTAGAATTAATAGATATATGTCACAGTGCCCATTTCATAGGTTTCTTGTTTGCTAGTCAAGTGCTCTATCAGATAAGCCATATTCCCCAATCTTCCAGTCTGTGTTTACTGCTCCTTGTTTTTAAGGTGCTGGGAATCATGCTCAGGGCCACAGCATGCTGAGCAAGGACTCTACCACTGAACTGCAGCCTCTTTAAGTATACTTTCTGCAGGATTTGGACTTTCATTCCAAATTCAATTTTTTCTATACCTCTTGACTTTCTTGTTTTGTTTTTTAGAGAGAATGAGAGACAGAGGAAGAGAGAGAATTGGCACTCCAGGGTCTCAGCCACCTAGCAATCGAACTTCAGATGCTTGCGCCACCTAGTGGGCATATGCAACCTTGTGCTTGCCTAGTCTTTGTGCTTCCGACTTATGTGGGTTCTGGAGAGTAAAGCATGGGTCCTTAGGGGTTGCAGGCAAGCGCCTTAACTGCTAAGCCGTATCTTCAGCACTATTCAGGGCTTTCTATCTTACATAGTATCTCATTAGGCAATGGGGATAAAACTGTGAGAGAGCTGAAGAAGTAGACAGACCAATTTCATTACTGTGCCCTGGATGTTCCCCAGCATAGCACAACAACAACAGCAAAACCCAAAAAGTGGAAAAGATAGTTCCTTACAGATTTATACTGCTTGGCCTTGCCGCTTCTGAGACCTAACTCAGAATATCTAACTCTTTTCTTGCTGCATGTGGTAGCTGATGTCTGAAAGCCCAGAAACCAAGAGGTAGAAGCAGGAGGGTTACTGCAAGGTTGACATCAGTCTGGTTCACATAACAAGCCTAGGCAACTAGAGCTACATAAGAAGATCCTGTCTCTAAATAAGCACAATTTTAAAAATTGATGAATAATTTCTAGAAAACAACTCTATCCAGTTTTAAATTTTTATTTTTGAAGCATGCATTTTGATCATATTCACTCTATCACCCATCCTTATCCCATTCCTACTAACCCCCTTGTTCTTCCCAAAGAATCCCTTTCCTGCTTACTACTTTTATGTCTTTCTCACCGCCTTTTTTTGATACCCAGTAAGTTAAATTTTGAGTCCCAGTGAGTTAAATTACAGCTGCTTGTATGAGCACTGATGAGAGATTATTCTTGAGTATTGGCAATTTACCAGTGGCTACACCACTGAAGAACATAACTCTCCCTCCCCAGCAACCATTAACTGACAGTACCTCCTCTGAGAGGAAGGGGGTCTCATGAGCCTCCCCGCCGTCAATGATAACATGTTGATGGGCTCAAATTTGTGCAGGCAACAACAGTCATGTTCTGTCCAGAACACAGCATTCCACAGCACTCCTCCCCATCTTCTGGTTCTTATCATTCTTTCCACTCCCTCTTCTGCAGTGTTCCCTGAGCCTTGGAGAGGCTGAAATAGATGTCCCTATTTAGGGCAGAGCACAGAAGAGTGACTGACTCTCAGAACTTTTGCTTGCTATCTGTCTCTGCATCAATCTGCCCACTGCAAAAAGACACTGCTTGGAGCTGGAGAGATGGCTTATGGGTTAAGGTGCTTGCCTGCAAAGCCTAAGGACCCACATTGGATTCTCCAGTACCCACATAAGCTAGATTCACATGGTGGCGTGTGCATTTGGAGTTTGTTTGCAATGGCTGGGGGCCATGGCACGTCCATTCTCTCTTTCTTTATCTGCCTCTTTCTCTCTCTCCCTCACAAATAAATAAATAAATAAAAATGAAAACATTTAAAAAACGGCACTGCTATAAACAAGACTGAGAGCAGCACTAAATCCATCACTCACAGAGTTTTTCCTCCCTTAGGAGGCAATGATAATCCAATAAAGCCAAACTTAATATCAGAACATGATGAATGCTGAGGAAAAGAAAAAAACATGATGGGGGATAAAATGTGATTACGGTACAGGGCGGTGATGGAAGATCTCTATGTGGTAGAGGAAGAAGTGACATTTAAGGAGTCATGTAAATATGTGAGAGAAGAGCCTTCTAAGGCAGGAAAGTGTTCTTAGACTCAGGGGAAGGCAAGCGCAAGTGCCCTAAGGCAGTAGCACCCTGAGTTAGAGACAGAGTGTGGAGGAGATGGAAATCAGAAGGGAATCTCATCACAAAGGGCTGTTCTTTGCACAGAGCAATTCATAGGATCACCCCTCATTGCAATCCATTTAAGCTAAAGAGCTGCAGATTGAAGGATGAGCTTGACCCACAGCAGGATCCAGTCATCTTAGAAAGAGACACCATGACAGTAAAGGCATGAACACAGCCTAGGGGGCTGTAGCTCAGTGGCAGTGTGCATATTGTATTGGATTATTAGTTATTTTTCTCATTGCTATGACCAAATACTTGACAAGAAACAATTTAAGAGAGGAAGAATTTCTTTAGGCTTTACAGCTCATCCAGTTGGGGAAGCCTTGGTGGCAAAAGCATAAAGCAATTGGTGACACTGTGTCTTCAGTGACGAAGCAGACAGAGATGAATGTTGGTGCTCAGTTCACTTTCACTTTTTTATTCAATCCAAGACCTCATGGGATGGTGCCACAAAGTTAGCATGGGTTTCCCACCTCAATTAACCTAATCTAGAAACTCCCTCATGGATTGTTGGGATTTGTCTTCCAGGTAAATCTAAATCCTGTCAAATGGTTAATATGAACCATCACAGTTGCTTTCAATCCTCAGCATTAAAAAAAAAATGGTGCTTGGGGAGATGACTCAGAGATCATGGTAGTTTGAATAGATGTCCCCCTATCAGTGGTTTATTAGTTTGTAGTTTGCATCTGCAGCCACCTGGCTGGAGACAGTGTCACTGAGTAGATCTTAAGGTGTGGTGGTAGGTTTGAGATTTCAACCTAAGGATATTCAAAGTGTGCCTAGCTAGAGTTCCTGAAGTGTGCTGTGCTGTGTGACTTTTTGGCTTTTAGTTTTTTTTTTCTCTCTTTGCTGGGTCCTTTAAGAGGGGCCCAACTTCTTCTACCATTATGGAACTTCTCCTGGATCTGCAAGCTTCAATAAATCTCTTCCTCCATAACTGTGCCTGGTCTGGAAGTTCATCTCAGCAAATCTGAAGCTGTCTGCTACAGAAGTTGCTACCAAGGAGAGGACTGAGATGAACCTGACCATGTGGATGTTGGTTTCTGGAACCTTTATTTTGTAGGCATCAGCATACACTTGGTGCTTGCAACTGAAGATGTCTTCTGGAGTGGTAAGCCAAGTTTTATGGACTATTCTGATGACAGTTTGAAAATGCTAAGTGCAGACAGTATTGAACTTCGAGGCTTGGCTTATGAGCTTTCTAAGGGGAAGGAAAGACTGCAGAGGACTTTGTTGGAACTGGGCTACTGGCATAAGTTCTGGCTGCTTTCTGCTGCCCAGGTCCAGAGAGTTTGATCAAGGTTCAATTTGTAATGGACTGATGTGCTAGGCTAAAGATAATTGGACTGAGAGATTTAAGAGTTTTAAGCTGGAAAACCTCAAGTAAGTTAAAATTACAGGCACAGAGACTGGTCTTAGGTTACTGAAGCCTGCTACCGTCAAACACATTAGCAATCTTAAGGAAGATGGCCCAACTGCTTTACATTAAAACAGTGGAAAGGGTGCCTGAAGAAAGATTATCATGGAAATGAAAACACTTTTGGAAAGAGTTAACTGGGAATGAACCTTCTTTTCAAGGTTATGATTTATTTCATCCCTGAATTAAGAATATGGCTGTGTTCTGCACACCTGGTATTGTATTGAGAAGCATGAAATATGCAAGGAGTGGTTGTGAATTGCACACGATTCCAGGTGCTGCTGCTAAGATGAGGCAAGGCCTGATGCCCTGATACGCTGAAAGAACCTTTGGAAGATGAACTGTGGTTTGCATGTAGACCTGAAGATGTTTTGGATATACCAGGACTATGCAAGGGCTACCCTAGAGCACACTGTTGTCTTGGCTACTCTGCCCAGCTTGAGGGGTGGAATTGGAAAATCTGGAGACTATCAGTCTCTGGTTATATTGAACTTAAATTGCAGAATTTTTATGTTTGTTTGATGGTGGTTGAGTTTGCATTGTTTTAGTCTCTCACTGCTATGCCTTATACCAGTTAAAAATGTTTACTCTGTGTCTTTATTTGCTGAAAGTATTTAACTTGCTTGATTTTACAGGACTCACTATCTTAAATTAGTCAAGACTGTGGGGACCTCTGAAACTGAACTGAGTACAATTTACAATGTGTGATGGTTATAAATCTATTGAGGGCAAGAGGTGGAATGTGGTAGTTTGAATAGATAACACCTATTATATTCAGTGTTTTATTAGTTTGTAGTTTGCATCTGCAGCCACATGGCTGGAGGGAGTGTCACGCCAATCTTAAGGTGCAGTGGTGGGTTTGAGATTTCAATCTAAAGATATGCAAAGTGTGTCTAGCTGGAGTTCCTGAAATGTGCTGTGCTGTGTGACTTTTTGGCTGTTAGGTTTTTTCTCTCTTTTTGCCTCCTCCTTTAAGAGGGGACCAACTCCTTTTTCCATTATGTAACTTCCCCTGGATCTTTAAGCTTCAATAAATCCCTTCCTCCATAACTCCCCAGTCTAGAAGTTCATTGCAGCAAACCTGAAGCTGTCTGCTATAGAGATTAATTGTTCTTATTTGTAAAGCATACAGGGACAGGCTTGATTTGCCATTACTCGCATAAAGCTACATGCAAGGTGGTGTATGTGTCTGCCATTCGTTTGCATGGCAAGAGACCCTAACATGTGCATACACACACATGCAGGCACACACACACACACACACACACACACACACACACACACACACACAATAAATAAATAAAATAAAAATGAGTAGTTTGAAAAATATTGATGACATTTCACATTCATATTTTAAACTGAATAGAACATAATTTTCTTGTTGTATTTTGAGGTAGAATCTTGTTCTTGCTCAGGCTGACCTGAAATTCACTATGTAGTCTCAGGGTAGTCTTGAACTCACAGCAATTCCCCTACCTCTGCCTCCCAAATGCTGGGATTAAAGGCATGCGCCACCACACCCAGTTAGAACATACTTTTCTGATGGCACTACAATGTTTCTGTATTTATTTTTCATAGTTTTTTAATGTACCAGTGAGTTGTTGTATTCTTATATTTTATTTATTTGCAAGAAGGTGGGGAAGGGAGAATGAGCATGCCAGGGCCCCCAGCCACTGCCAACAAACTCCAGATGCATGTTACATATTGTGCATCTGGCTTTACATGGTTATTAGAGAATTGAACCTGGGTCATTAGGGAGTTTGAAGCCTGCCTGGAATGCATGAGGCACAGAAGGAAAAAGATGAAGAGGAGAAAAGAAAAGGAAAAAAGGAAAGGAGGAAGAGGAGGAAAAAGGAGAAGGAAGAAGGAGACACAAAAAGGAAGAGGAGGAGGAAGAAGAAGGAAGGAAAGAATAAAGGATTCTCAAAGTCATTTGATGATACAGATGACATTAGAATAATCCCAGTACACAGGAAGCAGAAGCAGAAGAATTGCCACATGTTTCAAGCTTCCCCAGTCTACACAGGGAGCTTTCAAGGCCATTCAAAGTGTTCATAGTGAGATTAGGTCTGAAACAATAAGAAAAAATAAATAAAACACATGTTGTTAGGAAGCCTCATGTACATTATTGTTCTCTAACACCAGGATTAGGGCTCTGTAGCAAGTTTACAAAAAAGTATACTGATCTTAAATCAAATTGAAAACTGTAAGGATCCAAAAATTGCTGAAGAAAGACCCGGGACTCAAATAGTACATAAAAGCGAAGAGCATTTATTCTGCAGAATCAGCCAGCATACAGGGGTCAACCATTCATACAAAATGGCGACCCTGAGTGGAGCTCACAGGCTCCTTTTAAGCACAGCTAGAGGAAATTTGGCAGGCTTAGTCCTTTCTAACATGATTGGCTAATTTGAACAGTAACTGTACTTGTATTTATTTGATTGGTCCTAAAGTTTTGTCAGGGTAGGTCTAGGGGAATTCCAGGCAGGGTAGGCAATCTTTTAAAATGATTGGCTAAGCAAGCAGGAGTTACAGATGTACATCTTTGATTGGCTGGGGAAAACAGCGTGAAAGAGACATGTCTGGGCATGTTTGGACATGTCTCCAGGACCTGACTCAGCCCCTGGGTGGCTATCTCCTCCGGCCACATGTCAGGGTCACTGTTTCTTAACAGCCCACCTTTTCCCCAAAGTCTTGCTTGCCTCTTTGGGAAACTGAAACTTAGGCCTAGTTAGGGTGGCACTTTACTGAAGCCTGTCATGGCCTCAGTTTGGTGCCTTCATTCCCCCCTTGAATATGGCCCCATCTTGAATCCTTGGGATGTATCTAAAGGTTGGTATGGTTGTCTTAGGACCATTAATTGTAGTGTAGCTAAGTGATCCTTAATAAATTTGACCAAGGCATTCATAATGCAGGGCCCACAAGTGAGGGCCAGAAACAAGAGGATAAGGGGACCTTCCACTGAAGAAATTAGGATTGTTACCCAAGGGGACCAATTGAACAAGGTTTCATACCAGTTTTGATTTTGTTGTCTAATTTTAGTCCTTTCTTCTAACCTCTTGAGGACTATGGCTAGGCTGTTTCTGACAATGCCTCTATTTTTGGTATAAAAACAGCATTGTTCTCCCAGGGCCTGGCAAAGCCCTCCTTGCTGTAAAAAGGGCAGGTCTAATCCCCTTCTATTTTGTAGTACTACTTCAGCTAGTGAGTCCATTGACCGCTCTAGGTGATGGACAGACTTTTCTAATTCAGTGATATCTGAGTCTATAAGGTTAGTTAGAGCCTGATAAGTCTGATCTGTCTTAATTAAGGCCACTGTACCAGTGCCAACTCCCACAGCTATGCCAGCCTCAATTAGTGTTGTGAGGAGGATTGCTGAGATTCCAAAATCTCATTTCTCCCTGTGGTGGTCTAGGGTTTCCATATAGGTGTTGAAAGGAAGGTAGTAAACTTGAGAGAATAGGGTGACAAAAACACACAGACTGGTGTTCTGAAGAACTTGGGAGTGGATGCAAGGAGTTAAGCCTATGGTGCATGCAAACCAAGTTTCACTAAGGGGCACAAGGTATGAATCACTAGCTTTTGCAATGATAATATGGCTACAAAGATGTTTGAGGTGAGGGGAGCTTTTTAGTTTTCCCCCTTCTCCTATCACGCATAGCCCTTTTTCAGTTACAGCTTGAAGGGTAAGGACCCGGGACTTTCCCCAAGAGCATCTCGCTATTTTTGAAAGGGTTGACAGGTTTCCTGTGGTAGCCCAACCAGTGTAGTATGGGGGCCTGGGGTCTAAGCAGAGCCAACAGTTTTCCTTAGTAAGGTTAGTGGTGGAGTTAAGAAACTTGAAAGTCAGGTTAAGTAGTTGTAACTCAAGTACAAGGGACACATCTGGGACTCTGGGGGAAGGCATAACCATGGGTATGGCTGTGTCCCTGGCAGGGGAAATGCCTGAGACCAAAGTCAGTGCTGTGGGTTTGAGTTTTTCTAGCCGTGGTTTGATGGGGGTATGAGTAGGATGGGGTTGGGCCCAATGGGTACTCCATGGTTAGCCCCTTGTGGCTGGACATGGAGTCATAGGGCAAATACCACTCCCGGGCCTTTTCCTATTGTATATAGTCTTAGTTCCCAATTTTTACCAGTCTCCCATTTGGTGGCAGCTCTTTCTTTGTTAGTAAACCTAATTAATAGCCAATTACATCAGGACCGCTCACATGAGGGGGATCCCCTGGCTCTGGTGACAGTAATATAATCTGTTTTTATGGGGGGTGGCAAGAAATGGTTCTCATGGATTCACATCCCCATGCTGTGCAATAGTGTGATTCTGGGCCACCACACTTTGCCTGTCGACCTGAGGTTCTGTCATGACCATGACATACATAAAAGGCCTGTTTCCTCATGTTGGTTTGTGCTTGGGGAAAGTTGCATCCAAAGGATAGGCTGTACTGTCATGAACCACCAGTTTCACCATCGGTAGAAGCATAGTCCCAAGATTGCGCCACTAGGTCACACAAGTCAAACATCAGATCAGGGAACCAAATTCCAAGGGGTGCTAAATGGGGCATGGAATTAACTACTTTCCCTGTGACCATATTGGTAATTGTCCATGTGAAATTGTAGGGCTGATGTGGGTTTGAGGAGATCAAGGTTAATAGACAACAGAAGACACACACAATCCAAAATAATTTGGCCAACATTGAGTCTCTAGCTTTGAATTCTCAGTTTGAGTGAGTCCTGTAGGTGTGCAATGGCCTGCCACAATCCTGGCTTCTCCTTAGGAGCGTAGTCATCTGGATCCACGTGTGGGTCAACAGGCTTCACGTGTGAGTGATGTATCCAGGAGGGGACACCGTCCACCTTGACAGCAATAGGGGTGGTCAGAATCACAGTATAGGGTCCTTTCCAATCAGGTTCAAGAGTCACCTTCCAGTGTCTTTTGATGAGCACTAGATCTCCCAGACTGAACCCATGGGGTGTAGGTGGAGGTGCCTTCTCATAGATGGCCTGCAGCTGAGGCCAGAGATGTTCTTGGGCCTGAAATAAAGCTCATAAGGAGGAGAGAAATCCCTCATCATCAAATTCAGTTAACATTTCTGCTTTTTTATTAGGCAACAAGAGTGGGGGTCTTGTATACATGATTTCAAAGGGAGTCAGTCCCATGGTATAAGGGGAGTTCTGAACTTGGAAAAAGACAAAGTGAAGGAGAGACACTCAGTCACTGCCAGTTTCTAGGGTTAATTTAGTTAGGGTTTCCTTTAGGGTCCGATTCATTCTTTCTACCTGTCCTGAACTCTGGGGATGATACACACAATGGAGTTTGTAATTTGTCCCCACAATTTTAACTTCAGCTTGGGTTACCTGTGAGATGAAGGCTGGTCCATTGTCTGACCCCAAAAGAACAGATAAACCATACCTTGGAATGTTGTCATCCAATAGTTTCTTGGCCACAGTTGTGGCACTGTCATTCTTGGTTTGAAAACCCTCAGTCCATCCTGAAAAGCTATCTATAAATACCAGTATATACTTGTATCCATACAAACCAGGTTTTATCTCTGTGAAATCAATTTCCAAATTTACTCCTGGTGGGGTTCCTCTTTGCCTGATTCCCAACTGAGAAACTCCGCTTTTTGCATTTACCAGGAGGCAAATATGACGCTAGGCTATGGCTTCTGCTACTTTTTGTCTTAAGTCATAAACCTTAAGGTGGGCTCACCTAAGTAAGTCCTCCATCTTCTGTTGACCCAGATGTGTGCTCTGGTGTATTTGTCTAATGAGTTGACTAGCAAAGCCCGATGGGAGAATGATCCTCCTGTCAGGGGTTTTATACCATCCTTGTTCTTTACAGGCTGCTGTGCAGGTATGGATTCTCCATCGTTCTGAGTCACTATAGTTTGGTGTCTCTGGCAAGGTTGGTGTCACCATCAGAAGTAGTTTTGCCACCATGGTGGTAGCAACCTGGAGGGCTGCCTCTTGTGCTGCCTTATGAGCCCTGTTGTTCCATTTAGAAGTGGGACCCTCCCCTTTCTGGTGACCGGGGCATGATTGCTATTTCTTTGGGGAGCCATGTAGCTTGCAGGAGGTCCAAAATCTCCTGTTTATTTTTAATGGTTTTTCCTTCTGTTGTCAATAGTCCCCTCTCTTTTATAAATGGCCCCATGAACATGTACCGTTGCAAAGGTATAATGGCTATCAGTATAGGTATTAAGTCTCTTTCCTTGGCCTACTTGTAAGACCTTGGTCAGGGCTATCAATTCAGCTTTCTGGGCTGATGTACCCAGGGAGGACCTCTGACCATACAGTTGACTCTTCAGTTGTCACTGCAGCTCTTGCATACCGGGCAACATCCTTAAGGAAGCTGATCCCATCTGTATACCAGGTCAGCTTTGCCCCTTTAAGGGGAACATCCTTGAGATCTGGTCGGGTCCCTTGTAAACTGCTCAAGATCTCTGAGCAGTCATGTATGGGACTGTCCATATCTGGATCAGGTAGCAGCATTGTGGGATTGAGGGCTTGACTGGCGGCAAATTGAATCCACGGGGGGTTGAGAAGAGCCTGATAATGAGTCAGTCTGGCATTGGTCAGCCACCTGTCAGGGGGCTGCTTTAGCACTCCTTCAATAGTGTGAGGAGTAGTCACTCTCAGGGTTTGGCCCAACGTTAGTTTATCTTAGTCTTTGACCAATAAGGTGGTGTCTGCTATTATTTGAAGGCATGGGGTCCAGCCCCTTGCCACTGAGTCTAATTTCTTTGATAAGTAAGCAATTGGCCTCTTCCAAGGTCTGAGAGTCTGAGTCAATACCCATTTGGCTATGCCTTTGTTTTGATCCATGTAAAGATGGAAAGGTTTGTGGGTATGTGGCAAAGCCAATGCCAGGACTTCAAGGAGGGTCTCTTTCAATCAGAGGAAGGCCTTCTCCATTTCTGGGGTCCATTCAAGGGAACTATCTTGTCCCCTCGTGGCCTCATAGAAAGGCTTGGCGATTGCTGTGAATCTGGATATCCAGTCTACAAAACCCCACTGACCCCAAGAACTCATGTACCTGTCACCGGGTTTTGGGGTGGGGTATGATAAGGATTGTCTCTTTGTGAGCTTGAGACAACAGGCATTGGCCCCCCCTTGAGTATTTACCTTGGGTACATTACTTCCCTCTGGCAGAGCTGTGCCTTTCTGGCTGAAATTCGATATCCCTTGCAGTCCAATTCTCTCAGCAAGGCCTCTGTCACTGAGCGGCAGGCTTCTTCATCTGAGGCTGCTACAAGGAGGTCATCTATGTACTGCCAGAGGGTTATTTGGGGATGGGCCCGGCGGTACTCACCCAAGTAAGATGGTGGGTGAGTTCTTGAATTCTTGTGGTAATCTGGTCCATGTTAATTGCCCATTGAATCCATGTTCTGGATTGTTCCATTCAAAGGCAAACAGAGGTTTGACTGGCTGCAGTCAGTGGCAAACTGAAGAGTGCATCCTTGAGGTCCAGCACCATGTACACATTGAGTTCAGGTGACAGGGTGCTTAGCACAGTGTACGGGTTTGGCACCATGGAGTGGATATCCTCTACCCATTTATTAACTTCCATCAGGTCCTGCACAGGCCATTAGTCATTGGAGTGGGGCTTCTTTACCAGCAGAAGAGGAGTATTCCATGCGGACTGACAAGGGACTAATATCCCCTGTTCCCAAAGCTGGGTTATGTGAGGCGTCATACCAAGTTTGGCCTCTTGGGGCATAGGGTATTGGCAGACCCACATTGGGCTAGCATTAGCCCTCAGTTGGACCATGATTGGGGCCCAATGTTTGGCCAGCCCAGTCTGATTTCTTTCTCCCCATAAACCTGAAATCCTTTACCATAGTTCCTCAGATAAGGGCTCACAGGGGTATCTTGTGAGGGTGAGGTACAGAGTTTATATTCTTCCTCAAGGGACACAGTCAACACATGTACAGGACCATTCTGGTTGAGAACCCGTACTCCCTTGAGGCTGAAATGAATTTGTGGGCCCATTTAAGTCAAGAGGTCTCATCCCAGGAGTGGATATGGGCAACCAGAGATGACCATGAATGAATGGCTTACCTGTTCCATTCCCAAGTCCACTTTTCTTTGGGTAGTCCATGAATATTGATCTGTCCTAGTGGCTCACTGGACCCATGTCCTTTTGGTGGACAGGGGTTCCATGGGTTGTTTCAGGATAGAATGTTGAGCCCCAGTATCAACCAGGAAGTCCACTGGATCCCCCTCTACCTTTAAGGTTACCCAGGGCTCATGGAGGGGATGTGAGCCCTGATACCCTCAGTCACTGAGTTCTCCTATTTCCAGGATTTTAGGTTTTTTGTCCCTTTGTCTTTTTGAACATTCATTTTTCCAATTATCCATCTCTTTGCAGTAAGCACATTGATCCTTTTGGAGATGGGGTCAGTATTGTCCTTTCCCTCTCAATTGTGGGGCTGGTTTGTCCCTGTCTCTCCTGTAAACCATGTTTTTTAATTGCCTTGGGTCATATTTTCCCATGGTGGCCAGTAGTATCTTGGCTAATCCTCTAGTCTGTTTATCTTCTGGAGTCTCTCTATTATTATAAACCTTTTCTGCTATTGCCACAAGTTCTGACATTTGCTTACCCATGAAACTATCCAGCCATTGGAGTTTTCTGCAGATGTCTTGTGCTTCCTGGTTGACAAAAGCCATGTTCATGGCAGCCTGGTTTTCTTTTGCTTCTGAGTCCAGTGGTGTATAAATCCGATGTGCTTCTTATAGTCTCTCTAAAAATGCCTCTGTGCTTTCCTCCTTATCTTGTATAACCTGTCCTACCTTAGATAAATTTTTAGAATTCCTAGCAGCCTCTCAGAGACCCCCCCCCCATAAGAATCTGGTGGTAGACTCTCAGTCTCTCCTTACCTGCAGGGCTGTTGGGGTCCCAGTCAGGGAGGGCTAAGAGGAAGGCCATGTCCACGACAGCCTGCACGATTGTGGGTTGGGCGTTAGGTCCAGGATCTAGCTTGTGGGCAGCAGCTAGAATTCGTTCCCTTTCCTCTGTTATGAAGAGAACCTGCAAAAGCTGCTGACAGTCGTCCCAAGTGGGCTGGTGAGTTACCATTACGGAATCTAACAAGTCTAGGAGGGCAGAGGGTTTATCTGAAAACTTGGGATTCTTCATTTTCCAATTATATAGGTCACTAGTGGAGAAAGGGATATGAGCCACGAACTGTTGGCCATTCTGATTAGGGGGCTTACCACTCGCAAGAGCAGTACAACTGCTGTGGCGTCTGCCTGTCTTGTGGTTCAGGCTCGCATATGAGGAGGACTGATCATATTACTTTCATTTTCCCCTAGGCCCAGATCAGCAGTTTCCACATACGGCTTGGGCTCTGGCACAGGGGCAGGTACATAGGCAGGTGGGTGGAGGTCTTCCTTGTGATCCTGCAGCAGCTTAGAATCCTTAACAGACAGGATGGCTGGGGCTGGTGGCAAAAAGGGGCTCAACAAAGGGGGGCCACTTTCTACCAGGTATTGCCAGGCTTTGATATATGGGACCTGGTCAGGATGCCCAGAATTCTCATATACAATACCTTTAAACTTATAAATGGTTGGGAGATGTAAGGTGCCTCCCTCTGGCCATCCCACATTGAAACTCGGCTACTCATTCTTGCAAAAGATAGTTAGTTTTCCCAATTGTACTGCTAAACCCAGATTGTCTACCAGGCATCTGAAATCCTTGAAGTGTGACTGGACTAGGTCCAGTGGGGTGGAACTTGCTGCCTGTCCCATAGGACCTTTTAGGAAAAATTTCAAGAAATTAGAAAAGGACAAACAAGACACAGACACACAGACACAAAAACAAATTTCCTGTGAAGTGAAAAAGACACCCAAATGCTGCTGATGGCGGCCTATCCCATAAACAGGCTCCACCAATCGGGTGCAACCCATCAGTATTAATTAAAACTGGAGTCATACTGGAGCTTTCAAGCTCCACCAGATTGGAGCTTTCTGGCTCCACCAGACGGGGGTCCAGAGCTTCCTCGGAACACCCTGGCCCTGAGGTAATAAGTGGCTTGTCAGCCTTACCTTCGTGGGCCTACAGATTGCATCTGGGTGCCAGATTTACCAAAAACAAAACAAAGAACAGAGCAGACCACAGACAGGTAGCACAAAAACTGCCACAACTCACCGATCAGCGGAGAACCAAATGCTCTCCTGAAAATGCTCCACTATTGAGTCTGGGGGGTCCCCAGCAATCCCAGACAAGCTGCCAAATGTAAGGGTATGATAATTGCTGAAGAAAGACCCCAGACTCAAATAGTATGTAAAAGCAAAGAGCGTTTATTCTGCAGAATCAGCCAGCATGAAGGGATCAACCATTCATACAAAATGGTGACCCTGAGAGGAGCTCACAATCTCCTTTTAAGCACAGCTGGGGGAATTTTGGCAGGCTTAGTCTTTTCTAACATGATTGGCTAATTTGAACAGTAACTATACTTGTATTTCTTTGATTGGTCCTAAAGTTCTGGCGGGCTAGGTCTAGGGGAATTTCAGGCAGGTTAGGTAATCTTTTAAAATGATTGGCTAGGCAAGCAGCAGTTACAGTTGTACATCTTTGATTGGTTGGGGTGAAAAGCATAAAAGAGACATGTCTGGGCATGTTTGGACATGTATCTAGGACCTGACTCAGCCCCTGGGTGGCTATCTCCTCCTGCCACATGTCAGGGTCACTGTTTCTTAACACCCCTCCTTTTCCCCAAAGTCTTGCCTGCCTCTTTGGGAAACTGAAACTTAGGCCTAGTTAGGGTGGCACTTTACTGAAGCCTGTCATGGTATCAGTTTGGTCCCTTCAATAATCAAATTTTTTTTTGTTAACAGATGTTAGAAATAAGAGTCATTATTGTCTAATAATTTGTTTAAGAAAACAGCACCAAACTAGACTTTCAACTTTTCCTCTATCTCTATATTGTATTTAATTGTCCTTGTAGAAGTAACTGTCAAACGTGTTGAAAGGATTTACATACACTACACACATGTACATACACACATAAACACACCACATATACACACACATACCAAAAAATATTAACCTTACACTGAAGTATTTTGAACTCATTATTTGCCATGTGCTCTAACCAGTGGTTTATCTGGACACAGTGCTTGAGGTGTAAATTACACTTTGATAATTTGTCTGTCAGGATCATTATTACTTTGGACTCCAGGTATCAATGCTCGGGAGAAAAGTCACATTTCTATATGATATTTATTAGAGCTGAGGTGATAGCTTAATAGAAGAGCACTTACATAGTATGCTTAAGCCCTGGGTTCCATTCCTAGCACTTCAAAAATACAAACAAATACTATAGTATTGATAATAAAGGAATAAACTTAACCTCACAAACAACTTTTCTAATGTTGAAAAGACATGCAACTTTGAAAATAACTGTTTTCCTAAAGTATCTTATGGGAAGCCACTTTCCTTCTTGCTTATCTTCCTCTTTTTACATGAAAACAAAGCTAAACATTTTTTTCTATTGATAGCCTAGTTTTCACAGATTTCTCACATTAAAACTTACATAAAGAAAATTAGTTTAACAAGAACATAACAAGACAAACACTGCAAGAACATGTTATGCTTCAGAATATAATTTACTGAGCTCTTCCTGTTAGCAGCAAGCATTCCAGAGGTCAGGACACTTTAGGCTTTGTGTTCTGCAGGTCAAGCCTGCTCTTCTAATTTTCCATAGGGAGAATTTCATATAGAGTGGAAGTTCAATCTGTGAAGGAGAGAAAAGACCTTTGATTTTGGAGAATTAACAAACATACAAAACACTAACGAAACTTGGTTATTAAAAATAGACAAGAGAGCTGGCTGTGGTGGCACATGCCTGTAATCCCAGCACTGTGGAAGTGGAAGCAGAAGGAGCAGGATTTCAAGTGCTTCCCATTGCCACACAGTGAGCCGGAGGCAGCCTTAGCTATCTGAGGCCTTGTCTCAAAACAAAACAAAGCACAAAATAGGGACATGGGCCCCGTGGTGTAAGTCTGTAATCTCACCTACTTGGGAGGCTGAAGCATGAGGATTGCAAATTTGAGGCCTGCCTGGAATACAGAATGAATTCAAGTCCAGCCTGGGCAATGAAGTGAGACCTTGTCTCCAAAGAAAAAGAAAAAAAAAAAAAAAGCTGATTACATAGCTTACTGGCAGAGTGCTTATCTAACCTGTTTGGGGCACTGGGTTTGATTTCTAATATAACAAAAATAAAAGGAAAAACAAAGAAAAGAAATAGACTGGGGATGGTTGGAGAAGACCTCGGGTCAGGGGCTGAAACCTCTGTGAGTTTGGATAATCTGCATAGAGTTGTTTATTGTAATCCTAGAAACCTGAGTAGTTTGCCAGATGCCTATTGGACCCCTTAGGCCATTGCTTAGTTCTTCCAGGCTAAACAGCAGAATCAAATGGTTTAAATAGTACTTTATCCTACAGAGCAAGTAGGTAGGAGGTTCTACAGTGGAATGAAAGGAAGACTTCTACACAGTGGTGATTAAGTCCGTAGACTCAGAGGTTTCATGATCTATCATGTGACGAAAACCCTAAGGCCCAGTGACTTTGAATGATGTTACTAGCCTACAACTGGCAGACATACTGTGAAGATCACCTAGGCCTCTACTTCCAGTTTCATCATAAATACACTGACACTGAATCCAAGTATCTTTCTTTTCCTTTTTCTTTCTTATTTTTTATTTTTTATTTTTT
The DNA here is from genome assembly GCA_036346955.1 of Dipus sagitta. Lineage (NCBI taxonomy): Eukaryota > Metazoa > Chordata > Mammalia > Rodentia > Dipodidae > Dipus > Dipus sagitta. The sequence goes on from CM070776.1 coordinate 126,381,094, forward strand.
TGAGGCAGAATCTCACTCCAGCCCTGGCTGACCTGGAATTCACCATGTAGTATCAGGCTGGCCTTGAACTGATGGTGATCCTCCTACCTCTGCCACTCGAGTGCTAGGATTAAAAGCTAGGGGTATCAGAGTGTGGTGGTACACGCCTTTAATACCAGCACTAGGAAGGCAGAGGTAGGAGGATGGCCATGAATTTGAAGCCACCCTGAGACTACATAGTGAATTCCAGGTCAGCCTGAGCTAGAACGAGACCCTACCTTAAAGAAAAAGCTAGGGGTGTAACGTCTGCTGATGTCTGGGTAAATGTATATACTATGCTCAGCAAACTGCCCATTAAGCACTTCTCTTAATGTTCATACCCATATGTTAATGCTACTGTCACTATTGGTTAGAGAAGCTTCTCTGTTCAGATGGTTGTGACCTTGGGATGTTTCAGAAGAAACCATGGTGCTGAGAAGAAGTGACAGAGTAGTGCTCAGCACTGAAACATCTCTATCACACCTTCCAAGGCTCAGGGCCCATTGCAGAAGAGGTGGAAGAAAGGATGTAAGAGCCAAAAGAAGTGTACAACTCCTTACAACGTGCTCCCTCCAGACACAAAATGGCCTGGATATCCATGATCTCACAGTGCCTGATACTACCTACACAAGACCATCATAATAGGAGGAAAAGATCATGACATAAAAAATAAAAGAGAGACTAATTGAGAGGGGGTGGTGATATGATGGAGAGTGGAGTTTCAAAGGGGAAAGTGGGGGGCGGGAGGGAATTACCATGGGATATGGTTTACAGTTATGGAAGTTGTCAATAAAAATAAAAATTAAAAACTTGACACAGTATGAGACCTAAAATACTAAAGAAATGTAACAATCATAATGGTACATTGTAATAAAAGTTATTTAACATTAAAAAAATAAGCATGCTCCACCACACCTGCTCCCAAGTTTCTTTTTTTGTCTTTCAGAAAAATCTCTTTTCAACATCATTTCCCAAACTAAATCAGAAACCAGATTACTATTGCTCTGAGGTAATAGCAGTCTGCATTTATTTGTGCATATCACCCATTTTCACTTAGGAATTATATACTATTTTTTATCCTTTTCTTTAGTGTTTCTTTTTTTTTTATTTGAGACAGTATTATCATGTAGCCCAGACAGGCCCTTAAGCTCATGATTCTTCTGCCTCAGCCTCCTTAATGCTGGGATTTTAGGCCTGTACCACTATGACTGACTTATGAGCTATATGCTTTTATTCACAACATAATCTCAATGTGGATTGAATAGTGTACTCCAATTAATTTAGCCCATTGCTAACTGAAGAATGACAGAAAATTCTTTCAGTTTCAACTCATTATAAACATCTTTTGAAATATGTAATTATATGTTTTCATTTTAGTACATGGTCCGGCAAACAGCAAATTCCTTTAAAGTGAGAATCATGTTGAGTCTTAATGTAGCTACAGAGGTAAATGAATAGAAGCTTAGGCTAACTCCATGTTCTACTTGGAGTTCATTTGAAAAATAAATAATTGAGGTTGGCTTATTTTGTTAATTTTTGTCTTTTTTTGTAAGGGTAGAGTATAAGGGAGAGGTTTCTTATATACTAATGGCTCACATTTTTCCTGTATATAAAAGGTAGTCTGACCTATAGCTAGTTGGTATAAAATAGACCTGACTTCTTTAACATCTAGTGAACAAGTTTATTGTGAAATTTTATCACACTTGCCTGAGTAGCCGGTTCTCCAACACTGAATGTCATGTTTATTCCATTTGGCTCAATTGAAGAATTCCTAGTTGAAATATATTTACCATGTATGATTATAGCGTCAATCCTAGGTCACCCATATCTGTTGATTAAGCATAGTATTGGCGGAAGGGCTGAGAAGATTGCTTGCAAAGTCTGTTGGCCCAGGTTCAATTCCCAAGCAACCCACATACAACTGGATGCAAAAAGTAGAGAAAGTGTCTGGTATATGTTTGCATCAGCAAAAGAGCCTGGTATACACACACATGTGTATAAATAAGTAATTATTATTTTGAAAGTATATTACTTAATAAAGAAGGTATTATAGCCACTAATTAGATGAGCAACTTTGGGTCATTCAACTTTTATAGGACTGATTTGTACAAGCGAAAATGAAGAAGTTTTTTTTTTCTTTAAAAAAATTTTTATTTACAACTTCCATGATTCTAAAAAATATCCCATGGTAATACCCTCATATATTCTTTCCGCCACCTCATGAAGAAGTTGTATTCAACAATATTCAAGGCTCTACTAAGATTCCAAGTTCCAAATAAGGCAGTATTTGTGCAAAATGCATTAATGCTCGTGTGTGTGTGTGTGTGTGTGTGTGTGTGTGTGTGTATGTTCGTGTACACACACACACAATGTACACTGAGGATAAAACTTAAGGCTTTGACTAAGCCTGTGATCTATAAATGAACTACATCTCTTACTACTAGCTTGTTTTGTTTTTGTTTGTATTACAAACCTTATTTCAAAATTTCTAGAAGAGTTTTTCAACTAGTAGACAGTATCAGTTACTTTCTTGTGGCTGGAACTAGATACCAAAAAAGAAGGCACTTAAGGAAGGAAAGAATTTGTTTCCAGGTTATAGTTTCAAAAGGAAACCTATCACAGTAGGTGTTGTAGGTACCTTTAACATTGCTTGCACAATGCACCCGGCCGAAAGCAGCTTGTGGAAGGAAAGAGTTTATTGTGGCTTATAGACTCAAGGGAAAGCTCCAGGACAGCAGGGGAAAACATGGCACGAGCAGAGACTGGACGTCACCTCCTGACCAACATCAGGTAGGCAACAGCAGCAGAAGAGTGTGCCAAACACTGGCAAGAGGAAACTGGCTAGAACACTCATAAGCCTTCCCCCAACAACACATCCTCCAGAAGGCTCCAATTCCCAAATTTCCATCAGCTGGGCACCTAGCATTCAGAACACATGCTAAGTGTTCTGACCCTGGCCCCCATAAACTGATGACCATCTGTGATATAACATGTAGTGTATTCAATTCAACTTTAAAAGTCCTCATAGGTTTTTTTTTTTTTATCAATTCCAGTCCTATGCAAACATCCCCATAGTCTAAGACTTCAAACTGAGCTATAAAATCAAAATAATATAATGACACAGAATAAACACTCAAATTTTGTAGCTCCAAGTTCAACAACTCTAACCAGTGATGAGTCTCTGGAGTTCCAATTCTGCTCCTCCAAGCTGGGCTGCTCACAGTCCAGGAAAAACTCCATCTTGTGCCAGCTGCTCTCTTTAGCAGCCATCCCAGAGTTCTGGCCTCTCCACTGCAACTCACATTCATCCTCATGGCTTCATTTGGAATCCATGCAAGAACTTCCAACAACCCTGCTTCACACTACCCATAGCCATTTTCACAAAACAAACGTACATTTCAAATCCAATGTCCCCCTCCTTCCTGAAATTGTTATATTCCATAGTATTGGTGGGTAACCAAATTTGTTCATGCAGGAAAGGATTAAAGTTGATTTTGCTTGTTTGCTTGTTTTTTTTGGTTTTTTCAAGGTAGGGTCCCACTCTAGCCCAGGCTGACCTGGAATTCACTGTGGAGTCTCAGGTTGGCCTCAAACTCACGGCGATCCTCCTACCACTGCCTCCTGAGTGCTGGGATTAAAGGCGTGTGCCACCACGCCCAGCTAAAGTTGATTTGGAATAGCAGGAAACCTCTTCAGCATTCAGGTTCCCTACTTTCAAAAGACTTGGCATTCTTTCTGTTGGCTCAGTGTAGAATAGCCAGCAAATCTCAATGGTTGTAATCGCTCAAATAGTTGCAGCTAAATGGGTAGCAATTTCAGCCCAAAGTTTTCATTTCTTTCTGTATCATATCTATCTGCTCACACTAGTCCATTTCTATGCAATGCAACCCTGCCTAAGTTCTCAAGACACAGGCAGAACAGTACGACTCTCCCACAAAGCCAAACACCACTGAAGAAAAGACTACAGAATAGGCAAAAATATTTGGTAACTATATATCTGACAGAGGATTTCTAAAATATACAAAGAACCCAAAAAAAACTAAATCTCAAGAAAACAAGGAACCTAATCAATAAATGGGCTATGGAACTGAATAGAGTTCTCAAAAGAAGAAATACAGGGCTGCAAAGATTGCTTAATGGTTAAGGCACTTGCCTGTGAAGTCTGAGGACCCAGGTTTGACTCCCTAGTACCTACATAAGCCAGATTCACAAGGTGGTGCATGTGTCTGGTACTTTACAGCTTTCTTTCTTTCTTTTTGGTTTTTCAAGGTAGGGTCTCACTCTATTCCAGGATGAACTGGAATTCACTATGTTGTCTTAGGGTGGTCTCAAACTCAGAGCAAACCTCCTACCTCCACTTCCCCAGTGCTGTGAAGTCAGTGTGTTGGTACACTACCTATAATCCTAGTATTTAGGAGACTAAGGCAGGGGGGATCTTGAGTTAAAGGTGAGCCTGATTACATAACCAACCTAAATTAAATTATGACCTTGTCTCAAAAGAAAAACACAAAACCCAGAAACAAAAGCCGGGCATGGTGATGCACGCCTTTAATCCCAGCACTCAGGAGGCAGAGGTAGGAGGATCGCCATGAATTTGAGGTTACCCTGAGACCTCACAGTGAATTCCAGGTCAGCCTGAGCTAGAGTGAGACCTTACCTCGAAAAACCAAAAACAAACAAACAAACTAACTAAAAACAACCCAGAAACAAAAGTAGCTGCAGCATAGGAATTAATACGAAACGCAACCAGGCTTCCTATTCTGTTCATTCTGCCAGGTTACAGAGTTATGATTGATAAAGGGCCCCGTAAATGACTGCTGGTATGTCTGATTTGTGCTTTGTCTCAAAATAGTTCTATGTAAATAAACATACCAGAAGATTTTCTTGCATGGGTGGCTGAATAGTAGAAGGGAATATTTTCATCACATGAAGTCATATTGTATGAAAGTATAACAAAATCCCAAATACTATGTGGCTATCTACTATGTGGCTATCTTTTTTTTGTTTGTTTGTTTTTCGAGGTAAGGTCTCGCTCTAGCCCAGGCTGACCTGGAATTCACTATGTAGTCTCAGGGTGGCCTCGAACTCACAGCGATCCTCCTTCCTTTGCCTCCCGAGGGCTGGGATTACAGGCGTACGCCACCACGCCCGGCTGGTTAGGTGGCTATCTTGATATTGTCAGTTGAGTTGCTGTACTCAGCTGTTCCAAATAAGTATTTTGTACTGCTGTTTCCAAAAATATTTTTATATATTTGTGAGTGAGTGTGTGTGTGTGACAGAGAGAGAGAGAGAACAAGAGAGAGAAAGAGAAAGAGAATGTTAGCTTAGGAACATGCAGGGTCTCCTGCCTTTACAAATGAGCTGCAGACACATGAACCACTTTGTGTATCTGACTTTATGTGGCTATTGTGGAGTTGAACCTGCATGAGAAGGCTTTGCAAGTAAGCACCTTTAACAGCTGAGCCATCCCCCCCCCAGACCTTACTGTGTATTTCTTTTGTCTTGTTATAAACATTGCTCCTATAAGGCCTCAATTAGACTAAATAGGAGAGGGGAAGGAGATAGTGCTGTAAATAATTAAATCAATTAGGTTTTTCCATCCCTCCCTTCCTCCCTGCCTCTTTATTTCTCTCTCTTTGATGGTAATTAAATCCAGAGCCTTGACACATGCTCTACTACTGAGTTGTATCCACAGCCCTGTTAGTTTCCTCATTAAATTTTAGTTGTAATTTCTCTTTTCTTTAAAAAGTACACACATGCTTCTTTTATTAATTTGTACATGTGAATGTATGTGTGTGTGTGTGTGTGTGTGTGTGTGTGTGTGTGTATGGACACATTAGGGCTTCTTTTTGCTTCATACAAGTACCAGACTCTTGTGCCATGTTTTGTACCAGGTTAACATGGATGGCTTGGGAATTGAACCTGGGCCAGCAGGCTTTGCAAGCAAGTTCCTTTAACCACTGAACCATCTTCCCAGCCCCTGTCTTTGCTTTTTCTTTCCTTTAACAACATACACCTGGGATATTCTAATATAATCATAGGAAATAAGCAAAAGCAATAGAATGATTCAAAGTGAGGACATGCTGGCTTGTGGTCGCCTGTAAGAGGGAGAATTTAAGTTGCCTCTGAATGCAAACGAGGCCCTGTCTGATGAGCAGAAAGAAACTACATTCTGCCAACCACTTGAATGAGCGTGGAAACAGGTATTTCCCCAAGCCTCCAAACAATAGGGCAGCTCAGGTAGCACCTTGCTTTCAACTCTTAAAAGACCCTAGTAGGGAACAGCCAAGCATGCCTGAACATCAGCCCTCCATAACTGGGAGATGATCAGTGGGTGCTGTTCTAATTTGTTGTGTGTGGTAGAGGCTAGGCAGAAACATATGTATGGGGAGAAGGGGCGTCTACCTATTTAAGTGACTTTTTATATGCCTCCAGCCTTCAGAGTGGTTTGTTTACAGCTGTTATTTTAGCTAAGACCTTGAGGAGTAACTCAAAGGGAATCAGCCAAAAATAACATTTTTTAAAAATATTTTTATTTATTTGAGAGAGGGAGAGAGATACAGAAATAGGCAGGTAGAGGGAGAGAGAGAATGGGCACACCAGGGTCTCCAGCTACTGCAAACAAACTCCAGATGCGTGTGCCCCCTTGTGCATCTGGCTTATGTGGGTCCTGGGGAGTCGAACCTAGGCCCTTTGGCTTTGCAGGCAAACGCCTCAACAGCTAAACCATCTCTCCAGCCCCCAAAAATAACTTTTTTTTTTTTTTAGTCAGTTCTGTATTCAGCAAATACAGTCAGTTTGGTACCATTATTAGGCTCATCCGTGACCTACCCCCTCCCCTTGGCCCCTCCTTGTTGAGGTATACGGGTCATGCATTGTGGAGTTAGCCCACAGTTATGGCTAAGCTAAATGTCTCTGCATATCATGACCCAACATGTGACTCTGACATTCTTTCCGCCCCCTCTTCCGCAAAATTTCCCTGAGCCATGTTGGGTTCGTTTTTGGTCTGCTTCAGTGATGAGGTGTTGAGGGCCTCTGAGGTTCTGGCTCTCTGATTTGGTAGGAGTTGATTTTTCTCTATGCTGATCTCCTTCCCCCTTGTGCTGGTGTCTGGTTCATCAGGAAAACAGCCCCCTTGCTTGTTTCTCCAAGTTTTCTTAGTTTCAGCCGGGGCCCTTTTGAGGTATGATGGGGTGGCTCTCTCTTTAGGGTCTACATCTATCTGAAAAAGAGAAGCAGATTCTCCAATGGAGAGTAAGTTAGCACCAGGACAAATGAGATAACCCTTACTTTTTTTTTTTTATAGAGAATTTAATAGGTGTAGGCCCTCTTGTAGCCCATGATTGATGGTAGCTTGATATTGGTGAGTGGGCTTATGTTTGGATATGCTTCTGACTTGTTTCCCAGCTCCAGCTATGGGTCCCATAACCAGTGAGGGGATCAGTTAGCCAAATTGAGAGCAGTTGGTTCCCCACCATGGCTGTGTGCCACCACTGCACTTGTGTGGGCATCACAATAAGTTATTTGCTGCTAAGTAGGTTAGACCATGCGTTGCTTCGATAGATATTGGTCAATTTCCCCCAGTCGCCCATGTAGCACCTTCTGGCACTAGACGCGCTGACTGTCTGGGGACTGACTTCTTCCAACTTCCAGCCATGCCATTCTAATTTGCATGTCAATCACATAAGGTATCTTCAGCAGTAGGGTCTTACCACTAACCTTTGGTGTGTCATCAAGTACTCTGACAGAAATCTGTCTGTCTTTTAGGAAACCTTGTAGGTCTCACTGATCAAAAGCTCATTGTGGATGATAGCCCCATGCTGGTTCTGGGAGTTACAGGTCAGTGCCCACTAAGAAAATGAGGAAAAAGATAACTAATATACAAGAGTTAGAGATAAGAGAGAGAGAGGCAGGGAGAGGGGAAGTGAGGGAGGGAAGATGTAGGAGATTAAGGTTAGTCTTAATCTTACCCTCTCCAGTGTCTTCTGGTTCAGGTGTTCCCTGTAAGGGCCTGGTGAAGGATCAGCCATTTGGTCTATCTTTTAGTAAGTAGAAGATTATGGTACCATTGCCGTTTGGGTCTAGATTTGTGTTTCCCATCCCTTTGATGCCCTCCCCTCCCTCCCCTTCCATCCTAGTGTCTGATCTAGGAGATGCTTGCTGGGTATGTAAGGTATCTTCGGTAGATTCAGGTTAGGTGCTGTAGATGAGTGAGACTATGTGGCGATTTTTTTTCTGTGATTGGGTAAGTTCACTGAGAATGATCTGTTCCAGGTTCAACCATTTTTCCTCAAATTTCATTGTGTCATTTTTTCTTACTGCTGTATAGAATTCCATTGTATAGATATACCACATCTTAGTTATCCATTCTTCTAGTGATGGACATCTGGGTTGATTCCAGCTCTTAGCTATTACAAATTGAGCCGCTATAAACATGGTTGAGCAAATCTCTTTAGTCTGTGGTTTAAAGGTTTTAGGGTAGATGCCCAGTAAGGGAATAACTGGGTCTGTTGGTATCTCTATACTCAGCTTTTTCAGAAGTCTCCATATTGCTTTCCAAAGTGGTTGTACCATCCTACAATCCCACCAACAGTGGATGAGTGTTCCTACTTCTCCACATCCTCGCCAGCATTTGTTTTTATTTGATTTTTTGATGCTTGCTATCCTTATTGGGGTAAGGTGGAATCTCATAGTTGTTTTAATTTGCATTTCTCTGATGATTAGGGATGCTGAACATTTTCTTAAGTGTATGTTTGCCATTTCTATTTCTTCCTCTGTGAACTGCCTGTTCAGCTCTTTGCCCCATCTTGTGAGTGGGGTGTTTGACTTCTTACTGTTTAGATTTTTGAGTTCTTTGTAGATTCTAGAGATTAGTCCTCTATCAGTTGGATAACCCACAAATATTTTCTCCCATTCTGTGGGTAATCTATTGGCTTTGCTAATTGTATGCTTGTCTGTAAAGAAATTCCTCAGCTTCATGTGGTCCCATTGGTTGAGTGATGGTTTAAGTTCATGAGCTACTGGGGTTTTGTTCAGGAAGTCTTTTTCCATTCCTATATCATGGAATGTACTTCCTAAATTTTCTTCCAGTAGTATTCGAGTTTCTGGTCTTATATTGAGATCTTTGATCCATTTGGACTTGAGTGTAGTGCATGGTGAAATGTGTGGGTCAAGTTTAAAAAATAACTTTTTTAAAAAATATTTTTTTGTTTTATTTATTTATTTGAGAGCAACAGACATAGAGAGAAAGAGGCAGATAGAGAGAGAGAGAGAATGGGTGCACCAGGGCCTCCAGCCACTGCAAATGAACTCTAGATGCGTGCGCCCCCTTGTGCATCTGGCTAACGTGGGTCCTGGGGAATTGAGCCTCGAACCAGGGTCTTTAGGCTTCACAGGCAAGTGCTTAACTGCTAAACCATCTCACCAGCCCAAAATAACTTTTGTTCTAACTCTTTTAGGTTGCCTAGAGTAAGCTTTGCTCATTACAATACTGAATTCTCCACCCCAAGGGCATTTGATTTCAGACTGAGCATGCTCCATAATGTGACAGTCTCTTAAGTGTGAATTCATATTGGATTTCTCAAGAAAAAAAAAATCCTTGTTTTCTTGTTAAAGAACATGACTTGAAACTTACCTCCATTGCTCTCTGTTCTTGTTGCAAGTTTATAAACCTCTGTTCATGCTTATCCCACTTGTGCTTATCATTTTAACACTCACCAAGATGGGAACCCACTACCTATAGTTATAGCAATTTTTTAAGCAACAACAGAAGATGAATATTCTAGGCATCTCAAGAATTGAGCATGCCTCACTTTTTTTTTTTTTTGAGGTTTGGTCTTGCTCTAGTCCAGGCCGGCCTGGAATTCACAGCAGAAGAGCACTAAATCTTAAAATGGAAATGCAGAAAGATCTAAACATCACTGAATTCTCCAGTGACATGTCCTGTATATTTTAAGCAGAAAAGATCCACCATGAAAATATTTGTATGGAAGTCTCAACAATACAACCAAGCTACACAGTTGTAATGAAGAATTTTTGGGTTCTGCCTTAGGGGTTATTTGCAAAAATTGTTCAGGATTGTTTAAAGTCAGATTCTAAAGCTCCTTGCTGGACGGTATATTTAATCCTGGTTCTCACATTTTCTTATAAGAATCATTAATTGTTAGAGTACTGATGTCTGTCTGAAAATGCCTGCCAGAGCTTGTATTATTGTCATCAGAGCTGCTGTCACTTTCTGGTGTCATCTAAATAGAAAAGGTTGAGACAAATTATGCAAAATTTATTGTTACTCAGTACAAGGATTAACTGTCTAAATTTATAATTGTCTTAGCATCTTCAACGACAATATCCTCTTTTCTTTGTTCTTAAACTAATACTCAATATCTGACATTTTGCATAGATGCAAGAATGTGCCGGGTGTGGTGGCGCACGCCTTTAATCCCAGCACTAGGGAGGCAGAGGTAGGAGAATTGCCATGAGTTTGAGACCACCCTAAGACTCCATAGTAAATTCCAGGTCAGGCTGGGCTAGAGTGAGACCCTACCTTGAAATACCAACAACAACAACAAAAGAATGTGAAAGATACTGGGCCCTGATAGCACAATCATAATCTTCTCCCATAATATATAAAGGTGTAATTCAGAGGAAACAAATGACTTCTCCAAGGATTTGTAGCTAATCATGGTCCAAAGGAAAAGTCTCTGAGATCTTGATGTGGTCTGGGTCTAAACACCACTTATTTGGAAGTAGGGTAAGACCAGAGCTGCACATAAAATCCACAAAGGGTGGCTTCAAATTTTTTATATTTAAAACTTGGAACCTTGACAGTATTCAGGTCATGAAGTAAGGTGGAAAACTATCATCCCAATAACTTATTTGTTTCTGTGTATATTCATATGAATGTGCATGGGTATATGTGTATGTGCAGGTGTATATGTGTCCATGTGTGCAAGCCGAATGTCTATATCAGGTGTTTTCTTTATTCTCTTTCCCACTTTTTTTGCGAGGGGAAACAGGATCACTCTTTGAACCCAGGACTCACAGATTTGGTTGGATTAGCTATGCAGCTAGTCTTGGAAGCCTGCTGTGTCCTCCACCACACTACTGGGATTATAGACACATGCCACCATACCTGACTTTTACATGGGTTCTAGGGATCCAAACTCAGATCACTGTACTTTTGCAGCAAGCTCTGTACCCAATGTGCCATCCCATCAGCCCCAATAATTTATTGTTATTTATATATTTTTTGAGACAGGATGTCATGGAGCCCAGGCTAGCCGTGAACTCTGCTCTTTAGCCAAGGATGACCTGGAATTTCTGATCCTCCTTTCTCTATATTTCAAGTGCTGAGATAACAGACATAAGCCACCATGCCCACCCAGTTTATACCAATAATTTATAGTGTTTCTTCTACATTAAACACTTTAGGTGGATATTGGATGTTTTAAAACAATCAACTTAAATATCCTTTTGTCTATAATTATGTTGTAAGAAACAATATGAATGGCATATAAATTATAGCTACATGTGGTCAGTGAAACAAAGTGTAATTAAAGCATTTCATTCACCGGATCACTCCATAACTGAACCGGTTGTGTAACTGACCCCTGGGGGGGGGGGGACAAGAAAGAAAGACCCTAGACTAGGTGCTTGGATGGAGGAGGAAGGAGGAGAAGCCAGGCTCCAGGGGAACAGCATGAGAACCTGATTCAAAAAAACAAATTAATTAATTAAAATAAAATGTTGGGGGCTGGAGAGATGGCTCAGCCTTTAAGGTATTTGCCTGCAAAGCCAAAGCACCTAGTTTCAATTTCCCAGAACCCAAGATAGTGCATGTGTCTGGAGTTCATTTGCAGTAGCTGGAGGCCCTGGTGTGTCCATTCTCTCTATATATCTGTTTCTCTCTCTCTCTCTCTTAAATAAATAAATAAAATATTTTAAAAATAAAATAACTAAAATGTGCTCAGGAGATTACAGGCTGTAATAGAAAACAGGCTGAAGCCCTGGTGCCACGATTTCCACAGTTCTGATAACTTACTTTACAGCTGAAAATATAAAACAAAAACATAAAAGAACTTATTTTCTGTCTTTTTATTTACCTTCTCTATAAAATTGTAACACTGCTACAGGAAAGATGGACAGAGGCTAACAACTTTTTCCTTCCCAGTTCTAGCCTAAATCATAAACAAATCCATTTTCCTAGATCAATTCTGACCTCCCAGTTTTCTCTTGGAAAGGTGGCGAGCTACATTCCTCAGATTCCAGGATCAGAACAGCTGCAGTGCATCCAGTTATATGAAAATGGAATTTTGGACGAGGCAGCTATTTTTATACAAACTTCTTAACCACAGTTATAATTTGGAGGTGAGTTTGATACTACCATTGTATGTATAACATGATAGCAACAGGAAGCCTGCTGAGTCAGCACATGGTACAAGTACAGTAACACATGGAAAGTTCATGTGCTATAAGCATATATTAGTGTTTTCACTAATGCTACTGAATGCAGCCTCAAATTCAGAGGGAATACATGTGTAATGGTAGGGTCCCTGTGAGTTAAACACAGTTTCATGTACCTGCAACAGGTGCAGAGCCAACATTACCTTGAGATATCAAAGCTTTATAGCCTACCTATAACATAATATCTCCATAAAAACTCCTGTTCTAGATTATACTTCTTATAGACATACTACTAATACTAGACCAATATGTTAAGCTTAGTTAATTCCTCCAGGGTAAAATCATTGTTTTGTGTGTGTACAAGAGCTCACCTTAACCATCTCTTCAACATCATGAGGATCCTAGAAGAAATCTTCCTTAAAACTCAAAAACCTAAACAATAAAAAGTCAAACAACCCACTCACAAAATGGGACAGAGAACTGAACAGGGAGTTCTCAGAGGAAGAAATACAAATGGCAAACACACACTTAAGAAAATGTTCGGGCTGGGGAGATGGCTTAGCGGTTAGGCGCTTGCCTGTGAAGCCTAAGGACCCCGGTTCAAGGCTCAATTCCCCAGGACCCACGTTAGCCAGATGCACAAGGGGGCGCACGCATCTGGAGTTTGTTTAAAGAGGCTGGAAGCTCTGGCGCGCCCATTCTCTCTCTCTCTCTCTCTCTCTTTCTCTCTGTTCTCTCAAATAAATAAATAAACCAAAAATTTTAAAAAAAAAGAAAGAAAGAAAAAAAAAAGAAAATGTTCAACATCCCTAACCATCAGGGAAATGCAAATGAAACAACTATGAGATTCAACCTTACCTCAGTAAGGATAGCAAACATTAAAAAAATCAAATGAAAACAAATGCTGGAGAGGATGTGGAGAAATAGGAGCCCTCATTCACTGTTATTGGGAATGTAAGATGGTATAACCACTACGGAAAGCAATATGGAGACTCCTAAAATGGTTGACTATAGAGTTACCAACAGACCCAGTTATTCCCTTACTGGGCATTGACCCTGAAAGCTCCATGCCTCAGTTCAGAGAGATTTGCTCAATTCATAATAGCTAAGAGCTGAAATCAACCCAGACGTCCATTGTTAGGCAAATGGATAACCCATATGTGGTATATCTACACTATGGAATTCTACACAGCAGTAAGGAGAATGACACAATGGAATTTGAAGAAAAATGGTCAAACTTGGAACAGATCATTCTCAGCAAACTCATCCAATCACAAAAAGATAATCACCGCATGGTTTCACTTGTCTGTGGCTCCTAACCTGAATTTGCCCAAGTTCTGACATACCTAATAGGCACCTCAGGGACTGGACAATAGGGATGGTGAGGTGGTAGGGGAGGGTAAAGGAGGCGGGGACACAAAACCAGACACAAATGGAAATGGTACCATTATATCCTATATCCTGAAAGACAGACTAAAAGGTTGAATCTTCATCAGGTCCTTAGAGGGAACACTTGAATCAAAGGGCCCTGGAGAGGGTGTGATGAAGACTAACCTTAATCTCCTGTTTCTCTCTCTCTCTCTCTCTCTCTCTCTCTCTCTCTCTCTCCTGTCTTTCTTTCTCTTTTACATTACCTATCTTTTTCTTTCTTCTTTTCTCTGGCACTGGCCTGTAACTCCCAGTACCAGGATGTGGTTAACATCCACAATGAGCTGTTGACCAGAGAGACCTACAAGGTTTCCCCAAAGAAGATAGATTTATGGGCTGATGGGAGGGCTTAGCAGTTAAGGTGTTTGCCTGCAAAGCCAAAGGACCCAGGTTCGATTCCTACGTTAGCCAGATACACAAGGGGGGTGCACGCCTCTGGAGTTCATTTGCAGTGGCTGGATGCTCTGACACGCTCATTCTCTCTGTGTCTCTCTCTCTCTCTCTTTCTCTCCATCTCCTTCTTTCTCTGTTAAATAAATAAATAAAACATTAAAAAAAGAAGATAGATTTCTATTAGAGCACTTGATTACCCACCAAAGGTTAATGGCAAAACCTTACTGCTGAAGACAGCATATGCTGTTGGTACAGAACATGGAGAGACCTGGCTGGAATCAGGAAGAGAGTCAGTCCCCAGACAATTAGCTTGTCTAGTGCCAGAAAGTGCTACATGAACAGCTGGGTGAAAATGACCAACATCTGTCTAAGCAACTTGTGGTCTAAGCTACTCAGCAACAAACAAACTGACATGATGCTCACCCAAGTGCAGTAGTGGCACACAGCCACGGTGGGTAACCAACTGCTCTTGAATTGGCTAACAGTTCCACTAAATGGAATGGAACCCATAGATGGAACTGGGAAACAAGTCAGAACCATATCCTAAAATCATCGAGTCCACTCTCCAATATCAAGCTCCCACCAATCTTGGGCTACAAGAGGGCCTACACCTATTAAATTCCCTCTAAAATAATAATGGTTATCCCATTTATCTAGTGCTGACTTCACTCTACTTTGGAGAATCTGCTTCTCTTTTTCAGATGGATGCAGAACCTGAGAGATTCAGCCCATTGTACCTCACCAGGGCCCCGAATGAAATCATAGAGTAATTGGGGAAATGAGCAAGAGTGTACAAGGGTGAAGGAGACAGACACAGAGAACACTCAATTCCTACCAAACCAGATATCCAGAGACACAGAGGCTCCCAAGACCTCATCATTGAAGTAGATCTAAAATGAACCCAACATGGCTCAGGGAAATTTGCGCAAGAGGGGGCAGAAAGATTGTTAGAGCCACAAGTTGGGTCATTATACACAAAGACATTGCCTCTTCCCCATAACTGATGGCTACCCCCACAATGCGCAACCCACAATCCCCAATAAGAAGGGTTCCTTTGGAGAGGGTGGAGGACAGAGAGGAGGCTACTGATGGTACCAACATGTCTGTTTACACACTGAATATGTACATAACTAATAAAGAAGAAAATTCAACAAATCTAATTCCACATGGCTCCAAAATGTATCCTAAATCTCCTGCCTCATATCCTGTTATTTCTATTTATTTATTTATTTGTAAGCAGAGAGAGGTAGAGAGAAGAGAGAGAGAAAGATTGGGTGTATCAGGGCCTCCAGCCACTGCAAATGAACTTCATATTCATGCACCTTTTTGTGCATCTGGCTATATGTGGGCACTGGGGAATCAGACCTGGGTCCTTAGGCTTTATAGGCAAGCACCTTAACCTATAAGCCATCTTTTCATCCCCATATCTGTTATTTCTTAATAACCATTTTTGATTCTTATGTCCATATCCCCCTTTCTAGTCCAGTTGCTGATCCAGACCACCATCTAGCATGCCACATGGACTGATGTAGACAATATCCCCCTGAGAGACACTAGCTGCTGACCCAAGGAGCACCAATTAACTGACAGGCACAAGAGAGGGAAGGAGGGGAGCTTAATTATACCTCCTAAGGATAAATTAGCTATAAGGTTTAGGGTGAACAGTTATTTTTCGTCTTAGCTAAAAGTAAGAAGTGTCCTTGAGCCTGTAAATACTGTGGGGGTGTTGGTTTTTATTATTTTCTTTATCACTTTCTTTTATAGTTTTTTAAAAAATTTTTTTTGTTTATTTTTTGAAAGTGATGGACAGAGAGAGAGAGGCAGATATAGACAGAGAGGGAATGGGTGCGCCAGGGCCTCCAGCCACTGCAAACGAACTCCAGACGCTTGCGCCCCCTTGTGCATCTGGCTAAGGTGGGTCCTGGGAAGAGAGCCTCGAACCGGGGTCCTCAGTCTTCACAGGCAAGCGCTTAACCGCTAAGCCATCTCTCCAGCCCCTTTATCTCTTTTTCCCTGAAGGAGTCCTGACAGCTTCCATCTTGGTGGAGGCCAGAAATGCCAAAAGGGAGGGTCTTCTTTTTTTTGCCCTACCACACATTTTTAATTTTAAAAAAATACTTATTTGCACATGTGTGTATGTAGGTATGTGTGCCAAACTCTCTTGCCACTGCAAATAAACTCCAGATGCATGTGCCACTTTATATTGGCTTTATGTGGGTTCTTGGAACTCAAATACAGATTGACAGGTTTTGCAAGCAGTCACTTTATCTGCTGAGACATTTTCCCAACCCTCCTTATCTCTTTTTCCCTAAAGGAGTTCTTTCTCAGAAACCAGACACAAAGATGTAAGATTCCAAGGCATCTAGACACCTAGCATTGGAATTGGATTGATCAGTTCATACACGCTATCCAGTAAAGCCTTATTCCTAAAAGAAGCTACCATTAGAGTCATCATGTGGATTACCTGCACAAGACCCCTTGCAACTCAGTAGATTTCTGCTTAATTTTCTTTTCTAAAATAAATCTGGCTTAAAGGTATCCCATTTCTGGGGACCTGTCCTGATATGAAGAAGCTATGCCTTCTTTCCTTCTCTTAAGCTCTATAATAAAATCTTTCTAAGTCTTGCCCTCTATGGTTCATGGATTCCATTCTTCAAACTCACAAGACAAGAATCTGGAAGCCACTGACTCATTGGAAGTTTTATGTGGCCTTAAGCATCTTGCACCCTAATACCTGAGTTAAAATCCCACCCAAGTGTCAAAATGGCTCTGTTTCTCTCAATGATACCCCAAATTTCCATATCGCTATGATGCCCCACTTATGTAGGAAGAAGTTGGAGATGGAAGTTGATCCCAAAAAGTCCCTGTGGTCCCTCTCATTTAAAATAGTTTTTTCCATCGTTTTTTCTCTTATATACAAAAGGGCTAGAAATGTTAGATCAGGCGTCATAAATCGCATCACATTCCCTGGCAGCTTTTCTCTCTCTAGAGAGATGAAGAGTTCCCCACTGTGATGGTTAGAATGCACAGGCCCAAGGCCAGGCAGACAAGCTCAGGCCCCCTGCTGCCCAACCTGAGGCAGCCTTGAATTGTAACTTTACTTTCCTATCTAGTGCCCTCCTGCCTCCTCCTAATTCATACTCCTACTACAAGCAGGCACAGGGTAGCAGAACAGCCCCTTCACTTAGAGACCTTGTTTTTTTTTTTTTTTTTTTTTTTTTTTTACTCTCCCTAGCTTTCATGAGTGCCTTCATACAGCCCATGTTCAAACATTTCCTTTTCCCCCAGAAACTCACAATACCTAAGTCTCACTCTTTCTTTCTCTCTCTCTCTCTCTCTCCCTCTCTCTCAATTTTGGACCCCAGTGTGCCACATGTGGTGTGGTGGTTTAACTCTCCTAGTATAGGTCTACATCTAAAAGGGCATTGTGTTTCAGACCCTATATCCATCCAGCCTGCCCACCCACTGCTGTTCCTCTCAAAATTTTCTATCAGTGCCTATACATCCCATACTCCACTGACAACAAAGTTAATAGTGTCCTTGCCAAGAACCAAGGAGGAGGATGTCAGTCTGCAGAATGAAGGTATAGTTTACAACTAGTGGCAGTTAGGGTACATTACATGAAGGTTAACTAGGTGATAGAGATGGCAGAGTGTAAGAAATAAGAACCAGAGCCATGGATGTACAGAAACGAGGCCAGAAATTAGAATTGGAAACTGCTGGGAGAATGAGACTTAAGCTAATATAATTTCCTCTTTCATTTTTACTTGTTTTTCTTTTTGGTTTGGCAGGGCTAGTGATGAAACACAGACCTTAACATATGCTAGGCAAGTGTTCTATCAATTAGCTGCATCTCCAGTCCAATGTACTTATTTCAAATAAAATGTGGTCACCTTCTTTACAAATCTTTGATTAGTTTTACAATGCTCTCAACATGGAATGCATATTCCAGGATGGCACACAGGCCTTACATGATATGCCTTGCGATTCTGATTCTCTTCCTCTGCTCACTTACTTCTCAAACAGTTCTACCTATACATTTTCACTTGAACTCAGTGACGTTGCGAAGTAGGTTTTAATATGGAAGAATCCCTAATTCTGTGAGAATTTTACTTGGTATTAAAATGTGTAAACCATTTGGAAGCAAAGTTAAAGTCATTGGTTTGTAAGGCATCTCTTAAAAATTCCTAGGATTCTGCAATGCAGTTCGAAAACCACTGCAGCCCTGGACAAATTCAGCTAATTGTGGCTTATGAAATATGCAAGGCTATCTTTACCTGATAGGCTTTTACGTAGAATGTTTCCTCTGCCTGGAATGCCTTCTCAACCTTTTCTGTTTTGCTATCTCCCACTCAGTCTTTAGGATTCAACTCAGCCACTGTATCCTCTAGGGGGCCTTTTCAGATTGCCTGAACTGGTATGGGATACCTGCTCCAATGCCATCATCGTACCTTGGATATACATGCATCTCAAATTTTTTGTCTTGTTTCATTTATTTATCCTATAGAGCTGAGGAGTAAACCCATGACCTTCCATGTGGTAGGCAAGCATTCAAATACTGAGCTATACTCCTCAGTTCCTCTCTCACTTTGGAGGTATTTTTTTGAGATAAGATTCCTTGTATATAAGACTGCCTCAAACTTGATATATAGCCAAGGATGACCTTGAACTTCTGATGCTCTGGGATGACAGCTGTGTACTCCCATGTCTGGGTTATTTGGTGCTGGGAACTGAGCACAGTGATTCAGGTATACTAGGCAAATAGGCTATCAACTGAGCTAAATTCCTAGCCCCTTGTTGTCAGTTTTATGCTATGCTTTTTTTGTTTTGCGTTTTCAAGGTAGGGCCTCACTGTAGCTCAGGCTGTCCCAGAACTCACTATGTAGTCTCAGAGTAGCCTCGAACTCAAGACAGTGTTTGTCTAACAATCTGAGGGCCCTGGGTTCAACCTGTAGGACTGAAAAAAGTCACAATGCCAATTAAAAATGTAAGATGTTTTTGATTTTTCTTTTGAGACAGCTCAGGCTGGTTTGAACACTGCTATGTAGCTGAGGATGACCTTGAACTTTTGATCCCTTTGCCTTCACCTCCTCTTCACCACTATGCCTGGTTTCATGTACTGGTGCAGATTGAACCCTTGGTTTCATGCATGCTAGGCAAGTACTAGAACAGCTGAAGTATATCTCTAGTCCCCCTTTCACCTTTTTTAGAGCCAGGGTTTTGCTGTATAGCACAGGCTTGTCTTGTACTTGAGCTGGTTCTGCCTTAGCTTCACAAGTGCCGGGAACATAAGGGTGTGCTACTGTGCCCAGCTCAAAAGTGAAACTTGTAAGATACTGTACTTCTCTCATGCACACTTACATGGCATGATACATGGCTTTCTAATACACTGATGATGCTAAGTGCAAAGTTTATTCAAACAATCATTAATATAAGTAGATGGCAAAACTTATAAGCAAAAAAGCACAAAGCCTTGTCAAGTGAAAATTATACAGAAAGCCACAAAGATCTAGCAGTATGAACTTGACAGGATTGACACTTACCTCTTGATTCCAATTCACTAGTGCATTTCTTTGCTGTGTCTGCGCCCATAAACGTCCACTTCTTTCTCTTACTATAGAATTCCTGATATTAATCATCAAAGGAAAAAATTTAGAAAAGAACCTTTTACTTTGAAAGAAGTATTTAGAAAACATGTCTTCAAGCAACATTTCTATCATATATTGAGAAATTATTTAAAATGTTTCCTGTGAACATTTTCAGCAACACTGAAATGTAGACAACTCAGTGATCATCTATATGCTGTAGGGAATGCAATCCATCTTAAAATAAACTAGGCTGAAGGTATAGCTCATTGGTAAAGGATGTGGTCAGCACGGGCAAGGCCTTGTGTTCAACCACTATCACCAAAGCACCCTCTGCACACCCGAAGTTAAGGATTCAATATATAATTGAAAAAAACATTCTCAAGCTGGGCATGGTGTGCATGCCTTTAATCCCAGCACTCGGGAGGCAGAGGTAGGAGGATCACCGTGAGTTCGAGGCCACCCTGAGCCTACATAGTGAATTCTAGGTCAACCTGGGCTAGAGTGAGACCCTACCTCGAAAAACTAAAACAAACAACGACAGAAACACACATACTTTCTCTTTTCTCTGTATGTATGTGTGTATACATGTGTGCGTGGATGCACAAATGAAGAGGCAATAGAACAACTTTTGGGTTCGTGCTTTTGTCCCACCTCATGTGAAGCAGGTTTCTCTCCTGTTCTGCTGTTTCTTGTTGTGTTCATCATGAGCTTTTGGGAAATTCTCTTGTCTTTGCCTCCCATCTCTAGGTCACTGTGGTGGGATTAGAGGAGCCTCCCATGGCTTCCAGTAGGGCCTGGGGAGGATGAAACTCCAGCACTCCAACGTGATTGGCTTTATTCCCTGAACCATCTCCCCAGCCCTCAATATACACATTTTTAAGGGTCAGGAACATTCAGTCCTTAACTATATCACACCTAGAAATCTTAAATTTTATAGGATTGGTATCTTGCGACTCATTTTTTTCTCTGCCACATGAGGACGTTATGAGAAAGTGGGCAACTTGCAAGCATGGAAGACAGCTCTCACCAAAACTACCCATGCTCCTATCTTGATCTTGTCTCTCAGACTCTATAACTGTGAGACATTCCTGTTGTTTCAGCAACCTAATCTATAGTATTGTTATAGTATTGTTATGGCAGCCCATGCTGACTAAATTAGGAAGCTACAGACAGACCTTCTCCCACAGAAACGCCTAGTTTTCAGCAACATATGGACTACATATCTTTGTTAGCACCCTAGAGGCCAGTTGAGAATCTATCTATAGCACCCATGCTACTGTATAACTCCCTGGTATCAATCTCTAGCCCCCTGTGTTAAAAGACACACACACACACAGGGAGAGAGAGAGAAGAGAATAGAAGAGAAGAGGACACTCTAAGGCTTTCTTAGATAAACAAAGCAAGAAGGAGTTTATAATCACTATATTTTCCCTATAGGAAATAGTAAGCTAGTCAAGTTTGAAATGAAATGAAGACATAGACACACAGCAACGGGAGGCTGAACAAAAACAATCCTCTCTGGTAAAGCTAAAGAAATGAACAAATACAATTATCTCATGTTACTGTAATTTTGGTGAATAGATTTTATATGCCAAGACAAAAATAACAGTAACTTTAAGTTAATGAGTACTACGATGTTTAACATGGTCAACTTGACAGGATCTAGAAATCCCCTAGGAGACAATGCCTGGAAATGTCTGTAAACAAGTTTTGGGTTAAGTTACTTGAGGTGGGAAAACCTGCTGTAATTGTGAGCAGCACAATTCCATGGGCAAGGATCTGGGCCTGGAAAAAAATATGAGAGAGAAGGCTGGAGTCTGGGAGATAGCTTAGTGGTTGAGTGCATTTGCTTAAGCATTGAGTGTCTCTCTGGCCAGAGACCACTAACTTTGACTTTATAACCCATGTAAAAAACTGGGTGGGGCCATGAAAGTCTATAATCCCAGGTAATGGGGGTGGGGTGGGCAGAGACTGGGGAGTCACTGGAGCTTGCTGAGGAAGAACAGCTTCAGGTTGAGAAAGAAACCCTATCTCAAGGAAATACACAGAGGAACAACAAGAGAAGGACACAAGATGTTATCCTTTGACCTTGCACATATATGTGTGGGAGACAGGCATCTGCACAAGCCAGTACATATATCATAACACACACACACACACCCGAAGAATAATGGGAAAAAGCAAGCTAAAACCAGAATTAAATGTGAACAGCTACTGTATGTTGCTGCTGCCATACCTCCCCCCCCCCCATGGTGGTTTTTATCCCTGAGAACTGTAAACTGAAATGATCCCTTCCTCCTTAAAGTTGCTTCTTGCCAGGTACTTTGTCACAGTGACAAGGGCACTAATTAAGATAGCACATACAAAGACATAATTTGTGGCATTTATCTCATAATGTATGGATGGGTATAACTGAGTGTGGAGATTTTCTGTGCAGCTGAAGTTATTATTGGTTTAAATTGAATTCCATAACTTAAAGATATTTTATGTGATTATAAATACATCCATTATAAATAATTATAGAACACATACAAAAGGAACTGAGAAGGGAATCAAAGGATGCCAATAGTCAATATGAAACTCAAAGGAATACAATCAGAAAAGAAAGGTGGCCCATAAGAAGGTCCATAAAGAACTAGTATCCAAACCTGGATACTATAGGGCACCAAAGAGGAAACAGTCTCCAAATCTCAATATAGGTGAGAAAGAAACTCACCCCACAAGTTAGCTAGGCTGATTTACACTGGGGCATACACACCTCAAATCTGGGTATATATGAAGTGGAAGTGCTTTTCCCACCTCCCTTTTATCAAGACAGTTTGCTTATGAAAACATCCCAGGGAGGGAAAGAATTGAAAATCCATCCCATTAAGACAGACATACTGCCTTGTTAGAACTGATCTACACTTAACATACTTTGCCTTTCTAAAATCATATGTATGTTAAGGTTAATTTTTGACCAACATCTGTTCAAGCAACTCGTGGTCTAAGCTACTCAGCAGCAAACAACTTGATGTGATGCTCACTCAACTGCAATAGTGGCACACAGCCATGATGCGTAACTAATTCCTTTTGATTTGACTAATGGATCCACTCAGTGGAATAGGTCCCATAGCTGGATCTGTGAAACAAGTCAGAACCATATCCCAGAAACGATCCCACCATCCATTATCAAGCTCCCACCAATCTTGGGCTACAAGAGGGCCTACACCTATTAAATTCCCTCTAAAGTAATAATGGTTATCCCATTTATCTGGTGCTGACTTCACTCTCTGTTGGAGAATCTGCTTCTCTTTTTCAGATGGATGCAGAACCTGAGGAGAGAATCAGCCCATTGCACCTCACCAGGGCCCCAGCTTAAACCATAGAGGAATTGGGGAAATGAGCAAGAGTGCTGCTTTCTTGGTGAACCTGGTACCAGAACAAGGGTGAAGGAGATAGACACAGAGAACACTCAGCTCCTACCAAACCAGATATCCAGAGACAGAGAGGCTCCCAAGACCTTATCACTGAAGTAGACCTAAAACATACCCAACATGCTCAGGGAAATTCATGGATGAAGGGGTGGAAAGATTGTTACCGCCACATGTGGGAACATTATGCACAAAGACATTGCCTCTTACCCATAATTGGTGGCTACCACCACAGTGCACGACCCACAATTCCCAATGTTGAGGTTCCTTCAGAGGGGGGCGGGACAGGGAGGAAGCTAACAATGCTACCAACATGGCTGTATACACACTGTGTACATAACTAATAAAAAGAATGCTAAATAAAGCCATAAAAATTTACAGTGAGGGCTGAAGAGATGGGTTAGCAGTTAAGTGCTTGCCTGTGAAGGACCCTGATTCAAGGCTCTATTCCCCAGGACCCACGTTAACCAGATGCACAAGGGGGCGCATGCATCTGGAGTTTGTTTGCAGTGGCTGGAAGCCCTGGCTTGCCCATTCTCTCTCTCTCTCTGGCTATTTCTCTCTCTCTCTCTGTCACTCTCAAATAAATAAAAATGAAAAAAATAAAAAAAATTTACAGTGAAAAAATAGGGAATGTGAATGTGTAAGTTCCCTCAATGCCCCTTTAGGTCCAATGTTCTTTCCCTTTGCAGACTTTAGCACTCATAAATAAAACGTCAAAACTAGAAAATCCTTCAAAACAGTTATATTGCATTGTAAATACTTTGTCCCTAGAAAGAGGAGGAGGCATATTTTTCTAGACAAATATACAGTCTGTTCTATATTTTCATTTGCAAATCTCTTTGTATTGTAAATACCATCCCGCATGCTTTTCTCTTTACAGTTTTGGTTATTAGCTCTATACCCTGACGAATAAATATAGTTCATTTCTTTAAATTAAAAAAACCTTCAAAAAAAGGACCATTGTTGTGTTGTTAATTCCCTGGCAGGACATTAACATAGCAGGTATACCCACCAGCTAATGTCACTCCTGCTGTTATTATTTTATTCTGGGAGTAATAGAGAGGCCTCACTTGGCACCCTGAGCTCCTACCTTGAAGATACAATTTCTGACCTATACATCTAAAAATATAGCTGATAAAGCAAACAGAAAATCCAAGCAATGAAATAACCTGTTGTAGACAGTTCCACGATTCTAAGACTCACATCTAAACCAAACACAGTTTATGGGAGGAAGGGGTTTATTTCAAGCTTCCAGGGGGAAGTTCCATCAATGGTGGATGAAGTTGCTTCCATACATCCAAGAAGGGAGAAAAACCACCAGCATCCAGCCAATAGCAAAAAGCAGCAAGCAAAAAAAAAAAAAAAAAAAAAAATGCCAGAGCTCAGACCTCTCTGCATATCTTTAGGCTAGAATTCAGATCCGCCCCCCCCAAAAAACACCTTTAGATTGGACCCTAGGGTCCACTCCCAGTGATACTTCCTTCTGCAGGGTGGCTGTAGATCCCAGTTACAAGCTTTAATTAAACACCTGTGTCTGTGATGGAGAGATGGGTTAGTGGTTAAGGCACTTGCCTGAAAAGTCTAATGACCCAGCTTTGATTCTCCAGTACCTGTGTATAGCCAGATGCACAAAGTGGCACATGCATCTGGAGTTCATTTGCAGTTTCAGTGGGTCCTGGTGTACCTACTCTATCTCTCTCTCTCTCTCTCTGTCTACCTCTTTCTCTCTCTCTCTCTCAAATAAATACACACATAAATAAATAAAAATATTAAAAACAAAATGAAACAAAGCACCTGAGTCTATGAGGAACATACATTCAAACCATCACAAAACCTGAGATAGGAAAATAGCCATTCATTGATATAAGAAACACAAAATATCAAGGCAGCCTAACTCCTCCAAAAGTTATGAATCCCACAGAAATGACTTACAGTAAGACATAGTTAGACACAATGTCAGACAAAGAATTCTAAAGAATGATAACAAGTATGTTAAAAAAAAATCAAAGGAATCAAAGAAGAAAACAAACTCCTAAAAGAATTGAACACTTATACACACATGCATGTACACACACACACATACACACATACACACAAACTTAATAAAATCATACATCTATCTTTTGTCTTCTAAAGGCTATGAGGGCTTTTTAGGAAGGAATTAAAGGGAGAAACAAAGAAATTCATTATCAATAGACCACAGTCTATATATTATCAATTTATCATAATGTATTGCTAGATTAGCTTGCCTACCAGGTAGAAAGGTTCAAATGTACTAGGATACTGATTCAGTATATTCTGATTGTTGACTATGTCTACTAGTCTATGGCTGAGTACATGGGGCTGTGCTATTGATAGCAGCCCTAGAAGAAACAACCTTGAGAACCTAGGTGGTAGCTAGAGAACATCAGCAAAGGACAAGAACCTTGATTGATACTATGTATTACTGCCATTCTATTAACATTGTTGTTGTGATATATATGTTATAACAAATACACAGTAATTGAAATATAGAAATAGAAAGTATGCTTGTACATTTTCATATTCCTCAACATATTTTAATAATGATAAATATCTATTACATTTTTAGGTGTAGAATTCAGTCTCAGAATCAGATGATGTTGTGATGCTTCCTTCTGGCGAATATCTTCCATATCTTTGTGATTGGCCATAATATCTCTCTAACTGATAAGATCTCATTGAGCAGCTATGAGGACATGTATTTGATTGGTCATCATGAGATTCATCTGAATGGTAACAAGATGTATCAGAAAGGTCATCATAACCTGCATATAAGTCCTCATCATGAGACGTATCTGAGTGGCGACAATGATACCTCCTTGAGTGGTGATTATGGTATCTTCCTGAGGAGCGGTATCTCTTTAAGTGGTGATGACGAGATCTTATTGAGAAGGGATAATGAGTTCTATTTGATTTGTCATGATATATATCTAAGTGGTCATGAGCTCTCTTAGAGTGGCTATAAGATTCCCCAGAATGCCTGACATGAGATTTCCTGGAGTGGCTACAAGATCTACCTGAGTAGCCATTAGATCTCTTCGATTGACCATGAGATCTCTCTGATTGATTGTTATTTCCTTCTGATTGATATTTTATCTCCTCAGAATGGCTTCCATTACTCTGTGATAGGGCTTCATTCTTGTCGTAGTACATCTCCTAGAAAGGAGACCGATTACATAAGACAAATTAAACATCTACTTAATGTGATTAAGTTATATTTTTAGAGACCATTTCTTTCTTTCTTTTTTCATTTTTTCTTTCTTCCTTTTTTATTTTTAAGGGTCTCATAACCCCGGCTGGCCTGGAACTTGTGATCTGCTTTAGTCTTATGAATGTTAGAATTAGACACACAGACCACCACACCCAACATCTCAATACTATTTCCACAGACAGCTATTTCTTCTAGAATTTTACTGTGCCTCCTTTTAGTGTACCAGATTTTAGAACTAACTTGTAGACTAGGTCTAATGTCTTGTCACTGGTATAAAGATACAAACTTAAAATTAAAAAAAATGGAAAGGTGGTTGCCTTATGAATTGGAATATATTTCAAGTTAAAGTTCTATCTTCTATTTTCTGGATTTGTTTGTTAAAACAGTCAGATTGTATGACTTCATAGCTGAGTTGAGATAGAATGTATTTTTTTTTTTGAGACAAGGTCTCATGTATTCCCAGGCTGGCCTCAAACTCTCTATGTAGCTGAGGATGAACTTGGACATCTGATCCTTCTGCCACTACCTCCCAAGAGCTGTAGCATCAAACCAGGTTTTATGTGGTGCTGGAATCAAGTCCAGGCCTTTGTGCATGCTTGGCAAGCATTCTACAAACTGAGCTATACCTCCAACCTCTGGAGAGATAGAATATTTAATAATATTTTGTAGCACAAATTCTTAGGATCAAAGGAAAGTACTTGAAAATGTAATGTTTACCCTTTGCCTGTACAGTAATCATTAAATTAGTTAAGTCCTGATGGGGAATGAAAGCTACAAAGAAACAGAATATTGGCTAACACAATTCAAGTACATTGACCTGGTAATGACTCAGCCTCCCTATCGTTTCAGTTTTTGAATGAAAAGGGCAGATAGTGAAGCACCAAAATGGAAACAATGAAAACTCTGACAAATCTCTAGGATACTACGTAAATGTATGTAGATAAGGTCATATGAAATGTGTTAAGAAAGCAAGCATAAACTGGTATGCGTTGCCTAGCAAACAAACAAACAAAAAAATCCCATAGGTTTGGCATTCTGACTTTCTAGTAAAATACTTTTAGATGCAAAAAGTAAGTGATAAACAGCATGGAAGACAGCAGCATGGAAAACATCACTCATAAAAATTTTAATGAAATAACAAAGTAGGAAAAAGGTAGCTGCTTTGCTAAAGTATAAATAGCTTCTGCCTAGTATTTCTACTGAAAACCTAAACACATGGATTAGGTAGACGATATACATGTACCTCTTCTTCATTCTAATAGACTGATGTTGGGAGCAATGTGAGGCAGCAGGAAAGATAGGGTTAAAGCCCATCTCCCTAAAACCTCTTTCAAAGGAGCTTCTAAGTCCATGATAAAAGTGTGTATAAGAAATATTTTTCGGTTGAGACTGTAGCTCAGTGGTACAGTGCATGCTAAGCATGAGCAAGACCCTAGGCTCCATCCCTAGCATCCCACCCCAAGAAAATATTTGCATCAAGTTGGGCAGTACATTCATTTTCTTTCCTTGTAAGAAAGCAGAAAACTTTTATCAAAAATAATTGTGCAGAATAAAGACAATTATGTCCTAATGATATTTAGATTAAATCACAGAAGTACAAAAACTAGCTTATTAGACTTGCAAAGCAACTATCAGGCTGTGGTGGCTAGTACCAATAATCCTAGAACTGGGGAGGATGAGGCAACAGTTGAATCATTACAAGTTCCAGGGCAGATTAGTGAGTTCTAGGCCATCTTGGGCTATAACAGTGAGACCCTGCCTCAAAACAAGCAAACAAAAAGTAATAACAAAAGATAATGTAAAAACTACACATATGTCAAATTTGGAATCTTTCATATCATCTGATTATTTTTCGCTATTAACAGTTTTCAAACATGTACATAATGAAAGTATTTTGATTATAATCCCTTCTATTACTTTCCTTTGTTTCCCCCTCCCACATTCCCTTGATTTACTGATGGAAAGGCCACATTAGCTGGGCCAGAGCTCAGAATTCTCCTGACTTGTTTCACATTGCTGTGGTTGCAGTGGGATTACAGCTGCTTGCACTACTTTTTTCTCCGGCTTTATGTGAGTACTGGGGATCTGAGCTCTGGTTGGCAGGCTTGTAGAGCTTTTATCCACTAAGCCATATACCCAGCCCCCAATATAACAGATAATTATTTTTATTTAATTACCCAATCATATGGCATTTGCTTCTCTGTAGTACTTTGTTCAGACTTGTATAGAAATGATTTTTTATTGTTTCTTTCCTCACTGTCACTTCTGAATCCTGTGCATCATTTAAAAAAATAATTATTTGCTGTATTTTCATTCTGTATTTACATTTCTGTATTTACATTCAATATACCTTTAAAAATATTACCTGGGATCTCATTTTTTAATTTTTTAAAAGATTTTTCAATTTTTATTTATTTATTTATTTGAGAACAACAGACAGAAAAGAGAGAGAAAGAGAATGGATACACCAGGGCCTCCAGCCACTGCAAATGAACTCCAGATACATGTGGCACCTTGTGCATCTGGCTTATGTGGGTCCTGGGGAATCGAGCCTCAAACCTGGGACCTTAGGCTTCACAAACAAGTGCTTAACCACTAAGCCATCTGTCATTTTTTAAAAGCTATGCCTTAGGACTATGCATATGCATCAGTGAGTAAGAAAACTTGCTACACAAGCATGAGAATGTGAGTTCAATTCCAGGAAATCATGTAAGAAGATGGCATGGCCATGTACACCTATACCCCCAGCCCTGAGGGGGACAGAGATCAGAGGATTACTTTAGGATCTCCAGGTTCAGTGAAACTCTGTTTCAAGGAGATAAGACAGAAAAGCTATGGAGGATATTTGCTGTTCTCCTCTGACCTCTACATGTATGGTTATGCATGCATATGCATCTTCACACATGTATATACCACACACATGTACTATACACCACACCTATTAGAGAACAAAATTTTGTAAAACTTTTGCTATTTCATTACTCTGATAGCATCCAAAAGTGTCACTGAGTTCTAGAACAACCCCTTCCATACTACCTACTTGCTGCTTTAATAGGGCAGTCTTATACAATACCTCAAATTTCATTTCATATGGTACCAATGTTGAGACATGGCTATAAAATAATTGAAAGAATACTCCATCAGGAAAAAGAAAGATGGAGAGAATCTGTAGTTTGTAATAATCATATGGATCTTTGCCTCAATTATTTGCTGTTTTTTGAGTTTTGAGCTTAAAAATAATTTGAAAAATGTGTTCTGTGGATATAGTTAAGTTGGTAGAATGACTGCATGTCATGGACAAAGACCTGGGTTTGATCACCAGTACTACACAAAACTGAGTGTGGTAGTGCAGGACCATAATCCCAGTAAAGGTAGAGGCAGAAGGATCAGAAATTCAAGCTCATCCTTGGTTATATAAAAAGTTCAAGGGCAGCCTGTGCTACACAAGACCAGGTTTCAGTAAAGTGCTTTTGACTGCAAGCATAAGGACCCATGTTCAGATCTCCAGCACCCATAAAAATTCTGGGTGGGATGGCATACACCTGTAATTCCAGTATTGTGGAGCTGGGGACTGGAGGATCCCTGTGGCTTGCTGGCTAGCTTGTCTAGCTGAATTATTAAGCTCTGGGTTGAAGAGAGATATTATCTCAGAAACTAGAGAGAGATAGAGAAAGACAGTTGATGGTGACCTTTTGCCTCCACACACACATGTGTCTATACACATATCATACATACTTATGTAGTATGTATAGTGTTGTCGGTTCATGGTTGCTGGGAAGAATACCAACCAGACAGTTTATGGGAGGAAGGGAAGGAGGGATTTATTTCAAGTTTAAAGATGCAGGGGAAGAAGCTGGCTCCCATTCATAAATCCCAGCAGAGAAAGAAATCACCACCAGCCAGCAAACGAAACACCAGTAAGAGTAGACACACACCACCAGAACTTACACTACTCTCTACACCTTTGGGTTGGGAACTGATCCTCCCTCAGTGACACACCTCCTCCAGCAGACTGCTGGAGGATTAAGCAAGAAGTTTAACCTTAATAAAAAAATACCTGAGTCTACTACAATCACTAAAAAGCTCACAAAGATCTATTTTATCTTTCATAAGGAGCATATGAGAAGGGGCTCTTTCATCAGTCTTACCCGCTCTGTTCCAATATAATGATCATAATCCCTTGATTTTTCTGAAGTGGCAATGAAGTATTACAATGAAGACTAATGATGCTGGGTAGGAAATATGCAGTGTTATAATGATGCCAATTTATTGACTAGACCCAGGAAAATTGTTGAAAATACTTCTTTATCATGGC
The DNA here is from genome assembly GCA_036346955.1 of Dipus sagitta. Taxonomy (NCBI): domain Eukaryota; kingdom Metazoa; phylum Chordata; class Mammalia; order Rodentia; family Dipodidae; genus Dipus; species Dipus sagitta. The sequence continues at coordinate 126,411,886 of CM070776.1, forward strand.
AATCTGTATAGTACATTCATATTTGTGGTAGTTTGAATGTGGGATGCACCTCATTGACTCATGTGCTTTTAAATGGTTGAACCTTCAGCTGGTAGCAATTTTGGAGGTGGGGCTTTGGTGGAAGAGGTGTGGTTTTGGAGAAGGCTTTGGGTTGTTACAGCTCAGTTTCACCCTTGCTAGAACTCAGCCCATTCTTGCTGCGTTTTACTAGCTTCTTTGGCAAGATGTGAAGTCCATCTTCTGCTTTACCATCCTTTCCCTGTCATAATGAAGCTTCTCCAGTAGACTGTAAGCCAAAATAAACTTTTCCCTCTCATCAGCTGCTTTTGGTTGAGTGTTTTGTCCCAGAAATGCAATGATAACTACAACAATTAATATTGTTGTAAATGTGTTGTAAAATGTTGTAAAATGTGCTCAGTGCTCTAACCTATGTAGCTAAGGCTACAGAAGACCTTCTTCATATTCCACCTCAATCTCTGCCCAGTGAAATTCTTTTATACAATATGTGCATGTAATGATGCCCAGATTATTAACCATGCCCTTAACTCTCTCCTATTGTCTCCAAAAAGTGGAATTAGACTAACTAGACCAATAGAAAACATTTCTTATCTCATATGGTTTCTTTTCTCATCCATCTCTCCCTTAGAGAAATATCTCCAATCAATTAATGTTTTCTTTATGGCATAAATTCTTACTGATCCTGTAAGTCCTGGTCCAAGAAAAATTAAGCAAGCAACATAATATAATTTTAGAGCACTGCCAACTCTTGAATTTTCTTGTTACAAATATTTCAAACTTTATACCGTATGATTTTTTTAGTATACCTTACCTCTCTTCAGTCCATGCCTAGAAGTGTTTGATTGTTTCTTGGAACTTAAACTCTTTCTGTTATGTTCATTCTCTCTCTTTTCTTCTTCAGTGTTAGGGATTTCTATGTTTCTCATAGCTATATTTTTATCTGTACCCCAAAAATGCAGAAAAATAAACTGGCAAACACCAAATAGCAATAATATGACATAAGTGGCTAATCTATATCTTACCTCATCATATTTCAGAACATCTATTAAATTTTTAAAAAATATTTTTATTTAAGAGAGAGAGAGAGAGAGAGAGAGAGAAAGGGTGCAGCAGAGCCTCTAGCTGCTGCAAACAAACTCCAGACACATGCACCACCTTGTTCATCTGGCTTCTCATGGGTACTGGAGAACTGATTCTGGATCCTTTAGCAGGCAGGTGCATTAACCACTAAGCCATCTCTCCAGCTCCATATTTTAGAACATTTAAACAATTAGTGGTCCTACGTAATTTTTTTAATGAATGTGTCAAAATCATTCAGTGGAAAAAAAATATAAGCTATTTAACAAATGGTGCCAGAAAAACTAGATATCCAAATGCAGAAAAATAAAATTATTATTTTTTATCATTTTATTTTTAAGTGAGAGACAGAGAGAGAGAGTGAGAGAAAGAGGGAGAGGGAGAGAGACAGAATGGTTGCACCAGGGCCTTTCAGCCACTGTTAACAAACTCCAGACATGTGGGCCTCCTTGTTGCTCATGTGTGGCATTGCATGCTTGTGTCAGTGTGCATCTGGCTCTGGGGGACCTGGAGATTGTAGCATGTGTTCTTAGGCTTCCCAAGCAGGCACCTTAACCTCTAAGCCATCTCTCCAGCACAATTAGATCAATGTCTTTCACCCTGAACAAATATCAATTAAAAGTGGATGAAGACCTTAATGTACAACCTGAAATACCGAGACTGCTGGAAGATGATATAAGGAAAACATTTCAAGATATAGGCATAGGCAAGGACTTTCTGAATAGGAGTCCAATAGCATAGGGCATAGCTCCAAGAGTAAAAAAGAGAGACTCCATTAAATTAAAATGTTTCTATATAACAAAAGAAATATCAAGCATACAGAGCAAGAGAAAAAATTTTGCCACTTACATTTCATGTAGGGGGCTAATAGCCAGAATGTATGAATAACTGCAAAAATTAAGCATAAAAAATCATAAACAGTCAATGACCAACCAGAATAATGAAATGAACAGACAGTTCATACAAATGGCTAGTAAATAGTTATAAAATTATTCAACATCCCTAGACACCAGGGAAAATTCAAACTAAAAGCACTTTGAGAGCTGGAGAGGTGCCTTAGTCATTAAGGCACTTGCCTGTGAAGCCTAAGGACCCAGGTTCGATTCCACAGAACCCACATAAGCCAGATGAACATGGTGGTTCATGCATCTGGAGTTTGTTTGCAGTGGCTAGAGGCCCTGTCATGCCCATTCTTTCTCTCCCATAAATAAATAAGTATATAAAAATAAAATATTTAAAAATAAATAAAAACACTTTGAAATATCTTCTTGTCCCAGTCAAAATGGCTATCATTGTAGTTACCTTCTCATTACTGGGACACAACAGAAGCAGTTTATAGGAGGAAAGGGCTTATTTCTGGCTTACAGTTTTGAGGGGAAGCTTCATCATGGCAGAGGAAGCTGGTTCACTTCATCATAAATCCACAACAGAGAGACAACAACAACAAGATCTGGCTCTGAATGCAGAGGGCAAAACTCAATATTTGCTCCAAGTACTATAACTCCTCTAGCAGGGTCTAGGAAACTAAATTAAAAACAATCTTTGACTATGGAGACATTTACATTAAAAACCACCACAGCTATCATCAAGAATACAGACAACAAAAGCTGGTGAGAGTGTGGAGCAAGCAGAACACAGTGCAAAGTAGCACGGCTGACCACGGAAATACTTACACATCCATTTTTATTGCTGCTTGATTTACAATAGCTAAGACATGGAACCTACCCAGATGCCCATCAACAGATGAATGAACATGAGGTACATATACACAATGGAATTAACTCAGTAGTAAAGCAAAGTGAGATTATGAAATTTGCAAAAATAATGGACAGATCTGGAAAGAATAACATTAAAGCAAGGTGGCCCAAACTCAGAAAGTCCAAAACTACACGGTCTCTCACATATGCAGAAACTAACTTGTAAAGTATATACGTATGGGGGGAATGTGGGTTAGCCCTTAAAAGCTAGAAAGATGCCCAGGAAAGGGTAAAACGAGATGACACATGCTGGGATTATAGGCATGTGCCACCATACTTAGCAAGTTTCTTTAAATAAGGAAAAAATTTTGTCCAACAGCTTTAAGAGAGAGATCATTTCTTTTTTTTTTTTTTTTTTTATTAGTCAGTTCTGTATTCAGCAAATACAGTCATTTTGGTACCATTATTAGGCTCATCCGTGACCTACCCCCTCCCCTTGGCCCCTCCTTGTTGAGGTATACGGGTCATGCATTGTGGAGTTAGCCCACAGTTATGGGTAAGCTAAATGTCTCTGCATATCATGACCCAACATGTGACTCTGACATTCTTTCCGCCCCCTCTTCCGCAAAATTTCCCTGAGCCATGTTGGGTTCATTTTTGGTCGGCTTCAGTGATGAGGTGTTGAGGGCCTCTGAGGCCCTGGCTCTCTGATTTGGTAGGAGTTGATTTTTCTCTATGCTGATCTCCTTCCCCCTTGTGCTGGTGTCTGGTTCATCAGGAAAAACAGCCCCCTTGCTTGTTTCTCGAAGTTTTCTTAGTTTCAGCCGGAGCCCTTTTGAGGTATGATGGGGTGGCTCTCTCCTTATGGTCTACATCTATCTGAAAAAGAGAAGCAGATTCTCCAACGGAGAGTAAGTTAGCATCAGGACAAATGAGATAACCCTTACATTTTTTTTTTTATAGAGAATTTAATATGTGTAGGCCCTCTTGTAGCCCACAATTGATAGTAGGTTGATACTGGAGAGTGGGCTTATGTTTGGATATGGTTCTGACTTGTTTCCCAGCTCCAGCTATGGGTCCCATACCAGTGAGGGGATCAGTTAGCCAAATTGAGAGCAGTTGGTTCCCCACGTTGGCTGTGTGCCACCACTGCACTTGTGTGGGCATCACAATAAGTTATTTGCTGCTAAGTAGGTTAGACCATGCGTTGCTTCGATAGATATTGGTCAATTTCCCCCAGTCGCCCATGTAGCACCTTCTGGCACTAGATGCGCTGACTGTCTGGGGACTGACGAGAGAGATCATTTCAATAAGTGATTTTGCTATTTATTATATCAGTTTCAGGGAACTATAGAGCCATAGTGCCATCTCAGAAAAATGTAAGTGCTAAACAATTGACTATTTGTATTTCCTTCTACTAGAGAAAAGAAGATAGCAATCTCTCTCTCTCTTAAATAAGCAAATATTTTTTAAAAGTGTAAAAGAGGGAGAGTGTGGAAAAGATGGCTTAGAAACTGGGCATGGTGACACATGTTTGTATTCCTAGCACTTGGGATACAAAGGATAAGGAGCCCAAGGACAGCCTTAGGTAGGTAGTATGCTCAAATCCAGCTAAGGTTTTTTAAAGAACCTGTCTTTAAAAAAATATTAAATCAGAAAAAAGGAGGGGGACAATATCAATTTATGATTGGCAGATTACAGAACTGAGTGCAGCTGTAAAACTTAAAGCTACTCTTTTTGAGATGAATCACAATAGTTCAATAGAGTTAAAAGCTCATACTAGGGCATTGTCAAGGAGAAAGTAAAAGAACAAGCCATGTTCTCCCTAGTTACCTTAGATTCAAAGGAACACTGACTGGAGAGTCCTCCAGTCTGCCCCTCTTCTGTCCAACCCTTTGCAAGCAGGAAGCTCTTCCCTCCTAATACCCAGTATCCTCACTGGCCTACTAACTCAACTACAAATTTGGGAACAAGAGAAACCCAGAGAAAGGTAGCCTTAGAATTATGGCAACAAAATGCTTTTCCCAGAATTGTTTGGCCCCGAAACTGCATGCTTACATAAAGCATTACTGTAAAAGGTTGCAATCTGCATGTCACTATAGTATCTTTACTGTGAAGTGCCTCAAATAGACTTGTGTGTCTTGCCCTCCTTTCTAAGCCTATTCATCTGTATAATCTTATTTCTATTGGAGGATGCTTTATGCATCCAACAGCTGCCATATAAATGAGGTAGTAGAACATAACAACATTATTTGCTATCTGTAAATTGCCTGCACATGATTAAGTAGCAAGTGAATGCCACAGAAAATACATGCTCCTGGACTGCATTGTAAAGCTAGACAACCATGTACAGCAGCAGCTGCAAAATTCTTGTGGCAGAGGTGAATGGGATGCATAGAATTTAAGTGAGTTAAAAGAAGTGGGTACATAATCAGTGCCAGGGTGAAGGAGACAAGACGCTGAGGACACTCAACACCTACCAAAGCAGAAATCCAGAGGCTCCTAAGAGCTCATCACTGAAGTAGACTTAAAACACACCCACCACAGCTCAGGAAATTTTGTGGAAGAGGGGCCAGAAAGATTGTAAGAGCCACAAATTGGGACATCATGCCCAGAGGCACTGCTTCTCCTCAATAACTGACTGCTGCTCCCACAACACACAACCCACAGTACCCAGGGATTTGGCCTGAGACCTCCAATGAGGATGGCCACCTTCAGAAAGGGGGCTAGGAGGGAAAGGATAGTACCAACACCTTACTAAGTATGTCCAAAATCAATAAAAAAAAATAAAAGAGGGCTGGAGAGATGGCTTAGCGGTTAAGCTTTTGCCTGTGAAGCCTAAGGACCCCGGTTTGAGGCTCGATTCCCCAGGAACCACGTTAGCCAGATGCACAAGGGGGCACATGCATCTGGAGTTTGTTTGCAGTGGCTGGAGGCCCTGGTGTGCCCATTATTTCTCTATCTGCCCCTTCTTCTCTCTGTCTGTTGCTCTTAAAATTAAAAAAAAAAAAAAAGCCGGGCGTGGTGGCGCACACTTTTAATCCCAGCACTCGGGAGGCAGAGGTAGGAGGATTGCCGTGAGTTCGAGGCCACCCTGAGACTCCATAGTGAATTCCAGGTCAGCCTGGGCTAGAGTGAGACCCTACCTCGAAAAACCAAAAAAAAAACAATAAAAAAAATAAATAAAAATAAAATAAAATAAGAAGTGGATACTCTAGGAAAGACAAACAACCCTAGCATATTCAGGAATATCACCTTGGCTAGAATGAATGATCCATACCATAGGGGTGGAGGCTGTGGGATTTGGACAAATAAGGCAGATATAAATGATTTTTTAAAACTTGGCATGGCAGTAAGAGATAGAAATTAAGGCTCAAATAATGAGGATTACTGACAGGGTGCAGGAGGGACAATCTCATACAGTGTGCAAACTGCCATGCCACAGAGCTAAGTTCTACTCACACCCATTTTAGGCTATATTTTCTGGAAAGAGACCTAGTACTTGGAATTTGGCAAATATTTCATATTAAATTCTCAAGTGACCCAGGTGCGATTATGCACATCTATATTCCCAGCATTTGGGAAATGAGGCAAGATGGCCAGCAGTTCAAGGTCAACTTCAGCTACACTGGGTGCTTGGGTCAGCATGGGCTATATTAAATCCTCTCAAAAAATAAACAAAAGAATAAATTCAATAAGGAGCTGGGAGTGGCAGCTCATATCTGTAGTTGCAGCAGATACAAGGTTGAGTTCAGAAGTGTGCTATGAATTTGAGGGTAACCTGCGCTACATAGTGAGTTCTAGGTCAACTTCAGCTACATAATGAAGTCCTATTCCTAAAAAGAGAAAAATGAATAGATTCTTAAATGCTTAAACTAAAATATAAGAAAAAGAATTTGGAAAACATATATATATATATGCCCTCAAATTAGAAATATATTGTAAGAGACTTAAAGAAAGACTTCACTGTATTGCCTGGAAACATCAACGAGTTTAGTACAGACATTCATTTATTAACTTATTCCTGAAAAACTGGTTCCTTTCAGTCACTGCAGTACCAGCTCTAAAACTCTATCAACCAGGCAGAAAATTGAAGGGACAATATTTTAGTTTCTTAGAAATTCTGTTAGGAAAGGAAACCAAAAACATTTCTGTTAGGTACATAATAAATACCTTAATTAAAGTGAATTATCATTTACTTATTAGCACACTTAAAGGTTTCTGAAGCATACCTATGTACCCTATAGAAATACTTAGTATCTTCTATTTGGGACTCAGGAATAACAGATAACTTGTTTCACGCAGAAAACCAAAACCAAAACAAAACCAAAATCCTGCCAGTTTTGCTAGTTTGCTCTTGTAATCCAGTACTTAGGAGACAAAGGTATGAAGGGTTCAAGGCCAGCCTGCACTACATAACAAGACCCTGTCTAAAAATCACAAATGATCAAAAATCCGACAAGAATCTATGGCTTTAATTTTGAAGACATGTTCATTTAAAAATGGTTTTTTTTGTGTGTGTGTGTTATGCATGCATGTTTATGAACGTAGTGCCTCGCGCATGTGTGGAGGCCTAAGGAGAATGTTCAGGTGTCCCTCCTCATTCCTCTCGTACTTATTGCTTGTCAATGGAGTCTCTTAACTCATTCTGGAGCTTTGGCAGTTTCACAAATCCCAAAGATTCTCTGATCTGTGCTCCCTGTAGGACTAGAGTTACATACATGCATGGACACGTCCAGACATTTACATAGGTTTTGGGAATTGATCTTATGAAAAGCATTATATTTTAAATGGGTTGAGAAAACTATTTTGTTAATATCTAAAACATCAGTTTTCTAAGCACTGGTTCATCATATTAAAGATACTTGAAATATTAGCACCTCAAAAAGTGTAAGTGACAATGGGGAGAGGAGTTCTCCTATAAGTGAGAGATCCTGGATGTCATTCTCAGCAAGGGTTGGGGTGGAGTAACAGGTTATTCCGACTTTCTGGGAGATTTGGAGTATGCATACTTCCAGAATATTTTTTTCAAATTTTTATTAACAACTTCCATGATTATAAAAAATATTCCATGGTAATAGCCTCCCTTCCCCCACTTTCCCCTTTGAAACTCCATTCTCCATCATATACTTTGATGTCATTCTCCATCATATACTTTGATGTCATGAAAAACAATATAGCTCAACAAGGAGGGGCCAAGGGGAGGGGGTAGGTCACAGATGAGCCTAATAATGGTACCAAACTGACTGTATTTGCTGAATACAGAACTAACTAATAAAGAAAAAAATTAAAAAAAAACAAAATAACTTTACATATTTATGTAGTAGCCTCTTTTTTTAAATTTTTTTGTTTATTTATTTGAGAGCAACAGAGAGGAGGGAGGGAGGGGGAGAGAGAGAGAGAGACAGAGACAGAGAGAGAGAAAGAGAGACAGAGAGAATGGGCGCTCCAGAGCTTCCAGCCTCTGTAAACGAACTCCAGATGCGTGCGCCCCCTTGTGCATCTGGCTAACGTGGGTCCTGGGGAACTGAGCCTTGAATCCGGGTCCTTAGGCTTTGCAGGCAAGCACTTAACCACTAAGCCATCTCTCCAGCCCTGTAGTGGCCTCTTTGGAAGTATTTGAGAAAAGACAATTGCTTATTTACTAGTATACTAGTCCGTAACAGAGAGTGGACACCATATAAATATCTGTGGATGTATAATATATTCTAGTACATCTAGTAGGCAAAAAAGGAAAAATTAAAAAATACCTTTAACCATATACTCTTGCATTGTTCTCTGTTAGACAGAAGCAGTAAACAGAAAAGTACAGTATTAAATTTTTATTGCCAATTCCAGTATTCTAATCCTAGTACTTTTTCCAATGGACTCTCTCCGCTTTTCTTTGCTGTGCTTGCCAACAGCTTCCAGGAAATTCTAATGGCTGGGACTACAGAAACCAGCCATGGCTTCCCACTTTTTAGCATCTTAAGTGGGATGTGGGAATGAAACTCTCATACTCCAGCTTGATCTGGCAAGTGCTTTATCCACTGAGCCATATCCCTAGCCCATCCCCCTGCCCAAATTATTGCCCAATGCTCATGTTTAATTATCCAAAGACAGATATATATTGTTAAAAACAAGTGTTTTTACTTAAAAAAAAAACAAGAGGAAATTTCTCAGAAAAATATGGATTTCTTCTTTTTTACCCTTTGAGACAGTGTCTTACATAACCTAAACTGGCTTTGAAATACCTATGTAGTAGAAGATGACCTTGAACTTCTAATCTTCCAGATTCTACCTCCCAAATGCTGGGTCACACTCAGTTTATGAAAACTCAGGGCCTCCCGCATGCTAGGTAGGTACTCTACTAACTGAGCTATATCTCTGGCTGTAGTAGTTATTACTTTTATTTTTGCTACGAACAAATGCTTGATCAGAAGCAAGTAAAGGATGGCTTATTTCAGATTATAGTTCAAAGATACAGTCCATCATGGCATGGGAAGCATGGTGGGGGCTTGAAGCAGCTGGTCATGTTTAGTCCACAGTGAAGAAGGAGAGAGAGATGAAAGCTTCTCTAAGCTTGATTTCTCCTTTTTCTGCAGACCAGGACCCCCATTCCATGGAATGGCACCACACATTTAGGTTGGGTCTTCAATTAACTTAATCAAGATAACCACTGACGGACTAGAGAGATGGCTTAGCGGTTAAAGTGCTTGTTTGCAAAGCCTAAGGACTCATGTTTGACTCTCCAGATCCCTCATAAGCCAGACTCACACAGGTGAGGCAAGCACAAGGTTGCAAATGCCCACTAGGTGACTCAAGAGTTCAATCGCAGTCGCTGAGGATCTCAGGTATCAATTCTCTTTCGCTCCCTCCCTTTTCCCCCTCTCTAAAATGAAAAAATATATATAAAAAAGATATCCACTCACAACCATGCCCAGAGAGTTGTTTCCAGTGCAATTCTAAATCCTGTCAAATTGACAACCAGAGACTAACCTTCACAGATGAAATTTAGAAGAGTCCCTGCTGATACCACTCATGATGTAAATTGTCAAAATACTCTAATGACCAAAAAATCTGCAAATAAAAATCAAAACAATTCCCTACACACCTAACAACATACCAGAGTGGCAGCTCAGGACTGTAATTTTAGCAGTGGTGAGGCAGAGGCAGGAAGATCAAAAGCTCAAGGCCATCCTCAGGTATATGGAAAGTTAGAAGTTAATCTGGGCTACCCATGAGACCTTGTCTCAACACCCTCACCACCAAAAAAAAAAAAAAAAAAAAAAAAAAATCGAAAGCACAGCAACATAAAAAAGAAAAGATTTAGGTACTAGGTATGGGGATTTCCCCTCAAATGTAAAGGAGTTAAGTAACTCTCAACTTCATCATGGCATCTAGGAAAGCCCACAGCTAAAATGAAAGTCTGAATGCTCTCCACCCCAAGACCACAAGCAATTCAAGAAAGTCTAATCTCACATCAAATTAACATTTTAACTAGACTTCTCTCTCTCTCTCTCTCTCTCTTTTTTTTTTTTTTTTTTTTTTGTAGTGCTAGGGACCAAAACCACAGCCTTATACATGCGAGGCAAATATTGTAACCAATGAGCAGCTCCTCACCCTGGGAAATTCTACCCATCTAGAACAATTAGTTACAAAAAAAATAAAAAAGAAAAAAGAAAGAAAACAATTAAGAGAAGCCAGACTGATTCAAAGAAACAAATCTATCTCTATTCTCAGATGGCATGATGCTGTATAAATAACACACACACACACACACACAAGCTAATGAAGTTCAGCAATATTGCAGAATACAAGATCTATACACAAAAATAAAATTATATTTCCATATACAGGTTGAGTATTTCTAACCTAAAAATCTGGATGGTTTTAAAACTTTTAAAAGATATTTTATTTATCTATTTTTTTTTTTTTTTGTTTTTTCGAGGGAGGTAGGATCTCACTGTAGCCCAGGCTGACCTGGAATTTACTGTGGAGCCTCAGGGTGGCCTCAAACTCCTACCTCTGCCTCCCAGTGCTGGGATTAAAGGCGTGTGCCACCACGCCTGGCAAGATATTTTGTTTTTTGATTGATTTGTTTAAGAGAGAGAGAGAGAGCCAAAGAAATAGAGAGAATGGGTGAACCAGGGCCTCTAGCCATTGTAGACAAACTCCAGACACATGTGACACCTTGTGCATCTGGCTTTACATGGGTACTGGGGAATAGAACCTGGGTCTTTTGGCTTTGCAAGCAAGTACCTTTACTGATGAGCCATTTCTCTAGACCTCACAACTTTTTGAATCTTCTGAAGTTTCAGATTTTATCTAATTTTAGGTTTTTGTATTAAAGAATCTCAATGGGAAGAGTCTATACAAATATTCAAAAAATCTAAAAAAACTTTAAACTCTCAAACTTTTCTGGGCCCAATTCTAGATAAGGGATACTCAATCTGTACTAACAATGCATGAAGAAAAAATAAAATTCGGTAAATAATTTCCAATCAAGATCACTTATTGGTGTAAGAATAGCCTTTTAACAAATGGTGTTGGGATAACAAGACATCCACATACCAAGCATCACACCATATACAAGAATTAGCTCAGGGCTGGAATGCTGGCCCAGTAGCTAAAGTGACTGTCATGCACCTGTGGATCCCCAGGACCCACATACATGCCAGGTGGATATGGCAGCTGCTTGTGATTCCAGTGTGCAGAAGGCAGAGACAGGCAACCCTCAGGGAAAGATGGCTACCCAGGCCATCTGAACTGGAGAGGTATGGGTTCGAGTCACCCTGCCTCAATAAAATACAGAGGAGAGCAATCGAGGAAGACACTGGATATAACCTCTGGCCTTCACATGCCCACACACATGAACTCTCTTTCTCTCTCTCTCACACACACACGTGCAAATTCACACACACACAAAGCACCTCAAAGTTGGGCATCTTGTCTCGCTCTTGTACTTCTAAGACTGGGAAGCTGAGACAGGAGAATTGTCTCAAGTTCCAAACCAGCCTGGACTATATAAGGAATTCCAGTCTAATCTCAACAACAATGTAACACCCAGTTTTATAAAACGAAACAAAACAAATCAAACCAACCAAACAAAAAGAATGTGAGTAGGGGAAGAGGGAGATAATATTAACTCAAAATGTGGGGCTGGGGAGATGGCTTAGTGGCTAAGGCTCTTGCCTGCAAAGCATAAGGACCTGGGTTTGATTCCCAAGTACCCACGTAAGTCAGCTGCAAAAAGTGGCACATGCATCTGGAGTTTGTATGCAGTGGCTGCAGGCCCTGGCGAGCCCATTCTCACTCTATCTGCCTCTTTCTCCTTTCTCTCTCTCAAATAAATAAAATAAATTTAATTTAAAAAATTTTTAAATGTATTAAAGGCAAAAGTGACCATCACCACACTTAGAAAATTGTTAGAAGGAAACAGGTAAAAGGTAAAAAGGTAAATCTTTTTGATCTCTTAGGTATGACAGCAAAGCATTAACAGCAAAAGAAAAGGCAGGTAAATTATAAACTATCAAACCATAAGACTTCTAGACTTTAAAGGGTACTGTATATAACAGAAAACAGCAAACCACTGGAGAAAATACTTGTAAATTGACTATCAGATTTTCTAGAATCCACAATATATAAGGAACTCCTGCAACTAAACAATAGACAATTTCTTTTCTTTTCAAAAGTTTGTTCCCCCAATCTCTCCCACCCTCAATTCTAAAACTGTTCTGTTTGCCTTTCACCACTTTCTAATATTAGGTCCTTTCTAATCACTATGTTCTGTGTCTAGAATTTTCCCTTTTGGCTCACTCTTATTTTGAAAGTGCACTCACCCCAATAGTCTTTCCCACTTCTAAGGATTGCCATCACTGCGACTCCCCACACCATATTTTAGAAACCATGCTCCTTCCTCCTAACTTCAAAATTCATCTTTATTTTTCTCTTCCTCCCCCTCCGCATATATAAAGCCAACACTCCTAAGTACCCTAGTCTATTATTATTAATTTTTTTGCAGTGGTTGGCACCCAATATTCTAGGCCTACACTCTATCCATTGAGCTAACCAAAAGTCCTCTTTCCCTATTTCTAAGGTCCTCCATGTCTTTTTAGTTTTGGCTGTTTCATTTTCCACTGCATCTCTAAGGCTTTCTTCTCTTGCTCCTCCCCCCCTTCCTAAGGTTTGCACCTCCCACACTCCATTTTCCCTTCTCATTCCCCACCACCCAGCAGAACAGAGACTTGTATCTTGTCCAGGTTGGCTTCGAACCTCTAGACACACACTATCCTCTTGCCTCCATCTCCCCAGTAGTTGAGATTACAAGTGAGACCTAATGTATATTTTTGCTTTCTAAATTCCCAGCTACTACCTGTTTGCTTCGGATTATCCATGTCCACCTTTGGCCATCCTTAGAATGTTCCGTCCTCTCTATTCATGAGCTGCACTTTCTATCCCTCTTCTCATTTCTATGATTCCTTCTTCCTGCATGGCCCTGCCCCCTTGCCTGGTTCTGTGCTCCTGCTTTGACTCCTCCATTCACATGGTCCTCTCACCCTCCTCATTTTCCTGTCCTATCCTTAGCCAGGCCCTATACCTCTGTTCCTCCCCCACTCATATTTAAAGTGGCTCAAGGCTAGTTCACTCCATTCCTGTTTCTGTAACTTCTTCCCTGCTTTGTTGCAAAGCCCCATTTACATTTTACTGATTACAATAGACATTTATTGTGGTTCAGGTTTAACCAACTTCATAAAAGGACAGATGCAACTGCAAATCTCAATTATAAAATTACTTCTTTGCCCATTCCTTTCGCTCTCTCTTTTCTTTCCTGAATGACTTCTTTCAGATATGGCTCAAGGTAGAATTTGTCCTGCTCATAGTTTGTCCACTGCTTCCCAGACAAAATATGATGCCTCAAGGACAGGTCCAGTGCCAGTTATACACATTCTCAGGAGGCCTTCTTATGGCTTCTTTCACCTTTTCATCCTCATATATTGTATTATCTCGTACTAATCCTAGTTTATTGAATTCTGCAGCACTGTAGTACTATTTTCAAATACCATACAGCCACCAGCCTGATGCTGAACCAGCCAACCTGACAGCCTTTTTGACCTGAGTCAAAGCCCCATTTCTTTCTGCTCCCTTCCCCCATCACTTATGAAGTCTACTCTTCCAGCCGAAACCCTCCTTCTAAGGTACACAAGACCCCCCCCCCCGAATTTAATTCCCAGCACTCAAACCAACCAAACAAAAATTATATGAAACCAAGCAAACCTTCCGATGCCACCCACCCACATTCGCCTGTGTTTCTGGCACTTTCACTCCACAATTCGTAGCCATCTTGCATTGATACCTGCAGGTGTGAAGTATGCCCTTCAAGTGGCTTAATGCCATTTTATTTCTAACTCTGTCTTTTGGCAATCCTTACTCCACTCGTGATCCTGTTAGTGTCCTTTTCAGTAGGAAGGGAAAACGGGTGGGTGAAGGGTTTATCTAGGGTAGAGTAGACACCAGACTTTGAGGCATGAAGCCTCTCCTTAAGGAGCAACACCTATCAGTACCATCTTCAGAAGCCTGTCCAATGCTGAAGTCTACTTGTCAAGACCAGTAATCCTGACTAGCAGAGGACCCCAGACTATGGCGTTAGGATTCAGGTTTTACATACCCAGAGACATAGCTAGAGAGCATCTGTATTTTTCCATGATGGGTTGTTTCCTCCTTCCTATAAGCACTTAGATTGAAGACATCTCCTCAGCAAGCGCACTGCTTGCTGTACATAGCTGTGGTGCCTCCTAATAATGGTTAAAGGTCTTATTAACCAAGTCCTCCAAAACTGTTGGCAAGACTCAAGGTGTTTGCTCCTCACCAGACCTCCAATCAGAAATTTCATTTATGGGAGGGGTCAGTACAGCCCCGCCCCTTTCTGAAAGTGCTCTCTCCTCAAATTCATGTATTATTATCCGGTCACAAACTGGTTCTCTGTTACTCTCACATCTGAAGACTTATCACAAATTCTAGCAGCTAGGATGTGTCCATAGACTTATAATGCCATATGATTTCCAATAAGCCCTTTAAACTTGTATCCTTGGTATTAATTGGACAAAATGTGGTTATTAGTATTCTCTAAATTCTATTGAACAAATTTAAAATGTTGAGAGAATTTTATGTCAGTGAATCTTCAGATGAAATAAAAGTTAATGAATTTTGAAGGCTGAAAATGTGTTCATGCTCTTACATAAATCCCAACAAAACTTCTGTGAGAACCACAATGCAGGTTGAGGGGCGAGGATCCTATTGTTTTGAGGCAAGTCTGGGTTCCAGAGTGAGAGCTTGTCTCGAAAAAACAAAACAAGGCTGGAGGGATGGCTTAGCGGTCGGTAAAGGCATTTGCCAGCAAAGCCAAAGGACCCAGGTTCGATTTCCCAGGACCCACGTTAGCCAGATGCACAAGCAGGCGCACGCGTCTGGAGTTTGTTTGCAGTGGCTGGAGGCCCTGGAATGCCCATTCTCTCTCTCTCTTTTTGTCTGTAGAAAAATAAATAAATAAAAATAAAAACTACAACAAAACAAAACAAATAACAAAATGTCTGGAGCAGTGGAGGACCATGGGAAGCTCATGTGATGAGGTGAAGGGGTGGGGCCCCTGGTGGCAGAGGAGCGAAGTGAGGGGGTGGGGTCAGAGGATGAGATGTGGATGGAGTCTGGAATAAGGCATGGGTGAGGCCAGGAAAGGGGTGGGGATAAACTGAGGGGGTGGGGCAAGAGTTCAGCCAGAAGCAGAGCAAGGAATGGGAATGAGGTGTGGGGGAAGGGGTAGGGGTTGGCTCTAGGACTGGGCATGTGGAATGAGGGTGGGGCATGAGCTGTGGAGAGTAGGGCTGGGGCTACCGGTGTAGTGCCTAATGTACAAACTACTCCAGAAATTTAGGCAGGACAGGAGGATCTCTCTGTTTTTCTCTCTGTGAGAGAAGATCTCTGTAGCCTAGCCTGCCTTGGGTCTGGCAGCAAATCTCCTAAGTACTGGGATTTACATATGTGAGCCTTGAGCCTTGGCAAATGGTTAGGAGAATCTCTTGAGTTCACAATACAAATTTAAAAGAGGAATCATTTAAAGTTCGTAAGAAAAAAGTAAAATAGCCAAGTATGGTGGTGCATGCCTTCAATTCCAGTACCCGGGAGGCAAAGGTAGCAGGATCACAGTGAGGATCACAGCGAGAGAGGCAAGCCTGAGTCGGCATAGTGAATTCCAGGTCAGCCTGGGCAAGAGTGAGATCTTACCTAAAAAAAGAAAAAAAAAAAGTAGAAAATAGGGAATGTAAATGTAAATTTTCTGGCCCTATTCCTGATCCAGTGGATCAGAAACTCTGAGGGTGGAGCCTGGGAAGCTGTTTGTTTGGCTTGTTGAAATAAGATCTCATTTTATAGCCCAGGGAGCCTTGATCTCCTGATACTCCTGTTTGGGATTCAAGGCTCTCTCTATTACATTTGGCAAAACTGTGTGTAAAACGTCCTCCACGTGATTCTAATGCTTAAGAAATCAAATCCATAATGTAATTTGTGATCTCTTCAGAAACATCTTTAATCATGCCACCACATGCAATTGGTAGAACATTCCAGAGTGTATTGTTAATGTTGCTCTTCCTGCCAAGAAATACTCTCACCTACCTCAATTGTTACGTTTTTCAAGATTTTCAGTATAGATTTCCTCCTTGAAGTTCTAAATATATTGATACCTATTATTACTTAAGAAAAGATGCCTAGTAATTATTAACAGAATGAATTATAGTGTCTAAATAAAGTTTTGTGTATACTTACTATTTTCTGGTAGCTTTATATGCCATTTAAAGCCAAAGAAAAATTTTATTAATCTTTATATTTTAATTGGTACATTCACTTAAATGTGCCAAGTACATAAATTTACATTTTAATCCCATCTGGCTGTAATTTTTGATTTTATTTATTTTTATATTTGTTTATTGAAGCAAGCCCAACAGACTGGCTTTTTTAATGTGAGAGAGTGGGGAGGAGGGTGGGTGAACTGGTGCTTCAGAGTCTCCAGCCACTGCAATCAAACTCCAGACATGCCTCTTGTGCACATGTGTGACCTTGTGCACTTGCATCACTGTGCATCTGGCTTATGTGGGACCTGGAGAACCTAACTTGAGTCTTTAGGCCTCACAGGCAAGCACTTTAACCTCTAAGCCATCTTTCCAGCCCTTTACATCATTTTTTCCCACCCAGATTTCTACCATGTTTTAAGTTGATGCTGAAGTTGGTGGTCTAAGAAATATACTTTTGGGGCTTGAATGATGGCTGTGGTTAAAAGATTGAAATGGGAGTAGATGGAGCAACTCCCAATGAGCTCTGCCTGGCTGTTGCCTTTATGGGATGATGGGACTAACATTAGTATATAGCTGATCCCTGAAGAAATGGCGGACAGTGGCCAAGGAAGTCCCTTTGACTTTGGGGATAGGACATCTCCACCCGCTTGCTACAGTGTGTGTGTGTGTGTGTGTGTGTGTGTGTGTGTGTGTGTCTGTCTGTCTGTGCATATGTGCATGTTGGGTGCCATTTTCAGGAATACCATCAACCTCCTTTGAGACAAAGTTTTTCATTGCCGTGGAGGTCAGCAATTAGGCTGGCTAGCCCATGAGTCCCAAGGATCATTCTGTCTCTGCCTCCTTCATTCTGGGATTATAGATATTGCAGCATCATGTCAGACATTTTTATGTGGATACGGGGGATTGAACTGACACCCTCATGCTTATAAAATAAGCATTTTACTGACTGAGCTATCTCTCTATTCCATTGTTCCACTTTTACTTTGAACACAAAAGTAATAAGAAACACAATATTTTAGTAGGTCAAATCTTACTTATTTATCTAGTTATTTATGTGTGTGTATATGGGTACACCTGCCATGGAACAATATGGATGTCACAGCACAGCCTTGAGGGGTCGGTTTTCCGACACTTTTTTTTGAGACAGGATAACTTGCTACTGTAAATGAACTGTCAGGCTGCAAAGGAGTATCTACCAGTTTCTTCTGGATTGGCTTCTGATTATCATAGGTGTATCAAAATCAAAGATACATGTATCACTTTACATCTGGCTTTATTTAGGGGCAGGGGAATTAAGTTTGGGCTGGCGGGAGTTTGCAAGCAAGCACCTTTAACCTCTGAGCCATCTTCTTAGACCTTAATTCTTAAATTTGACATGATCCTGTTCAGTCATGGGCAATGTATTTGAGACAAAATATAAGTGAGCATTTCTGAAAATTATGAGTCAAGAACTTTTAAACATATTATGACTTCAAAAGACTTCACTATTTCATAAGACAGTTTTACAGAAAATAGCTAGTTATATTTGACTAGAGAAACCTGGAAAGAAGAATGTGGAGTAGGTACATAGTTCACCCACTAGGTCTATGCCCCTCAGGACTTTGTGTCTGAGGTAGATGATACAGAATGAAGTCAAAGAATGGTCCAAGTTCTGGTATCATCCAGGGCAGTTGCATGGGAATTGAGTGTCAGCATGTGCAGGGTTATCCTCTACCTTCAGACATGCTCCTGTGGTGCCTTTGCCCTCCACAGCCAGACCTTACACTTGTATTCTAGTAGCCTATATGCCATTCAATTCTGTCTGCTGAGAGATGAAGCTCATCCCTTTCTGGATCACTCACAGATCTCAATATGGTTTCCTCTCTTCTCCAAGATCCTTGTGTGCTTCTGGAAATAATTCAGAAGAGAGACACAGAGTATAGTGTAGATGATAGTGCAGATTACAAATTGAGACACCCTTGGGGAGGATACTGGGCAAAGAAAAATATTTGCAGGAAGTGAGATTATAAATTAGATAACCAGAATGATCTTTTTAAATTTTTTAGAGTGGTCATTTTTGCATTACATTAGGTTTTTTAAAAATATTGTATTATTTATTTATTTATTTATTTATTAGAAAGTTAGAAAGGCAAATAGAGAGCAAGAGAATGGGCACACCAGGGCCTCTAGCCACTGTAAACAAATTCCAGGTGCATGCGCCAATTCTAGGTTTCACAGGCAAGTGCATTAGCTGCTAAGCCATCTCTCCAGTTCTCATATTAGACTTTTTAAAATTTATTCTTTATTGCCACACCAAGAATTAGGCTTCATTATGCTGTTTTTCAAACATTTTCTTTGTTTCTCTGCCCTCGCTCTCTCCCTCCTCCCCTTGTGCCCTCTCTCTACCTTAGCCTCCTTTTAGTCTCTCTTGTTTTCCATGTTTTTTTCCTGATCCTTGTTTTCTAGATATCCTGGATACTGCTCCAATTACCTAACAGCATTTCAATTCCTTAAAATTACTAGTTTGTCACATAGAACTATGTATCTAATTATTATTGGAATCAATATAAATATGTACTAGAAAATATAATGTCCCAATTTTTAAAATATTTTCCATTTTCATACATGTATATAATGTATTTTTGTCTTATTCTCCCAGATCACCCGCTCTTCTCCCTCCCCTCCCACTAACCCCCATTTTTACTCCTCATTAATCACTGTCTTACTTTCATGCATTTTTTTTGGTCTGTGCGTAATGTGTTGGATGATGAACTATATTGAAACAAGAAAAATTCAGGTTGGTGAGGAGATTGAATTGATTGATAAATTATGGAAAACAGAAATTTCAAGGGATAGAAATAACTGTCTGCAAGCCAGGTGTGGTGGTACAAGCCTATAATCCCGGCATTTGAGAGGTGGAGATAGATGGACAAGGAGTTCAAGGTCATCCTTGGATACATAGTGAGTTTTTAGGTCAGTCTAGGCTACATAAAGCCCAGTTTCAAAAAAAAAAAAAAAAAAAAAAGAAGAAGAAGAAGAGAAAAGGGAGAGGGGAAACAAGCAAAATCTTCAAATAATCCTCCGAAAGAGGGAGGGACAAATTTGATCATCCAGTCTAGCAGGAGAGGGCAGCACTAACTCAAATGGATGAAAGAGATTTCTGCACTATACGGAGAATGTTTCAGTCAAGTTTGCATTGCTGGCAGAAAACACTTGACCAAGAGCAGCTTGAGGGGAAAAGGGGTTTATTTTGGCTTATAGACTCAAGGGGAAGCTCCATATTGGCAGGGAAAGACGATGACATGAGCAGAGGTTGGACATCACCTCTTTGCGAACATCAGGTGAACAACAGTAATGGGACAGTGTGCCAAACACTGGCAAGGGAAAACTGGCTGTAACACCCATAAGCCCACCCCCAACAATACACTGCCTTCAGGAGGTGTTAATTGCCAAATCTCCATCAGCTGGGAACCTAGCATTCAGAACACCTAACTTTATGGGGAACACCTGAATCAAACCACCACATTCTGCACTTGGCCCCCATAAACTGATAACAATCCATGATGTAAAATGCAGTGCATTCAATCAAACTTAAAAGGCCCCCATAGGTTTTAGCAATCATAATGATGTTCAAACATTCCCATAGTCTGAGATCTTTTAACTGAGCCATAATAGCAAAAAAAATCCCCCCAAAACCCTTAATGGCACAGAATAAACACTCAGACTACAAACGATGGCATTGGGCATAGCAAAGAAATATTCAACCAATACACTATCTAAACAAAGTGAATATCAAACTCTGTAGCTCCAAGTCTAACAACTCTACTCAGTGACAAATCTCCAAGACTGGTAATTCTAACCAGCTGCAAGTCTTTGGAGTTACAATTCCACCCCTCCAGCTAGGCTACTCACAATCCTGGAAAACTTCACTGGGGCCAGCAGCTCCCCTTAGCAGCCATCTCGTGGTCCTGACATCTCCACTGGGTCTCCACTGCAACCCTTGGTCTATTCCCATGGCTTTATCAGGTCTCCATGCAGGCATCCAGCAAACCTGCTGCACACTGCCCATAGCTGTTTCCAAAACACAAGACTGCATTGCAAATTCAATAACCTTCTCTTTCCTGCATTTATTATACTCCACAATACCAGTTGGGATGCCAATTTGTTAATCCAGTGGGGAATAAAGCAGACTTTCAAGAACAGGATACTTCTTCAGCATTAAGGCCCCTTCAAAAGACTCTATATTCTTTCTGTTGCCCCAATGCAGGCCAATTTGCCCAGTGTCAATGGTTGTAATCTCTCAATTGCAACTGAACAGGCACAAGTTTCAGCCCTAAGATTTCTTTCTGTGCCATATCCCTCTGCACACACCAGTCTGTTTCTATGCAATGCAACCCTGCACAAGTTCTTATGATATGGCCATAACAGAAAGCCTCTCACACAAACTGCTTCTAGCCCAATCTAAGCAAAGTTCTTTCTCACACTCATAAACTAAACCCCACAGTTCTTATTTCTTTCTGCATTCAGGTCTTTGAACTCTGATCATAATAGTCCATCAAGCTGTACTTACAGCATGGCAAGGCATCTCTTAGACCAAAGTCTTAAATTGTTCCACATTTGTCTTGTAAAGCAATTCCAAAAGGCCAAGACACACAATCAGGTGTCTAGCAGTAATGAGACCTATCCTTGGTACCAAATTTACTCTTGCAGTCAGGTTCTCATTGCTGGTAGAAAACATATGACCAAGATTAGCTTGTGGGAAAACAGGTTTATTATGGCCTACAAACTCAAGGGGAAGCTCCATGATGGCAGAAGAAATGAGCAAAGGGTGGACATCACCTCTTGGCCAACATCAAGTGGACAACAGTAACAGGGGAGTGTGTCAAATACTGATAATTGGATACTGGTTTTAATACCCATAAGCCTGCCCCCAACAATACATTGCCTCCAGGAGGCATTAATTCCCAAATCTCCATCAGTTGGGAACCCATCATTCAGAACACGTAAGTTTATGGGGGACACCTGAAACAAACCACTACAAAGCCAAACTTTTAGGAATAAAAGAATAACTATTGTTATATTATTTATTTATTTATGGTGCTAGGCATAGATTATAGGGCCTTGCATGTACTAAGTAAGCACTCAACCACTTATTTTAGGTAAAAGAAATTTATTGTTTGATTGGTAATTTATTGATTCCTTAGTAATTAAATACATGTTATATCAATATTTAGTGTAAACCTTATTTCTTCCTACTTAAAATAACTTGGTTTTAAACTCTCAGTTTAAATCCTCAAGTTCATTCATATTTTGCAGGCAATCTGGAAATACTGATAAAGACAGAAAAAAAAAGATCAAACATTCAAAGATAACTGTAAACATGAGGCATATCAAATTTTTATATAGTTTAAACTTCCATGATATGAAGAGCTATACATATTATGCATAATAATGTATTTTATGCGCATGTACAATGCACTTTCTTTTCTAGTACTTATAAGTATTTTGTTCTATAAATAAAACACTTTAATACACTGTTTTAACCACCTTCCTAATATTGTTAATCCCTAATCTAAGTGATCCATCATGAATTTCATGATTATCACCACCACCCTAGCATGTGACATTTTGGGGGGGAGAATTTTACCCAGATTCTTTTTTTTCTATTAAAGTCATCCTACCCCATGTTCATGCAGCTGTGAACCATTGACATCATTACTATAAAGGGCCCATCAAGCTGATTTAGTGCAGCTTCTACTGGAAAAAGAAAACTGAGGCAGCAAGGTAGTTGGGAGAAGTTGGGAAGAACAGGGAGCAGGAGAGGATCGGGATGGGTCCATGTGCAAAGTGGATTCTGGGAGGACACACGTCCTCAGGCAGAAGCAAAATTCTTTGCTCAATGGCCTCAGGAACAGCAAGGAAAGAGCAGGCGTCTCTGAGACATTTCGATCTTTCCTGTAATGAAGTGGCTGCCAAGAGGGGCTGGTCACAGAAGGCTGGAAGGTTTTGGTGGCTATGATGGTGGTCACTGTCTTTGCAACTTGCTCTCTGTGTCATCTTTCTTTGGACTGTGCCAACTCCCCAGATACCATCACTTCAAAAACCTGCTTACCTGGGGAGTCCCCTCACCCCAGATGTCCAAACACCTCCAGAGTGTATCTAGCTTCTCCTGGAGCATTTTTGAAGAACATGAAATTATATAAATTTATAAGCACATGGTTACAAATGGCACTTTGAATATCAGTTATAACATTGACATGACATTTGCAGTGGGTGCAATTTATAAAATATAATTTTCTTCATCAACATGTATAATATCATTTTTTAATATTTTATTTTTACTTATTTATTTATGAGAGAGAGAGACAGAGATACAGAGAGAGAGAGAATGTGCACACCAGGGCCTCTAGCCACTACAAACAACTCCAGATGCATGTACCACCATGTGCATCTGGGTTTATGTAGGACCTGGTTAATTGAATCTGGGTCCTTAGGCTTCACAGGCAAGCTCCTTAACTGCTATGCCATCTCTCTAGCCCTATAATACCATTTTTGCCTTATTAGATTTTTAGAGCAATTTTTAGATTTTATTTATTTGAGAGAGAGAGAGAGAGAGAGAGAGAGAGAGAGAGAGAGAGAGAGAATATGTATAGGCATGCCAGGGCCTCCTGTCACTGAAAAAAATATTCCAGGTGCATGTGCAACTTTGTATTTTTGGCTTTATGTACATACTGGTGAAAAGATTTGCCAGCAAGCAGCTTTAACCACTGAACAATTGTCTCAGCCCTAGAATAATGTTTTAAATTGACACCAGATAACACACTAAGATTTGAGAGATTATCATTCCTTTCACTTTGCTTAATCAAATTTCAATTGAAAACCATAGAGTTTAAAGGTTAATATTTAGATAACAAAATCCTGAAGGAGTTTCCTATAAGTCATTTTTTCCGTATCTGTCAAAAAATCATTACTCTTGGGGCTGGAGATATGGCTCAGCAGTTGAAGTGCTTGACTATAAAACCAAAGGACCTGAGTTCCATTCCCCAGTACCCACATAAGGCAGATGCACAAGGTGCCACATGCATTTGGTATTCATTTGCAATGGCTAGAGGACCTGGTGTGCCCATTCTTTCTCTCTCTATTAAATAAGTGAAAATAAAATATTGAAAAATCATTACTCTTGAAAAAAACCATGTATAATGCTGTTTTAATTTGATGTGCAACTTTCTTTTTTCTTTTGAGACAGCCTTATGTAACCCAGGCTGGACTACTGGTCTTCTGAGCTACTGATCCTCTTGCCTCTACCTGTGAAGCGGCATGTACCCCGATATCTAGCAGATGTGCTACTTTCATTATTTTAAGTTTTATGCCAAAAATATTCAAATCATTCCTTTTGGCATTATCCATTTTTTAATATTTATTAAGTTGAGAGAGAGAGAGAGAATAGATAAAAAGAAAGCAAGAGAGAGAGAGAGAGAGAGAGAGAGAGAGAGAATGTGCACACCAGATCCTCTAGCCAGTGCAAATGAACTCTAGACACATGTGCCATGTTGTGCATCTAGCTTTACATGGGTACTGGGGAATTCAACCTGGGTTGTTAGTCTTTACAGGCAAATGCCTTAATCACTGAACCATCTCTCCAGCCATAATCCATTTTTATTTTGGTAAAGGAATACTCTCATTCATTCATTCACAAACATAGACTGGCTATGTAGCCCAGGCTAGCTTGCAATTTGCAATCCTCTTGCCTCATGCTCCTCAGTTCTGAGGTTATAGGTATATACCACCCAGGTCTGGATGAACAATTGCTTTTAAACTTGGAATTCTAGTTATATGAAGCATCAACATAAAAAAAAAAACAACTGGATGAAGTACTACTCACTTGTAATACCGGCACTCAAGAGCCTGAGGGAGGAGGCTCAGTACTTTGAAGGTCAGCCTGTGTATGCTAGTTCTGTATTAGCCCATCTAAAAGAAAAAACCTAAACAGACAAATAGATAAGTAAAATCACATAACAAAAATTCATCAACTTGCCTTTAGATGTCATAATGGCTTTTATACTGAGACACTGAAAAATGGATATTATAACAATACTTAAGTATCATAACTCAGGAACCCACATCTTAGCCTTGTGGGACTAGAGAACTGATTTCCTGAGTTACATCATATTACCCATCAGAGAAATATTGTGACAGAAAGGTGGTAGTGGGGTATTTTCATGTTTTTTGAAAATATTTCTGTTTATTTATTAGAAACACAGAAAAAGTGAGTGAGAGAGAGAGAGCGAGAGAGAGAGAGAGAGAGAGAGAGAGAGAGAGCACAAGAGAAGTAGTATGGGAGCATCAGAGCCTTCTGCTGCTCAAATGAACTCCAGATTCATGTGCTACTTTATGCATCTGGCTTTCCATGGGTCCTGGGGTATTGTATTCCTTGCGGTCAGGCTTTTCAAGCAAACACTTTCAACTACTGAGCCATCTCCCTAGTGCTATTTTAATGTTTTGTCAAAATATATTTAAAACATCTTAAAATTTGTAAGTCTTAGCTAAGAAGTTTCACTTTGAGGTGAGAATTTTGCTATCATTTTGAACTGTATCACCTGCATGAATGAGAGGTTAAACTAAATGCATCAAAAACATAAAATAGGTCAAGTAATCACCTATGCTTATTGCCTGTTTCTTTTCTTAGCCACTGAGTTTATTCTGGACATTCAAATACACATTTCTATATTCATTAAGTCAGTTCAAAAATCTTTCGTCTTTGGAAGGCTTTCATGAGCAGCATGTTTCACATGTCCTCATCTGTTCACAGCTATTGTCTTTGATTTTTCTTTGTTGTTGTTGTTTCCACCACATTGGACACAGGCCTCTGTTCCTTCTCCACCCAAGCCCATTTCTTTTTCTTTCCTCATTAGGCTTGCTAGCTTTATGGGTTCCATTATATAGGTTTAGAAAGAGATGTAATTGAGGCCCTTCCTAAAGAGTAGAGCTCCCAAAAAGATGCATTTCTGCTTTATTTCTCTCTTTTTATTCCTGGTCACTCATCTTTTTTCGTGTGATGAATAGGAACAGTTTGAGGCAGATCCCTTGCTCTCACACCCTCTGATACACAGCTGGTGAATTGTTTAGCCCTCGGCATGTAGCCTGACCTGCATAAACACGCAGAGCAGTGCCGTGCCACCAAGTTTCTGGTACAGCTGTGAACAGAAGCCTCCCACCGTTCAGTGTGGAGAGTGAAAAACGGGTTACAGATGCCTGGCTATGAAATATACTAATGCGTTTCTAGGAATCCCTTCTGCTGTAGTCAGCTCCATGTTGCTGGGATGAACATCTAAACCAGGCACACTTTAGGGGAGGGAGGTATCTATTTCAAGTTTACATATCCAGAGGCAGAGTTTTATCAGTGGTGGAAAAAGGTGCTTCCATACATTCAAGCAGGGAGAAATCAATGCCAGCCAGCAAACACCAAAAGCAACAAACACAAAACAGGCAGCAAACAACAGGGACCCCGCCAGATCTCAGACTTTGGGCTGGCAATCAGATACACCCCTAAACACACCTTAAGGCTGGGCTCCAGGATCTATCCCCAGTGACACCTGCTCCAGCCAGAAGGCTGGAAATCCAAGTTATAAGCCTTACTAAAACACCTGAGTCTATGAGGGCATACATTCAAAGTGCCACACATTCCCAGCACACTTTCCTCCTATGTGGGAAATGTTAAATTCTAATATCCACTTAGCTACAACTTTTGTTTAGTTACCCATGGTATTTGCTGTCTTCTACCTGGATGAGAAAGTAAAATATCACAATGGACCTGTTCTCAGACATGCTTTTCTATTTGTTGACAGCATAAGTAAATAATCACATACTCTTTTACCTTCCCGATGTACAGGACTGAAGGGTAATATTGTTCAGTAAGACAATCCAAAGATGTATCACACCTTCAAACATCAAAAAAAAAAATGCTTAAGTTAAAACAGCAATATATTTTCTTTGATTATTTTGTGGTAGGATCTTGCTGTAGCCCAGGTTGACCTAGAATTCATTGAGTTGTCTCAGGATGGCCTTGAACTCACAGCAGTTATCCTATCTCTGCCTCCAAAGTGCTTGGATTAAAGGCATGAGCCACCATACTTGGGAGAGAGAGAAAAAAATGGGCACACCAGGGCCTCTAGCCACTGCAAACAAACTCCAGATGCATGTGCCACTTTGTGTATTTGGGTTCACATGGGTACTAGGGGAATCAAACTCGTGGAGTTAGGCTTTATGGGCAAATGCTTTAACCACTGAGCAATCTCTCCAGCCTAGCAATATTCTTTAGAATATTTTTATTTAGTAAAAATTAGATCAAAAGCAATTTTAGCTCAATATAAATTTAATCAGGAAATCTATTTAGCGAAGACATGTTGTTGCCTGAGTATTTAATTCAAGTTTTGTAATGCATTATCTATTATTATCTATTACCAAAGCTCCATTAGCATGTTATCTAAACAATTGCATTCTTATTAAATTTAAAGAACCCTTTTTAGATAGCAAAGATATTTTTTAGTTCCATCACATTTTATATTGTGATATCAATTATCCTATGTATATTTGGTAAAACAAAAAGTGTATACAGTTAGAGAGCTATGTTATCCCTTGCTGTAATCACTTCATTTTCTGGGATAACACCTGTCCATTGCTCTCTTGCATTCAGATATTTAGATAAATGAATTACGTTTCCTCAGTGTGGAACTACAAGTTATGTATTTAGCGATATTCAGCAACTCTGATAACATGGACAGGGTCAGGACTGAGATGCAGAAGGTGCCTGGATAAGGAGGCTATGGAATATGGAACCTATTCCTGATCACTCTTTGGTGGGGTAACCCTTACCAGCCTTGTATTTTTGGCAGGCTCTCTGGGTGCCCATTTATTTCCAAGAAAGCTTAGCCATCTGGTCTAACAGCTTTTTTATGATACCCTTTTTGATCACTGTCCTGTAACAGCCACACAGAGGGACCACATGCCCACCTCTGGTGGAACTCTGTAGACTGAACAATGGATAAAAATCCTTTCAGAGAAGTTCTGATGCATGAGGAAATAGACTTAGAGAACTTTCCTATCAGTCCCCAAATGTACCCCAATCTAATCTCATTTTTTGTCTGGTTGCAATATCTCTGGGTCATTCTTCTTAAACTCCACAAAAAGTGTCTACACACATTATTGCAACTGGCTTTCATAGTGTTCAGTATAAACTTGTGGATATGAGGAACAGACCTAACCATTCCAATCTGACATGACCCAATCAAGAATTCAATTGGGCTCAGCTCACGTATCACCTGGGCCAGGCTGCCTTTCTTAGCACTGTCATTCAAATAGTTGGTGACAATGCACATTGCACATGCTGAGTTGAATGTTTCTGAGGAGATATCAACTACAGAGCTTTGTCTAAAGATCCTCCATATGTTCCACAGGGTCCCTCAAAATGGAGCCTCCTGGGGCCCTACTCACATCAGTCTCCATATGCCCAACCTTGACTAGACAAGTTGGAAAAGAATCATCATTATCTTGGAGCACCTCCTGGTACAGTCCTCCTGGAGACTGAGTGAGGCATAGAGCTTTCAGAAAAGCAGTCACTATGACCCTCAATCACATGTACTTTAGTATTCTAATATATTTTTCCTCCCTTCCTCAGAGTTTCTTAACTTTCTTCAGTTCATGGGATCTGCACACTTCTGGGTTAGGCCAAGCAGGCCTTACTATTATATTTACAGACGAGCAATGGACAAGCTCCACAGAGCTGCACCATGAGACCCTGTGTTCCTTCTAGCATACACTGTTAAGCAATCTGCCTGACTGTGTTTTAGAATACCTTCTATGGCCATCAGGAAGTGCATTCCTATTTCACAACTAGAGAAACATAAACAGAGGTGGGATTATCCCCTGTTTCTAGCTGCTTGACCACTCAGGGTGAAAACAAGAACTGGATGAGGTACATGATGGTAAGAGATGAGATATGGACATAGGATGGTGCTATGGTTTGCATGTGTCCCCAAACAAAGCTCATTTTGGAACCTTCATCACCAATGTAACAGTGGTGAGAGGCTGGGGGTCTAAAGAAAGGTGACTGGGCCACGAGGATTCTAATGATTGGGTCAGTCCTGATTATAAAACAGCTTGAGATTGAACAAAAGAATCCTTTGCGAAAGAATAAGAGGGAACACTTTTTGGTTTCTCTGCTATTATACAAAGTACTGCATAATAATGATAACAATTACCTTTTTTTTCTTTCATTAAGCCTCAACTGAAAATCCATTCATGCTTATGTGCTTTTAAGTAGCATGCTCTATTTGTTCAGATTTTAATACAAAAAAGGGTTTTTGTCATAACTGTAGCCTTAAAATAGATGCAGGATCAGCTGATTTTCATATTTCAAACCACAAAAGACAGAATAAATTCACTAAACTACCTTTATCAGATAGCAAATAAATGCCTGCACTTTTAGCTTTTGAATTTAAAGTTCCCTTGCATTTTTCTTTGATTTTAAAGGAGCTAATGCTTGTTTACCACACATCGTCTTTTGTGAGGGAATAACTCTTCAACAGCCTATGTATTGATTACTATCTGCTAAGTGCTTTAGTAATGATACTGCCTGGCTGGTAAATGAGCATTTTGTAATTTGGAACATAACAAACTGTGCCTAATTTCCTTCACCTGGGAAGTTTTCCTGCAGGCTTCCTTTTCCGTCCAAACACAGGTAAATTGTTTATATCTTCTCAGTTGAGTTTGTGAAGGAGAGGTGGAGTGTATTGACCTCCATGAGAATATGGCCTGTTTAGGCATTGCACATTCATCTTAAAGCCCTTTGTGTCCAAATAAATAGTCTGTATATTGTATACCCATACATTGTCAGTATGAATACAACTTTTTCAGTAAAAAAAAAAAAAAAATGAAAAGAAGGCTGGAGAGATGGTTTAGTGTTTAAGGCCCTTGCCTGTGAAGCCTAAGGACTCATGTTTGACTTTCCAGGTCCCACAAAAGCCAGACACACAGTGTGACACAAGTGTGCAAGGTTGCACAGGCACACAAGAGGGTGTATGCATCTGGAGTTTGATTACAGTGGCTGGAGGCCATGGTGTGCCAATTCTCTCTCTCTCTCTCTCCCTCTTTCTGATAAAAATAATTTAAAAAATTAAAAAGATTAATTAGTCAGTGGTAGAACTTTACCTCATGAGCAGGAACTGGGTTCTCTGTTAGTCAGACTTTTTATCAATGTGTCAAAGAACCTGACATAAAAAACATAACCGAGGAAAGATTTATTTTGGTGGACGTTTAGGAGGGAGTCACTTAGCTCCATGGGTAGGATAGACTATAATGGTGGCAGAAGCATGTGAGGGAGGGCTTTCTTCTCGTCGTGGTGGTCAGGAAACAGCCATCACGGTTGCCTGTGTTCTGCAGCTTTACCCCTTTGCACCTTTTCTTCCATCTGGTTCCCTAGCATATGAAATGTTGTTACTCACATTCATAGTAACTTTTTACTCTTTAGCTAACCCTCCCTGGAAACACCCTCATATGCATTTAAGGGGTGTGCTTTACTAATCTCCTAGGTACCTCTTAATCCAGTTAACATTAAATATCAAGGGCGTCTCAGCCATCACCATTTATTCTCTTTCCAGAGACAACCGAGGGAGCCTCTCTGTTTGTAAACACTTGGGCATGAGAAGAAGCACTGACCTGTATTCTCTTGAAGGTGCAGTTGCAAAGCAAGTCCATGCTTTATCTAACCTGTTATTTCATTAAGAAAGTACAGTGCACGACCACATAGCTCTACATATATAAGAGTTAGCATGTCAGAGTTTGCATACCCCCCCCCCCGAAAGAAAATGAGTGAACAGAGTATACTTCACTCAGTGTTTAATAGCAATCCAAATACTGTGTCTGGTATCACTGGGAATGTATGGATAATTTTCCAGGATATGTTTAAGAATAATGCCTAGTGTTGCGTTTCATTGGCAGAATGTGTATGTGTGAGGCTCTGCATTCAATCTCTACCATTAAGGGCAGAAAGCATAATGATGTATGAGTGGTAAAGGGAAAAATAATCAAGAGATAGTTGGCTCCATATAAACATACAGTGATTTTTTTAGCTATCTGTGTGGGGGAGGGTATGTAATGCTCTTGACCAGAAACATCATCTCATGTGTCTCATTTATTTATTCATTTATTCATTTAAAAACTACCTTTTGAGCTAGATAGTTGTTCCAGGTCATGTGGATACAGAACTGACTAAAAAACATAAAAGTCCCTGTCCTGGTGGTCCATACATTCCACACAGGGGAGATGGATTATAAACAAAATAAGTAAAGAGAATATCTCATATATTAATGATATGTCCTATTCTATAAGTAACAATAAAGGTTGATAAGACATTGTATGAAAGTTGGAGAGATTCCTTTGTGATTAATTGTGTTCCAGTGCAAGCATGGTAGTCTGAAGTCAACCGAGTTTGATTCACTCAACATCCATGTAAACAGCTGGGTTTGGCCAAGCATAGCTGAAACCCCATTCTGGTAAGGAGCAGAGACTGGAGATTCTCTGGGCCTTCCCCAAACCGCAAATTCTGGAATCTATAAGAGGCTCCTTCTCAATGAAAAAACAGGTAAGTATCAGAGGGCACCTTTTGATTACACAGGTACTCAGTGGGTCACACGTCCACACATACATGTGCATACACCACATGCACACACACATACCACAATACACATACTACACACATGAAAGAAATTGAAAAAACATTGTGGTTAGGAAAGAGATTGTTATGTTAAACAGGCAAGTCAAGAAAAACTTTGACGAGAAGTGACATTTTCCAAATGCCTACAAATGAGGGTGCCAACTATAGAGAATCTGGTGGAAAGGCGTCACAGAGAAAATATAGAATTATATGCAAAGTCCTTGAGATTGAGAGAATGGGCTGGTCTGTTGGATGAATGGAGCAGCCTCAGTGGAGTGGGAGAGGATAACAGAGGGATATGAGGTCTGAGTTGTAAGGAGGAATAAAGCTGTTAAGTAGCCATCATGAAGTTTGAACAGAGGACTGACACGACTTAACATGTTTTATTTATTTTTGAGACAGAATCTTGCAATGTTGCCCACGCTGGCCTAAACTCCTGGACTCAACCTATCCTCATGCCTCAGTTTACTATGTCGCTGGAAATACGGGGATGTGCCACTGCACCTGGCCTGAAAATTTCATTTTATGTATTTTGCCTTGCTAGGGATCAAACCCAGGACCTTATGTATGTTAGACATGCTCTCTGCCTTTCAGCTACATCCCCAGTCTTATGTTTCTACTGAGACACCCTGGCTGCTGTGTTGAGAACAGACTGGAGTGTGCAAGGGTGGAAGCACAAAACAGACCAGCAGCACTATGTCAATAATCAGGTAGGAGATGATGGTAGTTTGGAAACTGACAGTGCAAAGTTGGATTTGGAATATATTTTGAAGAAGTGTGACTGAATATAGAACTTCAGAGGAATAGGATCATGATTTTTAGATGTTCTACATATTTTAAGTTATCCTTCACTTTAAGTATTAGAAACATTTCTAGAGAAGTAAGTACATTATTTAAATGTAGCAAATTGTCAATGAAATAAAATATATAGAAAAACAAAAAGTACATACAGCCTATTCATATTTGATTCCACATAAGACTTTGTTATTTAAGACAAAGACCCAGTGAATCCATAAGAAAGTGACATTTTAAAATAATTTACCCACTTGCTAATTTCTTGTTTGGGTATCCTTTTGATTTTTAACGCATGTCACTGAGTTTTCTAAAGTAGCATTTATCTATTTCTGCATAATCTCCTTTCCCCCCATTTCTTCTTTTAAATCTAAGTATTTAGAGGACACTTAGCTGGGCATAATGTATCCATTTAACCAGACATCAATAATAGTGCCCCCACCCCCAGGGTTTATTACCTCGTCAGCCACAGGCTCTTATTGAGGTTTTCAGTGCCAGGCATGAATTCCCTCCCATGGAGCTGGTCTCAAGTTCAATCAGAGAGCAGTTGTGTTCTTCCATAACAGACAGACCACCACTGCACCAGTTGGTATATTTGGCTTGGCTCTCTAGTTGTAAGGTTTGCAGGGTCCACTGCCATTTAAGATTGTTGATGGCTTTTCTCCTACAACAGACTGCATAGCTATTTCCAGCATCCTGACAGCTAGTCACAAGGGAGAAGACTTCCAGCTCAGTTCCAGCTTGATTTCTCAGTGTGCCCTGGCCCAAACCTGCTGTATGTTCAGCAACAGAGTTTTACCATCTAGTTCTGGTGGGCAACCAAAAGCCTTAGCAATAGCCCGAAAAATTTTGGGGGCATCATTCGCCCCTCTGGCCAAAAACTCATTAGAAAGATCCTACCTCTAGCACTGAAACTTTTATTTATTTTTTAAATTTATTTATTTATTTTTATTGACAACTTCCATAATTGTAAACAATATCCCATGGTGATTCCCTCCTTCCCCCCACTTTCTCCTTTGAAACTCCATTCTCCATCATGTCCCCCCCTCAATCAGTCTCTCTTTTATTTTGATGTCATGATCTTTTCTTCCAATTATGATAGTCTTGTGTAGGTAGTTTCAGGCACTGTGAGATCATGGATATCCAGGCCATTTTGTGTCTGGAGGAGCATGTTGTAAGGACTCCTACCCTTCCTTTGGCTCTTACATTCTTTCCATCACCTCTTCTGCAATGGACCCTGAACCTTAGAAGGTGTGATAGAAATATTTCAGTGCTGAGCACGCCTCTGTCACTTCTTCTCAGTTCCATGGTGCCTTCTGAGTCACCCCAAGGTCAGTGCATTCTGAAAAGAGAAGCTTCTCTAACCAAAAGTGAGAGCAGCATTAGTATATGGGTATGAACATTAAGAGAAGTGCTTACTGGGCAGTTTGGTGAGCATAGTATATACTTTTAGCCAGATAGCAGCAGATATTACATCCCTAGGGCTCATAACTACCCCTGTTGTAGGTTTTCAGTATCAGGGATGTATTCCTTCCTATGGAGCAGGCCTCCAGTGAAATTGGAGGGCGTTTGGTTTTCCCCATAAGAGACATGCCACTATTGCACCCATCAGCTCATTTGGCCTGGCTGGCCAAATATAAAACTTGCAGTGTCAACTGTTGGGTATCTTCACTGTTGATTTCTCTCCCATTGAGCTGCATGAAGTGTGGCTTTTTCAAGATTTATGTCAGCTGGTCCACATGGAGGATGTTTTCAGCTCAGTTCGAGCAGGATTTCTCAGTGACCTTGCAGCCCAAGTATGTGGAGTCTTCAGCAATAGGATCTTACCATCTATTCCTGGTGGGAATAGATGAAACTTTTCTAATAACAATCTATGGCTTCTTGGCACAGCATTATCCACTGCTATAGGGTATTTCTCCCCTAACTCCATTTTTTTTAAAACATATATATCATTTAGCTAGTGAAGTAGTAGGTTTCACTGTGATTTATTCATGACATCTTTAATTTTGATTGACTGCCCTCCTACCTCCCTCTCCTCCATCCCCTCTCTTGACCCTACTTAGACCATTTTAACCCAGTATTCTGCACCTCTACTTATCACCTCTACTATATCTTCCACTTAAGCCCTCACCACTCTTCCCTAGATCATGGCCTCCTTTCTAGCTTCCTGGCCTCTACTACCTCAACTCACATATGGATCTACACATTTGAAGCTAGGCTCTACATATGAGAGAGAACATGTGGCATTTAACTTTTTGAGCCTGGGTTACCTCATTTAGTGTAATCTTTTCCAGATCCACTTATTTTCCTGAAAATTTTATTTCTCTTTACAGCTGAACAAAACTCCATTATGTAAATGTACTACAACTTTATTATCCATTCATCTCTTGATGGGCATCTAGGCTAGTTCCATTTCTTACCTATTGTTAATACAGCAGAAATAAACATAGATGAGTATTTCTATAGTAATGTGTGGTGTCCTTAGGGTATATGCCAAGGAGTGGTATGGAAAGAACATGTGGCAAATATATTTGTGTCTGTCTCAGAAACCTCCACACTGATTTCCATAATGGTTATGCAACTTCATTTTAATTGATACAATAACCTTTGTAGATTGGGAACTTTTTTTTGAGACAAGGTCTTGCTGTGGTTATTTGTCCCAGGATGGCTTTGAATTTGTGATCCTCTTGCTTCAGGCTCTCAGTCACTAGGAATGTAGTGTGTACTACTACATTTTGGGAAATGGAGTAACAGAAGTCTCTGTTTAGTGACAAAGCAGCAGTTCAAATATGGTCATATTTTACATTAGATGCCACAGTAGAGCCTAGCTGGATGCTTGGACTGTACCTTGTGGGCTTGAAGTCACAATGCAGGAGAGTACTTAACAGACTCAGGGTCAATGTTCACAATGAAAACCATTTCTGCCAGATTAAAATTTTCTTCAGTATAGAGACAGCACAAGAAACTGAATTCTCTTAATGGGCTCCTATAATTCTACTTTAGTCAGATATATCCTTGCCTTTGTAAGGATAGAGCTGCTTGAATTGCATCTTCTCACTTGCAGAACACTGTAAAAATGGACAACTTGTTATGCTGACTCTTTTATATTAATGTATTTATTTGTCAGGCATCAAAACTAATTTTTAATTTTAATACTTAACTATAATATACAGATTATATGTCATTGCTGTATTTCAAATTGTCACCTTCTTTTACAGGCAGTATTTCTGAATTATGGTGCCCCTACTCCAGTTGCCAACATGCTCAGAAATCACATCTTATATGGGCTAATTTTTTTCTTTTTTGAGTCAGGGTCACAAGTAGTCCATGCCTTGAACTCAATATGGACCTGAGGATGACTTTGAACTTCTGATCCTTTTGTTTCTACCTCTCCTCCTGAGTTCTGGGATTAAAGGCACCAGCAAGCCAGGTTAATACAGTGCTAAGGGTCAAGCTCAAGGTTTCATGTGTGCTAACAAAGCATTCTATCCAACTGAGCAACAACCCCAGGCCTCCATTTGGTTTTAATTCTTTTAATTTTCCAGTTCAGACTGTAACATTTCCTGACCTCATCTAAACATTTTAAGGACGTATTGCATTTTGAGGCTGCGGTTCTGTTGACTAAGTATAATTCACACAGAGACATCTTTTCTTTCAAAATGTATATAAAATTCATTTTAAGCCATGAAAGGAGTAAGACTTTCATATCTCAATTTTAACTAAATGCATCCTGAGTTTCTGCCAACTCCCCCACACTAAGGAATATTCTAAGGCTGTTCCTGTGGGATTACTCTTGCCTCACTCACTATACTCACTGATCAACATACAAGAAAGATTATTTGCTTTCAGGCAACCAATGAGGTATTTCCATACATTCAGTCAATT
Organism: Dipus sagitta; assembly: GCA_036346955.1. Taxonomy (NCBI): domain Eukaryota; kingdom Metazoa; phylum Chordata; class Mammalia; order Rodentia; family Dipodidae; genus Dipus; species Dipus sagitta. The sequence continues at coordinate 126,447,867 of CM070776.1, forward strand.
TTTCAAATTGTAATATAAAATCTGCCAAGAAAGGATTAGAAGCAGGAGCCAAGACAATTTCTTTGTTTTCAACCCACTAAATTAAATTTTGTGTCATTGGAATTTATTTTCTTAATGCTGAAAGGATAATCAAAAATTGAAAGAAATTTTGATGTAAAAATACATCCACACAGCCAATGAAAGACATGAGCAGAAGTTCTTTTCCTCTTTCCATTGTTCATATTTTTGTGATTACATTATATAGCATTATATATACATTGATATTTTTAGACCATTTTATATTTCCAAATACTTCCATATTCTGCCTTTCCTATGTTATAATGATTAGCTACACTTTCTAATACTAATAAAAGATATATATATATATATCTTTGACAATATATCACTAACATATTTATACTTGTTTGCCAGTCCAGTTCAGAAACCTAACATGACCTAAGTACTGTTGTGGCTAGCCCACTATTATATTTTAATGTACAAACCTTTCAATGATGAATGTCCAAACCACTCCATGGGAGTTACCATGGACACTAAGAGGCACTCCACTTTCTAATCAGGTGGATTGGAAAACATGGTTCTTTTCATATATTTCAGATTTCTGCAGACTTCCACAACTAGTTCAGTCACAAATAAATGGGCTTTGGCTTTAATTTATTAGAGATTTTCTAACAGCATTTCAGCTACTCATTTTTGTTTCATTCTCTTCTGCGTTGAGCTTCAGTCCGCATTTCATCTTTGTGAAAGACCTTACAGTGCAGACACATGATAATTTCCTAAATGTTAGTTAGCTCTGACAATAAAGCCTGTATTGGGTTGATTAAGCTGGCAGATAAGGAGGGCTTTGCTTAGAGCATCTCCCCCTCAGCAAGACCCATTAATTCTTGGGGAGAAAGATTTATTTCTGCACACATCCTTTCATTTGGTAAGTGTTATCTTGCATGTGTTCTTTTATTTTGTGGCTGTTGTTACAAATAATGTAAAATAATGAAGTTAAAATCAATTTGTGTTCATGAAAAGATCTTCTTTCATAGGGACTTATGCCTTCCTGTTGATATAGTTTTTAGAGTGATTCTTCAGTGAAGAAGTTTGATATGTTGGGGGGACATAGTTATGCTATTATGTTGACCACAATATATTTTTGCCTTTTAATATCCTCTAATAAAAGGTTACTGAAAAGGTTTTAGTAGGGGGGAAAATTAGGGTTAGCATTTTACATTGATATCCATATGCTTTCAAGTATTTAAATAGATTCATATTCATGCATTACAGTTTTGAATTATGTACTACAGCCTTCAGTTCATTTATGACATGTACTAACCAAGGTATTTAAAAAATACAGTCTTTTCTCTCACTCTAGTCATAGTTATTCTCATCTTTGACCAAATTCAACATTTTATCACTATTAGGCCTATACAAATTTAACTTCCCATTCCACATTCATCTTTATGTCTTTGTAGAGATTAAATTATTAAATATACATAATTCAGCATTGTGTTGTATGACATTATTCATTATCTTACTGCGTTAGCTACTCCTATTCAGGCCACTTGTTCAGAATTTCACCTATACTGGCAAGACTATTATTTGTTTTCAGCTCTACAGAAAGTGCCCAACAGATGCATTAGGAAAATAGGCAGACATCTGCTAAACAGACTCATGCTTTGCCTCAGGGCTTATAAACATTTCACCAAATTCATCCTTCCCTAGTTCAATTTTATATCATCACAATTTCCAAATGTGCTTTTACTTCTTAAATGTTTAAGTATATTTAGGGTATGAAATAAAGTGAAATGAAACTTCTTGTTCATTGTCTTAGATATTAGTTGATAGTTTTCTTTTACTGAATTCTGTAGCATGTTATTGTTAAATTTTTGAATTGAATTTTTTAAAAAATCACATATTTTTGTGCATAATTTAATGATGTTTTGATATAAGTATATATTTTGGAATGTTTAAACCAAGGTAATTATCATAACCACTATCTCATATTCACAATAATTTTGTGGTGAAAAAAATCACAAAATGTGTTTTTTGATGGGTGATTTTTAACTTTTATTACATTTTACAGCATCAATTTCAAAGACTTATTATGGAGGTTATAAACATATAGTTGCTACTTGCTGAATTATCTTTTTAGCATTTAATTTCATTATACTTCTAGAATTTTAAGGATGGCATTTCACACACAAAATGAAAATTTAAAAAATGGAATTTCTATTATTCTTCGTGGTTTGGATGAATTTGCAGTCAGAGTTATAGAAGTAGAAGGAGCATAAAATCTAAACATTAAGACAAGTGGCAGTTTCATATTGCAAAGGAGGAGCCAATGTCAGCAGTGCCTATTCAGGACTGTGAATTACACTCCAGTTGGTAGAAAAGGTAATATTCTATAACTGAGAATGACAAGGTTTCATCATGATCAACACAGTTATGATTTTGAGTTCTCACTGGGTGGAGGGTCCTGTGTTCAGGCATTAAGCAGAAAGGATTTCATGAAACTGCTGTTGAGCAAGAGACTCTAATGCACACTAAGAAAATTATCAGAAAAAATTTTTCCCTTGATATGGAGCCTCCCTATGTAGCCCAGAGCAAACTTGAACTCTTGATCATTCATAAATTCCATGAGTGCTGGGATTATAGGTTTGTGCCACCATGACTTGCAGTAAATTAACAGAAACTGTAGCATTCAAATGAGGCCATTAATATGTTATAGCATATCATCATTAGAGTTCAGTGACTCAATAAGGAGACAAAAGCAATAATCAAAACCCCCTAAATATCTACAGTCTAAGTGGTTTTTTGCAAGGTTAGGTAGCTGAATTGTTAATTTTCAGAGATTTCTCATATATCCTCTTTCTCACTTAATATATTTACTCTGACTTAATCTACCTACTTGCATGGCTTCAAAAGCTGGTGAAGTGCCTCAAATTCCTCTCCTGCTTCACACACTAAATTCTGTATTGCTTAAGAAATAGCTGGATGCCCAAGAAGTTGATCAATTCTCTGTGTTCCAAAACTAGTTCATCTCTTCCATCTTCTTTACTTAAAGATTGGAACTTCTGCACTGCACTAAGCACGGTGGCACACATCAGTAATCCCAGCACTCTAGAAGTAGACATGGGAGGATCTCATGTTGGAGGAGAGCCTGGACTTCACAGTGAATTCTAGATCAGCCTTTATTACATAGCAAGACCCTACTCAAGCCCCAACCCTGGAAGCCATTTTTGATTCCTGCCTCTCTTTGACCTTTACATTCAATTTATTACCAAGTCCTACTGATGATAGTCTTAACATTTCTCATATGTACAGTTTCATATATATTTTGAGTAACATACAGTTGAATTACAGTCTTATGTGGTTTTATATTTTGTATGTTCCATTGACACTGTTCACAATCATTTCACCAATTTTTAGGGGACATAACACATTATTAACTCTGTGAATGTAGGGTGTGTGTGTGTGTGTGTGTGTGTGTGTGTGTGTTTGATGTTGGGGATTGAACTTTGAACACTGGGCCTCACAAAGCTACGTGTCCAGCCCTGTGATTGTGTTAAATAAAACCTGTTAGAGCAAGAATGAATTATAGGGAATGCCTGACTCCAATCTCATAGATAAGCAAGCAAGCAAGAGCAAATAGGACAATATACAAGAAGGCATATGCTGAAAAGGGGTAGCAATGTGTGGTGTTTTCATCATGCAGACTTCTCAATAGTTCAGTTCTTCTTTTCTACAGCTGAGGAGATTTTCCAGCTACGAGTCATTTGTGACAAGAATTTCTCATGGTTATGCACTGATCCTGTCTCTGTAGTTAGCAGAAAAAAATGATCTGCTTTACCTCCTGTTAGGAAATTAGCAGTCCTGCTCTCTCTCTTCTTAATCAAGAGTTAGCATTCTGGGATCAGCTGTCCTCACTCCAACTCCCATTATACATTGGAACCTTGGCACCCTCCTTTGATCATGTTTTTGATCTCTAACAGATTACTGAGGGTACCTTGGCATATCTGTGGATGATCTCAACTCTAAAAATAGTTATGAATGCAATTCTTCCACATGCCTACAATTTGAGTAGGTCAGGCAAAATGCACTTAAATTCATAAAAGTATCACTTAATGTTATGAATTAGCTTTAAGTGCCTCAATGAACCCAGTGTACAGATTAGCAGTTTTTTGTTATGACACCAAGGCTCTGTGCCTTATATTCTAAACAGCAGGAAAAACTTATGAGCCAGAAAACCTTTTTTTGATTTGGCCTTAGGGAAGGAAGGAGTGGAATTTACTTGTTCATAGAGCTGAAGTCTGAGGCTCCCAGGAATCAGGGAGGGGTGGGGCAAGTACACTGAGTGAAATACAGGGAGTGAAATTAGTCATTAGTGTCTTCAAATGGAACTGTCACCTTGAGAAGGGAATTAGGGTGCGAATAACAAAACTATGAAACATACCAGCTTTTTTTAAAAATATTTTTTGTTCATTTTTATTTATTTATTTAAGAGTGACAGAGAGAGAGAGAGAGAGAGAGAGAGAGAGAGAGAGAGAGAGAGAGAAAGAGGCAGATAGAGAGAATGGGCGCGCCAGGACCTCCAGCCACTGCAAACGAACTCCAGACGCATGCGCCCCCTTGTGCATCTGGCTAACGTGGGTCCTGGGGAATCAAACCTCGAACAGGTGTCGTTAGGCTTCACAGGCAAGCGCTTAACCGCTAAGCCATCTCTCCAGCCCACATACCAACTTTATGTTAAATTCAAGGATAGAGAGATGTCTCCTATTATGATACACAGAGAGGACAGTTAAGAATTTGTTACTGAGGGCTGGAAAGATGGCCCAGCAGTTAAGGCCCTTGCCTGAAAAAACTAAGGACCCAGGTTCAATTCCCCACTATCCACATAATCCAGATGCACAAGGAGGTGCATGCATCTGGGGTTCATTTACAGTGGCTGGAGGTTCTGGTGTGCCCATTCTCTCTCTCTCTCTTTTAAATAAATAAATAGAATAAAGAATTTGGTACAGAGACAAAGAGAAGAGTCATACTACTGCTATGTAAAGATTAAATTAGTTGAATTCCTAATGCTTACATATATGTATCAAAAGGCAATTTGAGCCAGGTACGGTTGCTCATACCTTTAATCCCAGCACTTGAGAGGCAGAAGTAGGAGGATCACTGTGAGTTCGAGGCCAGCCTGGGACTGAATGAGTGCCAGGTCAGCCTGGGCTGCAGTGGGACCCTACCTCTAATAAAAGGCAATTGGCATTAAGCCCTTTTAAGTGACCTCTAGGAGCCAAATATATAAGGAGGTGCTTCTCAGGTTTACATGGTAGTAATTGCCTCATTGCTATATTAAGTGGAAGGTATTTTTACATATGTTTTATATGCTATATCCTCAAAATGAATTAGACACTTTCTCTACCTTTTATGAGTTTACATACAATTGAGAGTGAACAAAATGAACAAGGTGGTAATAACAGGGCATGTTGGCACACATTGGTTAATTAACTTACTGGTGATACATAAATAGGATCAGAAGTTCAAGGGTCAGAGGCTAGGACGATGGCTCAGCAGTTAAAGTTGCCTGCTGGATGGAGGCCCTGGCATGCCCATACTTTCTGTATCTCTGTCTCTTTGTCTTTTTCTCTATCTCATATAAATAAAATATTAAATAAATAAGTAAATGTTCCTGATGACTTGGGGTTCAATTCTTAAGCCACCCACATAAGCCAGAAGTAAACAGTGACACAAATATCTGGAGTTCATTTGTATTAGCAAGAATTCCTGGCATACCCACGCATACATGTGCATGCACACACATGCACACACCTGCGTGCGCAAGCACACACACACACACGCACACACACACACACAAACAAAAAGTAATGAAAAGTAATGAAAAAGAATCTCAAGGCCAGCCTAGTCTACATGGGGAGGCCATGTCTCAAAAAAATGAAAACAAAATGATGGTGACACATCGTAACAATGAGTATGATAGCTAAGCACTGGATATATTTTTAATTTTTTTGTTTATTTTTATTTATTTGAGAGTGACAGACAGACAGAGAAAGAGGCAGATACAGAGAGAGAGAATGTGTTCCAGGGCCTCCAGCCACTGCAAATGAACTCCAGACGCATGTGGGTCCTGGGGAATAGAGCCTCGAACGGGGCTCCTTAGGCTTCACAGGCAAGCACTTAACCACTAAGCCATCTCTCCAGCCCAGCACTGGATATTTTAAGACATTTAAAGAACACATTGAACTTCAGGGTAGTCAGAAGTTGAAGGAAAGCATTTTGGATAATTGATTCCTGACCTGGATCCTGAAAGATCCTTGAAGGATGATGACTAGGAATTCTCTAAAGGAAAGTCTGTGAGGAGGTCATTTGGGTAAAGAATAGCATGAACTGGGCTCGAGGAGTGGCTCAGCAGTTAAGGTGCTTGCCTCAAAGCCTGATGACCAGGGTTCAATTCCCCAGCACTCACATAAAGCCAGATGCACAAAGGGGTATATGCATCTGGAGTTCGTTTGCAGGGGCTGGTGAACCTTACATGCCCTCTCTTTCTCTCTCTCTGTCTTTTCTCTTTGTTTGCAAATAAATAAATGTTTTTTTTTTAGAAGGAAATGAAAAAGAATAGCAGGAACTGTGGTAGGACATGTACATAATGTAGTATGGCATGAACATAATAAAACGTACAAAGCAAGTAAGTGGGGAAAAATGAAAGTGGAGAAATAAGCCTCAGTGAAATCATGAAAGGCCTGTTTGCTTTACTAAGGCAGCAGGACTTTGTTCTCTAAGCACTTGGGGGGATGGTAAGTGACCATTTTTAGTAAATCACTTTGGCAGCAGCTTGGAGAATGGAAAGATGCATCCCCAGAAGAATGGACAGTAGTTAAGAGCTGTTTTGATATTACTGAAGAGATTCAGAAAGTCTGAACAGAAGTAGTAGATGAAGGATCTCAGAAAGGAGATAGATTTGAAAATACTGAGGAAACCTTGTTCTAACCTTCTTTTTTCATTGTTTGAACTCAAAGTTTATGTTGACCTGGAGGTTCAAATGGCTGATGTGGTAGCTGATGGCAAACACGGGGCATGGTGGTGCACACTTATAATGCTAGCACTGGAGTTTGACACTAGTTTGGGGTACATAGTGAGTTTGAGGCAAGCCCGGTCTGCATGGTGAGACTCTGTTTGAAAAAAAGAGGATGGGGGCTGGAGAGATGGCTTAGAGGTTAAGGTTGGACTCCCAGGACCCACGTAAGCCACATGCACTGGAGTTCATTTGCAGCTCCTGGGGACCCTGGTACACCCATTCTCTGTCTCTCTCTCTCTCTCTTTCTCAATCTCCCAATTTCTGTATCTCTCTCTCAAATAAATAAATAAAAATAAAATAAAGAAAAAAGGAGGATGATATGATGTAATATGATGAAATCTTATTTCAGATATTTTTGAAATTTAAGTAGAGAAATATGTTTTTTAAAGTGCACTTTTCACTGCCCTTGCAAAAGTTACTATTTGCTGTTGCTTAGGCTGTTGATAGTTAATAAGTCATGTATTTTAGCCTACTGGAGGAAATTGCATGGTAGGAATGAAGCAAATTAGGGTCTGAGCAAGGGAGAAAGGCTTTGCCAGCTGTTGTTTTTCCCTTGCTTTGAGAACATAAATACGCTTCATGTAATTCTACAAAAAAAGAAGCTTTCTGTGCCAGAAATCTATCTTACAAGGACCATATGGAATACAGTTGACAACAATATTCGTTTTAGAATGTACAAGGACACACCAGCCAAAGTTCATGGAAAATTGCAGAAAAGGAGGTGGAAAGATTTGTAGAGCCACAGGGTGAGAAGTACTTTGAGGCACTATATCTCCCAAAAAGGACTGACATGCATTCATGACCCTACAGTGGATATAAATTACCCCACTGAGGTGGGTCCTCAGTGTAATAGGGGCAGGGAAAAGGGTTATAAGAATATAATCTGATGGAAATACGACCAACATGTGATATATTCATGGAGTAAAGTTCATAATTAATAAAAATAAACTTGATATGCTATGCAAATGAAAAAGTGAAACATCTGTGAAAAGGAAATCAGAATAGTGTATAAAATTATATAATTGTTTAACATAAAGTATGATTAATGAAACTGAACTCAGAATTCTCTTTTTCTTTCTTTTTTTTGGGGGGAGGGGTTTCAAGGTGGTGTCTCCTTCTAGTTCAGGCTGACCTGGAATAATTCACTATGTAGTCTCAGAGTGGCCTCAACCTCACAGTGATCCTTCTACCACTGCCTCTCAAGTGCTGAAACTAAAGGCATGCACTACAATGCCCCTGCCCCCCCTTTTTTGAGCAGAAGCCTAGAACTCACTAGGTAGCCTAGTCTGGCCTTCAGCTTGGTGTGATCCTCCTACCTCAACCTCCTGATTGCTAGAATTACAGGCATGAGTTGAACTCAGAATTCTTTTTAAAATACAATTTCATTGATAATTTTCTAAAATTCTTAATATTGAATAAATTAATCAGGAAGAATTCAATATTAGATTATGCTTAAAATGCACAATGTTTTAGACTTAAAATTTAGGAATATGATTATGCAATTATTCACAAATATATATGTGAAAATAAATATTAACACTATGTATCTTTATTAAGGAAACAAGTAATAGAATTAACAATGTGAATGAAATTTAGTGTCTCATGTCTCTCCACGTCCTACCAAGTCCACTCTATAAAAATTCTTTTAACTTTTTCTTAACATTTGTAACATTACTCCCTTGATCTGTAACACCACTCCCTTGATCTATCACAATAGTCACTTCCCCTGTAGATAAGTCAACTGACCATAATTCTGCTAGATCCTTCTTGAGAAATTTGCTTAAATGAATCCAGTCATATCTCATCTTCTGACTTGATTACCAATTCATTGTATCTATGAAAGCTTATTTGTCATTCTTCTCAACATACAACTTTTATTCTGGTCAGGTGACTGTATTAGTCAGGGTTCCCTAGAGGAACAGAGCTAAAAGAATGAATATATAACATGCAAGAAGATTGATTAGATTGACTTATGTGATATGGTATAGGTAGTCCAAAAATGTATGTCTTCAGATTGGAAGTTCTGAGAACCCAGTATCTGCTTCGTCCATGAAACTGGATACCTCAGCAATCCCAGTTTAGTGCTGAAGGTATGGAGGATTCCTGGTGAGGCAGTTCTTCAGTCAATGTTGAAGGATAAAGAAGCTGGGTTCCAAGGTCAGCAAAAGATGGTAGCAACAATGTAGGTGCACCTACAAGCACGAAGGGAAGGAGGGCAGACAAAACAAGCACTGATTTTCACTCATCATTCCTTAAAGTCATATCAAATTCCAATCCCTCCATATAGATTTCCTTAATTCTCTTCTCTGATTTTTCAATACACTTTTTTGTGTGTGGTGTTGGAGTTGGTATCCAAGGATCATGTGCATGCTAGGCAAGTGCTCTACCACTGAGCAACATCCCCAGCCCATCAATACAATTTTGTATTTATTTATTTATGAGAAAGAGGGAGATAGAAAGAGGGAGAGGGAGAGGGAGAGGTAGAGAGAGAAAGAGGAGAGAATGGGCATGCCAGGGCCCCAGTCCACTGCAAATGAACTCCATACACATGCACCACCTAGTGCATCTGGCTTTATGTGGGTACTGGGGAATCGAACCTAGGCCCTTAGACTTTGCCGACAAGCACCTTAACCACTGATCCATCTCTCCAGCCTAAAGAAGGTCTGATCTTCCTTTTTTCTTATATTGTGGAGATAGCATCCCAGTGTAACCCAGGCTGACCTAGATTTTGCTCTGTAGTTCCAGGCTGGCCTCAAACAGTGATAGAACCTCCTACTTTTGTCACCCAAGTGCCGGGATTATAGGTCTGCACCACCATGTCTGAATACAATTTTAGATAGAATCACATATTCTATAGATAAACTGTTTAATATGTACAAGCCTTAACTGTTGAGCTACACTGTAGCAAACAATAGCTAAGCCATCTATCCAGCCCTATGATTTTTTTTCAAAACCTTTCTCTGTATTAATTGTACTGCCAGTGTGGCTTTTCTTCTTAGCTTAATTACATGGCAGGTTACAGTTTTTATGTCTTAATGGTAAACTCTACTGTGTTTTACTGCATTATCCTTTAAATATATTATTGGCTCAATTTACTAAACTTTGATTTTATTTTAGATTTAGATTTTTCACATCTAAATTCATGAAGGATATTGGTTTGGATTTTTTTTTTCTTGTTGCTGCTTATTGTTTTGGTTTTTAGTGCTCACTTCAAACACAGAGCCTCCTGAATGCTTGACATATGCTCTACCACTGAGCTACATCCTTGGCTTTCTTACAGTTTCCTTCTTCTCTTTCTTCTCCTTCACTGTACCTTCCCTTTCTCCTTTCCCTGCTAAATGTCAGTATTGCCCTTGTTTAACTGGTTGATATGATAATTTCTTTCTTGTTAAATATTTTAGAATTCTTTGTGTAAAACTGGTGATATGTTTTCCTGAAGTCTTTTGCAGACTCCTCCAGTGAAACCAGCTGAATCTGGAATTTCCTTTATGAGGTTTTTCACTTACAAATGGAATTCCTTTAGTGGACATAAAGCAAGTCAGTTTATGTACTCTTTCTTAAGTGAACTTTGTGGCTTCCAAGGAATTTGTCCATTTTTTTGCTGCCAGATTTATTGCCATAGTTATTTATTATTACCACTTATCAGTTTAATGTCTGAAGATTCCATTGTAATGGTCTCTTTCATTCATGGTATTGGTAATCTGCATTTTATCCTGATCATAATTAGGCTATTTAGATGTTTATCAACTTGATTGATTTTCTCTATCATTTTTCTGTTTTTTGTCTCATTGATTTCTACTCCTATCTGTATTATTTCTTTTCTGGTTTTCGTCTTGGCCATTATAATTTTCATGTCTAGATATTCTAAATTTAGTGTAAGCGGTAGGTGGTCTGAGTGTGTGTGTATGTGTGTATGTGTTTGTGATGTATGCACTGTGTGTGCAGATACATGCACATGCTGTGGAGGCAGATGTTGGGTGTCCTTTTTGACTGCATTTCATCCTTATTTCCTTGAAAGAGGATCTGTCACTGATCTTGGTGATTCCCATTTCTGGTTAGGCTAGTTGACCAGCCCCAGCTGTCCTCCACTCTCTGCCTCCCTTAGCACTGGGGGTTATAAGCATGTGCAGCCACGATCAACATGGGTGCTGGGAACTGAATTCACATTCTCAATGCCTGTGCAGTAAGTGCTCTTACCTGCTGAACCATGCACCCCTGATCTTGAGGGATATTGTTAAATATGTTTTATTTTAAAATTTTATTTATTTATTTTCAAGGAGAGAGAGAGAGAGAGAAGAGAGAGAGAGAGAGAAAGACAGAATGGGCACACCAGGGCCTCTAGACACTGCAAACAAATTCCAGATGCATGTGCCCTTGTATATCTAGCTTACATGGGTCCTGGGGAATCAAACTTGGGTCCTTTGGCTTCACAGGCAAATGCTTTAGCTGTTAAGCCATTTCTCTAGCCCTAAATATGTTTTCACTATCAGTTAAGACATATAGAACATAGTCACAATTGCCGTCTTGATGTCTATGTTCAATAATTTAAATATCTACATCAGCTCTGTTATTTCTCAGTGTTCGTGGATTTTATATGAATCATGGGTCATATTTTTCTGTTTCTGTACATATGTGGGTTTTTTTTAATGAAATACCAGAAATTGTGAATTTAATCTTTTTACTTGATGGATATTTATTACAATAGTATTGGAGCCGTGTTTTTTTTTTCCATATAGTTAAGGTATTTAGAAATTTTCCTTTTGTTTCAATTTTGATTGTTTTAATTTTTTGTGGTGCTAGGGATGGAACCTAGGGCCTCATCCATGCCAGGCAAAGTGTTCTACCACTGAGCTATATCCCCAGGCACAGGCTTAGTTTGGGGATTCTTAAGGTTTATTAGATGAGTAGTTTTTAGTTTGTTCCCAACTATTAAATCTGAATCCTTCTTGATTTTCTATGCAACACGCATGAATTGTCAAGCTTTTAGTTGTACTTGTAGGAATGAGCACTAATCTGGGCTCTGTGAGTTCCAGGAACTGATAGCTTTAATCTTTTAGGGTGGTTGTTTTGTGGGCCTTGGGTACTTTTCTCACATTCTGAAATATGCAAGGGAGGCTCTGCACATGGTTTGAGCTCTCTCTCTCTGTCTGTGTCTCTCTGTAATCCCATGACTTCCTCTGCAAATTATAGCTCTCTGGGTGCCCATGAAATCTCAGGTTTCTCTCCTCAAATCAGGTTGTTCTATAGCTTCTGTTTGCAGTTTTGTTTTCCTGGCCTGGAAACTCAAAGCAATAAGACTTGGTGTTTTCAAGTCTCATTTCATGTACACTCCATAATTCATGTGCTATGCTTTTGTTGATTGATATTCAGTATTTTTATTAGTTTTGTACTCAGTGTATACAGTCAAGTTGGTACCATCCTTAGCCTCCTCCCTGTCCTCCCCCCTCCACAGGGACCCTCCTTGTTGGGGAGTATGGGTCGTGCATTGTGGGGGTAGCCATAAGTTATGGGTAGGAGGCAATGTCTCTGTGTATCATGACCCAACATGTGGCTCTGTTGAAAAACATTGATTTACATGTGTTGTGCAAATTTTGTTTGTTTCAGGTTGAAAAGTAAATGCCTTCTCTGATACTCTATATTGTTCTGCAGCAGATGGACTAATAATCACCATACTTTGTATTTAAAAAACAATCCAAGTATGGTGGCACATTCATGTGATGCTAGCATTCCAGAGACTGAAACAGGAAGATTACCAGTTTAAGGCCAATGTGGGATAGAGAGCGTGACCATTTTTCAAAACCAGCCAATGAAACAAAAACCAAAACATGAACAAAAGAGGACTTAGGCCTTTTCACCCCATTAATCTGTTCTTCTACCTACATATATACAATACATCCTATTAATTCACCCTCCCTTCCTTTCTATTCCCTTTATATATCCTTTCTATCTTATTGGCCTCTGCTAAATATATATTTTGTAATATGAAATGTATAGGGTTTTCATTTCTTTTTTGAGACAGGGTCTCATGTAGCCCAAGCTGGCCACAAATTCACTATGTAGCTGAGGATGATCTTGAACTTCTTATCCCCCTGCTTTTACCACCTCCTGAGTGCTGCAATCACAGACTTGTATTACTACACAAGTTCACTACCATCCTGTAGATTGAACCCAGGGCTTTGTGTGTGGTACATGAATATTCTATTAACTAAAATATATCTCCAGTCTTAGTATTTTGTATATATATATATATATATATATATATATATATATATTATACAAACAACAAAGACAAGTGATTTTAGTCAGTAATTACATAAAAATTGTGCAAATAGGATAATCTGAAAATAAATATATAAAGATATTATCACTATACACATACCTTTGGTTATAGTTGAATACAGAGTAGTCATAGATTTTCAGAATGAGGAAAGAACCTTTAAAAAGTTTGTTGTAGGGTCTGAAATGTCTATAGCCCTAGAGAAGGGAGGATCACTTGAATCCAGAGGTTCAGTGACAGTCTAAAATAGTGACACCCTAATCTTTAAAAATAAAACAAACAATCCAGTCTATATAAATCCATATAATAAAATAGATTGATTTAAACAGGGCCTGCTGTTGTATGCCTGTAATCCCAACACTAGGGAGATTCCTCCAGAAGGAGAATCAGAAGTTCAAGGTCATCCTTATCTTTTTTTTTTTTTTTTTTGGTTTTTCGAGGTAGGGTTTCACTCTAGCCCAGGCTGACCTGGAATTCACTATGGAGTCTCAGGGTGGCCTCGAACTCACGGCGATCCTCCTACCTCTGCCTCCCGAGTGCTGGGATTAAAGGCGTGCGCCACCACGCCCGGCTAGGGTCATCCTTATCTACCTAGTGAGTTTGAGGCTGGCCTGGCTTACATGAGACCCTGCTTTCAACCCACTCCCCCACACAAAATGAACAAAAAAGAGAATGAAGATAAAGAAAATGGGTTTATTTGGAGCTGGATGGAAATTGTTAATGAGTAAACAGAATTTTATTTTAGTAAACTTGGCAGTATCTAATAAACAGTGCTCCAATTATATAGGGTTAGCATGGAAGGAGTTAGTTGAACAACTAATTAATTTTGGATGGAAAAAGAAAAACACTAATACACATAAATTCTTGACCAGAGTTGTGGTTGAGAGACCGGGTTTAGAGTCAGGCATGCTTCTCTTCAAATTCCTGTTTTTCCACTTCTCAGCGGAGAATTTACACAAGTTACATAATTTCTCTGAATTACAGTTTTCTCACTTAAAAATGGGCATAATAATGCCTTCCTCATAGCCTCTTATGGTTAGGAGAAACAATTTACCTTTCAGTGTTGACTATTTTGATTTTAATTTTAATTTAATTTAATTTTATTTTTTGGTGTTGACTATTTTTAACAAGTAGACTATGTCAATAATATAAGATATGCTTCTAGGTTTTCCTTTATTAACTAATTCTAACCTTCACAATATTCCTGCAAGGTAACATTATTGCCTATAGATTAAAAATGAGAAAATAGAGGCACAGAAATGATAAGAACTTGACAGAAGTCCATTTAATTATTAAGTGGCAAAGGAACAAAATTTGAAGATACTAAATTAAGAAGCTACTGAGATAACAACTTGAATTAAGGTTATGGTAATGGACATATTAGTATATCTATATATTTAGTTTTGTCAAACAATCAAATGACTATTAATTATGACCAGAAGAAGTCATAAGCCACTAAGAAAAAAGCTTAATTTCTCTATAACTTTATATATACGTCCTAGAGGAAAATATTTAAATTTAAGTAGCAGCATTTAAGGTGGAGATTTTATTAAGGAATGCTTAAGATACAGAAAACAGAAATGGATGAGCTTATTGAGAACTTAGTTGTCTTGGTAGTGTGGCTCAGTATTAGAGTGTGTGAGTGTGTGTGCAACCCTAGGTTCAAGTCTCAGCATGGAGGTTGTGGGGGTTAAGGACCTTCCTGTATATTTACTACTTCAGAGTTATCTATTTCATTATTTAATAACTAGGGTAAAGAGTCTTCTAAAACCACAACAAAGAGGGAAGTCTGCTATTTTCTACATTAATTATACTGGTTAGAGCCTCGTGGTGTGAAACATGAGGTCATCAAAACCAGTGCATTTTCCCTTACTTTGTGGATTCATACCATAATTGTAGACAAAATACTTCAGGCAGAAATAAATGTCCTCTTGAGGGTTATCCCTGCCAAGCTAACCTCATAGTGCAGGTGATGGTTGAGATTTCTAACTGCCTCAGCAAAACAAAACATGTAGAATATTCTGTAATATTTGCTTCCAAATACTCTTGCTTAACAGACAGAGCTTTGACCCTTCCTGCTAGTAATCTATTAATGTGCTTGCTAGAGATGTGATATAGTCCAAAGTCAAGAAGAAACAAGACTTGGTGCTAAATAGCAAAATTAGATTTTAAGGTCCCATGTGAGTCTGTTAATTTCAGAGCATTAGGTTTACAGACTCATCTTCAAAAGAAAATTCATTGGGTTCTGGTAGCTTAGGCTTGTTATTTCAGCTATTTGGGAGGTTGAGGCAGCACAATCATTAAATCAAGGCCACACTGGGCAACTTAAACCTTGTTTCAAACTAAAAAGTAAAAAAGAAGTCTGGGGGAAAGTTGCTGTGGACATAGCACAGTTGACAAAGTGCTTGCTTTGCAAGCATGAGGATCTGAATTCAATCTCCAGTACCCATGTAAAAATGCCAAGCATTGTAGCATGTGCCTATAATTCCATTGATGGGGAGGTAGAGACATGAGGATCCCTGCATCTCACTGTCTAGGTAGTCTAGCCTAATTAATAAGCTCCAGACCACTAAAAGACTGTCTCAAGAGGTGGACAGCATACGTGATAAATGACAACCAAGGTTGTCCTCTAGCCTTCAAATGTGCATGCACACATGCACCTGTACACACATGTGCACTCATACATACATAAATGCAATATATACACCCCCACACACGGAGCTTAGCATATAATGTAGTAGTAGAGTGCAGGAGTTAGCATGCCTGAGTCAATATGTTTGCTCTGTAATATCACACAAAAAGATACCATCATTTATAAAAATCAACCAAAGAAAAAGCAAAAAAAATTCTTCTTACTTTGTTCCACTATGACCAGGGATAGCTCAGTCACAGTTCTACAGAGATTCATGTCTCAGCTTGTTTGAGGAAGATGAGCACTTTACATGAAATAAGTGCTATTTGGAACTGCAATAATTTTAAATCAATTTTAAAGTAGAAAGACTTTGGTGGACAGCCAGTTACATTCTATGTTATTTCACTTCAACCTTCATTTTGTACATTAATTTTGGTCCAAGTGTTTCTCAGTTGGGATAAGAAAATATAGACTTACAACCATTCTAGGACTTGCATTTTCTTCTGGGGTTTTAATGTGCCCATACTGTGCTTTGCTAAAATGCCACTCAGATCTTTATGTTTACAGGTATAACCTGCTTAGAGGTAGCATAGTGCTTTTCTAGATTTTACTATTAGAAGTTTGGGTTTTAATAAAAAAACATACTAAATCATTGTTCTGTCTCCCACATTATGAAAACAGAATGTGTACAAGAATAACTTATCCAAGAGGGCATTATATAAAGGGGAAGCATTCTAATGCAATCCTAAGGAAGTGTAAAATGTTCATTAAGCTTATGTTTTCTAACTGGACATAATGGTTTAAATCTGTTTTATGGATGATTTATCTAGTTTCAAAAGAAAAACAAAGTTAAATTGGTCAAAATTCAGATTCAGCAATAGGGGCTTAGAGGTATAGCTCAGTGGTGGAGTGCTTGCCCAGTATATGCTAGGCCCTGTGATAGATTCAATCTGCAACTTTTATGTATTACTATAGTAAGAAAAGAATTTATAACAGACTCATGTTGTTCATACAAAATCAGATAAGACACATTACATTTTTACATGTTATTGTAAAAAAATGAATCCTGTGTGAAAAGGAAATCAGCTAGCTCCCCATCCCAAGATTAATTAATTAATTAATTTCTTATTTGGGTGTATGCATGTATGTGTGTCATAGCATGCATGTGGATGTTAGAGGACATCCTTGGGGTCTTGACACCTTGCTTCAGTCAAGGTCTCTGAATAGCTGACCTACACCTTTGAGATCTCCTTGATTCTTTCCCCCATGGCTGTTGGTGCATTAAGATTATAGACATGTACACATACATGTATCTGTTTGCTTTTAAGTGCAACTTCAGAATAGTACTGTATGGCATAAACTAATATGTTCTTAGGGTTTCTGATATGTCTCAATGACACTTACCATTTCATTGTTCCATATTTCCTGAATTTAACTTTTTAATTTATTTTTTTCAGGTGCTGAGGATCAAACCCAGGGTCTCATGCATGCTAGGCAAGTAGTCTACCACTGACCCACATTCCTAACCCTTGTCCTTGAAGTTAGAATTTGATTGAGCTGATTGATTTTTTTGGGAAATAGACTAGAGATTCCCATGATTCTTTTCTAGGTACTGATTAGGATTTCAAGGGGATTCACTTTTTACCTTAAGCTATTAATCCATTGCTTTCTTCTAGATCATATGTTAAACTACAGCTAACTTTAATCAAAATATATCTTATGCATGTTTTATTTACACATTGGAAAGAATACCATGTATTCTGGCTCACTAATCTTGATCTTTAATAGCAGAATTTGTAGCTGTGGAGAAAGGATTGTTCCTTCCTTTCTCTAAATTATTTGTAGCTGTTGAGTAACTACCAGTTTTTTTTGGAATAGTGGTAACTATAAACTAGCCTGGAATTTCAGAAATCTTTTGAACAGAAATTACATTTGTAACCAACTATTGTTTTGATAGAGAGTACAGATTTTGTCGAAATTTCCTCTTATTTTCCTTTATAATCACTCATATATGTCATTTAGTCTTGATGATTTATCAACATTCATTTTTTAAGTTTGGTTTTGTAATAATTCTGAGTATTGGCCCTAATTTTACTAATTACCAGTGTGTCATTTCAGGGATAACAACAAAGTGAAAAACACAATAAAATATACTCTGTTACAGAATTAAAGCAAACAAAAATATGTCGTGTCTTAGATCTATCCTTATCCACAATTATCAATTAATTCAATGATTTTCCCTTGGTTTCCTACATTTTGTATATTCTTGGTTATTTTATTTTTGATGGTGTGGGGTATACTAGAGATATTAACATTTTTATGAATCAAATGCAAGGAGACTAGTTCTTGCACAGATAACTATTTATTGAATGAATGAGTGATTGTCTGGTATTTTACTTGTCAGTTTACACATGTGACATTTATTTTTATGTAAACCTATGTAAAGTATACATTAATTTTTCTCCTCTGTAAACTATTTTGTTTATTTATGCATTTATTTATGAGATGGAGAAGGAGAGAAAGAAAGAGAGGGAGAGAGAGAGAGAGAGAGAGAGAGAGAGAGAGAGAGAGAGAGAGATGGGCATGCCAGGGCCTCTAGCCACTTAGTTACTGAAACAAATTCCAGATGCATGCACCACCTTGTGCATCTGGCTTTACTTGGGTACTGGGGCATCTAATCCAGGCTTTGCAGGGAAGCACCTTGACTGGTGAGCCATCTCTCCAGCCTTCTCTGTAAAATATAATGGTACCTATATAAAATAATTTGCAGAAAGATCAAATAATAATTTTGCTTATTCCTGGCACTGCTAAACCCTGATTATTAAACTCTGCTACTAATATTATTGAGTATTATTATTTTAGAGTGTTATGCATAGATACTGAAGTACAGAGATTTTTCTTAAGTTATTTTCCAACTACTGCCCAGGAAGTTAAATGATAGAACAAATCTCTTCATGTCCTTTCTTCTGAAGTTTTCACTTCCTTTTGGCTTTGTTGTTATTGTCAAAGAGCTGTAACGAATGTCATTTTGCTTAATTTTCATGTATATTTAAGTAATTTTGTAGGTTTTCTATTTTTCTTACATTAGACTACCTTTTAATGTATTCAAAGATTACTTTCCTTCTTAAACCTGGTTACACATGGCCTTTTTCAATTAACAAACATCTTGATTCTCAAGAAGTCTTTATCTTGGAGTGAAATTCATTGTTTCACTAATTAAAAAAATTTTGAATTGCCTTATTATCATTTATTGATTTTTTTTGAAGTGCTGGGGATGGAACCTGGTGCCATGCACATGCTAGGCAAGCACTCTATCACTGTGATAGCCCTCTAGCCGCTGGTAATTATTAAAACATTTCCCAATCTCATATTCTGACTAATAAATTTAGTTTTTCATTGTTCTTAATTCCCTAAGTTCTCAATTATGTTTTTTTTATTAAGAATATGATTTGGGGCTGGAGAGATGGCTTAGCGGTTAAGTGCTTGCCTGTGAAGCCTAAGGACCCAGGTTACAGGCTTGATTCCCTAGGACCCACGTTAGCCAGATGCACGAGGGGGCGCATGCGTCTGGAGTTCCTTTGCAGTGGCTCTCTCTCTTTCTGTCTCTCTCTCTCTGCATCTCACTCTCAAATAAATAAATGAAAGTAAACAAACAAAAAATTAAAAAAGAATATGATTTGTATGGACACAACATTTCCTGGTACCATCATTTCCCTCCTCCCCGCCCCCAATCTGTGAGGGCCAACCTCAGTGGGGTTGCTGGTCTTTCCCATGGGGTTGTGGGTTCTGCCTTGTGAAAGCAGAAGCCAGTCATTGGGGTGGGGGTGGTATGATTTGTATTGATTTGAAATATATCTGACAAGCAGTATATGGTACAACGTTTGTTTGTGACACCAGAGCTGTTTATTTATGGAAATTATACAGGCTTATTGGAAAAAATCTATAGCAAGGGGCCCTGGACTGGTAACTGAGAAGAGAATGGCCTGCAGTCAAAAACCCTCCAAGTCCAGCCTGAAACTATGTAGTGAATTCCAGGTCAGCCTGGGCTAGATGGAGACACTACCTCAGAAAAATAAAACTCTAACCCCCCTCAAAAAAACCCAAACATATGTAAGGCTGGGGAGATGGCTGAGTTGGTAAAGTTGTTGCATCTCAAGCATGAGGACATGAATTTGATTCCCAGAACCCACATAAAAATGAATGCTGTAGTGTTGTGTGCCTTTATTCCACTGCTGGGGAGGCAGAGACAGACATATCCCTAGAGCTTTCTGACCAGCTAGCCTATCCTAATTAGTGAGCTTTAGGTCAATGAGAGATCCTTATTCTAAAAGAGGTGAATGGCACTCCTGAAGATGAGACCTTAGGTTGTCCTCCTGCTTCCACATGCATGATCACATTCATGCATGCACACATGTAATCACAAGAATATTTTTTAAAACTATTTTATTTATTTATTTGAGAGTGAGAGAGAGTAAGAGGGAGAGAAAGAATGAATATGCTTACTCCAGGGCCTCTAGCCACTGCTAACAAACTCCAGGCACATCATGGGCTACCTTGTGCATCTGGCCTTATGTGGGTGTTGGTTATTAAACTTGGGTCCTTAGGCTTTTCAGGCAAGAGCTTAACCACTGAGCAATCTCTTCAGTCCTATATAAGTATTATTTTTAAGGGAGAAGTTTCTAGATTTAAGGGACTGAATACAGGGTCTTGTGCTTGCTAGACAAGTGTTTTACCACTGAGCTCAATCCCTACTTCCTACCAATTGTTATAACAATTTGTTTTTCATTGCTAATCCATTGTGAGACTATTTCAAGTGCTATCTCTTCTGTAGTTTTATGTATATGGTGAATGTAATTTCTCATAACATAATCATTTTAATTAATTCAGTATGGCAACAAAGCAATTGAGATAAATTATAATTTTCCTGGCTGGAGAGATGGCTTAGCAGTTAAGCGCTTGCCTGTGAAGCCTAAGGATTCGAGGCTCAATTCCCCAGGACCCATGTTAGCCAGATGCACAAGGGGGCACACGCTTCTGGAGTTTGTCTGCAGTGGCTGGAGGCCCTGGCGCACCCATTCTCTCTCTCTATCTGCCTCTTTCTCTCGGTAGCTCTCAAATAAGTAAATAAAAAATAAACAAAAAAATAAAAAAATATAATCTCCCCTGTATTCTTTTACAAAGAATGGCCTATGGCACATCAACTTTTTTTTTTTTTTAGCAGAAATTTCTCTAAGACTGATACATTGTTCAAATTCAAAAAAATGTGAATGCAAAACATAAGATACTCAAATTAATCATGACTGTATAAGGCCAAAATTTCTGACACTTCTCCAGTAACTTAACTGAGTATGAGTGAAAAAGCCTTGAATAACTCTAACTGGGCGTGGAGTGGGTCAGATTATGGAAGCATTGGTTGCCTGATAAAGGATTTCCAACATTTTTCTCTTTATCCTCTACATTAGAAATATCTTTGGGTTCTGAGAAGGAACACCTAAAATCCAAGATTGATTGGCTTTATATTCCTAATATTAAATTTGAGGAATTCCATTTAAACCAAAACTTTTAGTTCAAAAATAATCTCTAAGGTTGTTTGATGATCAAAGCGTTTTTTACCATCCAATAGTGACGTGCTGAGAAGAAACTGGAGATATTTTGGAGATCCTGGCACAACTTCAAAGACTGATAAAACAGAATGTGTAGAACTCTTCCAAGTTTGGAAGACAGCAGTTTGGATGAAACACACTGTAAGAGAGGCTTCCTTGAAAACATCTAGTCTTTTCCTACTTTGGAATTCTAAATGATAACGAAATCACTTTCGCCTAACACTCAATACTCCAGTTCTCTTCCTCCCCAAGGGACTCCTCAGGCTTTCTGTTTCTGATAAATGATTCTTGAGTCAGTCATTTGTAGTTTCTCAGCAAGCTCCCTCACAATCCTTCAAAAAGCTGCTTCTATACATCCTGAAATGAACCTCTTTTATCCCTACCTCATACTGTTTTTGTTTTGCAGAACGAAGCAACTTAAAGGAGACCTGAGGGTGCATAATCTCCCAAACCACCTACAGTTTAGCTTGGTATCGCTTCGAAAGATTTTGGTACCCAAAGCAGTGGGCCCTGGATTTAAGCATCCTTCCTCTGATCGTCGGTTTCCAAAAGAAACATTGTACACTTTCGAATATCCTCTCTGTCCCACACCACCTAGCCGCCGGCCCCCTTGCTTCCTTCCCACCGTCTACCTCGCCTCCCCTCCCGCCCCCAGCCTGCGCATGCGTCCTAAGAACCCCCTACACTCGCGGCACAGGCTGAGAGTATTGTCGGGGGCTATTCTCTCTCCCAGGAACATGGCGGCGAGTCAGGGAGGTGGTGGGAACAGTGGGGGCGGCGGCTGTGGTGGAGGTGGAAGTAGCGGTGGCAGTGGCACGGCCGGAGGAGGAGGAGGAGGTGGTAGCGCCGGAGGAGGAGGAGGCTGCAGCGGCGGTGGAGGTGGCGGGACCCTGGTGGTGCCCATCCCGGTACCGAATCTCTTCGGTCAGCCGTTCCCCAATGGGCCTCAGTGGAATCCCGGCAGCCTGCAGCCTCAGCCCACCGTGCGGAGCCTGGACCGGGCCCTGGAGGAGGCGGGCAGTTCTGGCATCCTGAGCCTCAGTGGTAGGAAACTCCGAGACTTCCCGGGCAGCGGCTACGACCTGACCGACACCACCCAAGCAGGTGACAGGCTGGGGCGGGGGAGGGGAAGCTGGGTTGCGAAGGAGGAGGTGGCGGGAGTGGGTGGCTGCGTGGCTTGCCTTGTTGGGCTGTGCTGGTCTGGGCGGGGGCGCGGGGGCCGCCAGACGCACAAAGTCCGAGTAGCAAGCAGGCAGCAGGGAAGCTGGGTGCTGTTGTGAGTGAAGGATGTACAAAGCTGGCCAGGAGGTTAGGAGTGAGAGAGCATTTATTGTTCAAGCGAGTTTCTCTGGTCCAGGCGGAAGGGAGGTATTGACACCTTCCTGAAAGCACTTCTTTCAACTCTCCTGGATGGTCCCATCTTTCCTGGGGGGTGGGGTTTGGGAACAGACAATGCAAAAAATCATCTGTACCCAGATCCTCAAAAGCATCCTTGCCTGCAAGAATGGCATAGTCGTTTTCAGAGTATGGCAGCACTGTTGCCGTGGTTGTCTGTGTTCTTATTTTGGATTGGGATTAATCATAGGATATTCTTCGTTTCTTTCTTGCCACATACGTCTTTGAAGAGTGAGATTTTTCTCCCATTTTCCTGGTGCTAAGAAGGTAGTGGTGGTTAAATTATTTGCTGCCCTAGCAAATTAAATCACCAGTCACTTAAGTGTGTGGTTATTGAGGCAAAGATATCCTTGTTTTGAGTTATGTTAGTATTAATTTTGTAGCAAAAAGAGCAAAGAAAAAAAATTCAGGGCATTTTTGAGAAATAAATTAACTGCATTTCTTATGGGGTTGAGAATTAATTACACTATTTTTGGTGAGAAAATTGCTATTGTAATGTTCCTCCTATACTCTGTGTTAGTCTTTGTTGTGGCTGGCATTTTTTGTCATGAACACACTCTCTTTCCTCTCTGCCTTTTTAAACCGGTGCTGTCTATTTTTAGCCATGCTTTGGTTTGATGAAAGGCTTTTTATTCTTAATGTTTACATTTTTATTTATATGGTTATTCCTTATACTTTAATGAAATAAACTTTGGACGAAATTATTTGAACAGAAGTGATTTTGAAACAATATAGTAAGAAGTACATGCATAGTGAGAAGTAGTCAACGACTTTATTTACAAACAGGACAATTTTAGTGCATTCAATTTCTAGATGTAGAGTCCAGATATACGTATTAGAGAAGACGGGAAACAAGAGGAAAAGCTAAAATTGAAGCTTTCCACCCAGTGATTTTCTTAGGCATTATCCTGAAGAGTGTGAATGGGCTATCAATACCTGCTTTTGTATTTTGGAAAGCATGTTTAAATATTTAGTCCTTTACTCGGAACAGATTTTCCAGGCGATATGTTCACATTCTCATGACTATATTGGCAAGGTATATACTACTTGGAGCGCTCTTCAAAAAAATGGCTTTACAGTGCATCATTAAAGGACTTTCTTCTTTATAACCTGTAAAAGGTTCCTTCTATATGTAGGACAAAGTCTAAGCATCCTACTTAGCATTGAGGACTTTCACTGCCGGGTTCCAGTCTATATTATTAAGACCTTATCTCCACAAATGCTCCTACATAGAACCTTATTTTCCATTAGGTCAGGTTCTTGGCCCACAGGTATATTTTGTGCAATTCTGCCTCATCTTTAACAAGGTTATCTGCATGCATGGTGTTTCCTTCTTTACACCATCTGTTTAATTTTGTTCAAGTCTTAGCTTTTCCAAGAAGCTATTTCCAACTCCCTTAGTCCACAGCAGTCTTGTGTTTCTTTGACTTCCCTAAGTGCTTACTGTCTGTCTTTGCCACTTGACAATACTAGCACTATTTCCCTTTTATTCCTGTCTTGCTGTACTAGAGAAGACAGAGACCCACCTTTCAAAGGCAGGGAATAAGCCATATGCTTTTTTATAAACCTCATATTGTATATAATATTTATCCTAAATATGAATATCATTTGATACAGTTAAAACCTTTACCTTTTTAGTCTTCATTTGATTTTCTGAGGTAACCTTCAACACAACTGAAGACCATATTTGTTCTTGGTAAACATTCATGCATCATAACCTTTGTTTTTGGTGCTGAAGACCCAATGCTAGTCAGGTACTCTACCAGTAAGCTACACCGGCAGTTCCTATTATATTCATTACCCGTGTCTATATAGATCTTTTGTTTCTCTGTCTCTTACTCATTCTTTCTCCTGCTCTTTCTTCCCCTTCCTGTATTTTTTCCTCCCTTCCTCCGTCTCTCCACTCCTCCCTCCCTTTTCCCTTCCTCTCTTCCCTCTCTTTTAACTCCCTCCCTCCCTCCCTTTTTGTTTCTTTCTTGTTTTTCTTCCTCTCTTCTTTATTTTTGACAGGGTCTCACTATGTAGTCCTGGCAATCTTCTTGCCACTGTGTCCCCAAGTCCTAGGATTCCAGGCATGAGATGTCACACCTGAAATGACTTCTTGAAATAATTTCACTTAATCTAATATATTTTTTTCATTTGAATGCATGTTTTTTGTGGGAACCCAACAATATCAGATATAGTAAAAAATAGATCTTGTGCTGTTACCTTTGTCATTTTGATGAGTGGGTGACTTATTTACCATTTGTGTTGACGCAATTTAGCTATGAAATATTGAGGGGCAATAATTTTGAATGCAGAGATTATCAGTCATCTTGTATAAATGAAGGTAGGCACATGTGAGCTGAAGACAAATGGAGCATATTTGAAAGTATAGCGTCCACATACAGTATCAATGTAGTTATTTGGTGAAAACAGCTCTGTTTGATTATATTGAAAACAGTTCTGTTTGATTATATTGTTAGGCTATGCTTAAAATGACTCTCAGTGGGTTAATGTTTCAGAACCAAACTGATTAGTTAGACAAGCATTGGGAGGTTTATTGAATTGAGAAAGACTAGAGGAAGGGAGAATAGCTGAGAAGCTATTCTCCTAATTAATCTAGGTAAGCAGTGATGAGGAAATGGACCAAGACAATATTGAATTAGGAGAAACTGATAGATTTCAAGAGGGGAGGCCCAGGCCTTACCACAGATCAACTAAATCAGAATCTTAGCAGCCAAGAGACTTAAAAAAATAACCTTTCCAAGTGATTTCAATGTTCAGAGTTAAAAAACCCTAAAATAGTTCACTTTTAAGAGCATTTAATAGATATTTGCAGGCTGTAGAGATGGCTTAGAAGCTAAAGGCACTTGCTTGCAAAGCTTGACGCCTGGGTTTGATTTCCAAGTACCCACGTAAAGCCAGACACACCAAATGGCACATAAATCTGGAGTTCATTTGCAACTGCAGGGATCCCTGGTGCATCCATGCAGACTTTCTCTCTCTCTCCACCCCCCCTCTCTCTCTCACACACAATTAAATTATTAAATCATTTTTTTTTGTTTTTTCAAGGTAGGGTCTTGCTCTAGCCCAGGCTGACCTGGAATTCACTATGTAGTCTCAGGGTGGCCTTGATCTCACGGCGATCCTACTACCTCTGCCTCCCAAGTGCTGGGATTAAAGGCATGCGCCATCACGCCTGGTTCATAAATATGTATTTTAAAAATTTATTTACTTATGAGAGAGAGAGAATGGGCATGCCAGGGCTTCTAGCCACTGCAAACAAGCTCCAGATGCATCATTACCTTGTGCATCTGGCTTACATGGGTAATGGGGAATCAAACCTGGGTCTTTAGGATTCGCAGGCAATTGCCTTAACCTGTAAGCCACCTCTCCAGCCCCTAAATACTTATTTTCTAAAAGAAATATTTGCTGTTAGAGTGAATGAGAATATTGACAAAAGTTTAGCGATTAACCTAAGGTTACTTCTCCAGAGGTTCAATTCCCAAACTAGGAAGAGTGCTCAAATTCTAATATAGTGCTCTTCATTCTTTCATTGTATTGTGTGTATCACACCAAATTGTCAATAAAAAGTTATAAGGGGAGCCGGGCGTGGTGGCGCACGCCTTTAATCCCAGCACTCGGGAGGCAGAGGTAGGAGGATCGCCGTGAGTTCGAGGCCACCCTGAGACTCCATAGTGAATTCCAGGTCAGCCTGGGCTAGAGTGAGACCCTACCTCGAAAAACCAAAAAAAAAAAAAAAAAATTATAAGGGGGCTGGAGAGATGGCTCACTGATTAGGGCACTTCCCTGCAAAGCCTAGTGACCCATGCTCACTTACCTAGTACCCACATAGAACCAGATACACAAGGTTGTGCATACATTTAGACATCGTTTGCAGTGGCTGGAGGCCCTTGCATACCCATTCTCTCTGTCTGTCTCTCTTCTCTCTATTTCTTTCTTCTTGCGGATGAATAAATTAAAGAAAAACATTTTAAAACTTATTAGGAATTTATAGTTATTATAAAAGTTTTTGTGAATAACTGTACATTTCATACCGTTAATTTGTTTACTCTGCATTAAGAAAATAGTGCTGGGCTGGAGAGATGGCTTATCGGTTAAATGCATGCCTGTGAAGCCTAAGGAGCCGGGTTCAACGCTCGATGCACAAGGGGTTACATGCATCTGGAGTTCGTTTGCAGTGGCTGGAGGCCCTGGCCCGCCCATTCTCTCTCTCTACCTGCCTCTTTGTCTGTCACTTTCAAATAAATAAATAAAAATAAAACAAAAAAAAAAGTGAGCTATGGAGGAGGAGGAGTCATGTCCTTCAGTGGTGTAGTCATTGGTAAGTTGCCAGTATTCCAGTTTATTAGTCAGCTTCAGGTTCGCTGAGATGAACTTCCAGACCAGGCACAGTTATGGAGGAAGGGATATTTATTGAAGCTTACAGATCCAGGGGAAGTTCCATAATGGCAGAAGAAACTGGCCTGCTTTCACAGGACCAAGCAGAGAGAGAGAGGTACAAGCCTAAAGCCACAAGCCAAAAGCCACAGCACACTTCAGGAACTACTGCTAGGCACACTTTGCATATCTTTAGATTGAAATCTGAAACCCATCACCACACCTTAAGATCCACACAATGGCACTGCCTCCAGCCAGAGGCTAGAGATGCAAACTACAAACACAACTGAATATATTGGGGGCCATCTATTCTATTCAAACCACCACATCCAGTAAATAGCTTTTTAAATCATTTGTGCTTGTGTGTGTGCAAACACACACACACACACACACCCAGAGAGAGAGAGAGAGAGAGAGAGAGAGAGAGAGAGAGAGAAATTTAGGAAGTGGCTTAATTGGGAAGAAGCCATTAGTGGGAATGAGGTAAAAGAAGGCAATGGGAACAAATACGATCAAAATACATTATAGAGGGTTCGGGGTGGGGGGATGGCTCAGTAGTTAAGGCACCTCCCTGCAAAACCTAAAGACCCAGTTCAATTGCCCGGTACCCACAGCCAGATGTGCAAAGTGGCACCTGCGTCTGGAGTTGGTTTGCAGTGGCTGGAGGCCCTGGCACACCTATTCTGTTTAGCTCTCTTCTATCTCTCTCTGCTGGAAATGAATACATAAAGTATTTAAAAATACATTATATATGTATGAAATTGTCAAAAATAAAAGAAAATAGTGGCTCTCAAAATGGGTAGCCACAAAATCTTGTTTTCTTTAACAGGCTTGCTAGAGGGGAAAAAGTTATTAGGCAGCAGTTGGCAAAGTTTATGTTTGGTATCCTTTTGTCCCTCTCTCTGCATTTAAGGTGTTCATTCTGCATTTGCCCCTCCCGTTGTCCCCATCATGGTGTCCTTGTTTCTGCTCTTTACTTCAACTTCATTCTCTTTCCTTTACAGAGTTGGAACTCAAAGTTAAATAATTCTGACAGCTTCTTTAAGAGATTAACATTTTAAAGTGGGACTTTGCTACTTTCCTCGATACCAATTGGTGTTTTGTGTTCATGACCTTTTTGAGTATTATCTGATCTCCATATTCTCCTTGGTTCACATTTTGACCCACAAAAGGACATAAAAACAGGGATCAGAAAGTTGATAACCAGTTTTAGGGAAATTATTCAGTTGAGCTGAAATGGCTTCTCTGAGATGGTCTGTAGCTAGACTCGATAGGATGAAGGGCGAGAAGTTTTTGAATGTTATGAGAGTTTGTTCACTTTAAATGAATTTCATGGCTATCTAAGTAAATCTTGAAATATTTCATGGGTGACTGTCACCCGTGCTATAAGGGAGTAGATGTGTTCCAGCCTACTTGCAGCTGCCTCCCAGTGCTGCTTTATGCAGTATCTTTTTATGTCCATGAGCAGTAGGTCTGCGAAACAGATTTAGGAATTTCTTTACCAGATTGTCCTGTGTCCTGGATAATCACATGTTTTCCTGTAAACCAGGAATCAACTGTAGCATTTCCTACATGTGCTGGCTCACCTCTTCAACTGTGGGATATGGTGCATTGTATCAGATTGTAAAATACAGCCAGATAAGCACAACATCTGAGTTGGTCACAAAGTTGAAGGTCTTGTTAGTACATTTACTGGAATGAGTTTGTGATTTAATTTTGTGACCTGACTCAAGTATCTGTTTTGTTTTATGTAACAAGTGTCTTCTGGAAAAATTGAACACAAGGCACATTTTTGACAGTTGACTCATTTTAAATTCTGTAGATTAAATTTGGGTTGCTGAATCTTGTAATGATTTGTCGTAGGATAAATTCTGCAGCATAAGTAGTTGCTCCTTAACTTCTTTTTTTTGTTTTGCAAGTTTGCATTTCACTTTAAAAATTATTTATGTGTGCACGTACGTGTGTGTGCGTGCATGCATGTGTGCATGCATATGCCAGGGTATGTTGCCACTGCAAATGGGATGCTAGATGCTTGTGCCCTTATTTTGTGCCTGGCTTTATGTGGCTGGGGAATTAAACCCAGATTAGCAGGCTTTCAAGTGCCTGTAACTGCTGAGCCATTTCACCAACACCCTCAAGTTTGCATTTTAAAATAAAATTCTAGCTTAAATTGGAGGGTGAATTCATGTTAATATAACACCAGTTCTATAGCTTTTTATAAATGTCTATGCACTTTCATATATGTATATTATTCTATTGAATCTTAATAAATAATACTGTGAACTTGGCAGAGAGCATAATAATTATTCCTTGTGGTTGAGAGAAGTTAAATGATTTGATTTTGAGTGTATGGCAGAGAAACCTAAAATTTTCACCTCTAGCACTATCCCAGGGTTCTTTCCACTGTGAAAGTTCTCTACTTACAACAAAACTGTTAAGCAACTAATAAGCTACTTATTCTGAAAAGGAATGTTTATTTACCGTCATAGGTTATATAGTCATTTTTTGTGTAATGCTGTATTTTATTTACTTTCATAGCCTTTCATGCCTTTCTCTTTGATGATTTGAAAATACAATGATGAAGCAAGTATTCTTTAAAGTCTAACTTTGGAAACAAAATTATGGCCAACAGAAAAGAAAGAGAAGCCTTGCATGATGAGGCATACCTGTAAGCACAGCCCTCTGAAGGTGGAGACAGAAGTTTCTTGGATTTGGGGACTGGGCTACGTAGCAAGACAGTGTCTCACAAACCCATAAAAGGGGCTAAGGATGCTGCTCAGGGTTAGATCTCTCACAGAGCATGCATGAACCCTGAGTTTGATTACCAGTATCACAAAACAAAGTTGGGTTTGGAATTTGCAGCACAGCATGAGCAGAAACAGAAGTGTTTGATTTGGATATTTTACAGACATGTAGAATGCTTTTCTTAAGGTTTCAAATCTCTGTTTTGTTTGTGCTACATGTGCAGAGGCCAGAGGAGATCACTGGGTGTCCTTGGCTATTGCTCTTTGGTTTTGTTTCCTTGAGATGGAATCTCTCACTGAACGTGGAGCAGCATTTTTTTTATGGTCAGATTGGCTGACCAACAAGCCTGATTTATTCTCCTGTCCCTGCTTCCCTCTGCACTGGGGTTACAGGTGTGCGTGACCATGCCTGGCTTTTCATGTGAGTGCTAAGGATCAAATCAGGTGCACATGCTTGCTTAGCAAATGCTTTTCCCACTGGGCAGCCATCTTCCCAGTCCCAAGGTTGAAGATTTTATATTTCAATGTAGATAAACTGAATTATTTCTTGAACCTGAAAAACAGGTGGACAAGAGCCACAACCTCATTAACAACATCAGAGTAATGCTAGGACTCTTTTCACAATTTATAGTAATTGATTTATTGGGGGATAAAATTTGTTTATATTCCAAGATACACAGTATATCTTTTTTGTTATTAATTTTTCGAGGTAGAATCTCACTCTAGCCGATGCTGACCTGAAATTCACTATGTAATCTCAGGGTGGCTTCAAACTCACAGCAAAACCCTCCTACCTCTGCCTCCCAAGTGCTGGGACTAAAGGCATGCGCTACCACGCCCGGTTTGACACACAGTATATCAATCTCATAGTCCAGCCCAGCCCAGCCCAGCAGCCCAGTCTGAATGAAGCTTGTGCTGTGTGATGCCCAACCTTCATTACATACAGCCTGGCTATACAGTTTTCTCATTTTCTCTGTACATTTGTGTGTTCCAGTACTTGTTAAAGCATTATGATTCTTTTATGAGATCAGTTCTCTGAAAAGGTTGAGTTGTCCACATCTTTTTTATAAGAAAAACAATACCTTACACTCAGAGAACCATGGTATGAAGCAGTTTTTTTTTTAAACAGTTTATATTGTAGTCTCAGTTTCAGCTGGTGCACTCAATCTACTTCAGGTCAATCTTCTTTCTTCTTCTTATTGTTATTGCTATTTTGACACTGGGGATTGAACCTAGGACTTTTACCACTGAGCTGTAAGTCTTGAACTGTTAATTTTTAGTCTTTACATTTTATAGCATTCTTTTTATATAATACCAATGAATGGACTGAAATGGATAATTAAACAGTGGACTCTACATTTATTTTGATATCATATCTCAAAATTTGATATGTTTTTTTGAAAGAAATTATTTTCCAAATAGGAAATTAAGTGCTTCATTATTTGTGGACATTGATGATTCTATGTACATTCTCTTATAATTTATTTTTGAATTAATTACTTCAATACTTTTCAATACAATTTTAATGACCTAAATTGACAAGAGTTATAAATACTGGACAAAATTTTATTTGAACTGTATGGAGGCTACATAATACTAGAATATATGTGACTTTTGATTTCACTCAAAAGTGGCAGGGTTAATGATTATGTGCCTTATAGACTCTAGCATGTCAAGCCTAGTATTTTTCTATTCCTAGACTGTGTATATTCTTAAATATATATCTCTTATTGTGATATTTAAATCCTTAAAACTAACTTGTTGGAGAGAGATGTTCGTGTCCATGGATAATCAACTACAAATAAAGATATTTATGCATTAAAACGTAGTCAGTTTAGGGCTGTGGGAGATAACTCATTTGGTAAAGTGCTTGCATAGAAAAATGGGGACCTCAGTTTGATACCTGCAGGTCACATAATAATACTGGATGTGGTGGCAAGTGCCTGTAATCCAAGTTTTGGGGAGCAGAGATAAGAGGACCTCTGTGGCTCACCTGTGAGACAATCTAGTCTAATTGGTCCTCTCCAGGCCAATGAGAGACCTTCTCTCCAAAAAGGTGGATGGTGTTCCTAAGGATGACACGTGATATTGTCTTATTGCCTCCACATGTATGTTTAGCATGTTCTTACATACCTGAACACATGTTCTCACAAATATAAATACATGCAGAAATAGTACATTGTATACATATAACTGCTTATACTCTACATTAATGAGTAAGAATGGATTTGTAAAGGTTGTAGAGTTGTGGCTTTTAGTGAATTTGATTTCATAGTTGTATGAAATAAGAACTTACATACTCATTATATAGACTGGAGAGGCATCCTCAATTGAAGGTGATAATTTGCCTTCGGGGGTACTTGGATGTGTCTGGAAACAGTTTGGATTATCACAATTTGAGAGTGCTACTTACATTTATTTGGTTAAGGCGAGAATGCTGCTAAGAATCCTGTAGTGAAAGAAACAGCCGTGGGCTGTGGAGATGGCTCAGAAGATAAAGCACTTGTCACTCAAGCCTGAGTACCCCAGTTTGATGAGCACAAAACGCTGCAAGCCTTGGAGGCCATCTGTAATCTCAGCACAATGACAGGGAGATAGGAGGTGGAGACAAGAGAATTTCATAGTAGGGCAGAAGCTTGAAGGGAGTGCAGCAGTGAACAACAGTGAAGACCCTCCTTCAAACAGGGAGGAGGGTAAGAGCCAACCCAGAAGTTGGCCTATGATCGCCACATGTACTCCATAGCACATGTGCTCCCACGGACACACACACACATGCACGCATGCACCCACGCACGCATGCACGCACACACGGAGAGAGAGAGAGAGAGAGAGAGAGAGAGAGAGAAGAGAGAGAAGAGAAGAGAAGAGAAGAGAAGAGAAGAGAAGAGAAGAGAAGAGAAGAGAAGAGAAAAAAGAAGAGAACAGTCTCTACAACAAATACTTTCTAGTCCCAAAACACCAGTGGTGCTATGGTTCAAAAAACCCTTGGTCAAAACAAGATAAATGTCATAGTTGAAAACAAGGTGCATTACATCTGATGAGGGAGAGATAATATTAGATTGCACTGGTGGGATGTCAAAGAAGACTTTATGAATAAGATGGAAGATCGGCTTTGAAAGGGGTGTTTGTAGTTATGTAGAGGCAGGAAATTTACTTGAATATTATCTGATCTCAAGAATTTTCTCAAACACTATATCAGATAATCAACTGTATTTATTGAGTCTAGAGCCCCTCGTTATTTAGATTAGAAATTTGGTACTTGCTTGTGTCCCTTCCTATTCTCTCACTCTTTGTTGTCTATTAAGAATTGACTCAGGTTAATTCTTTTTTTTTTTTTTTCTTTTCTTTTCCAAGGTAGGGTCTCACTCTGACTGTCAGCCTGTGGCTCAGGCTGACCTGGAATTCACTCTGTAGTCTCAGGGTGGTCTCGAACTCATGGTGATCCTCCTACCTCTGCCTCCCGAGTCCGAGTGCTGGGATTAAAGGCGTGTGCCACCACACCCTGCGGGTCATAGATTTTTGAATCGCTTTCACATGTGTTTCCTTCCTGTCTGTCCTCACTACCATTGTTGTTATTCAGGTCTCCTCTATTCCTCACCTTGTATGGGACATGCCAACAGTTTTATTTGATCTCCCTGCCTCAAGTTCCCTTCAACTCCAGTTAGTCTTCTACAATGGCCAAACCATTCTTTCCAATGTACAATTCTGATTGTCAGTTGTTGCTAAAACACATTCAAGCCATTAGACAGTTCCTTAACAAAACATTTCAAAGGCCACTTTCCTTATTCCTTGTTGCAAAGCAAAAATAAAAGCCAATATAGGCTGGAGAGATGGCTTAGCAGTTAAGATGCATGCCTATGAAGTCTAAGGACCCGGGTTTGATTCTCCAAGGTCCACGTAAGCCAGATGCACATGGTGTCTGGAGTTCGCTTGCAGTGGCTAGAGGCCCTGGTGCACCCATTCTCACTCTCTATCTCCCTCTCTCTGTCTCTAAAAAATAAATAAAAATAAAATCTTTAAAAAAGGTATAAAATAAAAACGTTAAAAAGCCAATATACACACTGTGCTTTATTTAACTGTAGTATTTTTGTATTTTATTACTCAGTATTAAGTTAATAAGATTTATCCAAATTTTGGTGTGAAAGTGTAGCTTATTCTTTTGCATGGCTGCACTTTCATTGTGGGAATGTGCCACAGTTTATTCTTTTTCTCTCTGATGACTATTGCATGCTATCCCCCCGTATTTCTCTTATGAAACAGTGCTGCTATGTCTTATACATGTCTGTTGAATATATGTAAAAATATTTCATATACTTGTTTGTGGAATTGTTAGGTTATATGCATGCTGATGTTCACACTGGTTTACACTTTATATTTTCGTAATTATTTAAGAAATCTTTATATATATTAAATATATATAATAAATATATATAAAATGTATATTAAAATTACACACACACACACACACACACACACACAGATGTTGTACTATTTTATCCTCTCACCCAGACTCATGCTATCTTGGAGGCCCTTCTCAGTGGGGTTATAGCATTCACTGTGGAGTTATAAAGGCCTCAGTCAGTCCCTATGGAGTAGGGGCAGACTAAGCTTCAGGGAATTCCTACCCTACTCTTTGGCTCTTACAATCTTTTTGCACCCTTCCCCCCCAATTCCGCTATGTTCCCTGAGC
Organism: Dipus sagitta; assembly: GCA_036346955.1. Taxonomy (NCBI): domain Eukaryota; kingdom Metazoa; phylum Chordata; class Mammalia; order Rodentia; family Dipodidae; genus Dipus; species Dipus sagitta. The sequence goes on from CM070776.1 coordinate 126,482,663, forward strand.
CATGGCAGGTCTGCTGGCAGTCTGATTTAGTGTTGAGTTCATTTTAGCCTATGGATTTTTGCTTTGATAGATTTTAACTAATCATAATGTCTGTCACAATTACCCTGGGGCTCATTTTCAGGCTAGCAGTAAGAGCAGTATTGATGCCATTGCTTCTTCTATAAATTCTTCTGGGCCCTGGCTAATATGGTGGAGGTGGCAAGTCTCATGGAGGGCACAGTTTACATTTTCATGGAAGTTTCTAAAAGATCCTATGAATCATATATGCCTAATACATAGAATTTTTTCATGTAAAGTTTTGGACAAATGAATTTACAGCAATATATCAGTGAAGTCCTTTTTGATTTATATTTCTTATTCCCAGTGATGTTAACATTTCCTCCAATTTTTTATGTATATATATACATATACATACATACATATATATATATATATATATATATATATATATATATATATGTCCTATGCAATAAACGAACTTTATTTTCCTGTTTTCTATTGGCTGCTTTTTTTCTTTATAGAATTCTGTAATATATATTTATAATATGGTATATTTATATAATAGTGTTTTGTGTGCTGCAAATGTCAGCTCCTAGTATATAACTAGTTTTTTGCTAGTTTTAATTTTTTTTAAATTTTTTATTTTATTTTATTTTATTAATTAGTTTTGTATTCAGCAAATACAGTCTGTTTGGTACCATTATTAGGCTCATCCATGATCTACCCCCTCCCCTTGGCCCCTCCTTGTTGAGGTATATGGGTCATGCATTGTGGAGTTAGCCCACAGTTATGGGTAAGATAAATGTCTCATGACCCAACATGTGGCTCTGACATTCTTTCTGCCCCCTCTGCCGCAAAATTTCCCTGAGCCATGTTGGGTTCATTTTGGTCTGCTTCAGTGATGAGGTGTTAGGGGCCTCTGAGGCTCTGGCTCTCTGATTTGGTAGGAGTTGATTTTTCTCTGTGTTGATCTCCTTCCCCCTTGTGCTGGTATCCAGTTCGTCAGGAAAACAGCACCCTTGCTTGTTTCGCCAATTTTTCTTAGTTTCAGCCAGGGCTCTTTCAAGGTATGATGGGGTAGCTCTCTCCTTAGGATCTACATGTATCTGAAAAAGAGAAGCAGATTCTCCAACGGAGAGTAAGTTAGCATCAGGACAAATGAGATAACCCTTACTTTTTTTAATAGAGAATTTAATAGGTGTAGGCCCTCTTGTAGCCCATGATTGATGGTAGCTTGATATTGGAAAGTGGGCTTATGTTTGGATATGGTTCTGACTTGTTTCCCAGCTCCAGCTATAGGTCCCGTACCATTGAGGGGATCAGTTAACCAAATTGAGAACATTGGTTCCCCATCATGGCTGTGTGGCACTATTGCACTTGTGAGGGCATCACAACAAGTTATTTGCTGCTAAGTAGGTTAGGCCATGAATTGCTTGGACAGATATTGGTCACTTTCCCCCAGTTGTCCATGTAGCACCTTCTGGCACTAGACACGCTGACTGTCTGGGGACTGACTCTCTTCCAACTTCCAGCCATGCCATTCTAATTTGCATATCAACCACATAAGGTGTCTTCAGCAGTAGGGTCTTACCACTAAACTTTGGTGGGTCATCAAGTACTCTGACAGAAATCTGTCTGTCTTTGAGGAAACCTTGTAGGTCTCTCTGATCAAAAGCTCATTGTGGATGATAGCCCCATGCTGGTACTGGGAGTTACAGGTCAGTGCCCACTAAGAAAATGAGGAAAAAGATAACTAATATACTAGAGTTAGAGAGAAGAGAGAGAGAGAGAGAGTTAGAGAGAGGGAGAGGGAAAGGGAGAGGGAGAGGGAGCGAGGGAAGATGTAGAAGATTAAGGTTAGTCTTGATCCTACCCTCTCCAGTGTCTTGTGGTCCAGGTGTTCCCTGTAAGGGCCTGGTGAAGGTTCAGCCATTTGGTCTGCCTTTTTGGAAGTAGAATTTTATGGTACCATTGCCGTTTGGGTCTAGATTTGTGTTTCCCACCCCTTTGATGTCCTCCCCTCCCTCCCCATCCATCCTAGTGTCTAGTCCACGAGATGCTTGCTGGGTATGTAAGGTATCTTGGGTAGATTCAGGATAGGTGCTGTAGATGAGTGAGACTATGTGGCGATTTTTTTCTGTGATTGGGTAAGTTCAGTGAGAATGATCTGTTCCAGGTTCAACCATTTTTCCTCAAATTTCATTGTGTCATTTCTTTTTACTGCTGTATAGAATTCCATTGTGTAGATATACCACATCTTAGTTATCCATTCTTCTAGTGATGGACATCCGGGTTGATTCCAGCTCTTAGCTATTACAAATTGAGCCGCTACACACATGGTTGAGCAAATTTCTCTAGCCTGTGGTTTGAAGGTTTTAGGGTAGATGCCCAGTAAGGGAATAACTGGGTCTGTTGGTATCTCTATACTCAGCTTTTTCAGGAGTCTCCATATTGCTTTCCAAAGTGGTTGTACCATCCTACATTCCCACCAACAGTGGATGAGTGTTCCTACTTCTCCACATCCTCGCCAGCATTTATTTTTAGTTGATTTTTTGATGTTTGCTATCCTTATTGGGGTAAGGTGGAATCTCATAGTTATTTTAATTTGCATTTCTCTGATGATTAGGGATGATGAACATTTTCTTAAGTGTGTGTTTGCCATTTGTATTTTTTATTTAATTTTTTTAAAAAATTATTTGTGTGTATGTGTGCTTGCTTGTTTACGTGCTTCCATGTACTCACACCAGGGTCTTTTACCCCTGCAAATGAATGCATATCTGGCTTGCTGTGGGTAGCTAGGGAATTGAATCTGTCTGGATTTATTTGGGTGGCTGGGGAATTGTACCCGCACCAGCATGCTATGCAAGCATGTACCTTTAACTGCTGAGCTATCTCCCTAGCTCCTATCCTGTATTAACCAAAACAACAAAAAAAAAAAAAAAAAAAAAAAAAACAAGATTCGTTTGTGTGTATGGATATGTGCCATGACGCAGGTGCGTTGGAATTCAGAGGACAACCTTGAGTTGTATGTACTCAATCTTCTTTAAAATAGGGTCTCTTGACAATGTAAATGATTGTCCTACTGCAAATGTACCTCAGACTAGCTGTCACATGAATTTTGGATTCTCCTGGCTCTGCTTCCCAATGTCATAGGCCACTGGGGATCACAGGTGCATGTGTTACTTTGCATCTGGCTGGGGCTGGGTGCTGGGGAATTTAACCCAGGCTGGTAGATTTTGCCAGTAAGTGCCTTTAGCCACTGAGCAATCTCCCTGGCATCACTTTTTTTTTTTTTTTTTTTTTTGCTTTTTAAGGTCATTCTGATGAATAAATCTTTGAAATTTTAGTATAGCACAATTTATCACTTTAATTTTATAGTCAATGATTTTTATATCTTGTTTAAGGTATGTAAACTATATTCATCTAAAATTTAAGTAAGAATTTCAAAGTTTTATACTTGGTTTTTAGGTTCCAAGCCAATATAGAGTTGATTTTCATGCTTAATATGAAGTGCACATTCAATTCCATCCTTGCTTGCTCTGTGTGTGTGTTGTTGTTGTGTGTGTGTGTATAGTTTATGCACATGTGTGCAGATGTTTGTGCCTCATGCTGCATGTGTGTGGAGGACAGAGGAGAATATTGGGTTACTCTCTACATTCTTCTGTGTTGTTTCCTTGAGATAGAATCTCTCATTGAACCTGGAGTTGCCACGTTTTACTCCAAACTGAGCAGTGAACCCTTGCAATTCTCTTTTCTTCCAGTGGACTAGGTTGGCAGACATGCATGGCCATGCCTAACTTATTATGTAGGATCTTGGGACCAAGCTTAAGTCCTCTCAGGCTCTCATACATTTGTGGAAAGCACCTTTACCCACTGAGCCATCTTCCCAGGCTTTGCTTTTTTTCATGGTAGGGTCTCACTCTAGCTCAGGCTGACCTGGAATTCACTATGTAGTCTCAGGGTGGCCTCAAACTCACGGCGATCCTCCCAAGTGCTGGGAGTAAAGGTGTGCACCACCACATCCGGCTTCAGTCTTTGCTTTTCTAAAACAAACAAACAAATAAACAAAAAACTTCAGAGGCCTCGGTAGACGGGTTCAGATCCCTAACACCCATGTAAAATGAGTCCTGGCAGTGTGTGCCTATAATCCTAGTACTGGGGAGGTGGAGACAGGGACTTCGTAGTGCTTGCTGGCCAGCTACTCTAGCAGAATTGGTGATCTCTGGAGTCAGTGTGAGGTCCTGTCTCAAAGAATAAGGTTGAGAGAGCAATTGAGTAAGACACTGGATGTTGATCTCTGGCCTTCACAAATCCAAGTTCAACCTCATACGCATGTGCAAATTCAACTTCATACACATCACACACAAACAAATACACCTACATAGCCCCCCCACTGACTTTAAAACACAGTTCACAGACCAAAAATTCAATAGTTTAAAATGTGTTTGTTGGTTATTTGTACCCATCACTGAAGTCTAATTGTTAAATATCACCCCAAAAGAAATCCACACACATTGGTCCCTCCTTATTCTCTGTGCCACCCTATGTAGTCCTAGGCAAGCACTAGTTCACTTTCTATTTTTGTACATTTCCTACTCTGGACATTTTACGTAAGTGGATTCATATGAAGCCTTTTATGTAATTTGCTTCCTTCAATTACTATGTTTTCAAAGTTCATTTATGTCATGCTAGGTATTAGTACTTTGTTACTTCTTATTTCTAAGTTATATTCTATGTCTTGGTGTGTCTTGTTTATTTATTCATCACTTGATAGACAATTGGTTTAGGTCCTGTGGTGGTTTAAATTAGGTGTCCCACATAAATTCATGTATTCTGAATGCTTGCTTAACAGCTGGTGCCAATTTGGGAGGTGGAGCCTCCTAAATTAGCTTGAGCTTGCCAGTATTAGTTTGGCACACTCTCGTGTTGCTGTTTTCCACCTGCTCTGGCAGAGGTGATATGTAGCCTCTGCTCATACCATTTTTCCCCTGCCATCATCAAGCATTTCCTTTAGACTGTAGATCAAAATAAACCCTTTCCCTCCGTGAGCTGCCTCTGGTTGGGTCTGTCCCAGCAAGAGAGAGTAATTACAACAATCCCATTTTTTGAGTTTTTAAATCAATACTTCTATAAATGTTCATGTGCATGTTTTGGTGTAGATAAATATCTTCATTTATCTTGGGCATATATGTGGTGTGGGATTACTGAGTTTTATGGTGGTTACATGATTATGATTTTGAGGAACTGTCAGATTGTTTTCCAAAGGACTGCATTATTTTACAGTCACATCAATAGTGTATAAAGGTTCCTGTTTCTCCATGTTCTCAACACTTGTTAATTTTGTTGATGGGTATTTTAGTGGGTGTGGAGTGGTATCTCATGAGAGCTTTGGTTTGCAATTCCCTAAAGACTGTGCTGGTGAGTTTCATTTCCTGTTCTTGTTGATCCTTTGCATTTCTTTGTAAGTGCAATGTCTACTCAGACTCCTTGCTCATTTTTTAGTTGGGTTCTCTTCTCACTTCAGACCTATAAGAGGCTTAAAAATTAGGTTTACAAGTCCCTCCCTTATCAAATATAAACATATCATTTACAAATATTTCTTTCCTTTTCTTTGAATTATCTACTTTGAAACATAAAATTACATAGCTAATTTCACTTTTATATCTTACGTTGCTTGTGCTTTTGGTGTCATGCCTAAGAATCCATTGCCAAAGGGTTTTATGGTTTCCTCTGGGTTTAATGTTGTAGTGCTCTTATTTTTTTAATTAATTAAATTTTTGTTGTTAATTTTTTATTAGTTATGTATATAGTCTGTATACAGCCATGATAGTACCATCATTAGCCTTCTCCCTGTTCCCCCTCCACAGATTGTGGGTATTGCATTGTGGGGGTGGTTATCAGTTATGGGGACGAGGCAATGTCTCTGTGCATTTGCAAGTAGAGATAGACAGGAGAGAGTAGGGGAGAAAGAACATGAATGTGTGCACTAGGGTCTCTAGCTATTGCAAACAAACTCAGATGCATGTGCCACTTTGTGCATCGGGCTTTATGTGGGTACTGGGGAATCAAACCCAGGTCATTAGGCTTTCCATGGAAGCACCTTAACTGCTGAGCCATCTCTCTAGCCCTAGCATTTTATTTTTTGACTATTTTTTTTTGCATGGCATGAGATCCGAGTCCAAATTCTTTCTTTGCATGCAAATAGTGAGTTGATTTTTGCTATTCTGTTTTTATTTATTTATTTATTTTCTTTATTAATTAGTTTTGTATTCAGCAAATACAGTCAGTTTGGTACCATTATTAGGCTCATCCGTGATCTACCCCCTCCCCTTGGCTCCTCCTTGTTGAGGTATACGGGTCATGCATTGTGGAGTTAGCCCACAGTTATGGGTAAGATAAATGTCTCTGCATATCATGACCCAACATGTGGCTCTGACATTCTTTCCGCCCCCTCTTCCGCAAAATTTCCCTGAGCCATTTTGGGTTCATTTTTGGTCTGCTTCAGTGATGAGGTGTTGGGGGCCTCTCAGGCTCTGGCTCTCTGATTTGGTAGGAGTTGATTTTTCTCTGTGCTGATCTCCTTTCCCTTTGTGCTGGTATCCGGTTCATCAGGAAAACAGCACCCTTGCTTGTTTTGCCAATTTTTCTCAGTTTCAAATAGTGAGTTGATTTTTGCTATTCTGTTTTTATTTATTTATTTATTTATTATTTATTTTTTTAGGTATTGTCTCCCCATAGTGTCCAGGCTGGCCTTAATTTAGTATCTTCTTGCCTGTGCTTCTCTATTATTGTGGTAACAGGTATGCACCACCATGTCTGGCTCCTCCACCACCAGTTCTTATAAAGATCTTTCTTCATCCAATACTCTTGTTGAGTATGTGGGTGGTGAATGTAAAAGTTGATTTCTGGACTCTTCATCCTGGTTCATCTATTTGCATGTCTGTTCTTAACCAGTACCACACTATCTTGATTTGTGCAGGTATGTAGAATTATGTGATTATTTATAATTGAAGATGTCTTACAGCACCTCCTTTTGTCAAGATTAGTTTGGTTATTCTGGGATCGCTGATTTTTACTGAACTTTTGCATCAACTTGTTACATCCTCAGAAAATTCAAAGTGGAATCAAATTGGGATTATGTGTTGATCTGTATACTAACTTGGGAGAATTTTACTGTCTTAACAATATTAAGTCAGTAGTCCATTGATAGGGGATGCCTTTGATTTATTTTTATCTACATTATTTCCTTGAAATAATATTTAACACTTTTCAAAAAGAATTTTTTTATATTTTTTGACTGGACCTTTTGAAACTTTCATTTTTGGATTGTTAATAATGAGTTGAAAAAAATTCATCTGATATTTAAATAGTGATCCATATCCTTCACTCTCTGAACTCTTGTTTATGCTAGTATTTGTTGTTTATAGTGCTAGGGATCTGTACATGCTAGGCAAATGCTCTACATTTGCTAGATTTTCAGCCACTTTGAATAGATTTTTAATGGATTAATTAGGACTTTCTGTATAAAAGATTACTTCATCTGCAAATAAAGATAGTTTTGTTTCATTTGAACTTGGATTTCTTTCATTTGTTTCTTGCCCATTTATCTTGGTTAGAAATTCTGGTACAGTGGTGAGTAGATGTGAGAAAGAGTCATTTTTATTTTATTCCTGTATTTAGGGGGATTCTTTCAGCAGTTCACCATACATATGATCTTAACTCTATATTTTATTATATATCCTTTAAAAGGTTGAAGAAATTCCCTTCCATACATAGTTTTGGAATGTTTTATCATTGAGAGATATTGGATCTTGTCAAATGTTTTATGTCTGTTGAGGTCATCATCTTGTTTTTGTTCTTCGTTGATTATACCATATCATTAATATGGTATACCACACTGATTTTTTTTAAAAGAACCCACCTTGTATTCCTGGTCTCTCATGGTTCAATTTGGTTTCATATTGCCTTCATACTGTGTTCCTGCCTTGTAAACTATGTTCTGATTTTCTTCAACATATATGTATGCTGTTTCCTGTCTTAATATTTCTCATTTCCTGCTGTTAATTTCCTTTGCCCGGCTTTCCACTTTGTGAATGCTTATTAATCCTTGTATCCCAATCAGGCCTTTGGTGTCATTTCCCTTTCACTTCATACATTCATCCATACATTGATTACTCAATACCTCTGTTAGAGAAGGTGTGGATTTTTTTTTGCAGTTAATAGCATTCTTCCATTGTTCTATTTAAGAACGTTGCTAAAAAAGAAACACCTCCATCACGGTGCATGTCTTTAATGCCAGCACTCAGGATTTGGAGGCAGAGGAATTGTGAGATCAATGTCAACCTCTGTTATATAATGAGTTTCTGGCTAGTCTGGGCTACATAGTGAGACCTTGTATGTCAAAGTTAACATTTCTAAAATATATGTATGAATTTATTGTGGTAGTGGGTTTTTTTATTGAGAGGCTGCTTTTGTGAGGAAGGTCTCACTATGTAGCCCAGATTTATTTTTATTTTTTTAAAGTTTTTGTTTGTTTATTTGAGAGTGACAGACAGACAGACAAAGAGGCAAATAGATAAAGAGAGAGAGAATGAGCATGCCAAGGCCTCCAGCCACTGTAAACGAACTCCAGATGCATGTGCCACCTTGTGCGTCTGGCTTACATGGGTCCTGGGGAATTGAGCCTCAAACCAGGGTCCTCAGGCTTCACAGGCAAGCGCTTAACCAATAAGCCATCTCTCCAGCCCACACTTTATTTTTTTATTTTTAAAATTTTTTTTGCTCATTTTCATTTATTTATTTGAGAGTGACAGACAGAAAGAGGCAGAGACAGAGAGAGAGAGAGAGAGAAAGAGAGAGAGCGAGAGAGCGCCAGGGCCTCTAGCCAGTGCAAACGAACTCCAGACGCGTGCGCCCCCTTTTGCATCTGGCTAATGTGGGTCCTGGGGAACCGAGCCTCGGACAGAGGTCCTTAGGCTCCACAGGCAAGCGCTTAACCGCTAAGCCATCTCTCCAGCCCCAAGACTTTATTTTTATTTGTTTGAGTCAGTTATAGTTTTTATAATGACACCTAGTATAGTGTGTGGCACACAATTATTGTTCTACTCATTTTGTTCAATTAATCCTGCTTCTCACCCTTATGAATTTCTATATAATTTGTCTCTGCACTTCTTTTATGTTGTACAATATTTTTGTATGTGTTCCATGTTCTCTAGTAAGATTATGCCCATTAATTGACTGACTTCCCAAGTTTTGTTTTCATTATTTGCTGTATTATTATTATTAGTATTATTATTGCTAATTTCAGATAAGGTTTGTTATGTATGTAGCTTGGACTAGCCTGGTACTTACTATGTAGCCCAGATTGTCCTCAAAGTTGTGGTGATTCTCCTGTCTCTGCATTCTGAGTGTGACAGGCATGTGCCAACACATCTAGCTTTATTACAACATTTTAAAAAATGTAAAATGTATTAGAAAGTAAAAATAACTCATTATTTCATAAGCAGAGATATTAAAATTTAACAATCTGGAAATAAGCTATAGTTTTATATATTCTTATATTGTACCATTGTATATGTTTGTTTAAAGTAGTTGGATACTTTAAGATATATAGGTTAGGGGCTGGGGAGGTGGTTCAGTGGTTAAAGACACTTGCTTGCAAAACCTGCAGCCAGGATTCAATTCCCCAACCACATACATAAAGCAAGACAAAAAAGTGACACAAGTGGTTGGCATTCATTTGCAGTGACAAGAGACTCTGGCACACCCATACACACATGCAAATCAATCAGCGCACAAAAATTTGAAATTTATAAATGCTCATGAAATTAATTAGTAAGTGTGGCCTGAAAAATAGTAAAATTAAAATACTATTGAAAATCATAGTGATGATAGTATTTTGGTGATTAATATGTTACTTTATCAAATTAAATTCTATTTTTTGAGAGTGGCTCTCACTCTATATTGCAGCCTGACTTCAGGCCCAAGGTGATCTTCCTGTCTCAGCTTTCTGAGGGCTAGATTTACAGATGGCAGACACTAAGCCTTGCTGGTTTACAAATCTTGCAAGTCACATTGTAGAGGAAGTTCAGGAAAGATTATGAGAGAAATACATAGTTTGAGATTAGTTTTAGGATTTTTCTATTTGTGATTTTACATGTCTTGGTCTAATTTTCTGTTTTCATTACAGACTGCTGTCCTTCATTTGCCATGAGCACAATCAAGTTCATTGATCTACCATCTCTGTTGCAACATTTTATCATCCTTAGATCAGAGCTTATAGGTGCTCACAAACAACAGCTCTTCATGTTTATTGCTTTTCCTTCTCCAGCCTTATCAGTTAATAACAGTTTCTCACATTTACCTATGGAATTGTGCTGTCATAAATGACTGGCTCAAGGTTTATTTGGTTTATCCAGATAGAAATTAGGGGAAAAGCAAAGGAGAAACTTCTTTAGTGTTGACAGCCCAGATTTGCATAGGTTTACAGGTAGGGTTTTCAACACAGAGGCTTCTAGCTGTATGGCTGCAAGTTCTCAAAGCTGAAGCTTATTGCTATGGGTGTTCAAGGTAGAGGTTTATTGCCCAGGGCTTATAGAACTGTTGTATTTTGAATGTAGTCTCCCCCATAGTCTCTTGTGTTTGTCATTAAGCCTTGTACTCAGTCCCAGTTTGAGGAGCCTTTGGGAGGTGGAGCCTTGCTGTAGGGTATGTGTCACTGGAGATGAGCCTTTAAATTTATTACTCCAGCTTCACTGGTGGCTCACTCTTGCTGCTACCTCCCAGCTAATGTGATAAGACATGATGTCCAATGTCATAGCTCCACACTGCTGGGATGGACCTCCAAACCAGACACCATTTATGGGAAGGAAGGGATTTATTTCAGGCTTACAGATCCAAAGAAAGCCCTATAATGGTGAAAGAGGATGGCCCCCTTTCAGAGATCCAAGTAGAGAAGAAACCACCGCCAGCACCAAGTAAACAGCAGGGAACCCCAGGCAGAGCTCAAGCTCTCTGCATACCTTAGGCTGGAATTCAGATCCACCCCCAGTAACACCTTAGGGATGGAACCTACGAACTGCCCATAGTGACAGCTGGGTGGCTCGATATCCAGTTTACAAGCTTTAATAAACTCCAGAGTGTACTGGGAGACATAAATTAAAACTACTGCACCCAAAGTCTGTTCAGGCATACATTCTCCAGCAGGATGAAATTTCCTTTTGAGACCATGAGCCAAAATAAACTCTCTACTTCCATATGACGCTTTTGATCAGGTGTTTTATCCCAGTAATGAGAAGGTAACTGCAAGAACCAATACCAGTATCCAGAGTTGCCTCTTTTGGGCTTGGGTCCTTAACTCTTGACAGCTCTCTGAATTTCTATTAGAGATAATGGCTTACAGTTGTTATAGCCTCTGCTACTGTCTTTGTTTCTTCACAGCCATTTGTCTTCCCCAGTCTCAGCTTCTCTGCCTCATCCTAGTGGCTCTCTCTCACTTTTGGAATTCTTCCATTTTGTTTCCCTTGGTCTTCTCTGGGGTACTCATCAGGTGACTTCTAGTAGTACAGCTCTGAGACTTGAAGCAACTAGCTTAACTTGCTTTGCCTATGATGTAGGCAAAGGGGTATATATACTTTTTTATTTCAAATTTTTATTAAGAACTTCCATGATTATAAAAAATATCCCGTGGTAATGCCCTCCCCCACTTTCCCCTTTGAAACTCCGTTCTCCATCATATCCCCTCCCCATCTCAATCAGTCTCTTTTGTTTTGATGTCATGATCTTTTCCTCCTCTTATGATGATCTTGCGTAGGTAGTGTCTGGCACTGTGAGGTCATGGATATCCAGACCATTTTGTGTCTGGGGGGAACATTTTATAAGGAGTCCTCCCCTTCCTTTGGCTCTTACATTCTTTCTGCCACCTCTTCCACATTAGACCCTGAGCCTTGGAAGGTGTGATGGAGATGTTATAGTACTGAGCACTCCGGTCACTTCTTTCTAGCACCATAATGCCTTCTGAGTCATCCCAAGGTCACTGCCATCTGAAAAGAGAAGATTCTCTACCAAAAGTGAGAATAGCATTAATATAAGGGTTTGAACATTAAGTGAAGTGTTTACTGGGCAGTTTGATAAACATAGTGCATACATTTAGCCAGATAGCAGCAGACATTACACCCCTAGGGCTCATGACTACCCCTGTTTTAAGTTTTCAGTATCAGGGATGTATTCCCTCCCATGGAGCGGGCCTCCAGTCCAATTAGAGGGTAGTTGGTTTCCACCATGACAGATGTGCCACTATTGCACCCGTTGGCTCATTTGGCCTGGCTGGCCAAATATAAGGCTTGCGGTGTCCACTGTTGAGTATCTTCACTGGTGATTTATCTCTCTCCTATTGAACTGCATGCAGGATTTCTCAGTGGCCTTGCAGCCCAAGTATGTATTTTTTAAAATATTTTAAGTATTTTAAAAATATTTTATTATTTATTTACTTGGGCTGGAGGAGAGGGAGAGAGAGAGGGGGAGAGAGAGAGAGAATGGGCACCAGGGCCTCCAGTTGTTGCAGATGAACCCCAGATGCATGTACTGTTTTGTGCATCTGGCTTATATGCGTCCTGGAAAATCAAACCAGGATCCTTTGGCTTTGCAGGCAAGTGCTTTAACCACTAATTCATCTCTTCATCACCCCAAAGTGTGTATATATATGTAGATATAGATATAGATATAGATATAGGTATAGATATAGATATTTTACTTTTATTTACTTGAGAGAAAGAGAAAGAGAGAGAGAGAGAATGGGCATGCCAGAGCCTCAAGACATTGTAAATGAACTCCAGATGCATGCACCACTTTGTACATCTGGCTTATGTGGGTCCTGGAAAATCAAACCAGGATCCTTTGGCTTTGCAAGCAAGCGCCTTAACTGCTAAGCCATCTCTCCAGGCCCAAAGTGATATTTTTAAAAGTATTTGTTAGAGCCTAACTGAGGTCTGCTTTAGGGATATATGCAGGAGAAACCTTGACCCTAGCCCAACATGACTAAAACCAGACTTTTGTTTTGTTTTGTTTTGTTTTTTCAAGGTAGGGTCTCGCTCTAGCCCAGGCTGACCTGGAATTCGCTATGTAGTCTCAGGGTGGCCTTGAACTCATGGCAATCCTCCTACCTCTGCCTCCCAAGTGCTGGGATTAAAGGCGTGTGGCACCACGACCGGCTAACAGATTTCTTTTATAGTTAGGAAATAGATATAGCATGCTTGTGGTCTGATTGTAATTCCACCAATGACAACATGGCTTACAATTCCACCAATCATATGCCTCACATAAAGACCAATCAGTAGAAGCCTCATATAGGAAACTATCAGAAACATTTTGCTGCATCACTGGGGATGTGCTCCTGGTAGGTTCTAAGTGAGAATAGCTACAAGGTGAGCCAGCATCATTTAAAGTACATTCAGGCTTACCCTGTATAGAGTGAGTGGAATCTTTCAGCTGCTGAAGTTGCCTGGAGTGTTTGAGTGGAGCAAGGCCTCCTGAAGCAAGAGTTGTGAGTTCAGAGTGTTCCCCGGATTGTTGTTTAATTTTCTCAAGGTGTCTGTGAAAGGTGCAGAGAAGTCATCCCTTGGTGCCAAAAGAGGCTCCTTGATTGACACATTTACCTGCTCAGGGCAGACAAGCACAAAGAAAGATCTGTCAGCTGTCCTACATCTCTGACTGGCCTACTGTTAGCTTTTTCCCATTTGAATTATCAAAAGGTGATTAAAGACCTAGCAAAATTCTTATTTTTATTTAACAATGTTTAATCCCAACCCAAATACCATAGGATAATTGGGTTCCTCTCATCTGTCTCATTGGTTCCTTAAAAGTCTTCTTATTTGGCAAAGAAGAGCAAAGTACAATGAATATATGTATGACAATGTCATAGTGAAGCACATTACTTTGTATGCTAACTATAAAAATTATAAAAATATTGAAATTAACAATTAAAAATTTTCTTCACTGTAATCTAATGATGATTTTTCTCTTTCAATTTCTTTTACAAATTAATTTCTTCATGATTTATTATTATTCTTAACAACATGTTTTGTATGGATACATATGTGTTGGTATCCACTTTTCCCTTGTTTCTGCCCCCATGCCACTGGGACTCTCCTCAGTGGAGTTGCAGGTATTCCCTATGGGGTTGTGGGTTATGTGTTCTGGGAGGAGGAGTTAGTTGTTTTTTGGGGGGAGGGAATGCCTCTGCGCATGATGTCTCAATCTATGGCTCTTACTGCCACCTCTTCTGCATTCCTGAGCCATGGTGGGTGAATTTTAAATCTACCTCAGTGATGAGCTCTTATGAGCTTCTGGATCTCTGCTTTAGTAGGTGTTGAGTATCCTCAGGGTCTGTCTCCTTAACCCTGGCACTGATGATCAGGTTCAGCATGGAAGCAGCACTCTTGCTGATCTCCCCAATTCCTATGGTTTCAACTGTGGCTTGGCTGAAGTGCAAGGGGTAGTTTATTTCTTCTGGTCTTGCTATCTTGCGAAAAAGAACAGATTCTCCAATGAAGAGTGAAGTCAGCATAGTTTATATGGGATAAGCATTATTAATTTAGGAAGAATTTGGTGTGTGTAACCCCTCCTTTAGCCAAGGACTAGTGAGAGTTTGACACTGGAGAGCATAATCTTTGCCTCCATAGGGTCCTGTCTGGTCCCCAATTCCAGATATGGGCTCCTTTACACTGAGCATATCTCTTGGCCAATGAGAAAGTTATTGGTTACCCACCCAGGCTATGTGCCACTATTGGACTGGCGTTGTACATCCTGCCAGCGTGTTTGCTTCTGAGTAGCATAGATCTCTGGCTGCTCAGACCATTGTTGGCCACTTTTCCTAGTAGCTCATGTGGCACTTTCCAGCACTACACGGGCTGTCTGGGGACTTCTGGATTCCAGCCAGATCTCTCCATGCCCTGTGTTGGCAGCATATGGTGTCTTCAGTAATAGTCTTTAACTTTTGCCTCAGGCAGGTTGTTCTGGGGACCTTGTAGGTCTCTCTGATCAACAGCTCATTGTGAGTAGCAACTCATTTCTGATACTGAGAATTACAGGCTAGAGACAAAAATATTTTAGCTTTATCCCACACTCCAGGGCCCTTCTTTTCAGTTGCCCTACCAGTTGAGAGTTATATCTTTTAGTCTATCTTCATGGATAAAGGTTTCTATGGAACCAGTTCATTTTGGATTTAGTTTTGTGTTTGTTTTTCCCCACCCTCCCTTTCCCCTCATTACAAACCCTTCCATCCCTATTGTCTGGGCTTTGAGTTGCCTATCAGTTATATCAAAAACTTGAGCTGGTCCAAGTTAGGAACCACAGATAAGTGACACCATGTGGCATTTGTCTTTCTGTGATTGTGTGAGTTTGCTGAGTATGATCTGTTCCAAGTATGTCTACTTCTCTACAAATTTCATTGTATCATTGTTTCTTACTGCTGAGTAGAATTCCATTGTATAAATTTGCCACAACTTTATTATACATTCATCCAATATGTGTACCTGGGTTGATTCCAGTTCTTGGCTATAATGTACTGAGCAGCTCTGAACATGGTTGAGCAAATATCTCTATAGCGATGCATGGAGCATATAGGAGAAATGCCCATTAAGGGAATTACTGGGTCTGTTGGTAGCTCTATGTTCATCCTTTTCAGGACTCTCCGTATTGATTTCCATGGTGGTTGTACAAGTTTACATTCCCACCAACAGTGGATGAGGGTTCCTCTTTCCCCACATCCTTGACAAAATTTGTTGTTTTTAGATTATTTCAAAAAATTTTGATCTATTTGCAAGCAGGGAGCATTAATGTGTATATGTGTGTGGAGAGAGAGAGAGAGAGAGAGAGAGAGAGAAGAGAGAGAGAGAGAGAGAAAGGTAGAGAGAAAGGGAGAGAGAAAGGGAGAGAGTGAGAATGCCAGGGCTTCTAGCCACTGCAAACCAACTCTAGATGCATGTGCCACTTTGTGTATCTGGATTTATGTGGATACTGCAGAATGAAACTCAGGTCATTAGGTTTTGCAAGCAAGTGCCTTAACTGCTGAGCCATCTCTCCAGCTCTTAGTTATTATAAATACTTGTTTGTAAACACTTCTGTGAACGTTAGTAAGAGTAGAGTAATATCTATGAGATCTATTTTTGTAGCAGAATCAGGAACTTTGTAAACATTTGAAGAGTAGAATTGTATTTAAGAAAACTTAAATTATGACCTTAGAACTTTAACATTATTTAATAATATACTCATGCTATATACATGTTTAACTTGCAAATATATCTCAATCAGAATGTTAATAACATTTATGTAACCATTTTAATTTATTGATACATATACATTTTATATCTCTATTCAGGACCAGACCTCTTGGTTGGAAGGCAGTGGCTTTTGCCCTTTTAATGCTACTAAGAGACAAAGGAAATTTGGTCTGCATCTTAATGACCTCCAAGTCTAATCTCTGTCTATACATCTGTCATTACTCTTTTGAAATGTGGAGAGAGAGAACCCAAAGTTCCTTTTGGGAGATGGACACTAGGTTCAAATCTGACTTTTTCAGGTTGAAGAAAAGATATTTAATTGGGGGGGGTCTCTATTCTTGTTGACTTTTTCCCTTTTCATTATTATTATTCTTTTCTTCTTCATCATGATTATCAACATATTTCATATGGATACATCATGTGTTTGTACCCAATTTTTCTTTGTTCCTTCCCTCATTCCATTGGGGATGCTCCTCAGTGGGGTTGCAAGTATTCCCTATAGGATTGTTATTTATTTGTTGTGGGAGCAGCAGTCAGTTATTTTGAGTGGCAGATAATTTCTCTGGGCATAATGTCTCAACCTGTGGCTCTTACAATCTTTCTGCCCCCTCTTTCTGATTTTGTTAATTTGAGACTTGTCTGTTTTTCACTTGATCAATTTGGCCAGGGGTTTATCAATTTTGTTTATTTTTTCAAAGAACCAGCTCTTTGTTTCATAATTTATTGTTTTCTTAGTTTCCACTTCATTAATTTATGCCCTGATCTTGATTATTTCTTTCTATCTGGAGCTCTTAGGATTGGATTCTTCTTGTTTTTTTCCAATGCCTTTAGGTGGATTACGTTATTAATTTGGGATCTCTCTGTCTTTGTTATTAAGTCATTTAGCACTATGTAATTTCCCCTTAGGACTGCCTTCTTTGTGTCCCATAAGTTTTGGTAAGTTGTATTTTCATTATCATTCAATTCTGGGAATTTTACAATTTTTTTCACAACCCTTTCATTGTTTAAAAGTCTGTTGTTCCATCTCCAGAAGTTGTTGTAGTACCTGATGTGTCTCTTGTTAATTTCTATTGTTAAGTCATTGTGATCTGATATGATGCAGGAAGTTACTTCAATTTTCCTGAATTTGTGGAGGCATGTTTTATGGCCTAATACATGTTCTATTTTGTAGAAGGTTCCATGGGCTGCTGAGAACAATGTGTATTCTGTAGAATTGTGGTAGAAAGTTCTGTAGATGCCCTTTAGGTCTAGTTGTTCTATGGTGTTTTTGAGCTCTATTATTTCCCTGTTGACTTTCTGCTTGGATGATCTGTTTATTGATGATAATGGAGTATTAAAGTCTCCAACTATGATGGTGTTGGTGTTTATTTCTGTTTCATTGTCAAATAGTTTTTGCTTTATAAACTGTGATGCACCTGTGTTTGGTGCATATAGATTTGTGATTGTGATGTCTTCATGTTGGATCATTCCTTTGATGAGTAAGAAATGGCCTTCTTTGTCCTTTTTGATTACTTTTTGTTTGAAGTCTATTTTATCAGATACTAATGTAGCCACGACTGCTTGTTTATTTCCATTTGCTTGTGATATCATTTTCCATCCTTTCACTGTGAGCAGGTGTCTCTCTTTAGTGTCGAGGTGGGTTTCTTGAAGAAAGCAATTAGAAAGGTCCATTTTTGATCCACCCTGTTAACCTTTGTCTTTTGATGGATGAGTTAAGACTGTTAAAAAATGTTTAATGTTATAATTGTGAGGTTCAGATTATTCCTTGTGATGATGGAGTGTTTTCTATGGTTTGGTGCTTTCTTGGGCTTTGTACTTTTTTGAGACTGCTCTAATTTTGGTTATTGTCACTTTCTTCTTGTAGGCTTTTGAGATTGGTTGTTTAACTCTTCTGTGTTGAGTATTCCCTGAAATACTCTCTGTAATTTTGGCTTTGTGTTCATATACTCATAGAGTTGACTTTTTCATGGAAAGTTTTTCTTTTACCGTCTATTATAAGTGATACTTGTGCTGCCTAGAGTAGCTTGGGTTGGAAGCTGTAGTTTTTTAGACTTTGAAGTGTTCCACTCTAGGCCCTTCTGGCTTTCAGGGTTGCCATTGAGAAATCTGAGGTAATTCTGATGGCATTGCCTTTGTATGTAGTGAGTTGTTTCTTTCTTGCTGCTTTTAGCACTCTGTCTTTGATTTCATTGTCGAGTTTTAACTATGATATGTCTTGGAGAGTTTCTTCTTTGGTCCTGTCTGTTTGATGTTCTGTGGGCTTCTTGTATCTGTATAGACCTCTCTTTTGAGAGATTGGGAAACTTTTCTTCAATAATTTTGTTGAATATGTTCCCTATGCTTCTCGCCTGGGTTTTCTCTCCTTTTGGTGTACCCAAGATCTGGATATTTGGTCATTTAGGATATCCCACAGTTCTCTCATGTTCTGTTCACATGAGTTTTGAACTTAGCAAAGTTTTTGGCCTCCTGATCAATTTCTTCTGTCTTATCGTCCAGCTCAGAGGTTCTGTCTTCCACATGAGTAACTCTGTTAGTGAGTGGTTCCAGAGAGGTTTGTCAAAGCTTTATTTGATTTTTGTTTTTGTTGTGTTATTTTGCATTGTGTCCATTTCTCTTCTGAGGTATGATTTCAGTTTGAGGTTTGATTATCTTGATACTTTCTGGAATTCATTCTTGCATTTGATCAAGTCTTCATTAATCTTAATCAGCTGGTAATTTAGATCTTACATTTGTAGACTTACCTTCAATTCATTTACATCTCTTTTGAGACTTTTAAAGTTTTCTTCAATTAAGCTAAGCCTAGTGGCAAAAGCCGAGTGCTCTAAGAGACTATTCTGCTCAAATTCATTTTTGCAATTGTTGGTTTTTTGATTGCTTGTTTCCAGTTCATCAGTTCTTTTGATCTACATCTCATTGATTATTGTGTTTTCATTTTGGGATTCAATGTATGTTGATTTCTCTATGATTTCTTTGGAGGCTTCCATTGTGGGACTAGGCATCCTTGCTGAAGATCTCTCAGTTTTCTAGATTTTGTTTTTATTTTTTTCTTTTCTTTGCCTTGTGTTCTACTCATCTTGGGGAAAAGATTTCTTCTATTGAGGGGCAAGCAAGTATTTGTCCTTGTAGAATCTTCGGTGAGTATTATTTTTTTTAAATGTGAACTGGATTGGTGTATGATGGGGCTATAACCACAGATGTGTAGATGCATAGATTGTGGAGATTGCAGGTTCATCAAAGGTACCTGGGGAACTTGGAGGTGGGGAACTGGGAGCTCTCACCTACTCAGTCCACTTCCACATACACTTCAGCACATGGGGATCAGGGGTTGGGGAACCAGGATCCGGGAAGCTGGAGACCCAGGGTCAAGAGGCCAGCTCCTACAGTGGCCTTTGTACCTTCTAGCTCAGGGGACTAGGGATTTGGGTACCCATGGGCCAATTAATCAAGAAACCCAGCAAAAGAGCATAAGGCCTGCTTCCATAGTCCACATGCATGGAAAAGGCCTCCCCAAAGCAACAGCAGGGGTACTGGGACCAGGAAGCTGGGAGGTGGGGAAGAAACTGGGAGCTCTGGACTATTCACTCAGTGCATGCACCCTCTGGAGCAGGGGATCTGGGAGTTGGGGACCAGGGGTTCTTCAATCAGGAAGGCAGAAAAAAGGGCCTGCTTCCACAGAAAGCTTGCAGGGTCCAGGTAGCCACAAGCCAGTGGCAAGGAGACCAGGACCAGGGAAGTGGGGGGCGGGACAAGGAGCTCTGGCCTGCTTACTCAGCATGCACCTTCTGAATTAGGGGATCCATGAATTGGGGACCCAAAGGCCCTTCAATCAGGAAAGTGGAGCAAGGGTTCTGCTTCTGCAGAAAGCTTGTAGGGTCCATGCAGGTAAAACCAGCAGCAGGCAACTAACTGGGACTAGGGAACCAGGAGGAGGGGGAAACGGGTAGATCTGTCCTATTCACTCAGATCACACCCTCTGGAGTGGGAGATCCATGAATTGGGGACCCAGGGCCTTCTGTGCATGCATATTCAGGAGCAGGGGATCTGTGAGTTGGGAACCTGGGTTTTATTCAATCAGGAAGTGGACCAAAGGGGTCTTGATCGGAAGCAAGCTCACAGGGTCCAGGCAGCCACAAGCCAGCACTCTTTTGTAATTTTTAAGTTTTCTTTCTTTCTAAAGAAATTTTCCTTATGCCACTGTTTCACTGAGGAAAAAATATTTTATAAAATGCTCTAATCCAGGGCGTTGTGCATGCTAATTATCTAAGCATGTATTCTACCACTGAGGCACACTTGTAGCCACTATAGCATGATTTTATTTGCTTATTTTTGGATGCTAGAGGACCTCATAAATGTGCACACACAATTATTTTTAAGGGTTGTCTGGTAGTACATTGTTCAGATGAGCCATAATTTATCACACCATTCTTCTGTTATTAGTTTAAGTTACTATTTCATATAAATACAAAACCAGGTATAGTTGACTTAATATTATCTGCTTCCAGAGGAATTTAAACTCTTTTATTTTAGGATAGACCATGCAATGACTATATAATTTCCTGGTGGATTTTGGTTCAGTGTTGCACGTGTTTGCAACAATTCATAATAGATTCTTGATTGTGTCCTGGCTTTCTTAGGGAGACAGAAAGGAAATGTTTTCTTTTTCATATCAAGGAGAGAGGAAGCTAATATATCAGAAAAATTCCTTCCAGCTTAATAAATGAGTCTTAGAAATCATGGGTGCCTCCTGGGCAGCTGTACCACTGGAGACTCCCACATCGAGTTAAATTTTTACCTGTTTTAGCAAGAGTATTTCTAAGACCTTATGCCGTTGGTTAAGAAGTTTTGGCAATTAGAATTACAATGGAGGGCCTGTAACCATATTTTCCTTCAAAAAGAAGTATTTAAAGCCATATTATTATTATTGTAGACTTAGCTGTATACTATCTACTATATTCTGTTTATTTCATTGCCATGACTGCAGGCCAAAGGTTCTTTCAGGTCGTTACAGCTGCTCTGCTTTAATGTGGGAATGGTCATGTGAAACCTAGAGGAAATGGTGTGTTCTCTCCTTTCCATCTTTCTCTTTTTTGCTATTACTCTCTTTCTAGTGCTTTTGTGTTAGAATCTCATGAGTATTGCAGTTATCCTTGGAAGTCATTTTGACAGCTTGATGCAGTCTTCTCTTACTACATTAGACTCTCCTTTCTCATGTTATAGATGAATACTAATTCATCTTAGTACATTTTAGTAAAAGAGTACACTGTAATAACAGATCTATTGGTTGCCAGTGACAAGTTGGCCTTAACCTAATCTGAAAGATCACCAAATATTAAAGATAGAAAAATCATTTAACAATTCTGTTTTACTACATGTAGACATTGCTCACTTCCTTAGCAGACAAATTATAACAGTTTAGATGTTACAGGATTTTTTTTGGATTGAGAAAACAATTTAAAAGCATACTTTAATATTAAAAGTTACATATTTTCATTGTAAATTTGTATTGTAATAATGATGACATGTAGTATAATGGCTAATAAAATGTGACATAACATAGTGATGCATACTTGTAGCAGACCAAGTTATGCTTCCATAAAAATAAGATGTTTATCTATAATACCAATTTATAGTTAGCCTGTAGTTATCTGCATACATCATTCTTATGAGTAGGATGTGTGTGATTGGAATTTAAATTGCTTTGTACAATGTGGTTCCTTTTAAACAGTCAACTGTTATTGTTGATTATAACAAAATAGTTCTTTATTATAGACAATTTAAAAAATTAAAGCATAGACAATAAAATACAAATCACTTCTTATCCTACTACCTTGAATAAATAGTAATATTTTGGTATTTCCTTCATACTCCACGTACCTGCTACACATTGTACACAAACCTGCTGTTATTTAGAAATTTATGTCAGAGGAATGGGGATGTAGCTTAGTGACAGAATACTTGCTTAATATGTACAAGTCCATGGGTTCAGTCCCCACCACCAAAAACAGTTTATATATGAATTCATAAGATATGTATGTGGTAAGGAAACAGATTGTCATAGCAAGAGGCAGTAGAGTCAAGCATCAATTGGCTTCAAATTTTAATATGGCAAACATGATTATCAAATGTACAAAAGATATTTCATAAGTTGTAGCTTACAGAAGAATACCAACAAGAAATCTGGGAATCTCTTTCATGCTGGTAGAACTGGGACTCTAGATGATAAAAAAAACCCAGTGGTAGCTATGAAGGCTCTGAGCTCTAAGAAATAGAAGGAAAAAAAAATCAATAAAATGACAAGTGAAATTGGTAAGGGACAGGAAAAATGAACTTTTCTGAGTTTTGCCTGTGATGATTCAAAATATGCTCAACAAGGACATGGATACTTTGGATTGTTTTTTGTTTGAGACCTATTTCCTTAATTTCTGCCTTAATCTTTATTACTTTTTCCTGTGTACTGATTTTTGGTTTGCCTTCTTCTTCTTTTTCCAAGGCTTTAAGGTGGAAGCACAAGTAAACAATTTAGTGCTTCAGGAACAATCTCGTCAGCTCTGTCAGGAACTGTTCGCTCTCTAGCAGCACCATCCCTAAGTCCGTCCACAGCGACCCAGTCACAGAAAACCCCAAATAATTACAGCACCCCCCTCTAATTTCTTAATATAGGCACTTAGAGCTATAAATTTCCCTCTTAGGACTCCTTTCATTGGGTCCCAAAGGTTTTGGTATGTTGTATTGTCATCATCATTTGATTCTATGAACTTATTGATTTCCTTTTTGATTTATTCAATAACCCATTCATCATTCAATAGTGTACTGTTTAGTCTCCACGACTTTCTGTATGCTCTGAATTTTCTTGCTGCTTATTTGTAGTTTAATCCCATTGTGGTCAGATAGAGTACAAGGGATTATTTCAGTTTTCCTGTATTTGGTAAGATTTGTTTTGTGTCCTAATATATGGTCCATTTTAGAGAATGTTCCATGTGTTGCTGCATAAATGTATATTCTGCCGCATTTGGATGCAATATTCTGTAGATATCTGTTAGGTCCATTTGTTCCATGACATAATTTAATCCATATGTATCTCTGTTTATCTTTTGTCAGGATGACCTGTCAATTGATGAGAGTGGGGTATTGAAGTCACCCACTAAATTGTGTTTGGTGTTATCTGTGACGTTAGGTCTAAAAATGTTTGACGAAATTGGGAGCTCCCATGTTAGGTGCATATACTTTTAGGATTGTAATGTCCTCCTGTTGGAGTGTGCCTTTAATCAGTATAAAGTGACCTTCTTGGGCTGGAGAGATGGCTTAGCAGTTAAGGCGTTTGCCTGCAAAACTAAAGGATCCTGGTTCAATTTTCCAGGGCCCATGTAAGCCAGATGCACAAAAGGGTGCATGAATGAGGAGTTTGTTTGCATTGGGTAGAGGCCCTGGTACACGCATTCTCTCACCCCCGCCTCTTTCTCTCTCTCAAATAAATGAATAAATAAATAAATAATGTTTTTTAAAAGTTACTTTCTTTGTATTTCCTCCCTTATGTTGGTTTGAAGTCTATCCCATCAAATATTAGCATAGCAACCCCTGCTTGTTACCTAGGCCCATTTGTTTGAAATACTGTTTTCTATCCATTCATCCTAAGGCAGTATCTATCTTTTATTGAGAGATGAGTTTCCTGGAGACAACAAATGGCAGGATCCTGCCTTTTAATTCAGTCTGCAAGCCTGTGTCTTTTGGATGGGGGATTGAGGCCATTGATATTAAGCGTTATTATTTAAAGTTATGTGTTTATTCTGACCATTCTTCTTGTTTTGTAGTGCTTCCTGTTTCCCTTTACTCTCTTGTTTTAACTGTTATTTGAGTTTGGTTTATTTATTCCTGTTTCCTCATGTGTGTGCTTTGCTTTTTCTTCAGCATGAAGGATTCCTTTGAGTATTTTCTGTAGAGCTGGCCTAGTTGTCCTAAATTCCTTTAGCCTGTTTTTGTTGTGGAATGTCTTCATTTCTCCTTTAATTTGGGTAGATATCTTTGTGGGATAAAGTAATCTTGGTTGACAGCTCTTATCTTTCAGAACTTGGAATGCATCATTCCAAGCCCTTCTGGTTTTAAAAGTTTATGTTCAGTAATCTGCTGTTATCCTGATGGGCTTACCTTTATAGGTGACTTGATTTTTCTCTCTAATTGCTTTCAATATATTTTCTTTGATTTGCATGTTTATTAGTTTAATTATAACATGGCAAGGAGAGGTTCTTTACAGGTTTTGTCTGTTTGGTGTTCTGAAACCTTCCTGTATCTGCATTGGCATTTATTCTCAGTTTGGGGAAAATTTTCTTGTATGATTTTGTTGAAAACGCCTACTATGCTTCTGGATTGAAATTACTCTCCTTCTACTATACCCTGAATTCTCATGTTTGATCTTTTCATAGTGTCCCAAATATCTTGAAATTCCCATTCATACTTTCCTATTAGCTTGTCTGTCTCTTTGTTGGACTTTATTAGATCTGCCACCTGGTCTTCTAGTTTAGATATTGTGTTCTCTTCTTCATCCATTCTACTTGTGAGACTTTCCACAGAGTTTATTATTTGACTGACTGTATTTTTCAGAGCTATAATTTCTGCCTGGTTTTTCTTCGGAATTTCAGTTTCCTTATTTATGTCTTGTAATGGCCTCCTTGTTTCATTAATCTGGTTTCTTGTGTTCTCTTTTAATTCCTTCAGGAGTTTGTTTTCTTCTTTAATTCCTTTGTTTTTTTTTTCTTTGATTCCTTTGTTTTCTTCTTTGATACCATTCATTTCTTCTTTTATTTCTTTGAGTATAGAAAAAAATCATATGTTTGAAGTCTTTGTCAGGCAATTCATCTAAAACAGTCTCATTAGGGACCAATTCTGATGGATTTATAATTTGTGGTGGTATTGTATTATCTTGATTCTTTGTGTGCCTTGTATTATAATGTAGTGATTTTTGCATCCTGAGTTTATTTGATGCTTGGGTTTTCTAATTATCTGCAGCGCATTTAGACTTGAAATCTAACTTTATGTACCTTCAGAGTAGGAGTTTAAAGTGCCAAGTGTAGCTCTTGTACTCCAGTCCAACCTCAGAAGTAATCCTAGGTGTTGAGTTTGCCTGCTATTCAAAAATTCTAGTGGGCTGGGTGGAGCAATTTACTGGCAAATTCTAAAATTTAACTGAGAAATATACAGATTCAATGAAAACCAGCACAGACTATGCAAGTGTGAAGATTGAAACAAACAAATAACCTTATAAAGCCAATATCCCTAAGGGTGTGTGCTGGTCTACCCCCTTATTCCTGTCAGCTGGGGAGGTTGAGATTTCTGTTCTGTTCCAGGTCAGCTTGGGTCTGAATCAGACCCTGCCCCCAATAACAACAGAAGAAAATGACAAAGGCCCTATGAATCTGAATGCATCAAAGGCAAGAATAGCCAACCCCCAAATACAGCTTAATTGAGAATGTTAAAGCCAACCAAGAATATGTAACCCATAACCTCTCCTGACATAGAAAGAGAGAGATCAAAACTTCCAGTGCATGTCTATGTACCTATTTTTTTGTCAGTCTGCCTTATTACCTTTTGGGGTGGCTTCAAATCTCACCAATGCTGAGTGCCCACCTTGGTCCCTCTGTGTTGTGCTGTGAATCTGGTGTTTTGATCATCTGTGCTGGATGCCCTGCTGTTGTTGGCTGAATGTGTTCTTTGAGGGTTCGTGGTTCTGTTGGTTGGGGGATGGCAGCATGCAGGAAGCCTGGTGTTGTACTGGAATTACTCAGCTGGTTCTGCCTGTGTCCCCTTCAGCAGCTCCTCAGCTCATCTCTGCTGTCTGCCCTTCAGGTTTCTTGACTTTGCAAGTAGGCTGATAAGTTTGGAAAATCCCCTTGTTTGGTCTCTGCTCCTGCAGCTGTGAACCTGGCCATCCATGGATGTGTGCAGATCAGGTATGGGTCCAGAAGCACCTTGGTGGGAATCTGGCTGGTTTCCTCCTATCTCATAGATCTTAGCTTCTCCTGCTTCTCCACTGTGGCTGATAAAAACCTATACACCTTCACTTTTCAGAAGAACAGTGTGTTTTTCTGTGGTTTTGCTTAAATTTCTTGCTAGGCTGGATTGGTGTGATTCCTGTGTAGTAATCTTACGTGGAAGTCCTGTATTGTGATTTTTAAGGCTATGATATGCACCAATGTAAGGGTATACCATATTTTATTCAGCCTTTTCTTCTAATATTTTTATTGCTTTTTCTCTAGGGCTGAGGATTTAACCCAGCACATTGCACATGCTAGACAGTCTTTCTGTCATTCACTGAGTTACATACCCAGCCTTTTATTATTTTAAATATTCCTGAAATAAATGCATGTGTGTGTGCATGATATACAATACACATTCTATCTCTGTTTGCTTTCAGAAATTAGTAGAGATTGAATTCTTCAAACAGTGGACATGGACAGTTTTAAGCATATAGATTGATAACTGATACTGCCAAATTGTTTTCCAGAAAATTTACCTTAGTCTGCATACCTGCAAATGTTGGATGAAGTACTTGATTCAAAATAATCTTCCAACACTGAATATCTTTAATTTTCTTTTGATATATGGTCTCACTTTTTATATCAGGCTGTCCTAAACTAACTAAATTAGACCAGGCTGGCTATAATACACAAAGCCATGTGTTCCATCCCAGCACTAAAAAAACAATAAACCTAAAAGAAAAAAAAAACAGAAAACATAACTAAACCGGAAGGATAAGTTATCACATATTAAACTTGACGTTTATTTTAAGTACAGTGAGGTTGAACATAATTTCATATGAGTGTTGGCATTGATATCTATTTGGTGCGAGAGAGAAAGAGAGAGAGAGAAAGGGAGTATGAATGGGTTTGTCAGGGACTCTTGCCTCTGCAAATGAACTCCAGACACATATGTTACTTTGTACATTTAGATTTATTTGCATACTGGGGAATTGAACCCAGGTCATCAGGCTTTATAAGCACACACTTTTAATCATTGAGCCATCTCTCCAGACCCACCTTTTTTGAGTCAGGTTCTCAGTTTAACACCAGATTACTGGTAACTCAGAGGGGCATAAGGCTGACCTTGAATTTGGGTAATCCTCCTACCTCAGCCTCCTGGGTGTTGGGACTAAAAGTATGTACCACCATATTTGGCCTAACTTTTATCTTTGTATCTTTTTTGCCATTGACCTAGGATTTAATCAATTATTTTTTGGTGTCATTTTAGTTAGCAAAATGTAGTCATTGTTTTTTGATAATTGATTTTTTTTCTCTGCATGTAGCTAAACCTAGAGAGCCATCATTGGTGATTTCTATCTTTACTTGACACTTTAAAATCCTTGCCCAGTTTAATACTATGTTTCTATTCACTAAAATATTTCTCATGTAAATCTTTTCCTTCCATCTGGATTTGATCTTAGAAGCTAAATGATGAGGTTTCATCATTTGTTTTTTTTTTTAATAAAAAGTTAATTCAACTTCCACTTAATATATATCATTGCATCTATTTTAAATGTCAAATTTATAATGTATAAACTTTATATGGGTTGAATTATAGTGCTGTTGTTAAGCTTCAATTTGATGTTTGATGTCATTACTCTGACTCAGTTGGTAAACCTGAAAAACGTTGTAGAATTTCTTATAGACAACTCAATATATAGTCTCTTTTTGTTGAAAGAAAGACAAAGAGAAAAAGTTGGGGGAAGAGAGAAAGACAATGGGTGCACCAGGGCTTTTCAGCCATTGTGAATGAACTCCAGATGTGTGCGCCCCCTTGTGCACATGTGAGACATTGCTTGCTTGCATTACTGTGTGTCTGGCAATGTAGGACCTAGCGAT
The DNA here is from genome assembly GCA_036346955.1 of Dipus sagitta. Lineage (NCBI taxonomy): Eukaryota > Metazoa > Chordata > Mammalia > Rodentia > Dipodidae > Dipus > Dipus sagitta. Next base: position 126,510,789 of record CM070776.1, read on the forward strand.
TTGAACATGTATTCTTAGGCTTCACAGGCAAGCACTTTAACTGCTAAACCATCTCTCTAGCCCTAGTCTCCTCCTTTTTAATAAAAACTTGTCCTTCCATGTCTCTTAACTGTTGCATAACTCCAAATGCATTCCTCTCTGAGCATTGCAGCTGTCCTTGCTTGCAGCATCTGCTTTGGTTTGCACCCTCGCTTCTTTCAGTACCTGTGCTGAAAATGACTTTTCTATTATTGGTTGTTGTGTCAGTGAGATCTAGATACCTGATGTTATTTCCGTCAGCTTTAAATCATTGTTTTCATTTTTGTCCATGTGTGTACATGTGTGTGTTACTCTTTTCTTTCCATAGTACTATGGTCCATATTTTATTTCATCATAAGATAACTGAGAAATTCTTTGGCTCACACATCTTCCTCTTTCAGTGAGTCTTCAGTGTTAGAAATTGTTTATGATCTTGTCCTGAATGAGAGCCCAACACTCTTCTAGAGAATACTGAGTCATGAATTCACCTGTCTTTGTAGAGTATATATGTTGGAAGTGGATGCCAGAGCCAAGGGGCTACCATTTTCCATCAGGCTTCAACATCAGAGTCTCTCATACTTCAAACACACTTTCCATTCTTGCATTGACAGACAGCTGTGGTGCCTCCTGTTTTCTTGTTCCTTTGTTTATAGTCCTAACAGTTTTTTGAAGATACAAAAATAGATAAAGAAGAATTCAATGAGAGATGCTAGCAACCAAATTTTATATTATGCAGCTATGCTCACATTTGAGTAATGGCAGTTAGCAAAAAGAAGCATAATATTTTCATTCTATGTAGGGCCTCGCTGTAGGCCAGGCTGACCTGGAATTCACTATGTCATCTTAGGCTACACTCAAGCTCATGACGATCTTCCTACTTCTGCCTCCCAAGTACTGGAAATAAAGGCATGCGCCAGTACACCTGAAAAAATTTTCTTTTTTGTACTAATTGTAGAAAATAAGAAAGCTGGTTCAGTTTCATGCATTATCCTATGCATAATTCTGAAACACATATAAGATGATTACAATGGTCTAATTTTCATTACAACATTTTGGATTTTAATGAGTGATATTTGTCTTTGATTATGTACTTTAATAAATTACTTATGACTTCTATAGATTTTATCATGTTGTAGAGTAGTCACACATTTCCAGTAATACTGGAAAGTGAGCAATTATTATTTTTTTAAAAACAATTTTTTTGTTTGTTTATTTATTTGAGAGTGACAGAGAGAAGGAGGCAGAGAGAGAGAGAGGGAGAGAGAATGGGCACGCCAGAGCTTCCAGCCTCTGTAAACGAGCTCCAGATGCGTGCACCCCCTTGTGCATCTGGGTAACGTGGGTCCTGGTGAATCGAGCCTCGAACCGGTGTCCTCAGGCTTCACAGGCAAGCGCTTAACCGCTAAGCCATCTCTCCAGCCCGAAAGTGAGCAATTAATTCATGTTTTGTTGAATCAGAAGTGCAGTTCATTTCATCTGAGTAGGATCTCCAACTCAGACAGGGCCTGTTTTTTTTTGGCGGGGGAAGGGGATAATAATCCCCATACCTGAGCTTGTGTCTGTTTTAACAAAGAATTGAGAAAGCAAATTGAGAAGGATGATTTTTGTAAATCATACATTTATTCTGTCCACATGGTCTAAAGGGCCAGGTGAAAATCCATGAAAAGGGATATTCTAAAAGAGAGGCTTTGCACTTTAAGAATCAAAAGGCTTACATCCCAGACCTATTTAGGGTCCTTCTCAAGTGGGGGTATGAGTAATTACTGTGGGATCATGAATGTACCAGTCAGTCTCTGGGGTGGGGCAATTCCTCTGGACACCCCTTCCTACCCATTGGCTCTTACAGGTCTTTCTGCCTCCTCTTCCACAATGTTCTTTGTGCCTATGAAGACTTAATATCTTACTTTTGGCGAAACTGGTTTAATTACTTTTCATCAATGTTTGTTTAATGTATTGATTAAAACACTGAAACATTAATAAGGGATAATCTCTTTAAGGGGTCAAGAAAGCTGGGTGTTATCTCAGATGAAACAATTCTGAATTGGTGAATGAGGAACAGCTGAGGGCTTTGTAATGCCCTTCAATTAATTATCGTTCCCAAAATTGGGACTTAAGTAATGTTTTTGTTCTCTTTCCTGTTGCACTAAACAATCTTGGGTATGTGTACTATTGGGAAATATATAATTTTTCTGACCTTGGTTTGTGGTTTGAACAGGACAAAATATTTGGAATGTGATACAGGGGTTATAATGGTGGAAAAGAAGAAAAATCACACAACTAAGTGCTTTGAAGTCAAATCTGAGTTGAGAACCCTGGTGTTATCAGTTATTGCTATATATATATTTTTAAAATCTTTGGCATGCCATTCAGTCTGTCCTTGTTTCATATGTATAATGAGGAACAGTAGCTACCTTGGTTTAGAGATAATCTATGGAAAATGAATGGAATTCTGATCTAGTATAGTGTGCATGTGATAGTTGCACCAGTCCTATTTAGATTGCTACAGCTAGGAATTTTGAGTTCTGATTTCACTTGATTTTTTTTCCATTAAATTATACTCTTTAGGCAGAAATTTCCTCCCTGCTTTACTCTGTCCTCCCCTCCCACACTCCCTCTTTCCTCCTTCTCTCTTTATCTATACCGTCTATTCCTTTATTGCTTTCTCACTGTATTGCTTAGGCTAGTCTAAAACTAGAGAGAAGCAGAAAAATCCTGTGGTTGTATCTCTATTAATGACAATGATATGTTCCAACAACATATTTCCTTATTAGAAGTCTAACCAGAGATAAAAATGTTATCAGAGTATAAATAGGATTTGTTTTTAAGAGAGATTGTGGTAATCTGTATCATTAAATTGTAAAAGACTAAAGAAGACTCATTTATCTTAGTTTAAGGTTTGGCAATTTGTACAACCCTCCCAATAAAAGCTTAATACTCTTTTGTATTTTGAATTTGTTCAAAGTGTAATTAGTATAATTAGTGTAGCATTAGTATAATTTCTGAAAGTCATTCTCTATACTTTAGCAGATATGCTAGCTAATGGGCCAGGCATCACCCTGGGCAGCAGTTGGAACCTATCAGTGGTGCTGAGGCTGCAGCTTGGGAGACAGCAAACTGATTTCCATTCCATCTCACTCACCTCCTCCCTTGCCCAGGCACATTGGTCATTGCAATAGTGCATACAGAACTTGGTGCAATAGTGATACAGAACATAATTTAGATGAGTTTATTTCAGATTACATATTAACATCTCTAACAGGATCTTAGCAGTTTTATAATGCATACCTGAAGGAAGTCAGGAAACAGCACACAGCAATCTGTCTACTACTGATTTACTGCCAATAATGCTTGATGTGATTTGTGATTATAAATGAAACAAAAGAAAAAATTAGTTGAGTAGCTATATGAGTGCTTATCCCTAAGAAAGATCATTCTTCCTGCACAGGAAAAAAAGACACAACAATTTCAATAATTTTTGCATGCATGTGTGTATATGCTTGTGTATGCATATTGATATATCTGCAGATGCATAGTTGGGCTAGACTTGCTGGCCTATGTTCCGTAGTGGTCTGCTTATCTCAACTACCATGCTTGGACTTTTTAAACCTGGGTTTATTCATCTTGCAAGGTGAGCCATCTCCTCAGCTTCAGTTTAAAATTTTTTGTAGGCATTCTCTCATTGACTCTGATAAATAACTGTTCTGAAATGTATTGTTTTTCCTGTTTTATTATTTTTGATATAAAAAATCACTATAAATGAAGTGGTTTTAAAAATATAAACTTAGTCTTTCATAGTTCTGGAGATCAGATGTCTGAAGTGATTATTATGAGATGAAAAGCAGGGTTTCAACAAAGCTCTGGAGGACAATTTCTTTCTTTTTCTAGTTTCTGGTGGCTGCTAGCACTCATACCCACATCACTGCAGTGTATGCCTCTCTCTTTGTGTCTGTGTAATTCCTCTCTGCCTTTTTCTTTATTCTTTGTGTAGAGACATGGTCTTAAAATGTAGTCCTGGATGCTTTTAAACTTCAGATCCACCTGTCTCAGAGGCCTTTGGCATGCTGGGTTTACAGGCACTTGCCACTGATTACTACCTTTTTCTTAAAATAATACCTCTGATGGTATTTAGGGACTACCTAGATGATCCAAGATATGTCCTTAGGACAAGATTCTTTTTTAAAATTTCTTTAACATATTTCATATTGGTCATCTTCCCATCAGGTTATACTTTTATGTTCCCTCTCCCTTGGCCTCATTCCACTGAGGGCCCTCTTCAGTGGGGTTATCAGTAATCACTGTGGGATCATACATCCAGCAGTCAATCTCTGGGTAGGGGGAAATGCCTTAGAGTACACCTTCCCACTCTTTGGCTCTCATACTCTTTTTACCTCCTTTTCTATAATCTTCCCTGATCAGAAAATACTTGAGAGATCTAGACCCATAAGTATGACAAGAAAAGAAATCTGTTTTCCTAGCACAAGATAAGTCATCTCTACTACAACTGCCAGGGCCAAGGAAACATTGTAGAAGAAGGGATAGATTAAATATGAGTGCTGCTCTCACTGTTACCTTGAGAACCTCCTCCAGGGAGGTGGAGGTAGACACTAAGGAGACTCAAAACTCATCAGAGGAGAAAATCAGAGGCTGCTAAAAACTCAATACTAATGGAGACCATTCTTGATCTTTCTTTCTATGCCAATTCTCTGATGTTATACAATATTTTCCACTAATATGAGTTTATACTACTAACCATATTTCCACAACTTCAGATTTTGTTTGTCCAACTCACACCTCACTTCTAAGGTGTTTATTTGACAAACTCCCATGATCTTTTTTTTCAGATAAAGTTGAACCTTTAATTATAGCACTCCTTCTAAAAGTAAAACAAATATCTTATCAGTAGCCACAACAACAAAAGTATATTTCAACTCCTACTCATTTCTTAAATAATGTCATTATTGATTCCCAAGATATTTCAAATTATACCTATTTTCTCTTCCCTATTTTCATAGCTTTAATTCACAGTACAATAATTTATCTCTGAAACAAGTGCATTATTTTTGAGTGCATAATATTATATGTTATCAGAATAATTAAGTAAACATAATACTGTGTTTAGGGTTTTTATAATTCTATGCAGCAACTTTAAACTCCCAGGGTGTTGAAGTTAAAATAACAAGAAATAAAATCCTAAGTGTAAAAGGAACAAAAATATATTTCATACTAAGAAGAGTGCCTTCGTTTGTATTCTTTCAGTTCACCCATTGGGTGTACACAGGAGGTAAGCCAGAATATTAAGAAACTTTTATTTCAAGTTCAGGTTTTGGTTACTAGTAATTCTATCATTTTATTAACTTATTCAGAATCCTTTGGTGGGAGGAAGAATGTAACTTTTCATATTATATAATTGTTGTTAATATTTTATTTTGCTAACTATTTATTATTAATAATGACAATCAGTTTTCTTTTCCTATTGTTCCTGTCTTCTTTCTCGATCCATGTTTATCAATACATATGTTAATACAATATATTAATATTCTGAATAGGAAAGCTCTTATATTGATAAATAAGTAGGTTTTATTCCTTGCATAGGGGAAGTTGAACATTACTGATGGGAGGTTGTTTTCTTTGTGAGGACAGCAACACATGGTAAGGCTAGACTATTGATGTTCTCTGTGATACAGGTGTATGCTCGTCATAGGTCTTAAGCCAATTAAGGATAACAAGATAGCATAAGCAAAGAATAATTCTATAATAAAATAAATAATTTAGTACTTATTTATGTACTGGTTCTCAACAAGGGTTAGGGAATTGCATCTTAGAATCCATTGGCTCCATCATTCAGCTACCAGGGTGAAACCACCCACTATAGTTACTCTAAAAGGCCGATAGTGCTAAATTTGAGAAAGTCCAGGTATTTTTTAACACACCATGTGATGTTATAATTTTTTAAAACTTATTTATCAAATAACCCTGTTTTGTTTTTTCAAGGTAAGGTTTCATTCTAGCCCAGGCTAACCTGGAATTCACTATGTAGTCTCAGGATTGCCTCAAACTCATGGCGATCCTCCTACCTCTGCCTCCTGAGTGTATTTGTGTATGCTTAAAATATTTTAGGATAGGAAGGAATAAAGGATAGATGGCAACTTTCTGGCTTGAACAACTGGCTAAGAAAATACTGATAACATTGTCTAAGATGAGAGAAGTAGCTGTGTATAAAAATATTTTCGATGTAGATTTAGACATGTACAATTTGAGGTTTCTTAAAGATAGTAAGAGGAAATTCTGAAGATAAGAACATAGTTATCTAAACCAAGCATGGAGGTGCATGTTTGAAGGCAAGGAGTATTCCAAGTTGAAGGCCAACTAACCTTGGCTATATAGTGAGATTCAGAGCAGCCTGAACTATATAGAAAGACCCTGTCTCAAATATATAAAATAAAAGAAGATAAATAAAAAAGCTATTTAGACATATTTTATGCTGTCATTTGTCAACATATAAATGTAATTTAATCCTGGAAATGGATGAAATATCTAGAAAGGTGTGTGTTTTAAGAGGGAAAGAGTACCTACCTTATGTGATACCCCTTGTCAACATCAACATTCATGATTCAGGTAAAGGAAAAGTCTAGCCAAGGAAACTAAGAAGTAATGAAGGAAGGTAATGAGATTCAAAAAGTTTTCCAGGCCAAGGGATGAAGTGATTTTAAGGTGAATGAAATGGTATTTATATGGTGACTGGTGATAGCTTTGGTGGATGATAGAATGAATAGTAACTTAGTTGTAGGTTGAGAGGTTCATGGTAAGAAATTTAGCTGTGTTGTGGTTTTGTGTTAACTTGGCTATGAAGGAAGGAGAAATGGAAAGAAATGGAAATGGACATGGGATCAGCATATGGAATTTTGCTTTTCAAGTTCAATCATGATTGCTCAGTGATTTTTTTTTTGACATGCAGGAGATGGAACCCATGGCTTTGTGCATGCTAGCCAAACACTACCAGTAGTCCACATCACTCAAACTGGTATTTTTAAAGATAAATGCCATATTTGAATTTTAAGAGATTTTGAATTATATTTTGTAATATGATTTTGGAGTACATTTTCTTAATGAACATACTTTCTGTGAATATATTGCTAAATGATTTTGCCTTCAAGATACTGGTGGAATATATTTTATAATATTCTCAATAATTGCTTAAATTCTGAGTGAAAATAGTTCAGATTACTATAGATATAGTTGCATGTTTGCTAAACACTATTTTTATTTTTCAGATCTTTCCAGAAATCGATTTACAGAAATTCCTTCTGATGTTTGGCTATTTGCACCACTTGAAACATTAAACTTATATCATAATTGCATCAAAGCCATCCCTGAAGCCATTAAAAACCTACAGATGTTAACATACCTTAACATTAGGTAAGAAAACATTCTTTAAAATAATTTTTTTTTGTTTTTGTTTTTTGTTTTTTCGAGGTAGGGCCTCACTCTAGCCCAGGCTGACCTGGAATTCACTATGTAGTCTCAAGGTGGCCTCGAACTCATGGTGATCCTCCTACCTCTGCCTCCCAAGTGCTGGTATTAAGGGTGTGCGCCACCATGCCCTGCTAAATTTTGTTGTTTTTCTTTTTAATGGTAAAATCCCTTTTAGCAGTATGTGTGTGTGTGTGTGTGTGTGTGTGTGTATGGGTGTACCAGAGTATCTTTCCATTGCAAATAAATGTCTGTCAGGCTTTACATGGGTGGCTGGGGAATTGAATCCAGGATGATGGGATGTGTAAAGAAGTGTCTTTCACCCCTGAACCATCTGCCTAACCCCACCCCTGTATACTTAATGAGTGCTTGCTATGTATGAGGCAGTTCTTACAAGTGTTTTACCCATATTATCTTATTTAATCTTTCAAGGTCAATCTAAATAGGTGCTATTATTATCTCTGCATTACAGATGAGGAAACTGGGCTTAGCTTTTTAAACAAATTCATACATAGAGTTGTCCCTTGTTGTGTGGGGGAGATTGGTGCTCCTCACAGATACTAAAGTCCACCATAGTTTAATTACCTTATGTAAAATGGCAGTGTTTGCAAATAACCAGTATTCATTCTCCCCTGTTTCATATATCTCTAAGTTACTTATCATACCTATTACAATGCAAGTGCAATGTAAATAGCTGTTATACTACAGTGTTTAGCTAATAATGACAAGAAAAATGTCTGTACATCTTTAATATAGCTGTGTTACTTTTCTCAGTATTATCCATTTGTGATTGGTTGAATCCACTGAAGTAGAACACAGAGATATGAGGGGCCACTGTATGTATAACAAGTGATTTTAATAATAACACTCTCAGCTCTTACCCTATATTTCTAAAAGATTGAACACTCAATGTGTATAAGAACATTGTCCTTCCAAAAGAGTGACATTAAAGGGAAATTTACATATTGTGACTTTACTTTAGAATTATTTTCTTCCCTCTCCTTTTTTTTTTTTTTGTTTTTTGAGGTAGGTAACACTCATACAAACACATGCATGCACTCTGTGTGTGTGTGTGTATGTGTGTGTTTCTCTCTGTTTCACATACAGATAAAAGTTGACTCATGATCTTTTGAACAGTTACAAACTGTTTAAATAGTCACTAACTTTTCTTGTTTTTTTTTAAAAACATGTTGATAGGGTTTAGGTTAGGGTTCATCAGAGTGCCTTCTGGGTTCAATCCCCAGCAACTTAAATAAATAGATAGGTGTGTAGGCAGGTTGGTAGATACAGAGATAGATAGTTAGATACATAGATAAAGCTAATTAATCAAAACTATGTAGTAAAAAAGCAATGATGAATGACTTAATCATTTAGTATAAAGAGACTAGATTCTGGAGAATCATGCATGTTAAGGGAAGAAAATAAGTCAATTTTGAAAAAATATTTTTTTGGCTTAAGTTATAATTATAATGAATTTGCTCTTATTTTCCAATTTATCATTCTACTTTGTTGAAAAATGTCTTGGTAAATGTTTAAGATGCTATTTCAACTCTTTTCTTTTATGCTACTCCTATTTTCTGCCAAATATTGCAAAAAGATCCTTGTGTGTTCTAGTGTCAAGGGACCCAGAGAGCATTTTCCCATGTAACCTGTTTAACTCTGATAGTGTTCAAAGATTGTGATAGGACTGCAGCATATTTGACATTCTAGCAGCCTTGTCAGGATTACTAGTTGTGGGGCATTGTCTTTTTTTTTTTTCTCTAAGTCTATTTGGGCCATGTAATTAAAGCCAAAATTTCAGGATGTCCTTCACAGGGTCCAAATGGAGTAAAGGGTCTTAAGTATCTCCAACACATTGCTTGAACAGTAGTGAGTTCTTGTTCCTGTGTACCCTGCACACAATTCTAGGGGCCAATTTGTAAATGCCACTTTGAAAGATAGCAAGAATAAACCAGGCGTGGTAGTGCAAGCCTATAATCCCAGCACTGGGAGGCAGAGGAAGGAGAATCACTGCAAGTTCAAGGTTACCCTGAGACTCCATAGTGAATTCCAGGTCAGCCTGGGCTAGAATGAGACCCTACCTCAAAAAACCAAAAAGAAAAAAAAAGGAAAGATAGCAAGCATAATCACTTATTTCTTATCAGTGTCTGTTATTATGTAAATGAATTAATATCCTCTCTATTTTTAAAGAATATTTTTGTTTATGTGTTTACTTATTAGAGAGAAAGAAAATGCACGAGTGTGTATGTGTGTACACGCGCACTCATGTGCATGCCAGGGCCTCCTGCCACTGTGTATGAAATCTAGACTCACGCACCACTTTGCATGTCTAGCTTTACGTGGGATGTGGAGAATTGTATCCAGGTTGGCAGGCTTTGCAAGAAAACACAATTATAAGAGCTGAGGCTTCTCTCTAGCCACACTCCCCACTGCCTCTCTCTATATTTTTTCTTTTTTCTTTTTTTTCCTTTCTTTTCTTTTTTTTCTTCTTTTTCTTTTTTTTTTTTCCTCTCTCTTTTTTTTTTTTTTTTTCGAGGTAGGGTCTCACTCTAGTCCAGGCTGACCTGGAATTCACGATGTATTCTCAGGGTGGCCTCGAACTCACGGTGATCCTCCTACCTCTGCCTCCCGAGTGCTGGGATTAAAGGCGTGCGCCACCACGCCCAGCTCTGCCTCTCTATATTTTGATAGCGTGATCATTTGAGTCAGTAAGTTTGCAGTACTTAAATTTGACCTTAGGACTTTGAGAGTAAGGATATAAATGCCAGATTGTTGGGGTTTGAATCCTGGCCCTCCTGCTTACCAGCCATGTAACTTTGACCAGTCTCCTTAACTTCTGTGATTATTATCTTATCTTAAAATGGGGATCATAACAGTGTCTAAAACATTTCAATCAAAGAGCTATTAAGCAAAACATTAAAAATTGCAAGGCCAATAAGCAGGAGAGCCAGGATACAAACTCATCATTAGCATTATGCTGAGTTAAAGGCACTCGTTGGCTGTTCTACTGCAAACTGTTACAAAACTAATACTTTAAAAATATTCATTCATTTATTTTCAAGCAGAGAGAGACAGAGAGAGGAGAGAGAGAGAGAGAGATAGAAAGAGAGAATGGGCGTGCCAGGGTCTCTAGCCACTGAAAATGAACTCCATATGCATGTCCCACTCTGTGCGTTTGGCTTTACTGGGTACTTAGGAATTGAACTCAGGTTGTTAGGCTTTACCACTGTGCAATTTCTCCAGTCCCCCCAAACCTACTAATACTTTTAAAGATATAATTCTTTCATAAATTTGAACAAAATATATTAAATTCATTCTTGAAGCCCATCTGTGGTTAGAGGCATGGAGCTATTGAATAGCCAGAGGTTAAAGGTTCTTATATTCTCCAACTCAGAAGAATCCTTCTGAGTTTTTGAGCATAGTTGGTCAGTAGTAGGACTGTGTAACAAATAATGGCATGTACTATACAGTCATATTTACATTTGAATGACTGCTTTGCTTAGGCAAGTGACTTAGCCAGTTTTAACCTTTGTTTTCTTACTTGTACAATGGAGATAATGCTAGTTATCTTGTTGGGTTAATGTGAAGAATAAATAAGACAGTGGATGTAAGGAATATACATGTTACAAAGTAATCACTCATTAAATGGTACTTATCAGTGAAAACTTGTTCACTTTCAAAGTCATTTGTACTTTTTCAAAATAACATTGAGTTTCAGGCATATTTCTCATAATATCTTATTCTTTTCAGTCGAAATCTTTTATCAACATTGCCAAAATACCTATTTGATCTTCCTCTTAAAGTTTTGGTCGTCAGTAATAACAAACTGGTATCCATTCCAGAAGAAATTGGAAAATTAAAAGATTTGATGGAGTTGGTAAGTAAAATAGCTATATTAATTCTACATAATATGTATAATATATGCCTTTACATTTTGGAAGATTGCTAATTCTTTTGTGGAATTTCACTGTTAACTTGGTAAATACATGAATTCACTACAATTACTTTTGTCTGATTTTAGCTTTCTGCATAGAAACAAAAAGCTTGATTATTCCTTAGTCTTAGAGAAATTAGATGACTTGTTTGCAAAGTTTCAAAAATATTTTTGAGGTGAATATGCATTCACTTATTCATTTTGTAGGCAGGGAAGTTCTTAGGAAAAAGCTAAAGTTTTAAAGTTTTACAGCTACTGTAGATCCTTAAAGAAGTGAGATTTTAAAAAACAGAATACAGCTGTGTGTAGGAGTAGTGCATGCCTATTGTCCCTGCTACTTTGGAGGTAAGCCAGTAAGATCACCAAGCCCAAACAAGAGTTTTGAGACTATGGTGAGCTACATAGTTAGACCCTGTTTCAAAAACAAACAAACAAAAACCCAAGCAAAATCTAAAAAGTGTAATGCCTACAAACAGTAGAATCAATAAAATAACATTTTTTTTACTAATATGGTCATATCATTTTATAATGCTTTGTAAGCAAGATTAATGTAAAGAGGTCATTATGTGCAACTGATTACAGGAATATAAAATGATTTGATGTAATGATCTTGAATTTAACATTTTTGATCATAAAGGGCATTAATTTTCCTGAGAAAATCATAATTGGATTCCTTTTTTTGTTTACATCTGTTTTACACAACATACCATGCTGCTTATTTTTATTTTCTGCTTTATGTTGAGTAATGTTTTCCAAATAAATTTACTATTTTAGAAGTATTCTTCAAACTTTATTATCTCTAAAGGGCCAGAGTTTTCTTGAGGAAATTATCAACAATTTTGTAATGAGAATTTATTGATATAATAGGGTATAATGGGGCTGGAGAAATTGCTTAGTGGTTAAGGCGCTTGCCTGTGAAGACTAAGGACCCAAGTCTGACTCTCCAGATCCCATGGAAGCCAGATACACAAATTGATGCAAGCATGCAAGGTCACATATACGCACAAGGTTTTGCTTTGGCTGAAACATGTTTATTAGCCTGATATTTTTATACTGTTTTTTTTTTTTTTACTCTTGCAATCCTGAAAATTACTTATTTTCATTAAGGATCTCATAATATTATACTAAAAATGAATAGAGATTGTGGATGTTATCTAACCAATTTAATTAAAATGTATTGTTATTTTATTTAACCTGTACTCAGTTAATAATTTAGAAGATTTTATAAATATCATTACTTAAGATTTTATACCTTTGCAATTTCTTTTTCATTTCTATTTATATATTCAGGTTTTGATATTACATTCTAAATTATATTACATGCAATGCTTTATATACAAATTAATTTCTTAGTACTTTTATACTTATTTAAAAATTTTTATTTAAGTATAATATTAAAAATATTAGACTTATTTTACTCAGAAGTATAAAAATATGGTGCTTTAAACTCTTGAAAGTTAGTTATAGTAGATGGGTATGTATCATTAGGATAAGTAATTGACAATTATAGATCATATAATGAATTTGTGGTATTTCCTGTCTTTGGATTATTTTTCCATAATCTTTGTACCACAAAAATATGCTAACAAAAGATTATGGAATTTGGTTATGAGAAATCTAAGAAACATGGGTAGTCTCTAATCCCAAGAAGAATATTTTGTAGAGGACCTGTTGGGTTTCTGTGCCTGTGCTTATTTCTTCATAGAAAGGGAATCTGTGTCTTAATACTCTATACATTTTTCTATATTGAAACCTTCAAATTAAGATGACTTTGATGAGATCAGGAGAAAACGAAGCTGTAGTATTTATTTTAATGGTCATTTCCCTAAAACTTTTAGTGTCCATCATTTGAATAATAGTCTATTCTGAACACAGCATCTAAGACAATCCTGTGAAAGCATACGTTAGGTTGTGTCATTGCTATATTCAAATGTTTCTGGTTTAGACTACTTCTCTGAGTGACAGTCATTTCCCCTCCACCATCCTACTTTTCCTCTTGCTCACTTTTCCCTATTTATCTTAGATTGCTTATTATTCTTTGTGCATGTAATGTGTTCTCCCTCAGGACTTTTACATTTGTACTTCCTGCTGTCTGTAATAGTCCTGTTTTATATATGGATATGGTCCACTCTCTCAGCTTTGTCAACACTGCTCACATATTTTCTTTACCATGAGATGATTTAATTTTTCTACTGCCCCTTCCTGCTATTACTAGCATAGTAAACCCAAAATACCTGACACAAGCAGCTTTCAGAAGGAAGAATTTATTTTAACCCACTATTTCAGAGTTATCAGTCTATCATTGTAGTGAGGCCATGGATGGACCTGATCACTTTACCTTATGATCACCAAGAAACTGAGAGCAAGGGATAATTATAGAAAGGTGCCTGCACAAGACCTAACACCAAGGGCACACTCATACTACTCTACTTCCTCATCTAGGCCCCACTTTCTACTCTTCATTGCCTTTAAGTACTACCATAGTATGATGAATCCATGAAGGGACCAACCCATTGATTAGGTCAGAGCTCTTAGGATTCAATCTCTTCTCAAATGATTAGCTGTTTCTTTAGCATTCCTCAGGCAATAAGGAACATTTTATGTTGTAACTATAGCAGCCTTTGATAAATATTTGTTAATGAATGAAATTACCATAAATATTTTTCAAAGGAATTATGTAGGTCACATTTTTATAGGCATCTATAGTTTTATTAGATTCCAATTTACATAGTCTTAATACTTTTTTGAATTGACATACCTGGCTTTTTCACTACTGACAAAAATGAATACATATACCACTCCTTTCTCTACAAATTAATATCATTTTCACTGAGTACTGGAGAGTAGGGACTACATGAATTTCAAGTGCAGTATATTTGAAGCAACTAGTATCTTATTTAATGTTGCAGATTTCTCTTTTTTATGTGGATATATGAAAAAGAACACAGTTAAATGTGCTTTAACAAAGCTATTTAAACAGCATCCTTTAACTTTAGCTCAGTTATGTATTTTCAGTTGACACTAGGAGGTTCCAGATTTTGATTTCTTAAATTGCTTTTGAGTTTTGATGGAAAACACACATACACACATGCATGTGTACACTTGCAAAACCTGTTCACATTGTCTGTAACTTGGAGAAAGCAATTTAGTTAAATTGTTCTTGACCATAGTCTTGTTATTAGATTTATTGGGTCCAAGCCTGGACTCTGGCCTAACAATCCAGGTTCAGCCATCAGTCCTTAGAAGTTCCATTAAAGAAACAAAGTAATAGGGAAAACCATTAAAAATGAAATTTATTTAATATGATAAAACTGTGAAGAACAAAGGACCAGTGACTCTATAAGTCCTAACATGATGTTTAGGATTGAATTGAGAGCCAGTTGTGGGAATAACTAAGCAGTCCTGGTCAAGATGTGTGGTCTTCACCATACTCATTGTTTCTGTTCCAGTGTGTCCTGCATGGTGGTCTGACAAGTTGTCAGAACTGTGAGAAATCTATTCCTGGGAGATAAGTTCCTCCTCTGCTTGGCACTAAGCCTCAATCTTTTCTTTCTCTCAGGATGAGATTCCTGGGGAAATTCCAATTCCTTGGGGTCTGTTATTTCAATGATCTGCTAGCTAAAGGTAGGGGCATAATTGTCTAGAATATTTATTCCTGCAAGTATAGTTACATTCTTTGGTTCTACACCTCTACGTCTTTGATGTTTTAAGCTTTTACCCTCCCAAATAATCTGAAATGCAGTAGAATGACAGGTTATTTCAGTGAATGATATTCGTTAGTCTTTTATTTTTTCTCCTCTGGAAGAACACTTGGATCATTTTGTGGTTTGAGTGGATAAAGTTTGTTCTTTAGTTGACATTTTTGAGAGGTTGAGTTATGTAGTCACTGAGTTGTAACCTCACATTCTTGCATAGAACAATTTTTGTTGGTTGTAGAAGTTTGACTTCATGAAGTATTGTCAATAGAAATTTGCCAGATAATCTGTCTGTAGAAAAAACAAAACAAAACAGTAGAGGTCATTTTCACTAGCTATTCTGCCCTACGTTTTATTTTTTAAATTGGGATATATTTGTGTTAACCAGTTTGTTATAATTTTATTCTTTTTATTTTCCTTAGGATATTAGCTGCAATGAGATTCAGGTCCTTCCCCAACAAATAGGAAAATTACATTCACTTAGAGAGCTAAATATAAGAAGAAATAATCTTCATGTTTTGCCTGATGGTAAGATGTTCACCATTTATACTCTTGTGAGTAAGAGAGTAATCAAAATTTAACTTAATTATTTTTCATCTTTGAACAGAATTAGGAGATCTTCCCTTAGTCAAATTGGACTTCTCCTGTAATAAAGTGACTGAAATTCCAGTTTGTTATAGAAAGCTGCATCATTTACAAGTAATAATTTTGGATAACAATCCATTGCAAGTACCACCAGCACAGGTTTGTAATAAACAAAATACTTGTTTCTTCTCTTTTTCATAATTTTTGCTTTTTATCTCTTTATTAAATTTAGCAAAAGCATCAAGTGAGTTAAATTTTCCATTGTGGTACTATTATCTAGAGGAGGTTTTCTAAGAAGTGACTCCTTTTTGTTTGCTTGGTGTTTTTATTTATTTATTTTTCCTTGAGACAGGCTGGCTCCGTGGATGAAGATGGCCCTGAACTCCTGATCCTCCTGCCATTGGTGAAGGATCAGCCCTTATGATGATGTTCCTGGAATAGCTGTGTACTGATCCATCTGACCCAGGAATGGGGTTTGATGAATCTGGGGAACTGTTATCTCAGTGCCAGTGGCACTTATGAAACACTGGATTTCTGGTCAGGAAAAATGAAGCAGAGAAACCAAAGTGAAGTGTAAGCCAAGAAAATAGCTGAGCAGGTGCAGCACTTAGGGAAACTTAGTAACAATGCTTCAGATGGATCCTGGTCACATCCTCCCAATGTCAGTGGTGACAGGGCGTAGACACAGCTTCACACTGTCACCCTCAGCAGTCTAAGGAGTTCTTCTAATCTTTTAAGGACCTCAACTTAGGTAAACCCAGGACTTGTGGCTTCATTGCAAAAAATAATTTCATGAAAAGCCATTGCAAAGCACAGCTGGAGACTTTGTTAATGATACTAAGAAGACTGAGAAGATGGCTCAACAATTACAGTTGTTTGCTTGCAAAGCCTGCTGCCCAGGTTTAGTACCCTGGCACCCACGTAAAGCATGCACCTGGAGTTCACTTCCAGCTATAAGAGACCCATCTATGTGCAGGCGCACATGCACGCACACACACACACACACACACACACACACACATACATACGTGCACATAATAAAAAAAGAAAGGGACTCACAAAAAGAATGAAAACAAGCCCAAGAGCAAGGATGTGGCTTCTCTAAGACAGTCACTGAGGGAATGTAAGACATACCCCAGTGTGGGTATGGGCTTTTCAAGGGAGAGTAGCAATTAAGCGTTTTAGCCTTAGCCATGTAAACTATTTTGGTGGCTTTCATGTTGCATCTCAAAAGGTTAAGAAACCTCTTTTTCACTTTTCTCTCTCCTTTTGATAAGTGAGATTACAGGGTAGCTTTGGACGTGTCTTGCATGGGTTTATAATCTGATTATGTAAAACCAGAAGCCACGAGGTTGCACAAGGAATTTAGAATGTGTCTTGTACTCTAAATGCAGTTTCTGGTGAGATTCCTAGAAAATTGTAGGTTTCTAGCTGGGAAAGGAGAACGGCCTTAAGCCGTGGTTAATTGTGGTGGAATTTTTGCTTCTCTGCTGGTGAGAAGCTTCAACTAGATTCTAGGATGAAGGGATTCTTTCCTTATCATGTCTCCAAAATTTCTGGGTCTTTTTATGCTGCCTTCACTTCTTAAGTGCTAGCATTACAGATGTGTGTCAACATGTTCAGCTAAATGTAACTTTGTGATTTTGATAAACTTTTAGTGTAGGTTATAGATTAGCATTTAGAAAGCCCAGTGTTGCAACCAGGTTCACATTCCTGGCAGAAAACACCTGACCAAGAGCAGCTTGTGGGGTAAAGGTTTGTTTTGGCTTACAGCCTCAAGGGGAAGCTCCATGATGGCTGGGGAAAACGATGACATGAGCAGAGGGTGGGCATCACCTCTTGGCCAACATCAGGTGGACAACAGTAACAGGGGAGTGTGTCAAATACTGGCTATAATACCCATAAGCCCACCCCCAACAGTACACTGCCTCCAAGAGGCATTGATTCCCAAATCTCCACCAGGTGGGAACCAAGCATTCGGAAAATCTAAGTGTATGAGGGACAACTGAATCAAACCACCACACCCAGTGCCACCTTTTATGCTTGTGAATTGATTATTGTAATTGCAAATGTTATTTTACAGATGATAGATTCTGAAGACTCTTAGATATGCTTGTACTTGGGATTCATAGTAGAACTGATTTGTAATGGGTATGGGGTATGGGCTGGGATTAGAATTCCTCTAGGAAAATCAATGCTGCTCTTAAAGTTGGACTGCTCTCAGGATCAGGAGTCTCGGCTTGAAACAAGACACATCCTAGTTGGAAATTTTGCCACATATCAATTGCAGCATATTCTTGTCATTTAAATGTAATTTTGACATGTCAAAAGTTCACTATTTTGAGACAAGTGTTGCCATGCATTCTTTCTGTGATGATGTTGCTAGAGGTTCCCTAGCATGTCCTGTGACATGTTATTCAGGTGCTTTGTGTCTTAAACTATGAATTGTATGAGACATAGATTAGTGCTGTCAGTAGTGATGAGTAGTATTTGGAGAATATACTTCTAGACACTGTATCAGAAGCCCAAGTAGTTCATTTTCTAGAGACATGTGCCAAGCCAAAACCTGAAGTGTTGTGGCAATAACATGAGAATGAATTCTAGGAAGAGCTGACTGTTGAAGCAAAGTTGGAGACTTTATGATAAGTACTAGTGTAGGTTCTCCGGGAAAGAGAAAGAGACATCATCCCTGATCCAACAGGGATGGGTTTCTCCAGAGTAGAGTCACAGAGGGAAAAGAAAGACAAGCACAAGTGGGTATGGTTTCCTCGGAGGAGGGTCATGCTTCCATCTCCTTGTAAGGGAGAGGGACTTGGTGGTTTTCCTTATATCCCTAAAGGTTGCTATAAAACTAACTTTTTTCTCTCTAATATTTAAAGAATATAATTTGTAACAAGGTTAGGAATTAAATAATTTCTCTTAATGATCCAAGGTGGGCTTATGAGGGGTATTGTTTTAAGTCTAAGCAAGGAAAGTGTAAGGAATTAATATTACAGATCACTTTGTCCTAAATAAGCACAGTTTTTTTTTGTCGTGGATAAAAGGTCTTTAGGAAAACATATATTGCGTCTATAGGCCTTCTGGTCTTGTCAATATTGGTAGCATCTAAAGTTTTGGCCTTATTACTAGAAAGGGCAGGCCTGACCCCTGAGATGAGAATCCCTTTTTCTCTTCCATGCTTTTCTTACCATGTCAGCATGATTTTCCCTATCTTTATATTCTGCTTCAGTAGTAAAGTGTAGCTTTAATAAATGTGAGAGCAAATGCGTAGAATATAGTCCACAGGGCAGGACTGGGCTCAAGCAAACATGTTACCCAAGAGCTCTGAGTTATTTTCTATGGTCCGTTTTATGAGCTTAGGTGGATGAAGCACCTGATCACCAGGGGTGGAAATTGAGATCCTTACCCTGATTAACAGATGAGGCTTGTGTATTTTAGCACTACAGTGAGCCACAGGTCACTCTGAAGTACCTCTGATCCCAGACCAGTGGCTCCAGCCAGTTCTAGTTGGAATAATTCAGTGGCATTTATATGCATGTTGTGGGGCTAGAAGAGGTTCTATCCTTCAAACTCTTTGCAGAACCTCACTCTGCCCCATTCTTCTGCTTGCCTATGATACCATAATTTTATTTTTAAAAGCTATGTGCATGTTTGTTGTGTGAATGTGAGCATGTGTGTGCCATGGTGCACATGTTGGAAGTCAAAGAACAACCTCTTCACCTTCCACCTTGTTCTAAGGCAGTTTCTCTTGTTCATTGCTGCATTCTCCAGGTTAGCTTGTTTACAACCTTCAGCTTTCTCCTATCTCCACCTCCTTTCTGGCCATAGGCAGGCTGGGACTAAAGACATTTGGCTCTGCATTTGGTTTTATGTGGGTTCTGGGGATCTGAATTTGAATCATCAGTCTAGTATATCAAGTGCTTTTCCTATAGGCAATCTCCTCAGGCTTAGGTTTCTTGTTTAAAGACAGAGTATTGCTATGTTGTCCTGGTTCACCTGAAACCTGCTATGTATACCAGGCTGGCCTTAAACTTGCAGCAGTTGTTCAGCCTCTACCTATGGAGTGCTGGGATTTCAGGTATGCACCGTGTCATCTGACTAGATCATTCTTTTGTAACAGAAATAACAAGATTAACAATGAATACAGCAATGGGAGCAAGGACTCCATCAATTTGACCAGTTGAAAGAAGAATCTGCTGTTTTTTTTTTTTTTAATATTCTGGTGTTTTAAATTGAACTAAGTAGCAAGGATAGTTCAAGATCTTTAAAAATATTGGTTTTGTTTAATTGGTTATGCAGAGGCAGTTTTTAAGGGTCATGTTTGAGAATATCAGACCAGAGACAAAATGTTTTGAGTACTCAAGATTTTAATTTTAGGTTAGAACAGAGAATGGTGGGATCCAAAGTAAAAAGAAAGAGACTTTGGAGCCCAAAGTAAAGGGAGGCTAGAGGATTTGGGCTTTTCAGGGAGGGGAAGGGGATCTTACACTACATGAGAAGGTTTTGGCATAGGACTTATGGGACCTGATATGAGGGGGAATTAAACCCCGGTGATGCAAATCTACATGACTTGGTCAGACATGGAATGCTGTCTCCACTCAGGGCCACAGGTGGTGGCTGGAAGAAGGGCTCATTCCTCCTCCAGGCCCTGGGGCTCAGTCCATTACCATAGCAGGAGGGATTCCAAAATAACATATATGGACCCTTTGGTGTTGTAGCATATCACAGCTTGCACTGGGGAGAAGAAAAGGGGATAGCTCTTGAACTGTAAACATTATGGGCAGGAGGGTGCTGTAGCTACCTTCCCATTGCTGTGACAAAGCATCCAAATTAAAGCACCTGATAGAAGGAAATAATTTATTTTGGTTTATAGTCTTGAGGGAATACTACATGATGGTAGAGAAAAGACAGTAGAGCATAGGCTATAAACCACCTTTTTGGCAACAGAAGGTGCGAAACAGCAGCAGGAGAGTGAGCTAAACTCTTTCAGGGGAAATCTGGCTATAATACCCCTAAGCCTGCTCCCAAGAACACATAGCCTCCAACAATGCTCCACCTCCAAAGTTGCCACTACCTGGAGAGCAGACATTCAAAACACATGAGTTTTGGGGGGGATATCTGATTTAAACCATCACATTGTGCATGCTTGGATACTAAATACTGGGATCCTCCAATATAATTCTGCTTTGGTCCCAGTAGGCTTGTAGCTTGTGGTATATGTCTTGGCCAAGATTGACTGATCTCCTCTATACCAATCTGAATGAGTCACGAGAAAAGACTTAAGTATATACTATCAGGATCATTTGATGAAAGATCCAGTCCACATTTGATCACCCAATAAACAAAAGCACATTATCTTTAAACTTCTTCACATGTAAACAAGGCTTCTAATTATGTTTTTATTGCCTCAGTCTTGAAAATGAACAGATAGTCAAGGATTACTAAACATTACAGGAATAATATCTAACATAAAAGACAGATATCCACATACTGAAAAGTTTCCTTTACATGTAGGTATCTAGAAACTTTTGGCAATTATATACGTGTTATGGGGTAATGTTTAAAATATTTAAGGGAACTGATATAACTCAATAGGAAAGCAGTGCCCTAATTTGAAAATGGGCAAAGGAATTGACTAGATACTTTAAAACAATATACAAAGGGTCAACAGCTGTGGGTAAAATGTTCACATCACTAATCATAAAAATTGAAATAAAACCACAGTGAGATAGCAACTCATATCTTTTATTATGGATATTGCTAAATTTCAAAAAATAAATGTTGGCTAAGATATAGAGTGATACCTTTATACAGAAATAATACAGCAATTTGGGTTGTATTGGCTCTTAGTTGGGCTTTTAACATAGGAGTTGAGTTGAAGCTCATGGCTACACAAAACTTCTACTGAATCAATGGGTTCTTGTCCTGTGAATTTGAGTAATGACATCCACACACCATAGAGGTAAAGTTTAGAAAGATTTTATTATACAGCTGAAGAAATGAAAGGACAGAACTTCTCTATAGCAGAAGGGGTCCTGAGCAGGTAGTCTGTCTGGTGACTTTGTTTTTATAGGCATTTACTAGATGGGGATTGATCTGGTCAGTCCAGGCCCTATGCTAGGTTTTTTTCTTTAGGGAAGAAGAGATATTGGAAAACCAGGGAGGGAATCCCATAATAAGTATTTAGTTGTCTTGTAATTTTGTTCATATCTTTATGCCAGGTTTCTAGAGAAGGGGGATTCCTTTAAGGAAGAAGAGATTAGTAAAAGCCAGATCCCTTACTGTATATTTAGGTGCCTTGTAATTTTATTCACATCTTTATGTTAGGTTTCTAAGGAAGGAAGACTCCTTTAGGAAAAAAGAGATAAGGAAAAACAGGATTCCCTCCCTTACAGATTCAAGGACAAAAGTCCATTACCTTGTTTACCTTAAACTACATAGCCAATTTTTAATCTCCTTTCCTTTATCAGCATTACTGTAAATATAAAGCAATACAGCTATTATGGAAGACAGTAGGGATCTTCTTCAAAAAGTTCAACAGAACTATCTGTGGTGGATTGAATGAGATGTTCCCTGCTGACTCATGTGTTTGGAATGTTTGGTGCCCATCTGGTGGCTCTTGAGGAGTTGTTCGAGCCTAACTGGAGGAGGTGTGTTTCTGGTAGTGGGCTTAAAGATGTTATAGCCAGCTTCCCCTTGCCAGAGTGTAGCTCACATTTGCTCATTTCTGCCAGCAGCTGGAAAGAAGGGATATCCAGTTATAGCATGCATGTGGAGGTCAGAGGACAACCTCAGGGGTTGGTTCCCATCTTTTACCTTGTTTGAGGCATTTCTCTTGTTCTTGACCTTTGACGGATATTCCTGTCTTTGCCTCTCATCTTTCCTTAGTAACTGTAGGATTATAGATACATATGACTGTGTCCTGTTCTATGTGAGTTCTTGGGACCCAAACACAGCTCATTATACTTGTGCAACAAGTGCATTTACACACTGAGCTATCTTCCTAATAAACTATTTCTTATAAATTACAATATCCAAAGAAAGTGAATTATCTCAAGCAGCTAAGTACATGTCTGTGTTTATTTCAACATTATTCACACTAACCAAGTTATGGCAATAGCATCACTATCAAAGGATAAATGGATAAAGATGTGCTGTACTATGTGTGCATGGAATGGAGTGTTATTCTGTCCTATCAAAAAGAAATCTTGGGCTGGAGAGATGACTTAGCAGTTAAAGCATTTGCCTGCAAAGCCAAAGGATCCCTGTTTGAATCTCCAGGACCCACATCAGCCTGATGCACAAAGGGGTGCATGCATCTGGAGTTCGTTTGCAGTGGCTGGAATCCCTGGCACACCCATTCTCTCTCTCTCCCTCTTTCTCTCTGCCTCTTTCTTTCTCTCACATACATACATACATACATACATACATACATACATACATACATAATATACATGTATATACACACAGACATATATAAATCCTAACAAATGAATATTCAAAATATCATTGTAAGCTTAAAATATACAAGACACAGAACAACAAATATTAAATCTGTGGTGTTGAAAAAAACAAAAGATAAAAAACTGGAGTTGTACTCATAGCAATGGAATAAAATGGTTACTAAGGGCTGGGAGGTCAGGAAAGGGAGAGATAGTGGTCATATGGTACTAAACTCCAGGCCATAAAGCTTAGATTTGGTTCTGAATCCTCACCAACATTAAGAGAAAACAAATTATATATATATATATATATATATATATATATATATTAGAAACATGAATTTATTTACAGTTTTTGCACAACCTTGGGAAATTCTTTTATCTATCATCATCTTGCTCAAAGCAGAGTTGCAATATGTAGCAAAGATGGAAACACAAAGCAGGAAATGTGCATCTGTAGGTTGTCAGAACTGGAGATATTCTGAGGATAAATATTTTTTTCTGATGCTAGGGCTCTTGTAGTAGATCATTTCTATTCCCAGCATGATATTTCCTGTACAGATCCTAATTCAGGGGACCCTTTAGAACTCCCATTCTTCAATAATTACCATAAGAATAAGAAGTTAGTTGTGGTGGTTCATCTGTATAACTGTCGCACAAATCGATCCCAAGCACAAAGGAAGTAGAAGTAGTGATAGAACATATAAATAATGAATTTGGCCAGGTGTGGGTTGCAGTAGTGGAGTCCTGTAATCATAGCACATAGGAGGGTAAGGCAAGTCTACCTATGTAATGAGATCTTGTTGAAAAGCAAAGAAGGGAAGAATGACTAAGCATGATAAGCCTAAATAAAGCATGCTGTTTAAAGTTTAAAATACTGTGTCTTAACTACTTGAAGTTTGCTGAGAAAGCCACTCCCAATTTTGTCACAGCTAGTTATGTGAGGTGATAGATATAATAATTAGATTGGTTGTTGTAATCATTTCACAATGTATACATATATGGAAATGTTATATTATACATCATAGCAGTTCCCATCTTGTTGCTGGGGCAAATCCAAACAGAAGCAGCTGATGGAGGGAAAGTGTTTATTTATTTAATTATTTATTTGAGAGAGAGACAGAGAGAGAGAGAATGGGCACAATAGGGCCTTCAGCCACTGCAAACAAACTCCAGATGTGTGTACCCCCTTGTGCACATGTGTGACATTGTGAGCTTGTGTTACTGTGTATCTGGCTTCTGTGGGACATGGAGAGTCGAACATTGGTCCTTAGGCTTTGCAGGCAAGCGCCTTATCCACTAAGCCATCTCTCCAGCCTGAAAGTGTTTATTTTAGCATACAATTCCATGGGGAAGTTTCATCATAGCAGGGAAAGCATGGCTGAGTATATAGCTGAACAGCCACATCTTGTGTCAATAGCAGGGAAGAAGCAACAATAGTAACTCCCTTTGAACCAACGCAGTGTCCAATGACACACTTCTCAAAGACTTCACCACCTAAGGACTAAGCATGAGGCTTAATTACAAACATTTGATGCTATGGGGGACATTTTACTTTAAGCCATCCCTTACACTCTAGACATTTGTAGTTTTTATTTGTCATGCATGTTTTAGGAAAGTGGGCTGGGGTAGGTGATGGTGGAGATAAAAAGGTGAAAAACCATTCACAGGAATGGGAATCAGAATGACTTCTTAGCAGCAGCTCTGTAAATAAGTTGTGAGAATGGTGTCCTCTAACCTTCTAAGTTCTAACCTCTGTTCAAACTATCAGTCAAGTGTGAGGCAGAAAAAAGTTACAGACATGCAAACCTTAGAAAATTTGACTCCCAAGCACTGCATCTTAGAAAGCTAGTGGAGTGTGCTGTATAAAAATGGAGGAGTAAAGAATTACTCATGTTGAAGCTTAATTGGTATGCATAATACAAAGGAATAGTCATCCAGTTTAGAGTAGAGGAGTTGCCCCTTGAAAAAAAATGGTAAGCAAATGATAGTTGACTTGGTATGTTAGTCCACATGGAGAGACGTTTTACAGTTCTGTTAGGAAGACAGAGCAAATTACTGATAAGGATATAAAAATTATGCAAGGGAGAAAATGAGCCTATTATTAACTTTGTGAAAAATTATGTGGGCAAAGAAATGTAATTCAAGTAGTCTATGGGGTATGTGCCTGCAGATATATTCTTTATCATAATACTGAAAGTTCTGGATTTTGATTCAATGAAGAATTGTTACATAGCAGTAATAGTTTCTTTCTCCTGTGCTAGAGTTCTAACTTAGGGCCTTGCTCATGCTAGGCAAGAACTATACCGTGGAGCTACATGGCAAATGAATTCCAACAGCAAAGATTTATATAGCACTTAACACAGGCCAGACATTGTTGAAATAATTTATATATATTATACCATTTAATTCTTAAATAAGCCATGTAAAACAAGTACTGCTCTTTTCCATATTTTTCGGTTAATATCAGTCATCATCTTTAATCATTTGTTGATATTGGTCATCCATGCTGTTCAGGCCAAAGATACACCAAGGCTGAATTCCTTTAAGCAGGTGGATTCTATGGTTGTAAAATTAACTTCAGAAAAAGCTACATGTCAGGAACTTAGCAGAAAAACTTCTCATAGCAATAATCTCAGGAAGTTGTTTGTAAGGTCCATAAAAAATATTCTCACAGCCCCCGCAAACTTCTTTCTTATAGTTCATTCCCACAGTTTGTTCTTATAGTTCATTTCCAGTACTAAGCACCACTTTTTTTTTTTTTTTTTTTTTTTTTTTTGGTTTTTTGAGGTAGGGTCTCGCTCTGGCCCAAGCTGACCTGGAATTAACTTTTTAGTCTCAGGCTGGCTCCTGAGTGCTAGGATCAAAGGCTTGCGCCACCACACCCGGCTCTGAGCACCTAATTTGGTGTTGATAGATAACATATTTATTTGAACAGGCAGCAGGATACTATTTATCACTTATTTTGGTATGTGTACATGTTTGTGGAGGCCAGAGGCCAAAGGTGGGTGTCATCCTTAATCGCTCTCCACTTAATTTTCTTAGGAACAAGGTGTCTCCTTGAACTCAGCATGAGTTTGGCTATACTAGATTTTAGTTCATAAACTCCACATATTCCTTATCTCCACTTTCCTTGTACCGAGATTACAATATATGCCAAAGTGCCCAGCATATTTTATGTTGGTGTTGGGGCTTTATAATCAGATCCTCATGCTTCTGTGGCAAACACTTCACCTTCTGAGCCATCTCCACAGCCCCTAGATAACACGTTTTAATTTGTAATCAGTATAATTATTCCAATACCTGAAATATTTTCATTTTCCTTTTAACTGAAAATTTTCATTGGTCAAGTCAGACCTACTATCTTAGACTTCTCCAAGGAACATTCTTCCCTTTCATGCATTTTAATAAATACTTTTTTTTCAGGTAGGGTCTTACTCTAGCCCAGGCTGACCTGGAATTCACAATGTGGTCCCAGGCTGGCCTTCAAGTCAGGGCGATCCTCTTACCTTTGCCTCCCAAGTGCTGGGATTCAAGGTGTGTGCAACCATACCTGGCCTTATAAATACTTTTTAATGTAGATACTTGCTATTTTCTTTTTTGTTTTTGTATCTGAGGTAAGATAATTCCTAAAAAGGTGTTTTTATTGGAAAATTTGAAAAGCATTTGATATCACTATAAATATTTATTTGCTTTGACTATAATTAACCTTTATGAAGCTGACATAGCTTCCTCACCTTTTATTTTCCATCTGTTTTAAACAATCCCTTCTCTCGTGTAATTTTTCATCCCTTATTTTTCATTTTCTTTATGATCAATGAAAGTAATTGTTTAGGGCATTGGCTTAGTTGAAATAACCATTTTCTTTAGTTATTTTATTTTTGCTAGCTTACTATTGTTAAACCTTTCTACCAATCCATTCTCTTTATACTTTTATGTTAACCTTCTTTCATCGCTTGCACCAAATTTTATTGTGGCCCAGATATAGAAATATATATATATATATATATATATATATATATATATATATATATATATAATTTGTTCTGTTTTCACCTGTCCATTGAATGGCATATTTAGTTTTCTGTTTTCTATCAAAAGCTTCTTTCATGCTATTGATTTTATATTTTTAAGTTCATTGCACATTCAGGATTTAACAAAAAAGAAGTAAAAAATTAACTTTTCCTGGTAAAAACAGAGATGTCAGTAGAATTTTCTTTGTTTTGGAGCTAGCAGGTTTTTCCATCTGGAGTAATAAAAATAATTCAATTAAGTATGAAGATTGAGAGCTCAACATATTTTGAAATTGTTAACATTTTTAATTAACTTGATTATGGTCATTTGTATTTGGAATTATATTACTAAATCTACTTCATTATTTTAACAGATATGCTTAAAAGGTAAAGTACACATATTTAAGTACTTAAATATCCAAGCATGTTGTAGAATGGATAAGAAACCAGATTCCCTGGATCTGCCTTCATTGAGTAAAAGAATGCCTTCTCAGCCTCTCACAGACAGGTAATATAATGTTCTTACAGTCTCTCTAGATGACAATTGCCGTCTCTCATTATAAAATATATTTAATCATCTTGGGCACACTGAGTGTGTTTTGTCTGATTGACCCAGAGTCAAAGTGGGTAGCTGACTGACCTAAATATTACCATGATAAAATGAACTTCTGAACACCTAGCAGAGTGGTGCATGCCTATAATCCCAACACTCTATAGATGGAGACAGAAGGATTAGAAATTTCGTTACCAGAGTTCAAGGCCAGCCTGGGCTACATGGAACCTGTGTCAAATACAAAACAAATTAGCAAACAAAAACTTCCGGACTATTAGGCCAAATTTTGAGTTTTTTCTCAAATTACTATTTTAATATTAACAATTTAAATATTTTACAGAGTGAAAAAAGACTCGTTTCTTATCTGTAACAAATGTTAGTATACTTTTGTGATCATTGTATTCTACATTTGTAATAGCAAGTAGAATTTGAATTTGAGCTGAAGTTGGTAGAATAGGAAGGCATTTTGGAGGTACCTCTCTACCTTTTATTTTATTTTCTTCTTTTAGTTTCGGGTACCAAACCTAGGCAAGTTTTCTCACCACTGTGCTACACCCACAGCCTCTTTGTGGTTTCATTTCCTCTCCTCTTCCTTTCCCTTCCTCCTTTCCCCTCCTCTCCTAAC
This sequence comes from Dipus sagitta, assembly GCA_036346955.1. Taxonomy (NCBI): domain Eukaryota; kingdom Metazoa; phylum Chordata; class Mammalia; order Rodentia; family Dipodidae; genus Dipus; species Dipus sagitta. Next base: position 126,539,124 of record CM070776.1, read on the forward strand.
CTATCCTCCTTTCTTTCTCCTCTTCTCTCCCCTCTGGGAAATATCTTGGAATGGAGTGAGAGTACAGAAAGAATGATTAAATTCCTCCTAAAACATTTAAAGTTTTGTTACTGACTGTACAGTAAAGTTTGTAGATTGCTTGTGATGGCAACATAATAAATACAACAGTGTATGACTTTTTCTGTTGCTTGAGTAGAATTAATATCTAAATACTAAATTTAGTTCCTAAAGAGTATTTTATTTCATATGAATAGTAGAGCTATATTAAATAACTTCAAGGAAATTAAGATTAATATCTATTCTAATTTTGATTCATCTGCTTTGTATTTATTTTAATGTGAACTTACTTGAGTGATGGTGTTTACTGTTTTAATCATTTATAATACAAATATCTGTTGGGTGCCTACTGGCAAATGCTGATTATTGTTGACTGCCATACATATTGGCCCTTGAGTTCATAGATCTCAGTCTACATGTGGGACTCAGCAAATAAAAAAGCAAAACAATATATGAGATGGGGATTCAATGCATTCTGTACTACTATAAGAGAATGCCCGAAACTATACAATTGCAAACAATCAAACTTTACTTGGCTCCTAGTTGTAGAGGTTGGGTAGTCCACCACAGAAGAGTCACATTTTGTGAGGGACGTACTGCTGTGTTAGGCAGAAACTATTCCATGAGTAAGAGAAAGTAAGTGATAGAATGTGGGAGCCAAATTTGTTCTTGCAACAAATTTTTCCCAGGATAATGAACCCACTCTTGCAGTAATGATGTTAATCTGTTTGAAAGCAGAACTCTTATTATCTTAATACCTACCTGTTAGACCCCACATAGAATTCATAGAATACACACACACACACACACACACACACACACACACACACGGTGTGGGAGAGCGGGTTCCTGATGTGTGATAGTTGAACTTCTTATCTTTAGGCGACACACATTGGGCAGAATGTAATGCTTTGGCTTTTGAGCTTTTCCTGGCATGATGAGTTGCAGTATGTTAGAGTGTCATGCTGTTGGGTGGTGACAGTGTCTGCACCACATGTTTAGACAATCAATACTTTACACTGGACTGTGTCACTGTGGTATGATGTTCAGTATGTTAGGTGTGATAAATGCATTGTTGGTTAAGGATTTTTCTCAATATACTGGCTTTGTTAGAATCTTTTTATGTACATGCAAATTTTAAATACTGTCACATGCTGTGAAACAACGAATCATGTTTCTAGTGTGGTCAGGGAGTGTTTCTTTGGAAAGGTGAAGTATTTTATTTTCCCGTTTGGTTTTTCAGATAGGGTTTTTCTGTGTAGCTCGGTCTGTCCTGGAACTCTCAGGGTATATCAGGCTGGCCTTGAACTTGGGAACGTCATCTTGCTTGTGTCTCCCAAATATTGGATTTACAGGCTTTTGCCAACATGCCCACACCTGGCATGAAAGTGAAGTTTTATGTTAGGACCCAAACTACACAAATCCAACTGTGTGGAGTGTGTGTGTGTATGTGATCTTATTTAGAAAGAATAAGCAAAACAATGCCTGAGTTGAAGCGAGTATGGTGGTGCATGCATGTACCTCTGGCATTCAGGAGGCTGAAGCAGGAGAATGGAAAGTTTGAGGCCAGATTGGGGTACATCACAGGAAGTTATAGGTAGCTAGGGTAACACAGTGACATCCTGATACCTCTCCCCTCAAATACCATTAGGTAAGGAAGGAACATAGTTTGTCTATTTTTTAAAAAATATTTTATTTATTAAGTTGCAAGGAAGAGAAAGAGAGAGAGAGGGGCAGATAGAGAGAGAATGGGCATGCCATGGCCTACAGCCACTGCAGATGAACTTCAGATGCATACTCCACCTTGTGCATCTGACTTACAGGGGTCCTGGGGAATCAAACTTAGGTTCTTTGGGTTTGCAAGCAAGCACCTTAACCATTAAGCCTTCTCTCCAGCCCTGTCTTATATGTATTTTAAAAATAATTTATTTTTATATATTTCAGAGGGATATAGGAGAAAGAGAGAGAGAGAATGGGCACACTAGGGCCCCCAGCCACTGTAAATTAACTCCAGATGCACGTGCCACCTTGTGCATCCGGCTTAGATTGGTTCTGGAGTATTGAACCGTGGTCCTTCGGCTTTGCAGGCAAGCGTCTTCACCGCTAAGCCATCTCTCCAGTCCCATGTCTTATATATATGTTTTTAGGCATGACTGCTTAGTGGTGGAATTGCAGCATAGTGAGGCTAAAGAGAAACTAGTGCTAGGTAATCTGAGGACCATATTTAGGGTGCTGTTTGGAAACTGTGTAGCCTTGAGTAAATTAAACCCATTTTTTGCCAACTTCAGTTTCTTCACTTGTAAAATGTGAAAACACCATCCATCTGTTGAGAGGAGTTTTCATAAGAAAATATAAGACATTATCTTTAAAGCACTTTAGTACTTAGTAAGTAGTCATTTTAGAGGGTGTGGTAAATTCTTTACTACCTGGGTGGCATGTTTTGTAATCAGAAATTCGCAAGGGCAGCTCTAGTCTCACACCATAACAAGCCTGTATTTAGTGCTTTGCAGACTATGTGTGTGTTCCCACTTTTCAAATTATTAGACAGGCATTAATTATTTAACTGAAGCACCCTTTTAGAGCCAATTAAGACAAAACTGAATAATGTTAAAAATATTTGTTAAAAATGAATGAGAAAAAAATAGCCCTTCAATCTCTGAATCTTCCAGGCACAAAATGTCCCGGATATCCATGACCTCGCAGTGCCTGACACTACCTACACAAGACCTTCATAATAGGAGGAAAAGACGATGACATCAACAGAAAAGAGAGACTAATTGAGAGGGGGGAATATGATGGAGGGTGGATTTGAGAGGGGGAAAGCGAGGTTGGGAAGGGAATTATCATGGTTTATTGTCTATAATTATGGAAGCTGTCAATAAAAAGTTAAAAAATAGGTCTTTTATCACAATGATTTTCTAGCAGAGCAGTCTGCTTTTCTGAATCTCTCAAAAGTAGCAATATTGGTACCAGTTGACATTATGCTATAGAACAAATGGATGACACAAATAAAATGCTTGAATTTATCAGAAGATTTCTCATATTTTCCTCCTTATGAATGTTAGACATTAAAAAATATATTTTGTATTTCTAGGTAAATCTTAGGTCAAGTGCACATTATATATTTAAGAACAAAATTCTAACAGCCTTTAGTTTTTTTTTCCATAGTATGGAAGATTTTTATCCAAATAAAAATCATGGCCCTGACTCTGGGATTGGAAGTGATAATGGAGAGAAACGATTATCTACAACAGAAGTGAGTCTTTTCTGTTGCTGATCTATTTTATTTTACAGATTAATAGAGCTTTGAAATAGATATACTTTCACACATTGAACTTTTTACTTTGCATGCAACTATGACCGTTTTTTAAAAAGAATTTTTTTCTGACTCCAAAAAAAAATGTACCTACTGTTTATTATAAGCAGAGCATTCATCCTTAACATTTTTTTTGTTTGAAAACTGCGATATAAAGCAGAATCTTCATAATTCATGTTTTTTAATTTTAATTTTAATTTTTTTATAATTTATGTTTGAGTTATCATTATAACATTTTAATTAAAGTCCCAGCTCTTGCCTCAAAGAAAATAAGAGTTTATTCTGGAGCCAAACAACTATAATTGAACCATGCTCTGGGAGCACAGACTTAGGTTACCCCAATTTCTATGTTCCAACATGGTAACATGTCATGAAGTTTTTATAGTAACAGAACAAAGAAATTCATAAATCAAAATACTTTTAAAATATATTGGTGGAAACATCAGGTGGGTCGGTCACAGCAAATCTCTGTTTTAGGCCTCAGATGCTATCTGATGACATTCTTAGCTTTTGAGTTTGCAGAAGCTAGGAGGTATGTTTGCACATTCTAAAAGTTTTTACTTAAAAGTCACAAGGATGTTAGGTTACGCACAGAGGTGTGCAACAAATAGCTATGTATGGGGCTTAAACTAGGCCAAGGTAATTTGGCTACGGACCTGCAACCTGCAGCTCTTCACAATCACTGAAGTTCACATTAGCCAATCAATCATTGTGGAATGTCTGATGTAGATCCATATTTTTTCACAATAATCTTTATTATATGTTTCAAGTGTCTGGTGTGTATGTTGTTTGTTCCTTTTAGCCATCAGATGATGACACAATCAGCCTTCACTCTCAAGTCTCAGAATCAAACAGAGAGCAAATGTCAAGAAATGACAGCCACACAATAGGAAATAAGCCTGATTCTCAGAAAGGTAATTTAAGTGGTGTCTGGCTATTTTTATTTCATGTACATGGCTCATAATAAAAATGGGCTCTAAAATTATACTGTTTTGAGGCGCGGGTTTGGATTTATGACAGGCCTGTCCTCCTGGGCCTCTCATAGTGTCCCATGCCAAAGCAAACTATATCCCTGAACCATTGTCTGGCTTCTCCCTGTAGCTGCTGGCACTGAAGTGGGTTACACAGAAGAAAAAAAAATTATACTGTTCTGAAGTAGTTTTTATGTTGAGTAAATCAACTTTTATCTTAAGCACTGCAGTTTCAGAACATTTGCTATTATATTTTAAAATAAATATTAATCTATACTTAGACCAGGAAGTGTATGATTTTATTGATCCCAACACAGAAGATGTAGCAGTTCCTGAGCAAGGAGATACACATGTTGGATCATTTGTCTCCTTCCTTAAGGTAAATCAAACTGTGAACAAATATTAGTAGCATGTTCTTCTTGATCTCATGAAAGTTGGCCATACAATTTAAAATGACAATTTTCTCTTGTATAAGGGAAAAGAAAAGTGTTCTGAGAAATCTCAGAAAAATGAAGAATCAGGAAATGAAAAAAGGTAAGCACATACAAATTCGACAAATGAAGTGCTACATATGAATACCTGAACTATTTATTATATTTCCTTACTTAATAGTTGAATTTTTGCTCATTTCTCTGTTATTTTTAAATAGTTAATTGAAAGTACTTTATCCCTGCCAATTCCTTAAATAAGCTCAATTTTATAATAATCATTTAATTTAGTGTCAGATACATACTATTTTTTCCCTGAAGGATAACAATAATGTTGTCTCATACTTTAATTACCTAACAGGAGTGTACATTGACATATATTGCTTAATTTGTGCTCCTTATCTACCCTTTACAAAAGATGATATTGGGCTGGAGAGATGGCTCAGCAGATAAGGCACATGTCTGCAAAGCCTAACCAAGCACCAGGGTTCAATTCCCTGGTGTCTACATAAATACCGATGCACAAAGGAGTGCTTGCATCTGGAGTTGGTTTGCAGTGACCAAAGGCCCTGGCGTTTCCATTCTCATACTTTTTCTCTCTCCCCCCTCTTTCCCTCTCTCCCCTTGAAAATAAATAAATAAAAATATTTTTTCAAAAGATGACATTGGGCTGGAGAGATGGCTTAGCAGTCAAGACGCTTGCCTACAAAGCCAAAGGACCTAGGTTCAAATTTCCAGGACCCATGTAAGCCAGATGCTCAAGGTGGCACATGCGTCTGGAGTTTGCAATGGCTAGATGCCTTGGTGCACCCATTTTCTCTCTCTCCCCCATCACTCTTCCTCTCTGTGCCTCTTTCTCTCTCCCAAATAAATAAATAAAAATAATTTTTTTAAAAAGATGACATTGACATCATTTACCAATAAGGAAGATGAGACAAAGGGTTCCAAATTTCTGGAACTCAAATCTTCTAACTCACCTGGAATTCACTATGTAATCTCAGGGTAGACTTGAACTCATGGTGATCCTCCTACCTCTTCCTCCCAAATGCTGGGGTTAAAGTTGTGCGCCACCACTCCCAGCAAACTCTTGATTTTATGTATCTTCCATTTTGATAGGTTGGTTCTAGCAATTTTAAGGGTTTTTTCATCTATATTTCACTAAGGTAACAGTGATGTCTATCTTTTCTTTATCTTTCATCTTATGTAATGATGAAATATGAGCCATCACATTTTATTCAGTCATCCCTTCAGGTTGCTTTCTAGCTGTGAGAAGAAAGGAATATTTGCTTATGCCTACTAAGTACTAGGATATAATAACACTTAATAATACTAGGATCTGCACTGTGTAGTATTGCATCTTTCTCATTTAATCTTCACCAAAATCCTGTAGGATAGATAATAACTTCATTTTTAAAGATGAGGAAGGTGAAGTACGTAGCTACTATCTGTTATTTTCTAGGGTATGAACTGAGATTTCTCTAGTCTCCATACTTCTTCTATACATTGTATTTCTTTCAAGTGATCTTACTGGTCACTGTTTTTAGTGCCAGGAATTGAACCCAAGGCATCATGCTTAATAAGCACACACTCTCCACTTACCTTCTCACCCAGGCCTCATTATGAGCTTTCATAGCAGTTATTATTCATTCATTTCTGATACCCAGTAAGAAGTCACATTACTTTGTTTTGTACTTTTTTCATCAGTGAACATCAAAGTTAGAGCTTGTACATGCTACATAAGCAGTCTATCATCAAGCTATTAGCCCAGCCCTGTTTTTACTTCATATTTTGAGTTAGAGTTACCAAGGCTGATCCTGAGCTCACTATGTAGCCTAGGCTGGCCTTGAAATTGTAACAGTCCTGCGCAGGCTCCAGAGTGGCTGGGACTGTAGACCTTTGCCACAATTGTCATGTGCTCTTTTGATTTCTTCTACTTTTTTTTCTCATGTCATTTAATGAGGAGGATAAGGTTAGGTACAGACACAAGGACCCATGTTTTTTTTTTTTTTTTAGTTTATTCATTGAAATGCTTTGGAACTAATTAGAGTTTGAATGATAATTTATTTTTAATTTTATTTGCTTTCTTTAAATGGTAAGATGATTAGCAGTTTTTGGCAAATTTGCTTTCTGACCATTTTTTAAAACATTTTATTTATTTATTTATTTGAGAGTGAGAGAGAGAAAGAGGCAGAGAGAGAGAGAGAGAGAGAGAGAGAGAGAATGGGCGTGCCAGGGCTTCTAGCCACTGCAAAGGAACTCCAGACGCGTGCGCCCCCTTGTGCATCTGGCTAACGTGGGTCCTGGAGAATCGAGCCTCGAACCGGGGTCCTTAGGCTTCACAGGCAAGCGCTTACTGCTAAGCCATCTCTCCAGCCCTTTCTGACCATTTTTTGAAAATCATATTTGAAACTTTTTTTCAATTCTTTTATTTAAACTATTTGCATAGATATTTTGAAAATCAAAATGAATAAGCTTATAGAAGCATTAGGCAAAATAAAATGAGACATTTTTATAATAGGTTTTTATTTATTTATAAAAGCAAGTCGTATGGAGCTTTGCAGTTGGCACATACTACATTATTTGTTAGTCTCTAGTTAAAATATATTGTATGCATATTTTTATTAAGTAGAGAGTGTAGATATGTTTTTCTTACCTGCTTTTTCTTCTTAATTTAATATTTTAAATTCAAGATCTTTTACAGTATATTTAAATTTTAAAAATTCATATTTGTAGATGTTGACCAAGTACTGATGACCTTACTTTTTGAATAATGGTATTTATATCACCTTTTCAGACTTGAGAAAGAGCCATTACTTCCAGAAGAAGACGATGATAACTTGAAGGAAGTAACTGATTTGAGGAAAATAGCTGCTCAGTTATTGAAGCAAGAACAGAAGAACAGGTATTTCCAGTAATCACATTTGAACAGGCCAATTTTATAATCACTAAAAGATGAGCAAATGAAGCATGAAGTTTCAGGTAAACAATAGAGATGTATTTTCAAGAGAATGACTACTAAAATCAATAGGAAATACTTAGTAGAGAAATATGAAAGTGCGTAGACAGTTAATGGAATATACTCAAATTGGCACTATTTTATTTAGTTTTGTGGTGTTGGTGATCAAACCCAGGGCCTCATGCATTCTAGGAAAGTCCTCTTCACTGAATTACACTCCAGTAGCAATTACTACACTCAATATTGTTTAGGTAGGTTTTATTTCTGTGCACTGAATCATAACTGACTTATTTGTTGATATTCATCATAGCTCACAGTAGTAGTATTATAAGTATTTGTTTACATGTATTGCATTTATAAAGTATATATTTCTATCTTTATATGATTCTTAATTCCTTGAGATATGTATAATTTCCTTAAAATTGATGTGAGTTATATAATTCTGATTTAATCATTGAGGTCGTTTAAGGATCCCAAGTTCACAGTTGTCATTCTCTTGGTTAACATCCATTTGTCTCTCTGGTTAGGCATTCTCTAAATGCATGTTTTTGCCAATGAGGAAGACACTGTGACTGATTGTAGAACCAAGATAAGTCCAATTTTAATGCAGGCAAAAGGCCCACATGCTGCCCAGGATCACTAATAATTATTACCTTCATTTACTTAGAGTCTTAAAGATATAGTTTGAAATAATAAAGCTTTGAGGTACATTTAACATGGATGAATAGTAAGTATTTTTTCACTTGTTCAAAAACAGTAAATATCTGCATTTTGAGAAGCTTCAAATTTATATGACATTTATTTAAATATGCTTTGAAAAATATCACTGAAACTTACCATCTGGGTGTGGTGGTGCATACCATGGAATCCCAGTACTAAGGAGATTTAGGCATGAGGGTTACCAGTTCACAGCCAGTCTGGGTTACATAAAGAAATCTTGTCTGAAAAATGAAAACGAAAACCCTTATTGAATGAGTGTTGGGATTATAGATGAGTGGTAGAATGCTTAGGTGTATGCATGAGGCACCGGATTCTATCCACAACACTGCAAAGACAAATAAAACACAACAACGAAACTTATTAAATGAAAAATTTGTGGGTTTTAGTGACTTCTCTTGATACAAAATATGAATAATAACTACTAATATGAATATTTAAGGTAATTATCATTTTTGTACAGCTTCTATGTATTAGATAGAAATATGGTATTATTAGAATATTCTTTTCTAAGGTACTGGCGACCAAAAAGAATATTGTTTTTATATTTTATTTATTTACTTATTACAAAGAGAGAGAGAGAGAATGGGTGTGCCAGGGCCTCCAGCCACTGCAAACAAACTTCAGATGTGTGCGCCACCTTGTGCATCTGGCTTACGTGGGTCCTGGGGAATCAAACCAAAGTCCTTTGGCTTTGCAGGCTAGTGCCTTAACTTCTAAGCCATCTCTCCAGCTCCCAAAAGAATATTCTTAATACTGACATGAGAATAAATAAAAACATTCTCTTGAAAAATAAAATAATGCCTTGTAAATTACTGAGCCCATTTTTTAAATTTCCATCAGGCCTAGTTATGTACATAGCCATTGGCTACTACTGCTTATCTTATTCTAATTTTCTTACATGATTTAATAAGCAGATATTTAGCCAGCTTCTTAAACTTTGTTTGGTTAACATCCTAAAGGAAGGTTTAACATATATGTGAGCTTCTGCAATAGTCACTTTTAATTGATTCCCATCATATGTTTATTGCTGCTAATTATAGTATTTTTCTGGTATCTCTTTCCCTTTATTCATTATAGTATTGCTTTTAGGTGGGTTCTGAGAGTTTGTTTTTTTTTTTTTAGTTGTGGAAGGATGTACTTCTAAGTACTCTGTACTAGTACTATGTGATATAGCTAGATAACAACATAAGCTACTGTGAAATGTTAAAGAATTAAAAATATCACTAAGGATCACAGAAAGTAAAATTAAGTTTCGAGGAAATGATTTTTGGCTTAGAATTGTAAAAATGATTAATTACCTCTTTCTTGTTACTTTTTTGGATTATATCACCATTTCAATTTGAGGACCATCATGCTAACATCTAGTTTGTTATAAGTACTTGGATAATTCTCTTAACCCTTGAAACCTAGCCATTCTTTCTTTTCTGCTTCCTTACTAATGACTTCCTTGTCTTCTCCAAAAACATCTTCCTCCTCCCATCTTTTGGTTTGGTTGATATATGTGAAATGTGAATATAGATGGAGG